>OX103947.1:78188432-79388432 GCA_944470405.2 Schistosoma mattheei
CTTTTGGGAACCGTTTGAGGAACTGAATGGTCTGTAGCACATAAGAGCGTGTGCAGTAAGAAGTCCCAATGACCATCCACATCGAGTTGAGGGTGAACATCCCAAACCACCTGTTGTAGATAGTCATGTAGAGCTGGCACATTCAGCCGTTTAAAATTCCAACGCAAATTATTGTTGGGATACCTTAGCTTAGTTTTGATGACAAAACTGAAGGCTATGACGGCATGATCGCTTTTTCCCAGAGGAGCCAGGATTGAGAGGTTGTCGACTAGGAATTCTTCGTTAGTGAATACACAGTCTAAGCGCGATGGTGTCTGACTGTTTCTCCAACGAGTTGCCGACCTCACATTTTCATATAAGCCCAAGTCATCGATGAGGTTGTAGAACCGAGCTTCAATTGAGTTGTCGCCTCCAGTGTACGTGTGTTCCGCGAAGTTGACTCTAGGGAGATTAAAGTCCCCTAGAATCAGGATGTGTGTGAAACCGAGACGGATAGAGCGGGATAGTCCTTCCAGCATACGACTATCGTACTCGATGTCGGCAGTTGGCTTCCTGTAAATGACTCCGACTAGACACCTCGAAGTACTAGACAATCTTACAGAGCACCATATGGATTCCTCAAGATTGTTAAACTCGAGGTTGTGAACTTGGTGCACCTCCAAGCAAGAGCTTATGTATATGGCTACTCCGCCCCCAATTCCTGTTTTTCTGTCGTTGCGGAACAAAGTCATCCCAGGTAATGCTAACTCTTGGTCCGAGAACTGAGAAGATATCCAGGTTTCAGATATTCCTATCAGATGGGCCTTATTAGCGTTGCTAAGTTCACGTAGTTCATCCAGTTTGTTTGGTAGACTCGCGGCGTTCATATATAAGCAGTTTATGCTTTCAATTTGGAACGCGTGAGCTTCGTCCTGTTTTTCTGTATGAACCTTATGTGAATGGACAGGTAGCCCACCTATATGAGGTTTGCCGAGGTGGTAGGCCCTGTCCTTTACACGTTTTTTTATCGTTTAGACAGTCCACAAGTGGAATGGTCAGCTCCAACTTGCCTTTGTTCTTGGTCCTAGCTTCGTATGGCCTATCCGGGTGCATGTGGATTCCAGGTGGCAATCGACGTCTATTAGCACGAAATGCTTCCAGAACTGCAGCCGCCATGTGGGAAGATGGGAAGGTTATCTTCATTAGACGGGGTCTAGGGTCACCGTCCTTCTTGGCTAGTCTCGTCACATGCTGAGTCAGTATGTGTTTGAGCCTCAAGGACTGTTTGATGAATTTCCATTCCCTGATGTCAGAATGTGATTGAGTAGGGTCTGCATTTTCCGGTATACCTTGAACAATTATGTTTCTTCCGCGGAAAAACTTCTCGCGAGATTCTTTAGGGATGTTTCGTATGATATTGCGCTCAGAGTACGGTATGTCGGGCAATATTCTTACGTTACCATCTGATTTCAGCAAGTGACTTGCTAGCAAGACGTCCTCTACGTCGGTAGCATTCTTAAATGTTACTCGGAGAAGCCTCGGGTGATTTAGATGCTTAGAATCCTTTCCTCGAGTGAGCCGGGTGACCGTCAAAGGCTCTATTCTAGGAAGTAAAAAAAAAAAGTTCAATTCACCCCAGAGCATCCTGTCGTTTTTGTCCTGCAGACTGAGAGGAAGGTCAGGATTGTCAACGAGGTTCATGATAATGAGAGAATCGTCACGAACTGTTGTTAATTTACCAGGTTTCACGATGGGTTCAGGTTTAATAACTTGTTGTTTGGAGGTCAGTGTGCGTTTTTGAATCTTGGGCTCTTTATTGACCGGACGAACAGTCTTGGGGGTAGACTGTGCGACCAAATCACCAGTTATTTTCCGTGCAGCAACACTTGGGTTGCTCGGCTTAGGCGGTGATGCCTGGTTCTTTTGGGCTCTCTTAACGTGGGTCGAATCACCTACAGGGTTTTTGGGAACCACTGTTGTGTTCAGGGACCCTGAGCTGGGAGACCCGAGTTTGCTTAGGGAGTCTAGTACCGTCGACGTAATGATGGTGCTGAGCCTCAACACGTCGTCATTAGTGTTGATGGATGCTCCATCGATGGTATACCTATCGACATCCCTATTTTTGAGTCCGTCACACGCTCTTGTTTGTCGACCGGATTTTTTACTAGTGTTATCCAAGTTAACTGACAACTTGTTCCGAAGACCTGTCAGTAGGACAATGATGTTACTCAGCAAGACAACTGCGTCCGTGCTGCACGTGACACATACCCACTTTTGGTCTGACTTGCTGAGTTTGTTGTAAGAAGTTGCTGTCAGATCTGTGCATGCTTCGTGGAACCAACCTTTGCAGTTGTCGCACTGCATGCCAGTTGTGACAGCAAAACGGCATCCCGGACGTTTGCATGAGTTTTTCATGACTGTGTTGAAGCAAACTATGTTATAGATGCTTGCAAGAGCCTAAGACCTTTTAAAAAAAACACTAAAAAGCACACTGAAAACGGACAAAACGAGTGATATAAACTGAAACTAGTCTATACGTGAAAAACAAAAAAAACCGAATAGTAAGCTGAGGCAAAACCACAGGTAACTATTTAATATAGTGAAACTAAAAAAAAAGTAATCTACCGAACAAAAAAAAAAGGATAGATTCTTTAGAACTGAAATGGTACTTTTGTTGCGTAAGAACACAGCAAAAGTTTGATAAATGCAAATCACGTTATGACTAAACTTCCCGTTCGAAAATTGTCGTCGATGTACTTCTAGAGATAACACTTTCCTCGTCTAGATTTCCAGGGTTGAACTTATACCGGGAGGTTCACTTGTTGACTTAGAATATGCAGATGACATAGTTTTATTTGGTGAAGACGCTGACAAAATGCAGAGTCTTCTGACCACTCTAAGCAACAATGCAAGCATGTTCGGGATGCGATTCTCCCCCTCGAAATGCAAAATGTTGCTTCAGGATTGGGTTACATCGACACCCGAACTAGTGATAGGGAGTGAAGTAATTGAGCGTGTCGATCGCTCCACTTATCTTGAAAGTCTCATCAGCCCTTGTGGTCTGGTGTGTGACGAAATCTCAGCACGGATACAGAAGGCTCCACTAGCTTTTACCAACTCGCGTCATTTATGGCGTAGGCGAGATATCCGTCTATCAACCAAAGGACGTGTTTACTGCGCAGCAGTTCGTTCCGTCCTACTTTATGGCGGTGAAACGTGGCCGGTAAGAGTAGAGGATATTCGTAGGTTACTAGTATTTGATCATAGGTGTCTTCGAAATATTGCTCGTATATCGTGGGACCATCGAGTAAGTAATGCAGTTGTTAGGAAACGGGTACTAGGTAAGGATGGTAAATCATTGATGACGTAGTGAAACTTCATCAGTTGAGATGGCTTGGACACGTGTTACGTATGCCCAACGACTGACTGCCTCGACGTGCGATGTTCAGTGGTATAGGAGTGGGTTGGAAGAAAGTTAGGGGCGGCCAGACCAAAACATGGCACAAGTCCATGAAGTCACTGACAAGTGAACTGAGTCATGTTGGCAGGTGTAGACTACGTGGTTGGGGACTGCGAGACGATAGCAACCGATGGTTAGAGACCCTGAATGACATGGCTCAAAATCGTTTGCAATGGCGCAGGTGCATCCACTCTCTGTGTTCTCCCAAATTCTAATCTTCTGAATCCCTCATGCCCCTTTTTTCTCTTCCCAAATTTATTTCACCGTGTAATACTTTTTAAGTAACATCTCCAAACACTAATCTTCCCGATTACTGCTTATACTCATATTACCTCTACCACTACGGGATTTGAATCGACCACTGCATCTCTGTGCTAATGTGGTGTGGCAACTCGAACTGATGTACGTACGTACGGAGTTCTAAGTTGTTACTGACTGACTGACTGACACCCTCCGTGTATCTAGTGACCCGATGGCCAGCTCTCGTGGACTGGCAGGAGTAGGCATAGCACTAAGCATGAGGGCGGAACAAGCACTGTTAGAAAGTATCCCCGTTAACAGCCGTTTATATGCTGTTCGGCTAAACGGCTCCGTAAGAACTCGGAAGGATAGGGACACACGTCGTTGCCTTTTTATCGTTTCTGCATACGCTCCTACTGACTGCAGCTCAGATAAAATGAAAGATGAATTTTACATAAAGCTATCTGAACTTCTTCAGAAAGCTAAACGTTCAGACATAGTAATCGTAGCAGGTGACTTTAATGCCCAGATAGGTAGTTTAAACCAAACAGAAAGGCATTTAGGTGGGTATTTTAATATACCGGCACAGCGAACAGATAATGGTGATCGTCTGCCGCAACTGTGCTCAGACAATCGTTTATTTTTAGCAAACACAAATTTTAGGCATTAGGAGAGACATCGTCTAACATGGAGACCCCCTAAACCAAACCAACGATGGACTCAAATAGATCATATTGCCATCAGTCATCGTTGGAGAGGGTCGGTACAAGATTGTCGCTCATTCTGGAGTACCTGCTTGGACTCCGACCATGCCCTAATACGGGCACGCATCTGCTTGCGCCTCACTGGACGCAAAAAAGCCACATTAAAAAGACCCATCAGAACTGAATTGAGTAGCGAGAAAACCAAAAGTAGGTTCCAGGAACAACTGAGGTCACACTTAGGTAGTTGTGAAGACGAGGCTGACCCTGATGTTGCTTGGAAAGCTATACAAACAGCTGTGGAAACAGCAGTGACATCTATCAGTGATTTAAATCAAGGGTTACAAAGAACCAATGGATTTCCTCTAGGTCTATTGCACTGATGGATTCTCGTTAACTCATCCCATCAGGCTCTAAACACGATGAAGAGCGACAACAAATCAGATCTAGGTTAAGCAAAAGTCTAAGGAACGACCGTGAGCAGTGGTGAGCAATGAAAGCAAAAGAGATGGAAAAGGCGGCGACTATAGGGAACACAAAACAGCTTTACAGACTAATAAAAGAAACTGGAATTAATAAGTCAAGTGTAAGTCAGACTATTTCGGAAAAAGACGATACTCTCATCTGCTCCCAGTCCAGACTTTTAGTACGATGGGTGGAACATCTTAGGGAACAATTCAACTGGCCTTCAGCTACTCTACAACTACCCTCCATTCCCAGACAGTGGAATGGAACATTGAAGTAGGTCCCCCTACTCTTACAACAAGAAGCGTATTACGCTTATATGATTTCGAGATGGTGGAGAAGATTTGTACAAATCTCCCCCAACTCTAGCAGAAGTTCAAAAGGCTATAGTTAATCTGAAACGAGGAAGAGCAGCTGGTCCAGATGGATTGGCTCCAGAGGTCTTTAAGGATGGTGGTCCAAGTTTAGCGGTCAGGTCGACTAATATTTTAGCTAAGATCTGGGAATTAGACGTTATCCCATCTAACTGGTCACAGTCACTTATCGTCCCAATATATAAGAAAGGGTCAAAATCATCCTGTGACAACCACAGAGGGATTAGTTTAACTAATATAGTATCTAAAATACTAGCCTCGATAATTATCAGACGCCTAACTAAGACTCGTGAACTGCAAACACGAGAGAATCAAGCTGGCTTCAGACCTGGTCGTGGCTGCATCGACCACATATTCACCATTCGTCAGGTTCTAGAACACAGGCATACTTATCGGCGTCCGACAATGGTGGTCTTTCTTGACTTAAAAGCAGCATTTGACTCTGTAGACCGCGAGATTCTGTGGCAGTGTCTGTCATTGAAAGGCGTACCTCAGAAGTACATAAACCTTGTGAAGGCTCTTTACTCGAACACTACTAGTCGAGTCAGAGCTTATGGCGAACTGTCATCTACTTTTGCAACCTCAAGTGGTGTCCGTCAAGGCTGTCCACTTTCTCCATTTTTGTTTAACTTCATCATAGACTTATTGATGGAAATAACATTCTCGTCGACTGAATTCTCGGGTATTGATCTCCTTCCAGGAGGTCCACTTATCGACTTAGAATACGCAGATGACATAGTCCTGTTTGGTGAAGACGCTGATAAAATGCAGAGTCTTTTGGTAGCACTAAGCAACAATGCCAGAATGTTTGGAATGCGCTTCTCTCCCTCTAAATGCAAGTTGTTGCTTCAGGACTGGTCTGCGTCAACACCTGAACTAAGGATAGGGAGTGAAGTAGTCGAACGCGTTGACAACTTCACTTATCTTGGAAGTCTGATCAGCCCTAATGGGTTGGTGTCTGACGAAATCTCAGCACGGATTCGAAAAGCTCGTTTGGCTTTTGCCAACTTACGTCACCGATGGCGAAGGCGAGATATCCGTCTATCAATAAAAGGACGAGTATACTGCGCGGCAGTTCGTTCTGTTCTACTTTACGGCAGCGAAACATGGCCATTAAGAGTAGAAGACACTCGTAAGCTACTAGTGTTTGATCACAGATGCCTTAGAAATATTGCTGGCGTCTGCTGGGATCACTGGGTAAGTAATAGCGAGGTTAGACGCAGGGTATTAGGGAATGATGGTAAATCAGTTGATGAGGTTGTGAATACTTATCGACTGAGATGGTTGGACCACGTGATGCGTATACCCGAACACCGATGACAATGACGTGCAATGCTAACCGGTGCTGGAGATGGTTGGAAGAAAGTTAGGGGCTGCCAAACCAAAACGTGGCATCAGTGCTTGAAGACGCTAACCTGTAGTCTGAGCCATGTTGGTAGATGCAGACTACTTGGTTGGGGTCCGCGTGACTATCGTAACCAATGGTTGGAGACTCTTGGTGAAATGGCTCAGAATCGATCACAATTGCGTAGGTGTATACACTCTCTATCTTCCCTTAAACTAAGAGATTAAAATTGCTTCATATCTTTCTTTCTACGAACTAATTCTTTCTTGCTGTACCATATCCTTATATGCAATCTTTCTTTTATATATTACCACCTCTGAATTAACTACTTTTATGAATCCGGTGTTGATCTTGTTGTGTTAATGAGGTATGGCAACTTGGACCGATGCATATATGTGCCTGGTCCTACGTTGTTACTGACTGACTGACTGAGATTCATTTATTCACTTATTTATTTGAACACAAGGGAGCAACAAATACATATGAGCCACACAATAACAATTAGGGCAGTAGCAGTTATCATTGGTTCGTTTGAGGGCTGTGATACTGTCCGGGTGCCCAAACCGAAGCAGGTGGTTTTCCTAAGGGGCCACACCGCAAGCCTTCGACCTGAAGGCCCAACCCACAAGGCAGTGGAGCAACGTAAGGAGATCCAGTCCCATGGTAGCCGGTGACCAACGATTAGTTCATACGCCACTTGTTTCCTCAGGATACTGGAGCCCATGTGCACCATTGGTTTGAGTCATGGTTTTCCAACTCCCCTAGGTGGACTCTCCATGTCCACCAACCGGTTAAAGCGCGCATTCGCTATCAATTTTGTAAACGACACCGTCGCCTTGAGGAGTCAGTGAGTAGGACTTTCCCGGCAGTGGCTGTATACGCGTGGCCATGTATGAGCATTTCGAGAGGGGGAGCTGACTCTCCCCACCCTCGATCGTACCAGTATACCCAAAATTTTAAGGGGTTTTCCATTGTGAATTTTCCGTGTTCAGTGAAACAGGGAAACGCATACTCACCAGGACGTAAAGTCTAAATTTGTACTTCAGCACTAGTTGTAGTACTTCAGTCGAGCTCCATTGACGCCTGATATTAGGATGGCCTATTTGCATGTACCTTTTAGTTAATATTGTAAGTCGCCGTCTCAGACAATATGCGTTTCTATAGGTAAAATTTGTGCTTGTTATAAATAAACGACTGTGATGATACTAATAACAGACAGTTGCAGTAATCCGGAACACTAATATATTCAGTCATGTCTCTTCCATCTTGTCTTAAATTACCTACGTGAGCATTAAAATCGCCTACTACGATTATTACGTTTTAACAGCAGGAATCTGTTCTGTGAAACTAATTTTTTCCATCCAAATTGCAGTCTATGGAGCGCAAGCAGAGACAATGTAAGGGATCGGTTTGTGTCCTTACTATATCATTTAATCGGACAGTGCACAAGCGACTACTCATCGTAATACAAACCAGAAGAACCTGTTCTGCTTTTGAAGTTAATACTATACCTACACCAGCGAGACTACGAGAAGTAGCATTGAAGTTCAAAGTACACAAGTGGTAAATCGCACTAGTCCTTTATATTGCGTGGCTAAGGTCGAATGAATGACTACATTTGGATCCTGTACATAAAAATCGAAGATGTGTTACAGAGTCAATCTTCAGTAATAAGGATATTAGGTTGGTGAACATGTGTTAATCCTGACAAATTGCCTTCCAGTGTAGGTTCAACTTCTCTTTGAAAATATTCACTGTTGGGGCTGATGCTACTTGTTTGGGTAAGGGTTCCAATCATTGACTACTCGATGAGAAAACAGAAACCCACTTTCAGTTTATTAGACCAAAGTTTGTGAACCTTCTTTCTATGACCTCGGATTTTGTTAGCACTGGAGGGGTAAAACGATGGGACATATTAACACCCACTTACTTACGCCTGTTACTCCTAATGGAGCATAGGCCGCCGACCAGCATTCTCCAACCCACTCTGTCCTGCTCTGCCTTCTTTTCTAGTTCCATCCAATTCTTGCTCATTTTTCTCATGTCTATTTCCATTTCCCGGCGTAATGTGTTCTTTGGTCTTCCTCTTCTCCTTTGACCTTGAGAATTCCATGTGAGGGCTTGTCATGTGACGCAGTTGGGTGCTTTCCTCAATGTGTGTCCTGTCCACTTCCAGCGCTTCTTCCTGATTTCTCCCTCCTCTGGGATCTGGTTTGTTCTCTCCCACAGTAGGTTGTTGCTAATAGTGTCCGGCCAACGGATCCGAAGTATTTCGCGTAGACAACCGTTAATAAACACCTGTATTTTCTGGATGATGGCCTTCGTAGTTCTCCAGGTTTCTGCCCCATCCAGTAGAACTGTGTCGACATTTGTATTGAAGACCCTGCTGTAAAATGTTAATACAATGTCACTTCGCGTCCCACGACAAGAAGTGAAGATTCAGATGTTTTAAACGCCCATCGTAAGGGAGTTTGGAAAGATCTACCACTAACTTTGTTGCCACATGCTGAACATGCTCAAGTAAGTCAGCACCCTTCATCAGACATGGGCCAGCTGCTTGGATACAGTACTCTAAGAGTGGTGTTACACAGGTGGGATATAAAATTCGAAACATCTCGTCAAAGCATTTGAATGCTCGGTGAAGTGATTGTAACGCATGGAACCCTTCTGGCAGCTTCTGCGTAACAATGCGTAGTTTTTTTCAAGTCGTGACTTATTATTACCCCTAAGATGTACAATCAATAGTAATAATGGCAACTATTACCGTGTCCGATGTGCATGAGCACACTCTTCCTAAAATTAACTTCTAAGCCTCAACCTCGAGCCCATCTGACTAATTCATCTAGATCAGCCCAAAGATCGAAATGATTAGCCTTGCTTCTCATTGTTCTCCAGATTTGGATATTATGATCAAACAGTAATGTCGACGACTTAAGCAATTGCGGTAATTCATTGACGTAGAGAATGGAAAGTAGGGGACCTAAGATGGTGCCTTGGGGTACATCACTTTTGACCGGCTTCCGTTTGGATAGCATTCCCTTGACCCTCACTCTCTGGTTGAATGCGAATGGTTGAATCATGAGCTTTTTGTGCATCGGTCTCACGTCCAACCTATTTACCGAGTCGTATTACTTACGTGATATGTACCCCCAAAACCTCTCCAGGCAGTACACGTCTGATTACAGATTCCAGTAAATGCAGATTGTGTGCATGCCTTTTAGTAGGGTCATTGTCTTTCGACTCATCCAGATTCTAAATAATTAAGCAGAGAAGATTTTAACTTCTTTGAAACTCATGTTCACGGCTTTCGACCGTGACGTCAGGTCCTGCATATTGACTGTTGACATCTTACCGTTAGTTTCCTTTGTAAGAGTCATAGGAGTCGAACAAATGACTCACAACAATCTTTGATGCGTTTTTACTTTGAGACTTTGTCGGAGTAGTTTTGGCTATCTCTCCTACTCCCCTACTTTTCGGCGTCATTCATTCTTCGTCAGTCGCAAAATCTACATTGGAACTACTCGGAACGGCAATGGTTTTATCGTGATCGTCAGTCGCCGCCTTAGCAACTTGGCCACAGATATCTAATGGCGTGCCGCTGATTAATTGCTCCCGGGTAGGAAGCTCATTTGCTTGTTTCACGGTTGGCTGTTTGGAAGGTGTCGTGACAGCAGTTCAACAGTAGGTTCATAGCCCCTTGGATTAGTAACGTCTTATTTGTACAGCATAACATAAAAAGCCAATGGGAGTTAGGCTTCGAGCATCTTTTGTATGAGGTAGGACTTAAATGGGTAAACATATTTTGGAACCACTTTCGCACACATCACACTGCATTCCTTCCTCCACAGGGAACAAACAGTTTGTTTGTCCACATTTATAAGTACAATCAACCATTGTAGTAAGATTAAGAAGGTTTAAAACGCGATATGATCACAATTTGAAAACAAGTGTGTGTCAACGAGAAAGAATGTACCAAAAGACAAAGTTTACCAAGATTTCAAGCCTTAACCGAAATACTTCAGTTAAAGTGGACCAAGAATGCATTTGATGCAACAAGTACACAAAAGCAAGGAATCAGTTCATTCAAACACCACATCCGCTACAGCTTAAAAGAGAATCTAAATTTCTGCAATCATTTGTACCTCCTCTCCTTAGGTTCATCGTGTCCGTCCGACCGTGTATTAAATGTAGACTCTGTATGATCTAGAATATGCTCATTAGTATTGAAATTAACAACCGAAATTGGAACTAACTCACATGGGTCCTGGAACAGTATACAATCGCCATGTCGGTTTTGTACTGATAACACTGATATCTAGAATTTAAACCGTAGATATTCCGACAGTATCCTCCCCTACGAAATAATGTTGGACCTTCATATCCCTTAAGTTGTGATGTGGCTGCATTTAAAACATATTTCTCTTATTGACTGGAGTATTCATTAGAAGTAACTTCATGATAAGGAGAAACAACGGCTGATATGAGGTTATTCGAATTGTAATCAAGATCGAGTTCATCTAGTACTCAAGTTTCGCATTGATCAAGTTTCTCACAAGAAGCAAATGCATTATGAGGATAAGTAATATGTGGTATGACATCAGGAGTTGATTCTTCTGAAATATTTTCCTCAAATTTATTAGGAACGTCATTGAAGAGTGACGAATCATCAGAAAAATCAGCATTCATCAAAACTGCACCAGGTTTTTGATCATGATTAGAATCACTCAACATATTTTCCTCAGATTTATAAGAAATTTCATCAGAAATATGTGTATAACTAGGACAAACCATATCTGGTACAATAACATGAGAAATCTGATAAGAAGTTGATTTGTTAGAAACTTTTGTCTCACAATGATTGTGAGTTTCATTTAACTCTGGACTGCTGTGTGATTCTATACCTCTTTTTGAAGTTGTGAATAGAGATAAATGATCATTAGAAGCATCAAACTTTATAGGATCATAATTACAAAGTTTAGCATTAAGTGCAGCAGAACGAACCTCAGTATTATAAACTGACTGAATCTCTCCAATCTCACCACATTTGAAATTATGAAATGCACATGAATTCAATGAGTGAAACCTGCCACTGGACAAACACTGACCAAACTTGTGCCCGTCTATGCGAACTGCATTGCAACCCGGTAAATTATCTGCATAACCTTGGGTACTCACTGGTTTGGGATGACGTAGTGATGTAGTGGAATTTTCGATGTCCCGATGAATCATTTTACGAAATTTTCCTCTTTTACGGAATTCGAAATTTGTACACCTAACATAGTCTAACAGTAGTTCGTTGAGAGTTGCATAAGGAGGCGAAATAGGCTTTCTGGTAAAGCTAGATATTTTAATAAGCTGTATGCTTCTTTTTCGATGAATGTGAGGAAATGTGCTACAATTTTTAAATCCGTAACATCTTCCTTCGTCATAGTCCAGATTTCGGAACTTTCAAAATAATCCTCAAAAGCATCAAAATCTGAATGTATGTTTAACCAACATTGGTTAATACAAAGCCACACTATAATATATGTATATTCATATTCTTTTGTTATAAGCTTTCATTTGACCTATTGACTACTACTTTACGATTTAATATTCTTAAGTTATTCCCAATTAATTTGTTACAGCATCTCACACTCACGTCCTTTTTCGGCATGTTTTGTATAATTGTTATTTTTCAGTTTATGGTATGGTGCGGTCTGATTTGCCTGTATATAAGCTGCGTATGTACGAAATACATGAGACTCAGAGTTGACTCTAGGCTGTTTGTGCCGGCTAACGCGTCACTGGTTAGGCGCAGTGCTAAGGTCATATTAGTCAGTGTTCCAATCGGCGATCTCATCACAAGATATATTATCAGGGTCATAGGATATAACGGTTAGTATTATAGTGCTATATTTTTTTGAATGTTCAAGATGAAAGCTATATTACAACAATTTGAAAATCGCCGTTCTTTTTAGAAATTGAGTTCATGTCTCATAGGGAAACCTTTAATAAATCACATTCTGTGTTCATAATTATAGACCAGCAGTGCTTCAAAAAGGGTTTTTCAGAACATGACAAGCTAGTATAAACAAATTCGTTAGGGGCCTTGTTGTTTACATGGGGATTTTAAATACTGTCAGCGTAGGATAGGGCAAATACTCAAATGTGATACTTTCGGTGAAGACTGGAATATTTTGAAATTGAAGTAGTGGTTTTATGCTAACAAAATGAGGTCGATAGATTCAACTGCAGCCACATCATTTGGTATTCGCTTAGTTGGTCATATCAGAATAAGAGAAAGAGAAAAACAAGAAAAAAAAGTGACAACAAACTCAGGTTAAATAAATCAAGAAAAGATAATAATGTAAGGAATAAAGTAGTTAATGCACGGCCCCGACTCAGTAAATTGTCAAAATTTTTCCGTAGTCTTAACAATTTGTTGATTAACGTATTTATAGAACGTATCCTACGAATATAACCATTATAACTATTATATCGTGACATTTAATGCCACATAGTGAAATATCATCTGTTAATTTTCCGTCATTATATACCTTTCACATATTTTATTTCTTTATTTAAGATATGTTTATTGTTAACATGATGACTATAATCTTCTTTATCATCCTGGCAATCACTAAACAATAGTAATTATAAATACAAGGATCATAAATATGAAATTAAATGATAATGCTATTGATTTAGTGTATGTAACTTAGTTGTTAAACAAAAAAAAAACTCAACGTTATACACCTGGTGTTCTCTTTGCTATAGTTACCCAATTTCATGAAACATCATGGTATATATTAGAGAAAAAATAAACAATAAATGAATATGAACAAGTTGTCATTCATACTTTAAAAAAACGTAATATTAATTGACTTATACCATTGTTCATTCCAGTTTTCTCAATCCATCATATAATATTGAAAATAACAGATAGATTAGTTATAATTAGTTATAAAGATACAATGTAATTCATTGTTTATTTCTCTTCTCTTCTATCTATCTTCCTTATAAGTACAAAACTAAACTGACTATACATTGAAAACATCATCATTTATCTAAATAAATGTTTATATTTCTTTTAAAGAAAAACAACATTTTACAATCATAAACAGTAAACATATAAATGAAACATTCACATCTATCTTCTTCATTATCATGTTATTTATGATTAAAACATTGAATATATTTATTATTTACATTTATTATACAAACTATATCATCTTATATACAAATGAATCATTTATTACAATTAATGATGGTCTATTACGTAATTTTTGTCAAGCTAATGAAGTATGCATTAAATTGAATACCATTAATAAACAATATTTTTTAATGGGTTTAAATTACCTACAATGGATAAATAATCAAAATTATTCTAATCAAATATATTGGACAAGTATAGTTTATTTATTACCAGAAATCATTACAACAATATCTAATATACAAATGATATTACGTGATGCAAATCCTAATTCAAATGTAACATTCATTATAGATAAACAATCATTATTAAGTCCATCAGCTATTTTAAAATTATCTAATAAAAAATTACAATCGAATTTATTAACAATGAAAAAAAATTATTCAATTATATGTGAATTATCAATGGAAGGAATTCAATTTTCAATATCCAAATTTATATTTCAACCATTTAATCAATTATTTAATTTTAATTATTTAAATAAAATACCTAAATTTGATTCATGTCATAATCAATTAAGAGCGTCTAATTTAAATGATTGTTTATATAAGTAAATAGATTAAAATAAAATTTGTTTTTATTTGATAAGAGACTATAGTATTTATGGACGAACCAATAAGGTAATAAGAGGATAGGCTTTGGATAATGGTGCGCGAAATTCATTCATCCATTTTGGATAAATAAAGTTTCAAGCATTATAGTTAATGTTAGTTCGTGATGAAAACTTGAAAATCCTAATTCCTAACATTAATTATCAACTGTAAAACATAATTCTAATTCTTCATATAGGTTTAGAACCCTTATTTGGTTATAGATATTAGGTGGACACTCTAAAGATCAGTCTAGCTTACCTCAAAGGTTGTCCATAAATTATAGTCTCACCTTTTTTTTAATGATTATTATTCTTACACGAATATTCATCAAGATTAGAATGAATAGTTTGACGGAAATTGGGCGCCAAGTATAGAGAAGTTATTCTATGTGAAAATTATATTTGAAATCATCTCAGCGATTGAAATTTACGTAACGTTTCGTCCATCCAAATAGGATTGATTTAACACACTAAAGTTTTGATTGTTAAAAATGCTATATATTTCTTTGATGACTTTGGTTATTACTCTGAAGAAGTTCAGACGAGTTAGCTGGACGAAACGTTTGAATTATTTTAAATTTCAGTCTCTGAGATTATTTTAAATATAATTTTCATATATAATGAATTAATGAACAAGTTGTAAGCATGAAATATTTAATATTTGACGGATTATAAACAATGAAACAATGAATTCATTTCATATTGTTATTTTATTTTTTAGCTTTTACATGTAGCTAATACGTTTATATAGTTTTGAATAAAAAGAACACCCTGCCATGAGAAGTTAGTGAGTAAGACTTGCCTGGTAGTGGTTGTATATACTGTCACAGGGTCACGCGTATACAGTCACTGTTAGGGAAGTACTGCTTACTGTCTTCTCGTGGTGGGAGTGTTGTTTACGTCATTGAAAGGATGAAAAGTGTATATTCGGTGCTTTAACCAGGTTGATGGACACAGAGAGTCCACCTAGGGGAGTTGGAAAACCCTGACTCCAAACCAATGGTGTACACTGTATCCAGGATCCTAAGAGAACAAATAGCCTATGAACCAGTTGTTGGTCACCGGCTACCATGAGACTGCATATCCTTACGTTGTTCCATTGCCTTGTGGATCAGACCTTTAGGTCAAATGCTCCGAGTGTGGCCCCCTAAGAAAACCACCTGCTTCGGTTTGGGCACCCGGGCACTATCACAGCCCACACACAAATCAAGTGACTTGTGTGGTGCATATGTATTCTGTGCCCTTTTGTACTAATATTTATGTGTTCACATAAATCAATAAATAAATAAATAAAGGAGAATAGAAAACTAAATTGTTTTTTACAGAACAGTGATGCTTTTTTAAAAAATGTACATTTATAATGAAATCTAAATTAATTCCATGATAGGGTTTTTATAAATAGCGGGAGTAATTATTTTAGATTATTACTTAATATGATAAATGTATAATAAAGATGGAAATAACAAATACAAGATGGGAAAACATTCCAAGATGAACTTACTGAATTGAAGCTATCATAGTTCAGTAAAACAAAAGCTGCTTATTTCTGTTTTGCTTGTTAAAAAAGAAATCATATAGTTGACCGTTTACCTTTTATTTTAAATCTTTGCACTGCATAATTAAAATATAGTTTTTTTCAATATCTTAAGATAACCACTCCCATTAGTACAACGTTTAAACAATTTACTGTTCTCATATGAATGATTCGTTTCTTGATTTCTAAGTAGGTTCATTCTCTCAAACTACACAAACATATTAGTTTGGTATGTAGCATAGGCGGATGCAACGGAAAATAATGAATTTATTTCAATATGTAAATCACCTGAACTTTGTAAAATACATTGTATATTAGTATGATTCGTTTGTTATTGGATGTGTGATTATCCACAGTCTGAGTGAATCGTAATGCATCTAATAGGATAACTATAATCAAGAACTTGAGGATTTTCCAAAATTTTTCAAATACATCTTGCTAATAAGCATGAATAAATAGGAAACAACAGTCAATAACCATCTAATAACAATCTTTGAACATGTAACAGCTTTCAAATAGTTGTATAAGTACAAATAAATTTCTGTGTCAAATATTTTGATCCATGATATATTATTTCATTATCTTGTTTGCTGTTTTGGTAATTTCCGTCAACAGTAAGAATTCACATAAACTATTTTCATCAATTTTATATCAATCAGATTTCCAGGCTCCATCAAAGGTCTTTTTGATTTTCAGTATACTAGAAAATCTCCAAAACACTACGTTTTGTAATCGTGATGGTAAATGACTGATTTTTGTCAAATTCAGCAATTCATTTAACTGTTCAGTAGATCAATTCAAAGTTTATTTAATCAAAAGATACTGGGTATTGTTTGTATCCATGAATTACATACAATTAAGAACCTTGGAATGATTTTTGTATTTTGAAATCTGTACAGTATTTCAGTAATTATTCACCAGCATATTAAATAGATTATGGGTTAAAATTTATATTCATGCTTGGTTAAGGAAAATTAATATTTAGTTGAATGTCCGTCCAAGTTTATTTGTGACATTTTCATTCGAATGTTTTATTATACTACTTATAAATAGTTTATTTGTGTATTACAAAAAACTTTATACTGTCTGTAGTAACCTACTGTACAAAGAAACATTGAATGAAGAGCCATAAAAAACTGCATAGCACTGGACAGTTTTACTCGAAAGATATGATACTTACATAGAGATCTGTAGACTGTGCACTTACTCTCATGAAGAGCCATGGATATATAGTGATAATACATTTTAAGTTATGATGAAACACGTAATCTTTGCTTCAGACTGTATGAAACTGAAACAGAAATAATTGATTGAATAAAATAATTTACAAATTTAACATAAATTTCTTTTGCTTCTTTTAAAAAGGTGTGCTATCACGGAAGAATGTCGAATGATTTACTATTCTAAAGGAAAACATGTTTGTGTTCAGATGTTATATGTTTATGCTTTATTGCCAACAATATTTTCACGTTATTCAATTGCATGGGAAAGTTATGTCAAACAAATTGTTTAATATTGTTTTATTTCATTCATAATTAGTGTCATACTTCATATTATCATACAAATTACACGTATTTCGCTTAAAACCTAACCCTTTTTAATATTACTATTATGAATAATATATTTTAAGAAAGAAGAAATGATACCGCTTGTAAAATGATTTTTACTAGTGTCAATAAAGAAGGGGTATATTACTAATGGTGGGCGGGTGATCAATTTCGTGGATTGGTTGAAGTTAGGCAAGCTCAGTGGTCTGGAGGTTAAGCGTTCGCTCGCGAAACCGACAGGTCCTGGGTTCTAATCCCGCGGGGCGCAATCGTGCATGCGCACTGCTGAGGAGTCCCGCACTAGAGCGAAACGGCCTTCCACTGCTTCCAGGTTTTCCATGATGATCTAGCCTAATTAACTCATGAACTGAACTATTGAAGTTACTATAATATCCACAAAACTGCTTTCTGATAATAATAATTAATATATTCATTACCATTGTTCGCATACAGAATGTCAAAATAATGTTTCGAAAATTCAGATCTAATTAGAAGCTGTATTCACTGTAAAACCCAATAGTAGAATATAACAATGTGCTCGTTATAAGACTTAAGGATCGCGATATTCACTCTATATTACGTTAGTAGATATGTACTTTTGGTGAGTTCAAAAGAACTAAAACAATACATCTGTTTATTACTTAATGGTTTCGCATCTGAAGTCAATATGTAACAAAAATTAACATGAAATCAAACTAGTTTTTACTACCAGCTAACTAAACTTAATCATATATATCGTATGATGTATCTACATTATTAGCATTAAATATCTTGTTGAGATTTTTCTGAGGTTGAAAGTTATCTGTTTACTAAAAGTTATAACATACTAATGCTGGGAAGTGAAGTAATTTAGAAAGAACTGATTACTTACATGTTATCAACTCATTAAAACTTTTGTTTATAAAGTGACAATGGATGTAAAAGCAGTATCCACTAGCAGTAATAAACAATTGATAATTAGCGAAACTTTTTGTTTACGTTAAGAAGGACAGTTAGTTGACGATCGTAAGTCTTTGTTGTTAACGTTTCATTACTGGATTTTGTAGATTGGTGAAATGTCATGATCTTTCCTCATTAATTATTTTTATAGGAAATACCAACATGAAGAGATTCAGACTTAATTTCAATTTAAAAGATATTGAAAATGATCAAAAATTTGAGAATTTGTTCATAAATTTCTAATGTCTGACATTTTGACAAATAAGTTTATGCTGACGGTATTTTCTTCTCATGTTCTGTCTATATGATAAGGATAGTGTGAAGCTAATCGTCATCAAACCACAAAAAAAATTTAGTTAATTTTGTGGTCCATATCATATACTTCCTTGATCTGTTGTCTCCTGCTATAAAACGTATTAATCAAATACATTTTCTTTGCTATTAAATAATTTGAAATGTTTATCATAACGATGCCTAATTCAATTTTGGTCAGTCAGGCCGTACATGACAATTATAATTACATCTCTTATATAATTTTATTTTGATGACCTTTTACCATAGGAACGAGGCAATGAAGAATATAATAAAATGGCTAATAGTTCTTTGCACGAACTTGTAAAGTAGTGCTAGCAATCCTTTATTTTACTAATAATTTTATTTTAAAAACAACAAAACATGTTTATTCTGCTGGTTTATCTCTCATAGAACGATGTGATACCAAGAGTTATTGATGGAGATGCATGAAGTAGTGTATTTAGTATAAATAGATAGATTGGAAAGAATATAATGATCAAAGCAAGATAGTACGTTAGTTCCAAATAATCTAATCCGGTCCATATCCAAAACATGAATTGACAGTGATTAGCCGCTTTTTTCACTATTCTAAATAAATATCCAACTAGACCACATCATTATAGATGTACTGAACAGTAGGTATTCTTGTGTTTCGCAAATTTTCGATGAAAATGGTATTTTTATTTTTTGTGGATCGCAGATTTTCTGTTATGTGTAGTGTTAATATAACTAGAGTAAGATTAAAAATGGATGTGTGTTGTTTCACAAAATGCAACACTAAAATTTAATTAGAAGAAGGAATATTCGAAAAAGCTTGTACATACTTACGTCAGTGTATCGAACTTTTTGACAAAATTATCAAAGATACAGTGTTCGTAATAGACTAATGTGAACACCAATGAATTTTAATAGGGAATAATAAACTTACTGCCATGAGTCTGATGTATTTGTCAGACAGAATACAAAATAATCAATCATCGTGACAGACAAGATGTTTTTGCGTGCTTATTTGAAAGTAGCTAATATTTTGGGTTGCAGCTCAATAGTTAGAGTGGTTGGTTTTCAAAACCTCAGTCGTGAGTTTCAGTAATGATTTGATTATTTTAATTTTGGCATCCTTGTAATAGGAGATACAGCCAAAACAAAGAAGTAAACAATGACAGGTCCAAGGTCAACAAGAACCAATCAACATCGAGGTGTACAGGACAAGCTGTGAACCTAAAGACCTAAGCAATTGCACGCACGTCTGGATAAGATGTGACAAAATAAAAGCACCACTCAGTCCTCCATTTGAAGGTCCTTTCAAAGTCGTCTCAAGAAAATCTAAATATTTCGTGATAGAAAAACATGGAAACATCGACACAGTAAGTATTGATAGGCTAAAACCGGCTTATCTAGATAATGAACCACCATACGTGTTGTTAGATCGTTTAACTGACAAATCCATTACGAAATCAAAATGTAAAAATGATAAATCTTTACAAATGACTAAAACGGTTCGCTGGGCACATCCGATTAGTCGGTCAAGGATGTTGACAGTTTCGGCTGCAGGATAAAATCTAACCACGTAGCTAATCAGACCCTGCATCTACTTAAAAATGATTTTTTTCCTCATTCCGCCTCACCTACAACTCCCCAGACCTTTTACCTTTGATATATAAATGTTATGTTAAATATTTTTTTAAATACTGGACACATAAGCTAGGTATTTCGAAACGATGGCTGAGGATTTTAATCAGACTCATACAACTAACACTGGCAAATACAACGAATTCAAAAAGCAACCCAGGCGAGTTTTATGATTTCTTATTCTGGTTAATTAACTATGTTGGCTGTACTTCTTATATACCTATATACACTTTTCACGTAGACTGGCCATACATATATACTATATGAACTACTTCTAAAAGTTTTCGGTTGAGGATATTTTTAGTAGCTTGATACGATCAATACTACTATTAATAAGTGGTTTTTAGGCAAAACATTTTGGATTAAACCATGGTCAAGTACTTATTAAAGTTCTCATCATTTTTTTTCATGTTTAGGAAACTTACGTAATGACTTAACCAGTTTTCCTGCAGCCTGCTTTTTAGTGTAATGATATAACCCATCTTTATTGGCAATATTCAGATTTTTTTAATTTCTCACATTTAAGAATCAATAACCGTGAAGATATAGTACAGTGCGTTACTGTAAGGTTACTATGTTAGCCGCGTTGATTCCACATACCTAATTTTAAACACAACTTATAAAGGAACTGTTAAGTAATCATAACATTGAACTGACGATATGACTATCGTGGCTATGTTAACGTTAAACCAATTATTATTAGTGGTCCATACAAAACGCTGGAACTTAACACTAGCGTTATAAAAAAGACATGTTATGTCAATAGCTTATATATATACTTTTTTCTCGTTGGTTTAATTATAACGTAAAATGGAAATCTACCACACTTGTAGTTTTTTCTATAGTATTATTACTAATACAAACAAAGAACTTGTACTGTTCCAATATGGCACTTTGACATATCAATCCGCCCTCCTGTTATCTTTCTCTCATATCTGAGCAACTTATGGCCAACAAACATCGTATTGAAGGGGGTTTTAATGAACGAAGAAGCAGGCCCCACACGCACTCGAACCTCTGCCCCCCTGAATGCTAGACCGTGTGCCTAGCCATTAGACCACATCAAACTGCGGGTGAATGACTGAAATCTTTCCTTTTACCGATTAATCATTTATAATACTAATGAGTAATAGGACTTACACACTTTTAGGGTGCAGACAAAGTCGTTACTTGGATGAATTGACGAAATATTGCTTCAATATATCATACATACTTAAATCAAAACAGAAAAGAGTATTTGACACAACTGTACTTGATCCTCATACTCTACACAATTTTTTTCCTCCTTAACCGTATATTCCCTTGTTTCTTCATAGCTCCGTATCTTTTGTTGCTGAATATATCTCCATATATTTTGATTCTCATTTGGCTTATTTGCAATTATTGCTACTACATTGTTTACAAGCTCCAAAATGCTACAAGATCTTGAATGCTATTGTGGTTTTGGCTGCCATATATATATATATATATATATATATATATAATATATATATATATATACATACATATATATATATATTCTGAACATTGTTTTGTAGCTTGCCATGTTACTATGTACAATTAATCTCTTATACTATCTTTTAAATATGCTCAGCACCAGTGGTTTACTGGATATTGTGCGGTCCACGTTTACTTATATTCTTGGGAACTTTGGATTTTGCAGCCTTGTGGTCATGAATTGCTATGATATACATGTTTGAAACGTCATACTATTAACTTCTTGTTTCAATTAACAATTTGTTTTATTCTGATGTTGTGTTATCAAAACAATAGCCGTTTGATTTTACCAATGAATGTAAGGGCCTCATATATATAAATTGACAAACGTGCGCTATATAAACAGGAAGTTTGGTCCTAACATGATTTGCATTTCTCAGACTTTTGCTGTGTTCTTACACAATAAAAGTACAATTTTTGATAAAGTCCTCATCTAAACATTTGGTAGATTACCCTCCTTTTGACTTTTATTCGATTTATTAGTTAACTTTAGTTTCACCTTAGCATACTACTGGGTCTTTATAATTTTCCACGTCAAGGCTAGTTTTAGTATATCCTAACCATTTGTATCGTCCATCTTGTCTATTTTATCCATTTCAGTGTACTGTTTTACGTTTCGCAGTCATAAACGTTTGCTAGGATATATCTAACAACTTATCATTCACTATAATCACTGAGAATACTTGTGGGCGATCTGGGTGCTGTTTTTCTGTCACCTTTGGTACTCAATGTCACAAGTGCTAAGGCTGGTTTCACGAAATATTCAAAGATCTTATAGCAACTACTTACAACAGACTTAGTAATTCATATCACAAATGGGCATGTGGCACATGCAGTATGAATGCTGAAGATTTGCCGAGAAATATCATCGTTCTCCTAGAAGGTCTGTGGAAAAATCTTTTGTAACCATGAGAAAAAGTGTTCCCGAAACAGATCAACAAAGACTCGCAATAATATAAAGATGGTCTTCGATAACACTAGTATTGATCGAACAACGATCCGTACAAGTGGTAATATGTTGAAATTGAGCACCGCCAAAACAACGACGATCGAAGAATCTCTAGTATGCATATGTCCCTTAGCACACGCTACCTGAAACCACCTGTGGTCCCCAAAAGTCTACTGTAGACCACTGGAATCCCGTCAACAGGTTAAACAAGATCGAACGTCACCGTCGAAAATACTGAAGGACAGGAATTCCATACAACGGCTAATGGGAATTAACCTCATGTAGTCTAAAAGTGCAGCTGCCACTCGGAGCATTTCATGCCAACAGACGTCGGTCACCAACTCGATTCCACATGCGTACAAACAGGCCACATGGTGTGAGAATCAAGCACAAAATCAAATTGGAATCGACTATTCCACTTGTGTGTCGTCAAGCTGAAGGAAGAAAATGTAGAAGGGACAGGAGTTATCAACTAGAAAAGCCCTGTGTAGGCGGGCTGCCTGTTTTTTCACATGAGGCTCATTCAGACAAACAGGACGAGAAAACTAGCGCGTTTCAAACTGAAAGTAGTAACTGCCTATTCGCTAATCCTACGAGTTAACCGAACAAAATGGATGAGTTGCATGAAATAAATAACGTTAATAACAATTATCTGGCAGGGTTATCTGAAACATACATGTCTTCTCAATTTACGGACCGTGAGCTTGAAATGCTCGGGATGTCTTTGTTTCACAACGACGGAAAACAGGAATAAGGATGTGTGAGTCCCTGTACCTACGGTCCTGCTAGGTAGCATATTAAGTGAACACTCCAGAGCTTGTCAATCTTGGTGGATCCGTATAGTGCTCTGCACGGTTCTCCGACCCCTCAAGTTGTCCAGTTGTAGTCATCTGCAGGAAGCACATTGGTGACACCGAGTACGTCAATTACATGATGGAGGAATTACCTTGCGCAACTCGTCTCGGTTATACTCATATCTTGAGTCTAAGAGACTTCAGTCTTACTACACCCGACTTCGGTAAACACACATATTGGAAGTGACGACTCTACTGAATCTCGGTTCTTTAGTCTCATTGAAGATATGGGATTATTCGAAAGCGTGAATTCAGCAACTCGCTGGAGAAATAATTCGACGCCGTCGCTCCTAGCCTGGATATTTACGAACTCAGAATACTCAATCGGCAACCACTGAATTCTGGCTCCCCTCAGCTTGATGTGGACACTCATTGGTATCTCTTACTGCACACGATTTTGATCTGCTACAAAACTGTTTGTCTCGCGAACGATCCACAGAAATTTCAAGCAACGTACAACCATAAAGGATCGCAATCTCTGAATGCTAAGACACAAACGGCAATGCTGGGGAGACTATAAACGAACAAGTGAAAGCAGCAAATATAGGCCGTTCCTAAAAGTAGAGAACCAATGCACGGTGATAATTGAAGACAGGCTTCAGTATCAGATAAAGATGATGAATAAACTTGTCTCCAATTTAAAAAGTATGATATATCAAATGGATATCTAACCTACAATACCGAGGCTTTGGTTATTCTGGCTTGCTTGCGTAATTGAACTGGTAGAAACAGTGTATTCCAACAAGGTGTGCTTCGTGGAGCTTAGATCGAAGCAATATTTATACATTCCACAAACGCCAGAGAGCCTAATATCACAAAAGTAGTGAGGATGACGTTACTGTTCAGCAAACATGGTGGTGGGGAGATGAACTAAATCCACCAGTGTCTGAAGGGCGGGAAACCGTAAATTAGGGCTCCTTATGGTCTAGGGAGATGTCACAAGCCAATGGTATTGAAACTATCCTCTTATGCCAAATACCTCGTTACTTCATGCCTGTAACCTTGAATTAACTTCACTTCCTACCAAGAAATCCTATTGCAAGCGGAACTAGACAATTATGCCGAAGAGAGATTCAGTCATAACTCTACAACAGTTATAATAAAAATGGGTTGGAATAATTTCGGCGAAGAGAAGCCATACTGTGTTTTCCCCACTAAATTGTGAAAATACATGTAATCCTAAACTTGAGCTCCTTCTGATCAATCATTTTTATAAAATCCGTTGTCCGTTCAGTCCCATACTCTGGTTTGCTTTCCTTAACTTGATGAAATTTACTTGCTTGAGAATTCATCTAATAAAAGAGAATGTACCGAGGTGGTCATGTCCTATTTAATCACAAATTAATAAACTTTACTTGTCATAAACATTGTTTGTTCTGCTTTTCACCCCCATTCTTCTCTCTCTCTTTTAGCATCATCCTTGAATACCACCTAATACATGTGGAACATATGACTTCGGCCTGCACCATCATCAATATCTCTGAAATTTATCCGGAACACTATCACTTAGCACAAAATATTACGTCATATTTGACGTTTTTGGCTAACTGGTTATGCATTAGCTGCATTTTACTTGTCGTAAGCAGCTCCGAACTTTGCTTACATTTATTCTCGGCCAATTGTTCGTCGCAATGCAGCCTCCACAAAGCGTGCCAACTCTTATATTGAACAATGAAGTCTTACTAAGATTAATATTCCAATATACAAAAATGTGTCTCCCGTTTCTATGACATATGTGCCTTATAAAATATCGACCTACTTCAGTACATTAATAAAGTAAAACATGTAGTATTTGTAACAATTTGATCTTGCATGTAAACTGGCATGATTCGTGTAACATATTGTTGATCGAGAATATATTATTATTTCTATTAAAAGCTTATTCTGTCATACAGCCCCTCTTGGACAAGTCAGAACAAGAGTATCCGAACTGTTCAGTCCTGATGGACCAACTAGCCATTGTGCTAATGCCGTTTGACTTCGGAAGAGCACTATTTTCAGGCAGTTCAACAATCACGTACGAACCTAATTGACGAAAGCGTCTTTTTGGCTCAAACGGACCCTCAGAAGTGATCATGAGTGGTGATTTTGTGTATCAAAATGTGCAGCATCGAAATACGGACAATTCCACTTTACTCGGATGTGACTCGTTTTGCCGTACTGGGAGATGAAGCTTTATCCTTGGCTAGTCCATCTGAGACATGTTGCAGACTATGAGTACAACTTAGGTGATCCCATCTAGAGTTATCCCAAGTTAAAGAAGATCTAGGAGTGTTGGTACCCTATGACCCGATGTTTTATGATAACTGAGACAAAAACGCCTTCTTGGAGGATCTTACGCTGGAAACGTTGAAGCTCATAGCTGGCCAGTTTGACGGTAGCAGTTTCCACCCAATCTTCAATAGTTTTATTAGACCATATTTAGAGTATTGAAACATAGTGTTTCCTCCTTCACTCCTAAAGGACAAGGATACATTAGAACACACTCAACGGTGGGCCACGAAATTCGTTCGAGGACTCCACTTCAATCCTTAGGAATAGCGCCTCGACTCACCGAACCTCTGTTCACAAGTGCACAGGCATCTTGAAAGTGACCTTCTAATGACTTACAGAATCCTCAACATTTCTGGGCATTCCCTTAAATACCAACTTAATCTCAGTTTCAACACATATCTTAGGAGTAACGTCCAGAAACCGGAGATGAAACGTTGCAAAATAAAAGTAAGCACACCTACTCATTAAAAGTAGTCAAATGATGGAATTTACTGCTGGCTAAACTAGTCAAAGTGATTTCTTTTAAGATAAAACTTGACATGTTCTTAAAGACTAAAAACAGTACCTAGTTATAATTTAAGATTTTCCTCTTCTATCGTTAAATGTGCCTAGGTATTCACCTGAAGGCGTCGATGACCCACTGTCTTTAGATACGGAAGCCTGTCAAGAGAAAACCTCTTCTATTCCGTGCAGAACCACTTCGAAAACTTCTTTTTCTTCTCTTTTTTCACACAGGTCTTGCGCAAACGGCTCATCACACGCCTCCAACATCAAAGATACATTCGAACTAGACGCAAATCTAGGCGATATAGATGCAACGCTTGTAAAAAGGTAGTATGGTTTATAGAAAACTGATTGATTTAAGGATCAACTTTGTAAAGTGCAGGAAGTGTGCGTTTCAACTGATAGCCAAACAAGTGTATAAATCAATGTTTGAGTTTGTACAGGCCAAGAATAGTACTGCGTCCACTTACAGAAGTTTACACAAATAATATTTAAATAGAAGACGTGCCCTTAGCCAGTTCAAACATGAAAATACGTGGATTGGCAATACGCTGCGGCTGGCTCATGGAAGACACGGAAGCCCGTTAAGCGAAAGCTTCTTCCATTCCGTCCACAACCATTTGAACAATTTGAACCTAGGACTTCATTCAAAGATGTTTCCCCACCTTCTTAGTTGTTTTTCTTCGCTTTTGATTACTCAAGGCTGATCAGATAATATATCACTGTGTGTTAGCTGCATTTTTGAAGCTCTTTACACTTTACTTTTACTTTACCACACATTCGTGTGCTTCTAATCGTTTAGTTTCTAGCGCTTATTTTAAACAATTTATAAGTTTTCGGGGGTTTATTATTCATAATGCTCCATCACCTCTTATAGTACACTATCTGTAATTTTGAATCCGTGGGTTGAGTTCGGTGAATTTTTTATTTTATTATTTTCAAAATAACAAACCTATTTTAACGGGATTTTAGTATACATTTCAACAAAACATTTTTTAAGTAGAATCGACCGTATTTCAAGTGTTCAGAAACATTTAGGCTGATCATTCGATGACATTATTTGTTCTACTCACGGGTCATTTGGATAGGTACTGCCTTATTTCTTTGTTTGAAGCTTGTGCTTTCGCTTTGATCTGACTATTTACCCTGTTACGCATGATATATACTGTTATACAGATTTTTGTCGTCAGCCCTTGAGTTCCTATTGTTTGGCAGGAGATAGGTTGTGGGTACTTAAGTCACTGGGTATTAGGAGTTAACATTACGCCTCAGCTTTGTGTAATCAAATAAAAATCAGGAGTCTCACTTCAGTCTTCAGTCTTCAGTAATAAGGATAGGAGGTCTGTCGACCTATATTAATCCTTGCAGTTTGTAATACTATGGAGATCCAATCTCGTTTTGAATATATTAACAGATGGTGCTCATATTACGTGTTCCGGTAGAGAATTCCAGTAATTCACTACTCGGTGCGAGAAACGGAACTCCAAACGTAAACGGTTTGATCTCGGTTTTTGAACTTTCTTCGAATGTCCTCTCAAATGATCAGTCCTAGACGGAAGCAAAAGATAAGACATGTTAATACCAAGGTCATCGTTCAGTATACGATAGGCTAATATTAGATCACCCCTTATTCTACGGTAAGATAACGGAAATAAGTTAAGGTGTCTCACTCTGTCTTCATAAGATAGGCCAGATAGACCTTGTACCATCTTAGTAGCTCGTCGTTGGACTCTTTCTAGCATATCTGCTTCATATTTGAAACAAGGACACGCTGCTTGAATCCCGTATTCTAAATGTGGTCGCACATAAATCGGGTATAGTAATCTAAACATTTCATCATCTAAATACTGGAAAGACCTACAAATTGACCATAATACCCTATAGCCTTTTGCAGCAGCAGCCTTACAGTGACTAGTCGTTTCGAGATCATTGCTTAATATGACTCCTAGATCTTTATAGTTTCTTACTTTGGGTAGCACGAATCCACGTAGTGTATAGTCATACGATTCATCAGAGTTATTTAACTGCATCACTACACTCTTATTTGGATTTACTTCTAGTGACCACCTATCTAACCATGCCACCAATGCTGAAAACATTCTTGCTCATAACTCTCATATTTGATCATAGCGTCTGTGACACATAACCGACTTATATTATAGTTTGCAATTAGAGAATATGAGTTCTGAATGGTTTGTAATAATTCCGGTGATTTAGGTCTATAGATTTATCCACTTTACTTTTTAATGTGTCAACACGTGGAGATTCACCTATGTGCTAAGGTATAGTGGGACGATTAACTAAACAATAGTGATGCTGGTTATAGAGTTCTAAGTAAATATCACAAATCACCCTGGATGTTTAATACACGTGTCGTGAATGCCGCCAACTATTTGAATGTATTTCGTTGATTGGTGTAGTTTGAAGCACTGCTGAAGATATAAGCAACAAGTCATTGATCAGACTGAAAAGAACCGTTAGTCCTATTCTTTTGAGAGGGTTTACATATATTACTGATATCGTTCATTAACCCTGGTAAGTACTCAGATATATAAGGTGGTGGAAATATTATGGAAACTTGCAAATGAAGTGTTCAGTGTATGATTCTCATCTTTTACTAAAAGATTCCGTAATATTGTATTTAAATGCATTTTCAGTTCCCAAACTGTAATCTCGTTTATTACAATGCTACTAATCTCAATAAGTTTATATCTCAGGAATAACACACATAAGAACTTGGATTCAAAGTACACAGTATGAAATTGTATTTTATTACTATAACTGAACGACACATAAGATATTCACTTGTACATTGTGTGTGTTAGTTATTTCTCAAATTTATATATGGCTTAATCTATAAGTAATCACACTATGTTTGATACACAGTGCTTCTTTGAATTTGATTATACAAAGGGTTTAATTTTGCTACAGGATGGCGGACAATTCATTCAAATTCAGATTAATCACTTGGTATTTACCACTAGCCAGCGTATGATTTATGGTTCACAGTGATTTTTTGAAAAAACGTTTGGTGGGACTTGTGTATAACTGTTTTCTCAACAATCATGATAGGCTGGTTCTAAGACAAAATCAAAACATTTGTGCATCTGAGTATTTTTATGAGTAGTTTTAGTACATAAT
This sequence comes from Schistosoma mattheei, assembly GCA_944470405.2. Classification (NCBI taxonomy): domain Eukaryota; kingdom Metazoa; phylum Platyhelminthes; class Trematoda; order Strigeidida; family Schistosomatidae; genus Schistosoma; species Schistosoma mattheei. Next base: position 78,217,946 of record OX103947.1, read on the forward strand.
CTAATGACTTGGCGGTCAAAATATTTAACAGTCCTTAAAAGTGAGAATATTTATCCATTTTGTAACGCCTTATATCTCCATGCTTACATGGTTTGTGTACTTTTATTTGTAGTAAATTGTCGCTCAACACTTTCGATAGTCGCTTTAGGATTATAAATAATTAGTTTTGCCTGTATACTTTAAAAAGCTCATTCTACTCATTAGTAAGTATTGTTCTCAGAAATCTGGAGACTAGCGTATTGTTGGTGTTCGGAACAATATCATTTATAAGGTTTTAGCATATAAGTTTTTTTTTAAAAAGTGATATCTCGAAGTTCTCCATGGGCTATTTTGTAACTAGTTTTCTAATCCCAGATTTTATTGCCGAGTAAGTGTTAATTGTCTAGATACAATTTGTCTCACGAAGAATATTCGTATGAAGCTTTTTCTAGCTTGAAACGTTATTTTACTATTTTTTTAAACGATACACTTTTCAAGATACACTAATTAATTATTTGGACGCACATTGTAAGATGTTTCTCTAATGCAAGGCACCGCATATAACTGGTCTGATTTTTAAAATCTTCATTTTCGCAGTTTTAGCTCAAATTTTAGAAAGTGTTTGTTTGGTTTAAAAATTTTAAAGCGTCACGGATATTTCAGAGCTTGACAACGCTGTTGTCCATAACAACTTTGTAATCAAGGTTCACAAACCCCGTCAAACTAGAAGTCAGGAGTGACGGAGTTGGAAGACATGCTTGGAAGATAGTCGATGTGTTGAGAAGTACGTAAGCTAAACTGACGAGTTGTTGTAGGTGATGGTTAGCACGGCAGGCTCAACGTGATCTGGTGCAGATGCTTGACCAAACTAGGCTGCGTCCGGTAAAACTTATCAAGTCAGCATCACTGTCGACTATCTACAGAATTATCTACTTTTGGGATTTGTTTGCTGCTACAGATATGTGGTCATTCAAACCGACTAACTATTGTTAAATGACTTAATAATTTTGCCAATCACTCATTTATTGCTGATCAAAAAACAGTTTACATTTTATTTGAACTTACTACTTTTACTTAGGAGTGCTTTTATGTCTTCAGGTTTCTGAAATAGTCTCATTTCATGATGGCAAATCACTTTTTCTACAGCCGACTGATGAAAAAAAGTCTTGAAAAATATAGAATTTTGTCCATCGTTGTTATCTTTACTGTTATACTAACAGCATTTTGGGTGGTAAGTAATCGTGACAAATATCTTGAAAAGTACAATGTACTTTCTATCTTTAATGCATTGTTTAATTATCAAAGTTTCTAAATCCAATAATTTTATAAAGAACACACATTTAGTTGCTGAGGCTTTCAAACAAAATTTTGTATCAACTTTAAGATATTTGAGTCATTCGGTGACAAAAGCAATTATGAAACTCGAAAACTTAAAATCAACGGCTATTTGTACCTGGAAAATAATTATCGGTTATAAAATATATCTAGGGATTAGTCATGTGGTTTTACCATCTAATTACCATAGTCCGGCTAAGAAATGTATGTATTTTGTACGGCTAACTTCAATTAGAAACAAATTCCATTTTAATGTCGTACTTGACAGTGTAATGACAGAGTGAGAAATTATTCTCATAATGAAGAAACCACAAAGTTCTCAAAAAGTTAACAGACCCTTAGTGATATGGAAAGTTGTAAAAAATATTTACTTTATTGCAAAAACATGAACCGTCAAAACCTCTAAACTTCAGTACAATCAATTTATAAATTTTTCATGTTGCTATCTGTAACGTCTACAGAATGCTTAGATGATTGGTACTTGGCACTGAAAAACTTTGCTTGACTTCCAAAATATATATCAAATTGTACATGAATACATGTATTTATTATGTTCATTCTACTTACAATTAATGATTATCTAACAATTATCACTCATAAGCGAATTTCTTAAAGTTCCTACCAAGCTTCAAGCTATGTGTCATTTTGAACGAATTTTGCATTGAATCAATACAAAAAATATTATTTTAAATAGATATCACATGGAAGTAAATTACTTTTATAATGATCAGGATACCACACCGCAAATAAATTGAATAAGACGTTGAGTGATCATCATATTGAATTAAGTACAGGAGAGGTAGTGAACAAAAATCACAATGAGTTTAAGGAGAAATTTTGGCGTTTTGTCCTGTCATATTAAAGCTCTTCCAAACATTCTGGTTACTCGTCGAGTATCTCACCTACATCAATTAATATCATAACGGAAAATGTATTTTAAGCTAATAAGTGCTATAATATCTTCAATCTTCATCCATATTTGAAGATTTGCTTAGTTCGTTTCCTACAGTATCCATCCGTTCTTACAGTTTCTTCTTCAGACATTTACCTGCCAATATAAAATGACAATATAAAAACGTATATTGATAATTTTGGTTTGTTGTATTGTGAGAAATATTGATTATGTTTACTTTCATGTTTTATAGATTAATATTGCCAACCTTTTGCAGAAACACACCAGGGCTTTAGATAACATTCAAAAAATGATTCTTGGTGACTCGTATAATATACAGTTAAATAAATATGGTATGTGATGCAAAGCGTAACTAATTAATTAAAATTTATCAAATCAAAACTTCATTTTGTTTTTTATTTGACACAGTGCTTTCCAGTAACTTACTATTACCCCATGATTACATGTAAGTTTATCATGTTAGTGATTAAAATTTGATTGACTGTTTAGAATGGACAATGCATTCGGCGTACAGCATTCGTGAATCGGCTTACATTTCGACATTTTAGGGGTTAAATATATGTAATTTGTTCGAAAGTTGGGTGGTTTCTTCTGATTTTCGGTAACAGTTTGCCTCTTATTTCACAGTAAAGAATCATATTAAAACAAAATTGACCATCTAGGTGAATTCTGCTTTTATTTCGTGTGATTTTCACCCTTATATTCTTATCAGTGTTAGGTCTACCAGATATGAATCAGAGTAGGTAGGACTATGAACTATCATGAAAGCAGAAAGGGTTATAACTTGTACGTTTTCATTTAGTTTCATCTCATCGAAAAGTGCAGGTAGGTCTTCAATAGATGAACCTGTTGGAGGTTAACAATTCTGTGAGGAAATAATAGGTAGACTCCCAGTTTTATTAGAAAGATTAGGTAGCTAGGAATTAAAGAAAGAAAGCAAACCGTGTATTAAAGTGTACCGTAACTTTATTTTGCCCGTTCGCTTTCTCTTGATTCATTTTTCTAGATCTATATGATGAACAGAGTCAGTGTGACACTCACCTTAAAGATTTAACGGGATATCCGGAATGTTTGTCCAAGATTGAGGTAAATCTTGTACACATGTTTGTTTTCCTATAACTATCAGTTTATTCGTAGCCTATTTTTATTTTGATAATACACTTAAAAATGTAATATATTATCGGTAAAGTAATTAGTTTATCTTGCCCTTTAACGTCCTAGTAAATTGTACAGAGTTTGCTCAGTTACTTACGCCTGTTTTCTCTAGTGGGACGAAGGCTACCCATCATAATTCTCCAGCCAGTTCTGTCCTCCGCTCTCCTCTTAAGTTACTTCCAAGTGCTATTCATTTTTTTCATGCTTGCCTCCAATTCTCGATGCAATGTATTACCTGGTCTACCTCTCTTCCTTGTGCCACAAGGATTCCAAGTTGGGGCTTTCCTCGTGATGCATTTTGATGATTTCCTCAATGTGTAGCCTATCCACCTCCAGCGGCTTTGCCTAATTTTCTCTTCAGCTAAAAGCTGGTTCGTTCTCTGCCACAGTAGGTTGCTTCTGATGGTGTCCGGCCAACGGATCTGGAGTATCTTGGGTCGACAGGTGTTTACTGATACCTCTACCTTTTTAATGATTATTATAGTAGTTCTCCAAGTTTCAACTCCCTACAGTAGAACTGTCTTGACGTTTGTATTAAAACATCTAACAATACAAACAATACGTATAGCATCACTATATGAAATGCACTAAGTGTTGGATCCAAACAGATTTGAACTTGTGTAAATTTAGATGATTCGGGTTGTGGAGATATGCATGACATGCACATTGGTAGTATACAATGTGTTATTGTGTAAAACAGCATTGATGTAGCATAGCATCAAAACCACAATCACGATAATAAACGAGTGAATTCTAGTTTATTATTTATTAATTGTACATAAAAAATAAAAAGTTCAATTTTCTTGCGGGTTTATTAACAGTTTTGCCCATTAATGCTATTATTAACAGACCAAGACTTTGAATGACCGTATTTTCATGAAAAACGCACACACTACAGGCTTATCAAACAACTTAGATAATCTGACATGTTGCTAATCGAAACGATATAGTGTTTGTTTAAATTAAAATCTTAACATTCATCTCAATAATTTCAAATATCCAAAAGACGTACCGTTTAACTGAATGTACCAAAACTTATTATTTGGTACTTTAAAGCTAAAATATTATCCGTGGTCGCATGCTATACTTTTCAACTAGGAATAGTCGCATTTTTGAGCAGCTATCGTGGTTTTCCTTGGGTCTAACATTACATCATTGACGTAAATACTAACCATTTTTTGATAGTCCACATACGGCGAGTATTTTACTGAGTTGGCGGTACTCCCGTATTGCAACAACTACAACTGCATAGAATTTTAACTAAAATCATTGTCTGAATCTGGTTCCATGGCATCTAATGTATTTGTGAATTATGAGGAGTAGATATGACGTATATCTCACTTTTCCAAATATCGGCATTCATCGACAATTAATATGTTATTTTAACGCATCAAATTCAGAAACTATCTGATTAGCTTCAGACCCGGTCGTGGCTGTATCGGCCACATATATTTACCATTCGTTGGGTCTAGAACATAGGCATGCTTAACGGCGTCCGACAATGGTAGTCCTTCTTGAGTTAAAATAAGCATTTGACTCTGTCGACCGAGAGATTCTGTGGCAGTGTCTGTCATTGAAAGGTGTACCACAGAAGTACATAAACCTTGTGAAGGCTCTTTACTCGAACACTACTACTCGAGTCAGAGCTTATGGCGAACTGTCATCTGATTTTGCGGCCTCAAGTGGTGTCCGTCAAGACTGTCCACTATCTCCATTTTCGTTCAACTTCATCGTAGACTTACTGGTGGAAATGACGTTCTCGTCGACTGGATTCCCAGGCATTCAGCTTCAACCAGGAGGTCCACTCATCGGTTTAGAATTCGCAGATGAAATAGTCCTGTTTGGTGAAGACGCAGATAAAATGCAGAGTCTTTTGTTAGTATTGAGCAGCAATGCCAGGATGTTTGGAATGAGCTTCTCTCCTTCTGAATGCAAGTTGTTGCTTCAGGACTGACCTGCGTCAACACCTGAACTAAGAATGAGGAGTTAAGCAGTCGAATGCGTCGACAACTTCACTTATTTTGGAAGTCTGTTCAGCCCAAATGGGTTGGTGTCAGACGAAATCTCAGCACGAATTCGAAAAGCTCGTTTAGCGTTTGCTAACTTACGTCACCTATGGGGAAGGCGAGATATCCATCTATCAATTGAGGGACGAGTATACTGTGCAGCTGTGAAACGTGACCATTAAGTGTAGAAGATACTCGTAATAGTGAGGTTAGATGCAGGGTATTATGGTATGATGGTAAATCAGTTGATGAGGTTGTAAATCTTCATCTACTGAGATAGTTTGGCCACTTGTTGCGTATGCCTGAACGCCGACTACCACGGCGCTCAATGCTTGCCATCAGTGCTTGAAGTCACTAACTTCTGGTCTGAGCCGTGTTGATAGATCCAGAGTATTTGGTTGGGGTCAGCGTGACTATCGTAACCATTGGTTGGAGACTCTGGATGACATGACTCAGAATCGATCACAATGGCGTCGGTGTCTACACTCTCTGTTTTCCCTTAAACTGTGAGACTAAAATCGCTTCATATCTTTCTTTTTACCAACTAATTCTTTCTTTCTGTACTATATCCTTATACACAATCTTTTTTTCATACATTAATGCAATTGAATCAACTACTTCTATGAATTCGGTGTTCATCTTGTTGTGCTGATGAGGTATGGCAAATTGGACCGATGCATATATGTACTTGGTCCTACGTTGTAGCCGACTAAGTACGCATAACCTGTATATCGGAACATCATTTTATTCATAGTAATCCAATATCATTCTAAAAGTATGAGTTGGGATCTACGGAAATACATTTGATGATACATTTAATTATTAGGAAACCAATAATTCACTCTTAACAGATTTAGACACACTTTTAAGTAAACGGTTAACGTTCCCACTCGTCACAGAAAATGTTTAATTCTGGATCCTAGCTTGGTGGTTGGATCTCATCCTGCTTACAGAGAGGTTGTTCATTGCTAAGGGTTTCCTATTTAAAATGGAACAGTTATCTGAGACCATCTGGTTTTCCATAGGTTTCTGATGTTTGGTGCTAAAAACTGAATATAAAGAGTAAATTAACTAATAAAAATGTGAATCTTCATTGAATAAGTTGGTTGAAACATTTCTTATGTATGCTGTTTCTGTGCACTCCAGAATGCTATACAAATTGAGATAGAAGGTTGATCAGAGGACAGGTCACGAGTGATTAAATTAACACACAGGATCAATCTTTGAACATATGAATGATATGAATGATGGCCCGATCATAGTTTTAGATGCAGACTTTCTTGCTGGAGATCTCACGATACTCGTAATTTTTATCGATTAACCATAAAAGACATGAAGTTTATGTCTGTTTGTTGCCAACTTTGTTTCACATTAGATCCCTCAAATGGATGTTTTACGGTTTTTACTGGTAAAGTTTTCTTTTAAAGGTTGCATCTTACGCTGAGGAACCATTTAAAATCTTTCCACGTAAATATTCGTTCATTGTTTTCATTTGTATCCTCGATAAACCGAAATTGAGCAGAGAAAAAACTAACGTTCGTTCTGTTTTCTTTTTAAATTATGCCTATGGTTAGTAATCACTAATAGCATATGCGCCTCATTTTTATTTTTGCTGAAGTTAGTGTTTTTCCTTTTACATTTCACTCTGTATAATTTGGTTAACTACGTATCAAGTGGTGATATTTCATTACTACACTCAAGGTGAAACAGGCATTTCGCTTTTTTTGTCTAGACGTTTATTTACGTGAATTTTTATTTTCTTTTAGTGGATCTCGATAACCCTGTTAGATAAAAAAACACTTACTAAAGTTTACACCGTAATTTAGTGAGAGCTTTAGTTTATCTCTTTATCTTTGTACTAACGATCAGTAGGTTGCGTATGTGAAATACGCGTTACTTATCAAAGTTAGAAAAATCATTTATCTTTCACAGTACATACTAGTCTTAGTGCATGAACATTTACGAGGTTACTAAGTTTTATTACTACATTGAGTATTAGTTTAATACAATCACAAACCCGGTTCTTCTGTCCTCCTATGTGCCTGATAAAAGTACCATGATTAGCACTCAACTATCAACCATTTATAGCTTACATAGAACGACAGTATGTAAATAGCTGACTTTGTATTCACTTTAGTTACTTTACAGACATGTTTCCTTATGGTAAAGCTCTCCAGGAAATTCAGAATAACTCATAGACTCGGTTGAATACACTGATTGGTTAATGATTTGTTATCACTGTCACCATACTCTGTTTTTGACGTTGTGATTTGACCAATTGGCTGAACGGCTCGATCTCTTGATTTACTTATTAATCCAAACCAACCATCGTGAAACCTAGACTCTGAGCTTTCCACTTATTAGTGAGTTTATGGGTATAGTTACCAATATTTCACTTGATGATTCCGATTAGTTGAGTATTGACCAGATTGTAATAATAAAGATAATGGCGTATTTTTAATATCCTAATGTGTAGTAAATGAATGAGAATATTTATTCTCATAAGAGGTAGCTTACATGAAGTCACGAAACGTCAGAAATGTAATTTTCTACTTTCTATTAATTGTTTTCAATAATCTTATATAACATTAATAACAAAAATAAATAACTGAATGAATATTATCTAAAATTTGATTTTCCTAGTGGTTACGGATATCTTGGCAAACTCATTCATGTTATGCTGAGTTAGGAGTAGATGGATCAGAATGTTCATTTCTTCGTTATCTTAGTGAGGTGAGTGTTATTATTAATGGATCGATTTTTATCAGTGAATTGTAAACTACCTATGATCATTCTATCAAATTGAAATGAAAATTGAATTCCTATCGATATATTTTAATCATTGATAAATATTCACAGATTGAAATCATGAGTCAGTTAAAGCTAGACCACCATTGAAAACCTGGAAGCACTGGACGGCCGTTTCATCCTAGTATGGGACTCCTCAGCAGTGCGCATCCACGATCCCGCACACGGGACTCGAACTCTTAGTCTCTAAACTACTGAGCCGGGATCCAACGGTTTCAATGTCTAACCTCGACCGATCCACGATACTACGCGACCGTCCACCATTTTCTCTAGTGCTTCTTCGTTTTTAATGGTGGTCTAGTTTAAATCGACTCATGAATTCAACTATTAAATTACTACAATCTACACAAACCGCTGTTCTGAACAGTTGTCATTTAAAAATTTGTAATATTATTCTTTAACTTCTCAAACGTTTACTTAACCTTTTTTAGCAGTTGAAATTTCCGAAAAATTTGTAACATAATAATTTTTCAGTAAACTACTATATCTGTTAAATCGCCACAAAATACGATTTTACAGTTTAAACTAATGACATCATAGAAAGAAAATGTTTCTTCACTGAACTGTATTTGATTCTACTTCAATGACCAAATAGGTTCTTTTCATTTCGAATTGGTTGAAACAATCGTTTGCAAAATCAAAATACACTATATTTGCTTGTTAAAACAGTATCACTTACACACATCATAATCAAGTGATTACTTCTTCTTTCTTCTTCTTTGAGCCTGTTACTCCTCGTGAAGAAACATAGGCCGCTCACCAGCATTCGCCATACAACCCTGTCCTGGGCAATCCTTTCCAGCTCCTTCCAGTTGTTATTCATCCTTTCCATATCTGCTTTTATTTTTCGACGTAATGTGTTCTTTGGCGATAGGAGGGCCAGGTCATCTGCGAAGTCCAAATCGTCTAATTGATTTTGAGCTGTCCATTGTATTCCGTGTTTTTCTTCAGATGTCGAGGTCTTCATAATCCAGTCGACCACCAGAAGAAAGAGGAAGGGAGAGAGTAAACAGATTTGTCTGACTCCGGTCCTTATTTGGAATGCATCTGTCAGCTGTCCTCCATGCACTACCTTGCACTGTAGTCCGTCGTATGAGTTCCGGATAATGTTGAAAATCTTCTCAGGAACGCCGTAGTGTCGAAGAAGTTTCCGTAACGTTCTCCTATCTACACTGTCAACTGCCTTTTCATAATCAATGAAGTTGATGTACAGTGACGAGTTCCACTCAATTGATTGTTCGACGATGATCCGTAATGTCGCAATTTGGTCTGTGCACGACCGATCCTTACGGAATCCAGCTTGTTGATCTGGAAGTTGGGCGTCTACTGCATCTTTCGTCCGGTCCAGCAAAACTCTGTTAACGACTTTTCCTTGTACTGACAGTAGTTTGATGCCTCTGTAGTTTTCACATTTGCTCAGATCTCCTTTCGTTGGAATCTTGATGAGGTGTCCTTCTTTCCAGTCCATCGGCACTTGTTCCTCCTCCCAAATCTTTTTGAATAGAAGGTGAAGCATGTTTGTAGTTACTTCGATGTCTGACTTCAGTGCTTCACCTGGTATATTGTCGGGACCTGCTGCCTTCCCGCTTTTGATTTGTCTGATGGCCATTCTGATTTCTTCGGTGGTTGGTGTGTTGACATCTATAGGAAGATCTGTATGCGCTGCTTCGATGTCCGGTGGATTCATTGGAGGCGGCCTATCCAGGAGTTTCTCAAAGTATTCTACCAATCTGTTCCGCTGTTGTTGAATTTCAGTGATTGGCCTTCCTTCTTTGTCCTTGACCGGCCTCTCTGGTTTACTGTATTTCCCTGCTAGTTTCTTCGTTGTATCGTAAATTTGTTTCAAATTTCCTTCACTTGCAGTTTTTTCTGCCGTCGTTGCTAGTTCTTCCACGTTAAGTGATTACTAGGAGGAATCAATTAGATTTCTGTCTGTTATGTCCTTACCTTTACGTTATATGCAAGATATTAACCAAATTTCGAAAGCCAATACATTTCAAGTAAATTATTTTGTTGCCAAGGTTTTAAATCAATTTTTTTACTGAACAACATTTTTATTATCTTGCTCTTTGAGTTCGTTTTCATGCAAACATTTTATCTTATCTTTTTGAATAGGTTGAAAGTTTCTGCCCAATAATGGATAACCGAAAATTTGTAAAACGACGTAGAAAAGCTCAGGTATAAATGATATATGTGTTTGCTTAATTTTAATTTATATATTTATAGGAAAATTGAATCACTATATTTCGTGTTACACTCAAGTGTACTTGAAATTAATAAATACTGATGTACAACTAGTTTCATTCTGAATAATCAAATTAGAACTGTGATCTACAGAAAGTTTTGCAATCATATTAGTCTTTATTCTTCACATTTCCATTTCCTGATGTTTTTTTGAGCGCAATATACAGAACTAATTTTCTATCAGTCGTAATGTTTTCTTTCTACGTGAATGTAGTTTCGTTTGTGGTTTACTCACGAAACGATAATGCAGAAGATTTTAATAGTTTGTGAAGGTGTGTTTATTTGATATTCATGGTTCCAATTGTTTCTGGAAGGTTTCTTTAGTGTTTGTGTGCATACTGATTCTTCTTTAAGGAGATATATATTCCTTGGAAAGTGTACGGTTACATAATTGCTAGTTCAGTAGTTTATTTTCAACAATTTAGTAAAGAAGTTTTTTCTATTTTGCTTATTGTAATATAAACTGTTGAATAGAATCTGTAAACCACAAAATTAATGTTAGGATAAGTTAAACAACTATTAGAGATATTATATTCACAATTACAGGTAAACGTATATTACCTAATCAATTATGCTTCAGAATAGCTTGAAATTATCACCGGCTATTTATGTTCAAGAAGCAGAAAGGTGTATGTATAGGGTCGATCAATGTTAGACCATCCTTGCAAGCCTGGAGGCACTAGACGGTCATTGTGTCTCAGTACGGGATTTCTCAGTGAAGAGTACCGACGACTCCACACCAAAGGGACTCAAACCTGGAGCCTTTGATCTCGCGTGGAAACGCTTAAACTATAGACCGGTAGGCTGGGATTTAGTTAATTACCGGAGACAATGGTCGTGTGATGCCGTGGTTTGATTAAAGTTAGACTTGTGTGCCATTGGAGCCTCAATAAGTGGTCCAGAGGTTAAGCGATAGCGCGCGAGGTCGAAGGTTCCGGATTTGATTTCCTTTGGTGCGGTTTCCTGGTTGTTCATTGTTTAAAAGTCCCATAATGAGAAGAAACAACTATTTGTGCTTCCGAGTTTTCAATGAAGGTTTAACATTGATCGCTTCATGATATCAATGAAAGTAGAAGGGTGTTGATCACATGTTCTCAAAAACATCACATCAATTGTTTTTGACTCACACTCATATTTTGTTCTTTTTGAGGACAGATTTCTTTATCTGATCATTAGTTATTATTGCACAGTTTTATCTTTTCCGTCTTTTCTCAGATTGATCTTGTTTTTCGATACTTTTTTTCCAGATAAATCGAGAACTTAAAGGTCTACTTGATCTATTACCTGAGTACAAAAACCATTTAGTATCAAACACGTTTATGCGTGCAAGGCTAAAGCGCATTTGGCCTGATTGGCTGGAAGGAATTCAACACTATATAAATGGTGTTAATTTTTCGTGGCCTGATTCACTAGATCATTGTAAACATTGTTCTTCTGATGATATGACTTGCTTTAATCTTTGTCAGTCTACTAAAATAACAGGTCAACCGTTTTTATATGGAAGACCAAAGCTGAACGTGAGTGTTTCACTGTTTAAAATAATTAATGTCTTTCATAAATTTAAAGAGTGCAACGAGAGCCTGGATTCGGTTTGAAAAATATGACTTATCTATACAAAATGTATACGGACAACCTGGTCACGAGTTTGCTCGTCAGGGCAGTTTATCATATTTTCCGGTACAATCCTGTCTTTTACACTTACCAAAATACTTCCATTTTACGATTTCCTTTCTTTAGAATCACTGTGCAAATAATCTTTGTATTTTCTTATGCTGTGCTGAGAATTCTATATTGTATCAAAATATAATATTGAATAAAGCCATTAATAATAATAATAATAAAAATAATAATAATAATTGTTATTATTATTATTATTATTATTATTATTATTATTATCGTAATAACTATTTCCAAAAATACGGTTATCCAAGTAATTAATTTTTGTATACTATATTCTGAATTAGGATACCTTCAGCCATGCAACACAGTGTTTAGTTGGGATACAAATTGCTTATGAATAGTGTAACCTATTTAGAATTATTATTTTCTGCGGTTGGTTGTAACAAGTCACCTCCTACTTACTTATGCCTGTTACTCCTCGTGGAGGAGCAAAAGCCGCCCACCGGCATCCTCCATCCAAATGCCCACACTCACTGGACTATCCTTTCCAGTTCTCTCCAATCTCTATTCATCATTTTGATGTCTGCTTCCAATTATCGACGCAGTGTCTTCTTTAATTTTCTACTTTTCCATTTCACTTCAGCATTCCAAGTTAGCACTTACCTCGTGATGCATTTTGGTGGTTTATTCAATTTTTGTCATACCCACTTCCACAGTCTGTTCCTAATTTCCTCTTCAACTGGAAGCTGGTTTATTCTCTCCCACAGTGGGTTGTTGTTGATGATATCCGGACATCGGATATTGAGTATCTTACGTAGATAATTGTTTACAAATACTTGTGCCGTTTTGATTATAGATGTGGTTGTTCTTCGTGTTTCGACTCCATACAGTGGAACTGTCTTGACATTCGTATTGAAGATTTTCACTTTGATGTTAGCTTGACAGTTGTTTTGAATTACACATGTTGTCCAATTGTAGGAGTGCCGTTGTTGCTCTTCAACTGGAAGCTTTTGTTCTCTTCCACAGAAGACTGTTGCTGATGGTATCCGTCGAATGAATGTTGAGTATCTTGCGTAGACAACTATTTATAAATACTTGCACCTTCTTGATGATGGTTCTAGTGGTTCTCGAAGTTTCAGCTTCATACAGTAGGACTGTCTTGACGTTCGTATTGAGGATCTTCCTGAATAGAATGTGGAACATGTTTGCAGTTGCTTCTATGTGTGACTTCAGTGCTTCGACTGATGTATTGTCAGGTCCTACTGCTTTCGCACTGTTGATTTGTCTGATGGCCATCGTGATTCTTTATGTTGTTTTTGGGATGGCATCTATAGGAATGTCTGTGTTTGGTGTTTCGGTGTCCGGTGGATTCAATGGAGCTGGTTTATTCAAGAGTTCCTCTAAGTATTCTACCCATCCATCCCTTCGTTCTTGAATCTAGGTGATTGTCTTGACCTGTCTCTTTTCTTTACTATATTTGCCTGGCAGTTTCTTCGTCGTGTTGCATGGTTGTTTGATATTTCCTTCTCATACAGCTTTTTCCGCCGCCGTTGCTAGTTCTTGCATATATTTCTGCTTGTTGACTTCGATGCCTTCTTCACTTGATTGTTTTCTTCTGTGTATTCAGCTTGTGTCTTGAATTTCTTGCTATTGTTCGGCTGTTGTTAATTGCTGTTGCTAATGCTGTTTCCCGAGTTGTATAGTACTTCTTTAGCTTCAGTTTAATTTTGTCAACCACCAGATAGATGATGATCTGAAGCTATGTCAGCTCCTGTCTTGATTCTCATTTATCTCCTCACTTCCTCAGCTATTTGACTGATCCTCCTGGTCTTCCACATTATCCGGACATTCCGTGTACCTATATTAATAGTTGCTCTGGTTGTAAGAAGGGACATCAGCCTCGTGACTTCTTAAGAATCTTGGCGTTCACCATGAGGAGCCATGATTCTTCTGAAAGAAGATCGTTCAACTAGGAGGACAGAGTTGAAATTGTCTATTCTGATCGGCGTCTTTTTAGAAAAGTTGCTTTCTACGAGATGATATTGCTGACTCGATGCCCAATCCTGCTTTTCTGTGTGGGCCTGGAACCGGCAGTAATCGTAGCAGAGCTGCAGGCGTAGTTGAAAAATCACTTTCAGTAAAATCAAAACAAAACAACCGGCAGAACTGATATTGCCGGACACAAATTAAAAATTAAAATGTTGCTAGCAGTTAAGAATTCATTAGACATCAAATATAGACTAAATACTATTCCTGAACACACTGATTTCCGCATTTTCTTTACGTCGATCAATAGTTAGGATTTCAATAAGTTAAACTGAGTGGCATTTGATCGTGATGTATTGACAAATGTATGAATACAATTTACTGTATTATAAGATTAAAATTATATCACGACGACATTTAGCTCGTTAAATGAATACATAATTACTCATTCTGAAGAGGATTGTTCTTAGTTGGAGTGATATTCCTATTCACCGTAAACATTTATATTGGACTAATTTCATTCGTATTCTTTTTGCTAGATTCTTCTTCATTTGGAATTTTTATCGAATGCTTTTGGTGATAACCTTTTCGAAACACAGGTATCCAGAGGTAATTTGACTATTTGTAATCTTGATATCTGTGAAGTACATTGAATAAGATAAATATATGTCTGTTCTATTTTGTATACTGTTTTTCTGCTACCTTGACACAAGTTTATTGGAGTAAGCTCGACGGAAAATTATAGGGCAAACAACGATTTTGAAAAGACTATTGAAATTATTGGGTTCATTAATGACAAAAAGCACCAAGTTATGTAAAAACAGTTTATTTCTAACCTTGGGTATCCAATCTAATCCTTTTCTGACAGTAGTTAAAATACAATGTATTGCTGGATGTTTCCGAAAGTATCAATGAACGTAAAACTATAATTCTGAATGTTGGGGCGAATTCTCACCCAAAGAAATGTGATTTCACTTCATAGTGACGGCTTTCATTTATCTGTTATCAGAAATAAAATGTGATTAAACTTAATTCATTTAGTTCTTAGATTCATCGAATTAAACTTATATATAAGGAGATGCATAATTGATTTATACATTTTAGGTGGTGCTCTTGGTGAACTTGTTCAGTGGACTGATCTCATTGGTGCTCTCTATATTCTTGGCCATAGATTAACAATTACGTACGAAGCCACTAATGCAAAGTCGTAAGATTATGTGTAGATCGATTCTAATTTGTCACGATTTATAATAAATCCCTTAATCATAATTTTTATTTTCATCAAGCAAACAATCGAATAATATACCACAAATATAAGAAGAATTTTTAAATGGTTTATTGACACATGACTTATGAATCTCGACTTGTATCAATAAATATTCGAGCTTCACAAGATGGGATTTAAAAATTCTATCTAATTATAAAATCTGCAGATCAGACCGACAATATTTGTTTGTATATTCCTGTTGTCAACGTTTACAACATCAATTGATAAGTTTCTTTTGAACCAAGAGAAAAATATTGTCCAACTGACAGGTACATATAGTACATGGGTAATTTTATTATTTCACAGCAACAAACATATCGATTTCAATAAATTCTCTTCAGGTTCCACAATTATGTATCTGAACTAATAATAATAATCCAAAAAGTGGCCAGATTTAAAGCAAAATACACGGTTTAAAATGACAGTATATGAATGTAGGATTGTGAAATAATATTGAATAATTAACGCTAAAAATGATTAATATGCAATGTTGACTTCAATAAGCCTATATGTTAAATAAAATTGTGAGAATAATGATTTGAATAAATATGGGTAATATGGAATAAGAGAGTTAATAATAATAATAGTAATAATAATAATAGAAATTATTTAATATATTTGTAATATCCCAATGAGTAGAAAAATTGAATTTTTTGACATTTTTTGATTCAGTGTAATCCAATTCTTCAGAGAATAAATAACCAAATCAAAATTAATCTAAGTTTTGGATTAATGCTTGTCGACACAAATAGTATGTAACACAAATTGGAAGTGGAAAACCTAGCAGCAGAAGACTATGAAAAAGACAGAAACGAAATTAGAAAGGAATTGTGAATAGGAAGAATCATACAGAATGTGAAGGATAAATGATGAAAATTTGCAAAATTAAGCATTCAATGTATGGTTCTTATATTTTACCTATTCGTTGTATAACGTATTTAGCAAATAAGTTGGATGCCAGCTCAGTGCTCTAGAGGTTAAGCGTTCGCGCACAAGACCGATAGGTCCTGAGTTTGAACCTCGCAGGGTGGGATAGTGAATGCGCACTGCTGAGGAGTTCCATATGAGGACGAAACGGCCGTCCAGTGCTCCCACGTTTTTCATGGTGGTCCAACCTCAAATGAATCATGATATCAACCATTATAACGAAAAGAAACTTCATGCTCTAAGATAGATTTCTCGAGACAATAAGCATTAAGTAAAATAAGTGATTTTCAAAGTAATTTACATAAATTTCTAGTAATTCCTTGAAATGAATACAATGTGATGGAAATTACTTGAAAACAATTAATCTGAGTAAACAGTTGTGATATGCTTATTTATAATTGACCGATTTTATCAAAATATTTATGCTAACGTTATCAAATATTAGAAAATAAATTTCATGCCTAAGAATAGATTTATCAAAAATTTTGATTTAATAGATTCTACATTTAGGAAATTTGTTAAGGTATACACAACATTTCTATTGATATCAGCAATAGATCATATGTACAAACTGTAGTATTATCAGTAAAAAGACCTTTGAGATTTCATCTTTTCGTGTGTATCTCACATATTCGTAGTACCATTTGTGTCAGAATCATAAGGCCAACTACACTCAATATAAATATATTTTCTGTTTAACACTGAATTTAACAATTATCCGATCGGTTAAGTGATTAAAATGCTAATCTCAAGTACTTTCTAAGTATCGGTATCACGTATGCTGTTTACCAACATCATTTATAAGTAACATTTCAAGACAAAGGTCAGAGGTCATTTGAAGCAGCTGAGACATTAACAAGCTAACTATTAATTCTAGTCAGGTAAAGACTAAGGTTTACCTTCATTTTATCGATCCTTAACATCTAATATCGAATTACTTGAATAAAGAATAACTCTAAATCTTTAAAATAAGTCTTATTAGTGCAATACGCTCATAATGGAAAAATCGGTTAGTGAACCAAGACTGCAAACTAAGTTAGAAATGGTGGTGAATGTCATTTCCAAAAGCCATCAAATTGGTTTTAAAAATTTTCAGACAATTCACAAAATTTTCTCCAACTATAGTGAACGGTGAACAGCTGAAGCACTTCATCCTAATACACTCAGTATTACAGAAAATCAAATAATTGTGTTGGACTATTTTTTTAAAAATCATGTCTTATCTGGTCGAGAAAACCATAAACAACTGGTTTATTCACATATACATAGGACCACCTTTGATCTAGATGATATGGTCGAATGTTTGTATGTACTGTACGACTGATCGTTAACATTAGTAGAAGATGAAAATAAAAGAGAAAAAAATGTAATATCAATAGGTGACGCCCTTGAAAGGAACAGGTACCGTGAAATCAGGAATTAGTTGAACTATCTCTAGAAAAGATGAACCATGATTCGCTTCTAGCACCAAGAACGATAGGCATAGCCCCTTCACTTGTCCAATGTTCTCAAACATCTCTAATTATTGGTTGAGAAAAGCCTTTATAACTTTTACAGAAGTTTCCTCTCCTTCCCAAACCTAAACTGAAACTAACTTTTACAGAAGTTCGAAAACCCACAGTTGAATCTAGAAAAGGAAAAGTAGCAGGACCTGATGTCTTTACTTTAGACGTTAGTAACGACGGTGATCTGATATAACCAAAAAGTAAGTAACCATCTGAAGTTTCTATATTCAGACACTGTGAGTCAAATAAGAGACTGGATGAATTAAATCCAAGTCTTGTTTAACAATCACCAGTACCCTATGTAGAGCTATAACACAAAACTAATATTTCCTTGCTCTATTTGTCTTGATTCTAAAAGCTTAACCTTCGATTTTTGCTATGCTTCAGGTGACTGATTACTAACAAACGGCATCGAATAATTTATCATAAAAGTCGCTCACAAATACAGAATCGAGTTAAGTAGGGATAAGCCAACTTAACATCCCCATAAATACATGCACCTATAAATGTCGATATGCTGTATACAGTGATGGTTATTCTGACCATAAACTTAATCCATCAGGCAGTATGGTGGATGCTTATTTATGGCATTCGATAATGACGGCGATTTGATATCAGTTCAACTGTTGGTCACTTAACAGTGGTTTTACTTTTTATTTACATAGTTGGTATTTTGTTTTTATAAAAATGTTGACTTTTTCACCTTGTTTTTTTATAACAACTGACAGGCTTCTTTCATATTCAGATCATATACCATGTATGGTGAAAAGTAATGAGTACGATTTAGTATACACAGATATAACAGGATTTAGACAGTTGGATATCACACAAATCCGGTAAGTTCTTGAACTATATTTGCATCTATTTTTATAATATTGTGTTGTTATCATGGTAACATTCTTTTCAAATACAATTAAATCCTTTTGAATAAATTACTGAGAATATAAAATGCGTTCAAAACCACCGTTCTGTGTAACAATTTTTCTATATCTTGAAATTATGAAATAATTTATTAGACAAACAATAGAAACGTTATTATACATTAAAACACTGAAGAGGAATTCCTTTTCATTACTTTTTCTCTTAAGTACGCCATTATGCAAATTTCGTATATTGGATACATTTGGAACAGAAGCTCCATATAATCGTAAGGCAGAAAGGTGGGGTGGATTACATCTGAATTTACAACAATTTTATACATTTTTCCGTAAGTTATTCGCCGTTTTTTGTGTTTTTTTTCTCTGTCATGTTACTATTTAAATGCTAATTTGAGTTTCATTTCATAATTATTTGAGTTAGACAATGATTGATGACCAGGAAGCACTGGATAGCAGTACTTATTGAAGACTCTTTTGGGGATAGAACCCAGGGCTTTCATGTCTTGGAGTGAGAGCTTAGTATTTAGATGACTGATTTGGCATCCATTCGTTTAAAAGTTTAAGTTAATTCTATTTGTGATCTCAGTAACTGTTATGAATTTAAGTTGTGGTTGATTTTTACCCTGTGCTAATTATTGTGTCCTTGACTGAAGAGACTAGAGAGCAGCGTACTTATCGATCGATTCAATGACACGTAAACACGTACGGACGGCCTAGAGTCTCTATTGGTCTCGCTCCCCTGTCTAGCCCAGTCAGTTGAGTCCAGAACACAAGTCACAGCCTCGGAGATATGAATCACTATATTTCAAACATACTTTGTTTATATACCAGTCAAGCATACCACATAGTACCATAAAATAGAAAACAACATTTTGTACAATATTCAACGAGTGAACAGATATCGACCAATAGGAAATGTCCATTTAAAGTCCAAGGACACCATTGGACTTAACATGATAATTATTGGTCTATTCCTCCGCATCCACAACAGTAACATTCAAAGATCTCAGGAAACCTCCATACTTATAGTTTCATAATGTTTTATCGAAAATACTTTAACGTTAAATTAATTTATGGATAGGTGGCGCAGTTGAATTCCATTATATTATTATGGTAATCAGTTTGCTAACAAAGATATCGAATGAATTACACCTCGCTCTATTTTGCCATAGTGATTTTCTACTGGCATGTGTCTTCATTTCATTCGAGACAGCTTCAGGCTTATTGTCGAATATTTTTATATATAACATGTACTTTCCCCACCACTGTAGATTAGCCTTTTCTATTTGAGTCATACTGTTTTCAGGATTTACTAAAACAGGCCAATTGTAATTCATTTTCTCGTGATCGATATCACTGAATGACGGACCCTGTTTCACTTTTGTGGTTTTTCTGTCATATACTCTAGTCGTATTAAATTCAGATCTCAACTGTAGCTGCTATGTCGGCATATCATGTAATGGTGGAACTGAAACAGAATACAGATACGTTCTAAGGATTTTTGATACTGAAATGAACGTTTTAGAACTAACTAATACCACAAAAACTAACGATTGACTTGATAGACACGATCGACATTGACCTGATATTTTTTTATCTCAGTGAGCACGATCCTCGTTAAACAAGAGAGTCAACGCTAATAAGAATGATGTTTTTATTTTTTTAACAGTTAATATCCTTGCATAACTAAGTTTAGAACAACATACATAAGCGAACAATATTGTTTTCGATTAGATCTTCATCAGGCTTTACTCTAATATACAACTAAGTTTGTCGATTGTTAGGAAACTTCATTATCAAGAACATGACTATGACTGATAATTTGAAACATCAGTCCATCTGTTAAAAGGGAAGTTGAAGTAGTAAAAATAATCAAAAGTTTTAATATTTAAGACATTCTGTACTGTTATTATTCTCTGATAGCATTGTTAAGTTAATTGAGTTTGTGGCTTCATTAAAAAAAACTGACATTTAATTAATATTATATGTTCAACGAAAGTCTGATGAGCTGAAAATATCAGTACACTGATAATAAATGCGTTTTGTATGATTGAAGTTTCTATTTCGTTGTAGCATATACTTTACTTCCCTGTTATCAAGTTTTTACAGTGTAATGAACTAACGAATTCATTCAAACTCCCATTATAACATTTGAATGTGGAATAGGTTTTAAACATTAAATTCCCTATTATTGATGACTAAAACCATAAGATTGTTTGAACTGCAATAAATCTACTATATTGAACAATTGATGTAATTGTACTCATAAAAATTAATTGCATATTCTGTTACATTTTAGCATGATTTATTAACATTTTATTTGTTTTCACTTTTCGAGAGTCTTTTCATATTACCAGTACAATTTATGGTTCACATATTAATGTAAATAAAAGAAATAACGAATAATACAAATATTTGTTATAACCAATTAAATTTCATTTCATTCTTAACAAATAATTTAATTAATGAAATCAATAGAGCAAACAATTAGTGAAATACTCATCTAAAGATAAGAATAAGGGTGTTTGGTGTTTTTAAAACTTTGACGATCTGTTTTTTTATTGTTTCATCATCGATTACATCGAATTAATTAGGAATAACATTGTACCAGTGAGGTTATGAACCCATCAGGCCAGATGAAGAAAGTAACACTGGAAATCAATTATTAAAGCCTATAAAATACTAAACACTTAAGGGAAAAATGAAATATTTTGTTTTAAAATTAATGGTCGTTTATTTTTGAGTCTTGGATCATTCAAAATAGTGGTTATTGCATATTGTTATGATCCAGTTTGATGACTATACAGTTCTTTAAGAACGTACACAATCCATGCCAGATAGTGACAAAAAATGACACAACTCCTCTCCCTTCTTTATTCTAGACCATTACTCGTAAAAATTAATGTTTAGTGATAACATTTCTTCATTTAACTAACTTCATATTATTTGACAAAGCAACATTTTTCTATACATATAATGTATATTGTTGTTGTTCTCTTACTGTTACAGATTATTACATTCTTTAATTTTCAGCTCATTCACCGGACAATACATTTCTGGGTTTTGTTACGGAAATATCCCCGTTTAAATCTAAATCTAATCAATCATTGTCTAAGCCTATTGCTCTTATCTACGGAAAACAGTCATACATGTGGAACGTAGGTTTTCAATTGTGCAATCATAATTCATTTATGCGGTTGGCCAGATAATAAAATTCTCTTAGTGCATTATTATTTTTCCTTTTTAAGGATAGTTTAAGATCATTTGCTTTTAAAATAGTCAGTAGCATTGTTAAATTTATTCAGATTTATCAGTATGTTTTGAAACCAGTCAAAGGAAATAAAGTGATATTAACTTCAAGACATGAAAGATAATAAAAAGGAAATAAATATGCTGTACTGTAATCAATTGTAATCTATTTCTATTAAGGTACACAATCAAAATATGAATAAATGTTTCATATAGGAAAGTAACAAATAATTACATCTTCACTTACCCATTTATGAAACTTTTAACGGATGACTACATTGAATAATTTTTAAAATAACCCATAGTGTCATTGAATAAGAAAAAGAGAATTCAGCGAAGAAAATTTTCTTTTCGACGAAACCATTTACTTAAGCTGTACATTTGTATATATAGGTATATGGAAAATGGATTCGAGGATCCATTTCGGTGATACAGTTTTTTTCTATCCTCCTATAGACATACATTTTCCATATACCTATATATATGAATGTACAGCTTAAGTAAATGGTTTCGTCGAAAAGAAAAAAATTTTCATCACCGAGTTCTCTTTTTTCTAATTAATAATTTTTATTTGAAATCTCATGACGATAACTTGCAAGTTAATGAGTTACAGCATAAAAGTTTTCATGAGATTCAGCCAAAATAAGTGATTCACACTATTGACTTTTTGATAATAATTACTAAACAACACAATTATTGGATTCCAAATTCCTGAACTTACTGCATAAAGGATGAACAAAATACTTGTGACTGTGTCCTATAAATAATTACTTTAGGGTATAATTGTTTTCTGTCATTCAATCAGAATGAATGATGTACATTTTTAATTTTAAGATATTTCGTAATATTAATAATATAATATTTTCATAAACTCATCTTCATATCATTTGCTAATTTGCAAGTTATTGTTAATAACCTATCAGTTTACTGATATTTTTTCCTTAAGTAAACTTTTCTCTTTAATTGTTGTTTCAAAATATATTGGTAAAATGTTTCAATTTATTAAACTTTCAAACGCTTAACGAGTTCTTCCTTTACAAAATATCAAGTTTCAGTAGACATTACTTTGTTAATATTTTTAGCTTCATTGTTAGAAATACATTTGACTCTTAAATTACACTTTTAAGATGATATGATAGGTATACAAAAAAGAGTAGTAGATGATAGACGAGAAACTTATAATCTCTCGGCCTGATGAAAACACTATCATGTATTCCCTGACATTTTCTTGATGTGATACTAATAAAAGACAATAATTATTTCTGTCTCAGAAAAGAGAAGTAACTATTTGAACATTTGCACGTAGTCGTTGGTTGTTTACACAGTAAACAGCTAGTTAAGTTGAGATCATTTACATATTGGAATTTACTTTCAAAAACAACGCTATCAGGGTCTACTTTGAAATATTTGTTTTTCTCTCTACGTGAGTAGTTTTGTACATATTTGGCAAAATGCAAAGGTAATTCCTACCACAATTTAAAATCATCTGGTGAACTATCGCAAACCAGAAGTCACTAGAAAATTGTTTTTCTCGTATGGTATACCCCTGACTTGGCTTATAATAAAAGCAAGTTAATTAAGCTTTCGTTGCAAACATGATACCTGTGAATCACTGAGCTAAAACTCCATGATCCATGTTTTTAGCATCAGGCAGTTTGTTATGTTATATGATCCCTACTACAATGTCATTAATCCCCAACTGCTTCACACATGACGTTTTTGTTCCAAAGGTCACGTCTAATGAAGGGCTGCAAAATAGCCAGCCGTATAAAATTTTCAGAGAAACCAATTTTTAAATGTTTATTTCATCTCAGTACATTATTCATAAGTCAATTTCATTCATTTGGGTCCCTGAGAATGAAATAAAAGCAGCAAAATAGCAAATTATATTCTGAGTAATACGTTGGCTTTATTTAATCTTTGTAAAGTCTTCAAAATCAAAGTAATAAGAGATAATTGACAGTATTTAGGTCAATATTGCTTAATTCAGTCCTATTTGTCAGTTAAGTTACTTGTTGTCTCTCCATCATAACATGGCTCCACTAGTTACAATACGTGACTCAGCAATTGAGTTTAATTATCAGTCACACTATTTCCCATTGTAATTAGTTGTTCATTTGAGGGCGAATGAAAATAACGTAGCCCTATTTTTTTGATAGTGAAGTAATGGTAGCTCCTCGTGCATTTCAAATCAATAAATACATTTAATGGGACGGTCACGAATGTTTTAAGCACCATTAAAGAAGAAGCAGTCACGTCCACTGTAAGAAGAAATAAATAGAAATGCATGAATAAAAACATATTTCTCAGGAGATGCTTAATGTCAGTGTTCCGGATAAACGACTACGTATCCGATGTCATAGCAACCTTTTTACTCAATCCATCACCAAGTAGAATACCAAGTATCAAATCTAATAGATATATCATTTTATTATATTTAAAAAATATGAGAAATTACAACTACATCTGTTAGGTCGGCAGTATTAAGTGCCCAACACTCTGTTCAACTGGAACTTTGAAACCAAAGAATTTAATTATAAAGGAACGAAGGCCTAATATAATCTTCAAAATAAACTGTTACAACAGTGAGAGACGCCAAATTGTTTAAACTCGCTGGTCCTTTTCTTTATCCACATATACATCAATGCAAATAGACTATTGTAGACATTACTACTTAAAAGAGATAAAATATACATATATTTCATAATCTTCGATTTAAGTGAAACACGTTGTTTCAATTACCTGCAATTTATTCATTTTCAATACGTGTTTTCTGTCTCTTCAAATTAACTCGAGAATCTTATTCCTTAGGACAAAACAAATTATTTGAGAACTGTCTGATTACTTTGAATTACATGAAAATGTGATGGATAAAGTTGATAACTTACCAGAATTTGTGTATTTTTTCCATATTTGTGGTATTGCATCTGACTTAGCAATCTGTTATTTTAAGAGTTGATTTCAGCTAGGTGTAAGTTTTAAAAAACTTCAATAACCCAAACTCTGGGCTAAAATTAAATGCATATATCTATCCATTTCCATAAAGTCCATTAACACTAGATTGTGAAGTAACTATTGTTGTTATATCATCATTTGGTCAAAATAATCTTACTGATTTAGTTACTTATTCAACATTCACACTCAATACTTAACATAATTAGTATTGTACTATCAATAGATCAGTTGTATTCTGCGCGTTGTTTTGTAGTAAAATAACCCACCAAAATCTGTGTTCATTGTTTTTCATTGCAAATAAAATATGAATGTTCAACTGTGTTTTACTTGAATCTACTACATTTGTTATATTCAATGATTGTTATTTAATTGTTTCCCTCATTAATTTACTCATCTTTGTGTACATCATCAAATTATTTTTTCTCTTAAGAATAAAACAAATTATTTGAGAATTTTATCTGATTACTTTGAATTACATGGAATGTGATGGATAGAGTTGATAACTTGCCAAAATTTGTGCATATACATCAAATGCAATATGGTCAACCATATTTAGAGTTAATGTCGAAAGCTCAAGTAAGTTTATATGTAATCGCATTCATGTTGAATTGTCCTGTTAAAAAGGTTAAGTTTTTTTCAGTGTATTATAACTGGACTTATTAAGAAACTATTTGATAATCTGACTCACAGAAATGTGCAACATTAAATAGTTTTCAGAATTATGATGATAGAGTTTAACGTACTAATGACCACAAAGCTGACGAACTGGCATTTCATCGTAAATAGTCACTAGCATTGTTTGTTTGTCAAGGTATCAGTGAAATATTAGCAGCGAACTCTGTGTTTGACGCATACTGATTCTATCTCATAGGAATTCGATTGATGAACAGAGTGAAGATGATGTTGGTGACAATACTATGCCACTAGAGAATTAAGTCAAGCGACAATTGATCTTAGTTATGCTCACAGGGTTCTGCCCCTCTCTAAATTCTCCAATTACCTATTCAGTGTCACCTATAATTTCTCTGAATGTGAATACTATCTATTAACTTTACCAAAATAATGATAATGGATCCAATGAATTAGTGAACCGTCTCACACACACATAGATATAGATATTGGTACAAGGAGGCACCCAATACATATGCACCACACAAGTCTCATTCGATATGTGTGAGGGCTGTGATACTGTCCGGGTTCCCAGATCGAAGCAGGTGGTTTTCTTAGAGGGCCACACCCCGAGCCTTCGACCTGAAGGTCTGATCCACAAGGCAGTGGAGCATCGTAAGGAGATGCAGTCCCATGGAAGCCGGTGACCAATAATTGGTTCATACGCCATTCGCTCCCTCAGGATACTGGAGCCCATGTGCACCATTGGTTTGGAATCCGGTTGAAGCGGCGGACATTCGCTTTTCGTTCTCTCATTTTCGTAAACAACAGTAGTGCCACGAGAAGGCAGTGAGTAGGACTTCCCTGGTAGAGGCTATATACGCATGGCCATGTGAGAGCATTTCGAGAGGGAGAATGGACTCTCCCCACTCTCGGCCGTACCAGGGTATTTGGGGGCGTCTCACACACGCAACACAAGGTTGTAAATAAAAGGGGAAAGAAACCGATAAAATTTAGCTGATGAAATTCAGAAACCAACATCATACGATAGATCAGTGTTAGACATACTAATCGGTCATTTGGATGAAACTGCACGGTTAGACAGTTTGATTTCGAAATCTGTTGGTTTACAATCAAGTTTATGAAGGACATCAGAAAAGAACATAGTATATATGTTCGATCAAGACTTTAACTAATTTGGTATCCTTTAGTGGCCCTAGATCTGACTAATTGGGTCGTTTGCTGCTTGTTATTTCACTGGATTATACTCCCTTGAATAACATCTTCAAACCCTACAATTTCCGATTACTGTTTATACTCTTACTACCCCTACCACTAGGGGATTTGAATCGATAAATGCATCTCTGTGCTAATGTGGTATGGCAACTCGAACTGATGTACGTACCTTCGAAGTTCCACATTGCTACTGACTGACTGTTATTGAACTATACATACAGCTAATCATTGTGTATAATCATCGACTTAAAGAGCATCGGTGAATAATGGAATTAAATAAGTCAAATACGAGAAAGGATTTTTGAATCCGTATAATTCGTACAATCGCTGTTCGGAAAGCAAAGCAAAACGAAATAATGCGCAATGGAGATGGCGAATAAGCCGACACCATTTAACCATGCGTGAATCGATATTTATAGTCACACAAAAATAAGTCACATACGCTTACATAAAAACAGTAAAGGTTGATGAGCGAATAAGTGACAAGGTCAAAATGTGGTTTAAGAGCAATGAATATATTGATCAGTCCTGTCCAAAGGCTGGAACAACCCAGATGTGCTCGACATAGGGCGAGGCCCTACAATCTAATTTCATTGGTGAATCAAGGATTTTATACATCTGCATAAACCACAACTATTCATTCGATGTCTCTCGACCTGTTTCCTTTAGTCGTCCATTTCTGTGCTGCAGAAAACTTTAGTCAATAAACATACAGTCCCAGAGGTTTCACAAATCTAACATTACGATATGTTATGTCTCAGTGCAGTCGCAATCCGTGATCGTCTTAAAGTTAAACTATCTGTAAATGTCAGACTATATTCATCTATTAACCAACTGAGGATTCTAAAATCACATTGATAAAGAGAATGGTCATTATCGTTGACTACTGGAACCTATATAATCAATGAAGATATAGGACCTGAAATTTCCCTTACAATTATCTTGATAACTGATTCATTCTTATGTAAGTAATTTATGAGTGTGCCTCCCAGCATGTTGTTGTGGTCATTAATTTGAATTCTGCCAGTCAAAACTTGATTGAGTTTTGATCAAGGCGTTGTTTATTTTATCACAGCTTAAAATTTATGATGGATGAAAATAGCAGATATTGATGTGATTAAGTGTATGGTATTCTTCGCTAAGTTTGTGTCAAATTGTACTCCTCGATAAGACGTTAGTTATTCATAGTTGATAGTTTGTACGTATAATATGTCATATTTTCAATTGCATCTTCCTAGTTTATTTCTTTTAGTTATTTTTGGCTATAAAGGGTGAACTAAAATTATGTGAAACATTATTATCTGACAGTTCAACGTGACCGATTTCATGTGGAACGAACTATGTTTTTATGGTATCATAATGATACATTTTCATGTGATATCTTTAATTAGTGGAGATCTATTTGATTGAAATTAATTCAAGTGTAGAGTTAAGTTGTAACTTTGAAATTGTTGAGAGACGAGTTTTAATTGATTAATTGTAGTGAGAGTGTATTTATTTTTGTTTGTGTAAAAACATAAACCACTGTAATGTTAACTAGTGGAATGTTTTCTAAAATGTATTCTAGATATTGATTGGATTGGGATTTCCTTACGAAGGTCCTGCGCCTTTAGAAGCAATCGCTAATGGTCTTATTTTTCTTAATCCTCATTTTGATCCGCCTCACGGTAGAAGCAATCAAGCTTTTTTTTCTGATAAGCCCACTTCGCGAGTGTAAGTGCAATTTTTTAAAGTCTACTATTTTTATAAAATACTAGCAAACGTTTTATGTATATCATGTTACGGACGACTAACTAAACTATTGTCTTACCTTTCCATGGAAAGTTACAGCTTGTATACATTTGTAGTGTTGTCTCCAGAATCACTTTGATTATTCATATTGTGGACATGTTGTAACCCTGTTTGTTCATATGAGTGGGAGAAAATGTTATCCGGACAACAGTAATAATAGATTATGATGAAATGAATCTATATGATATACTTTCAGAAGCACAGGTTTATCTGTACTAGGAAGGTGTATCTGAAACCAAATTTAACAGAGACATGGTAAGCTCACTAATTTTTAATACGATATGCCATATCAGTAAGTAAAAGTTTGTACTTTAGAGCCTTCACTGATATTTTCTGAATTTCGTAATTAACCTCACTAGATATTTAACTAGGATCAGTTCGTGATGCAATATTCAGTAGTTTCGTCTGTGGTCAATGGTCAGACACTAGTCCTATCCCAATTGATTGATCACTGGGTGGTGATCAATGTCATGCTTGTCTAGTCCTTATTAGTGCAGATCGAATGCTATCGATCATGTTGCAATGTGGCCACCAATCTAGGTGACTCGACACTGCGGGCACTATGTATTGAGATTTAGATGGTGGTTGGAGGTAGTCAACAGGAAACCCTGGACCCGGGTTTCGTGCTACTTGGCACTCGTCAGCAAGGTGTACCTGTAATCTTGAGGGAACTGGTGCTCCCTGGCGTATTCGATCTCGTGTCACCCAGCTTCACAGTCAGAGACGTTACCACTGAGCTATCCGAGCCGTGACTAACCTCCTGTAGGACTGAGATGTAATCACAATTGATTGATCACTGGGTGGTGATCAATGTCATGCTTGTCTAGTCCTTATTAGTGCAGATCGAATGCTATCGATCACATTGATCACCACCCAGTGATCAATCAATTGTGATTACATCTCAGTCCTACAGGAGGTTAGTCACGGCTCGGATAGCTCAGTGGTAACGTCTCTGATTGTGAAGCTGGGTGACACGAGATCGAATACGCCAGGGAGCACCAGTTCCCTCAAGATTACAGGTACACCTTGCTGACGAGTGCCAAGTAGCACGAAACCCGGGTCCAGGGTTTCCTGTTGACTACCTCCAACCACCATCTAAACTAGTCCTATCCATTTATCCAATTATTTCAGTATTTTGGTTCCGCTTTTCACCCGTAATGATCTATATTTTTCCTTTCCTCACTGATTTTCCTTGTGTCAGCAATGTCTTACAACGTTGTTTCCGATAATTATTTAATCTTTATTCGAAGCGAATTGTTCAACTTTGTTTTTGTTAAATGCTGACATGACTTCTCATGCTGATTTTTAGTACATGTAACTGTTTAAGTGCTGATGATGACGCTACAGATGAGACAGATCTGAGGATAGTGAGAGCTAGAACAAATAATATTAATCTGGTTCAAAATCTCATCACTCATTTGTTTTTAATAATTCCGCAATACGTCGTTTCAGCAAGCTTACTTCGACTTCTTGATTAGCCCTCCTAAACTGTAGATATTCGATAACTCGTCGTATTAAACCTTTACTATATCCAAGCAATTGTTCATATGCAGTGATACGGACTGAGTACTTCTTAGGTTCAATAGTGTGTGTTTAGACGGTATTAATATTTGTGCTTATCATCATGCTCTTAAAACTGACCTTCCAGTGTTATTAAAAGTAGGGAATAATTTGTATGTTTAAACACTTGCCCGATCCTTATCGAAACTCGCTTGAATAATTCACTGGAGCAGTCTTCAAACTTTACAAGGTACAGTTTTCGATTGCATACAAAACCAAACGACGCGCAATGCAAATGAAAATGACCGAACAAATTGGAATGGAGAAGGTTAAGATTCACAATTATTATACGATAAGTACTCATAATTGGATTGTCATAAAGGGATACATAAAAGGTAAGTTGGCTGTGTAACTAGAGGTGACTTCCACATGCATGATCTCTGATTTTATCAGTCTTCAAACTATACAGTTTGCTAAAGATCTCCGAATACTTCATCAATATAAAACTAGTATCTAATTCACTAATGGTATCAATCAGTTTTTTTCCGAGTTTTGATTAAGATGATTCAGGAAACCCGTTCACATATGTAGGAATTTAGTTAAAATATAGAACTGATACTTTGAAATGATCTTTCTTCAGTGACTTAAATTTACACTATTCAAAACGCCGGCATTCGTAAAAAAAACAGTCGGTTTTTTTTCTAACAGGTTTCAGAAACCTGTTACTAGTATCATGTATTGAGGTGTAGTCCGTCAAGTAATTAATTCAGAGTCTTAATTGTATGATCAACTGTACAACCATGAAATGCTTATTTATTTAGTTTTAATTCTGTTTTTATAACAAAAGATAAACTGTAATTAGTAAACACCATCACTTTAACAGGAATCTAAACTGATGTTCACAAATTCAAAACTGATACAAGCCAATGACAATTTCGAATCAATTTATTTTCTATTCCTATGGAATTAAAGTAACGAATTACTTGCTTACTTACTTACTTACGCCTGTTACTCCCAATGGAGCATAGGCCAACAACCAGCATTCTTCAACCCACTCTGTCCTGAGCCTTCTTTTCTAGTTCCATCCAATTCTTGTTCATTTTTCTCATGTCTATCTCCAGTTCCCGACGTAATGTGTTCTTTGGTCTTCCTCTTCTCCTCCTTTGACCTTGAGGATTCCATGTGAGGGCTTGTCTTGTGACGGAGTTGGGTGCTTTCCTCAATGTGTGTCCTGTCCACTTCCAGCGCTTCTTCCTGATTTCTTCCTCCGCTGAGATCTGGTTTGTTCTCTCCCACAGTACGTTGTTGCTAATAGTGTCTGACCAACGGATCCTAAGTATTTTGTGTAGACAACTGTTTATAAACACCTGTATTTTCTGGATGATGGCTTCGTAGTTTCCAGGTTTCTGCCCCATACAGTAGAACTGTCTTGACATTTGTATTGAAAATTCTGACTTTGGTGTTGGTTGACAGTTGCTTTGAGTTCCAGATGTTCTTCAGTTGTAAATATGCTGCTCTTGCTTTGCCGATCCGCGCCTTCACATCTGCATCAGATCCACTGTGTTCACCAATGATGCTGCCCAAATACGTAAAGGTTTTTACATCTTCCAAATCTTCTTCGTCAATTGTGATTGGATTGGTGCATGCTGTGTTGTATCGGAGAATCTTGATTTTCCCTTTGTGTATATTGAGACCTACTGCTGCTGAGGCTGCTGCCACACTGTTCGTCTTCTCCTGCATCTGTTGTTGCGTGTGCGATAGAAGGGCCAGATCGTCTGCGAAGTCTAGATTGTCCAACTGCATCTTAGATGTCTATTGTATCCCGCGTTTCCCTTCAGATGTTGACGTCTTCATGATCCAGTCGATCAGCAGGAGAAAGAGAAAGGGTGAGAGTAAGTAACCTTGCCTGACACCGGTCTTTACTTCGAACGAGTCTGTCAATTGTCCTCCATGCACGATTTTGCAGTTTAATCAATCATAGGAATTCTGTATGATATTGACTATCTTCTGTCAGGTTCGTTAAACTTGAATCATACTACTGATTCGGCTTATTCGGAACTAAACGAAGGATCAGGATTCAGAGACTCGATAGGCTATTCTGGTCCGTTGTCCCCAAATCAGCTAACTCGATCAATAAGTCTTGATAAGAAGTAGAAGTGTATTCTACAGGCGATCAGCAGATATCAGGTCAAGTCAATCAGGCATACAAATCAAGAGTATTTATACAAATATTTACAATCGATATTGTCATGGTGAAATGTTTTTAAACATTAATCAGTAAGTTCATCAGTCGACAGCCATTCAAATATTTGATCGATAAGTTCGTCAATTGACTGCTATTTAATCATTTAATCGATAAGTTCATCAATTGACTGCCATTCAAATATTTAAACATTTAATCGATAATTTAATCGATAAGATGGAATTAAAAAATATGAGTTTTGGGGATCTATCGTCCTCAACATCTTCTGAGGCACGCCATAGTGTTGTTCTGTCCACGCTATCAAATGCCTTTTCGTAGTCAATGAAGTTGATGTAGAGTGATGAATTCCATTCAATTGATTGTTCCACAATGATCCGTAGAGTTGCGATTTGGTCTGTACACGATCTATCCTTACGGAATCCTGCCTGTTGGACTCGAAGTTGGGCGTCTACGCAGTCCTTCATCCTGTTTAACAATACCCTGTTGACGACTTTCTCGGTATTGAGAGAAGAGTGATGCCCCTGTAGTTATCACAGTTGCTGAGATCGCCTTTCTTCGGTATTTCGATCAGGAGTCCTTCTTTCCAGTCTTTTGGTACTTGTCCCTCATCCCAAATCTTATTGAAGAGAATGTGAAGTATCCTTGCAGTTGCCGCTACGTCTGCTTTCAGTGCCTCTGCTGGAATGTTGTCTGGTCCTGCTGCTTTGCCACTCTTGATTTGTCTGATGGCCATGCTGATTTTTTCAATTGTTGGTGGGCCAACATCTATTGGGAGGTCCATGGGTGCTGCTTCGATATACTTTTCAAACTCTAGTCAATCTTTTATGATTATTATTCAATTATCATGATCTTTACGTCGTTCACTTCTTTCTCATATATATAAACTGGACAATTATCTGTCATATTTTCGACTTGCATATATTTTCGTCCTCTTATTCTTCACTAACATCTTGACGATTAAATAATCTTCTTTTGATATTTGAAATCTCTGATCACTTTATGATGTAATCTCTGTTAACTTTTTACATACATTACCTATGGTTTGAACAATTTTTGCTGGTGAGAGTTTTTTTTAGCGAATTAGTTTTCTACGGGATGCGGTCGCTAACCCCATTCGCAACCCTCCTCCTTTATCTGAGCTTGGGACCGGCAGTAGCCCCAGACGGGCTCCAGGTCTAAACAAGTTAGCTGGACGAAACGTTGGAATTATTTTAACTTTCAGTCGCTGAGATTATTTCAATTATCGTTTTCACATAGAATACCTTCTCTATAATCGGTGCCCAATTTCTATCAACCTATTTATTCTAATCTTGACAAATATTCTTGTAAATATTGAATTATATTTAATTTAAGTATAAATATTTATGAAAATTATTGTTATATTGAAGTTCCCATTTAAACATTAAAACAAAAAGTTCAGAGAAGGGATCTCTTTTCAACGAATTTATTATCAAGCTGTAAAATTGTTATTATTCGTATATAATCTTCCTATTACGTCATCTTTGTTATTCATATTCATATTTCCTCATGGAATTAATACTTTAACAAAAAGAGATCCCTTCTCTGAACTTCGTGTTTTCAACTTTTTTATATTGAAGTGATTGTGGATATTTTTTAAAATTAGATTAGTATCTTTCAGAGGTGCGATTATAATTTATGGACGACCTTTGAACGACGCCAGACTGACCTTGAGCATGTTCACTTAACAACTAGAGCCAAATGAGGGTTATTAAGCTGTGTGAGGAATTGAAATTATAATTTACAGTTGATGATGAAGGTTAGGAATTAGATTTCGGGTTTTCATCACGAACTGACATCAGCTATAATGTCAAAACTATATTTACCCAAATGAATGAATAAATTTCGCGCCAATATCCGAGACCTATAATCTTATATGTGATTGGTTCATACATAAACTGTAGTCTCACCCTTTCAGAAGTAGATAGTTTTCTTTTGTCTTTTATATTGTTCATAGATCATTGAACTCATTTCACCTTAATTAAACGAAATATGAATTTTCTTTTCAAATAAAGTAGAGAATATGATATCTACTTATTGAATTGTCAATTTTGTATATTTGAATACAATAATGTAGATTCTCTTTGTTAGACAAATGAAAAAAAGAAAGAAAACAATAATCATAATTCTTAAAGAATTTTACATTATTTACTGACCAAATTTAATAAACAGAACCTAATGATAATCATACTATAAAGTCTATCATGATATTTGAGTAACATTTTTAATAATTTCAATAATTCATTGAATAGATTCATTATGAAAATGTCAAATTTTTCTCTATATCAAGTATAGTAAACTTGTAGCTCATATAAGTTATTCTAGTTTTCAATCTATTCATTTTAGTTGAGTCACATTTTGACCTTGTCAATTATTTACTTATCAACTTTGTATTTATATGAGGGTATATGTGTGTATTTTGTTTATAAATTTTACTCATAACATGACTGTAACTTATTGTTTCTTTGTGTACGTGACTATAAATATCGATTCATGCTTAATTAAATCGAGTTGATTGATATGCTTTTCCCGCCGAGCATCATTTTATTTCGCTTCGCTCACTTCTATTCGCTTAGTTTCTCTGATTGTCTGTCTAGATAAATGTGTGTATAAAATATACATATTCAAAACTTTATTTTCGTAATTGACTGATTTAATTCAGTTATTCATAAATGCGATCCAAGTTTATAATTATACACTAGGATTGGCGATATATATATATATATATATATATATATATATATATCGATCAACATACTGTCTAATTAGTCAGATTCAAGGCCACAAAAGTGATCAGCTCATCAACGATATCATCCAATCTAATTGGCGTTCAAATATTAGGCTATTCAAAACTAAATATCTGTTCTTGTTCTGAAGTGGTATTTAATCGACTATCCTATTGCAGAATAAATTATCCTTATACACTTTCATGAAAGTAAATCACTTATTCAAATATTGAGTATTAGCAACGAATGTTTGAGAAGTTTAAATTAATCACTTAAATTTATAAATTTTATTCTTTAAGATTATTAACTTAAAATTAGTTTGGAATTCTCTCTCTTATATTAATACTTTGAATTGATTAATAATGTGTACTATGAATTACAACACTTTTTGTTTTATTTATGTATTTATTAAATTTATTACTATGCTGACATTTTCATAACAATCATCATCAAATTCAGTTGTAGCAATTTGAAGCTACATGTACAGACAAAGATATAATATCACTGATTGAAATCATGAGTCAGTTGAAGCTAGACCACCATGGAAAACCTGGAAGCACTGGACGGCTGTTTCATCCTAGCATGGGACTCCTCAGCAGTGCGCATCCACGGTCTCATATCCCGCGCGAGATTCGAACCCAGGACCTATCAGTCTCGCGCCAGGCGCGTAACCAACTAGACCACTGAGCCGGCATCCAATGGTGTTAATGTCTAACTTCAACCAATCCACAAAGTTGCGCCATCGTACATCATTGTCTTCAGTGAGTTTATATCTCACAACAGACCTGGTTGAACTCCACTGTTAACGGCTTCTCACTAGAACTCCAGGATTTCAATCAGTGAAATTCCTAAAATCTCCACAAAACTCCTTCTGATAAAGATATAATCGTATCTTTCTACTTTTTGTATTATAATTTAATTATTATTTAAAATCTGTTATAAACATTTAAAATCACAATTTACTTTTTCAATAATAGATTATTTACTACA
This sequence comes from Schistosoma mattheei, assembly GCA_944470405.2. Taxonomy (NCBI): domain Eukaryota; kingdom Metazoa; phylum Platyhelminthes; class Trematoda; order Strigeidida; family Schistosomatidae; genus Schistosoma; species Schistosoma mattheei. The sequence continues at coordinate 78,253,846 of OX103947.1, forward strand.
TTCATGTTATTCTCTTGGTAAGTAGTAAATTTAATTTAATATCATTTAATATTTTACTGTTTTTTTTGCTTTGTTTTAAATTTCTTTAGCTTACTAGTCAACATCCGTATATTGAAAATCATATCAGTGAACCTTATTCTTATTTAATTGATATGGGTAATGAAACACAGATACGTCAAACTGCTAAACGTATTCTGACAACTATTAAAGTGAGATTTTATTAGTGTTTATTTGAATGTTTACAGATTTACAATTAATATTATTCTAGAAAGTGAATTATTAGTAACTTTAAGTAATCAAACAGTTAAAAGGGATTTCAAATTGTTAAAAACTAAACAATCATAGTTATGTGATATCATAGTAGTAAAATACTAATAGAAAAAGACTAAAGAAACATTTAAACATAGACGAGATTGTAATACTTGAGAATAGGTAATCATATAACACTGAACCTTTCATTTTGGAGACATTGCATCTGTATATTCAAACAATTGAGTTATTCATTCCCTTTGAATATTTAATTACTAACTGTTTATTGATTTTCAGAGTGGAAGTTATCGTCCGCACGAATTTACTCCATGGGGTTTTCTCGAACGTCTGAATGCTTATTTGACACGACAAAATATCTGCGCTGCACCTTTTTACAAAAATTTGATCCAGTCTCCATTGCCGATAGCCAAAGCTGATACGCCTCCTAAATTTAACTACCTAGATGTCCCTAGCACTACCGTTTCATGGCCTCCAGCATCAAGTTTAAAGATAGTTTTGGGATCTCGTGGTAAATCTTGTGCAGATGTGTGTATGAATCTGGGAACTTCAGAACATACTTTATTACTGCCTTCCAATATTTCTGCTTACTTCATTCGCAACAAAACACAACATCCTCAAATACAGAATGGCTACCTTTACTACCGTTCTATTCACGCTACGCCTCCGCAAAACTTGTCTTATCTTTATACATTTCGCTGTTCCCCAGAACATTTTCCAAGTGTTAATCATCGACTAAACCTTCAACATCTCGGTGTTTCTTGTCCTAATATTACTTACACAACTAGTCCAATGGCACCATATTGGGACGATGCAACAAGTTCATGTGTTTTTCAAGCTAATCATGAATGGTTTGACTGTACTGCCTCAGGGACTCTTAATGGATCTGATGTATTTTCTCGTTTTTGTCCTTGTCGTGATGCTCTTCCTAACCAGATTTCTTTATGTTCTAATTGTTTATGAAAAGAATAAACACACATTTCTCAGGTAACATTTTATTTGCTTTTACCAACTGTTATATTTATATTTCCTATAATTATTTTTAAATGAAATTTATTGCAACATTTAAACATTCATGATTTTATATTGGCAATGGGAAGCTATTATATTATTTCTTTTTAGAAAAATCACATCTCTGTTTTACTTGGATAGAATTAAATTTTGTAAAAAGGAATAGTACTTAAACGAAACCCAACTACTATGACTAAAGAATTCAGATATTCGAGACCAGCAGAATTGTATAGTTTGTGGGTTTATTGTAAAAAACCTAATAATGAAATATTTGAAATATAAAATTAGAGCAGCCATTCATCTCACAAGCCATATATATTAACTGTCATTCCATATACTTAACAGGAAATCTAGAATAATTTTCAAGCCTATAAAATCTTCGTACGGCTTAGATACTTAAAATTTGGGGTTTTATACAGAATTCGTGTTAGAGAATTTTAGTGGATTACACAGTAGATAAGTAAATAACAAGCAGAAAAACTATATCATGCATGACAACAGTTCAGAAGTATTTTACCAGTTACTAACCATCCCCTTCACTCTTATCTTTCTCCGTGTATATCCTCTGGTAGAACGAGATGTAATTACATTAAAATCCGTGCACACAAGCAATAGTATAAAAGTTCTATAATACCATACCTAGCAAATATACTCTGTGACGAGCAGGTTGTTGGAGTTAACCTAGTCAATAACCTGTATTCTTAACATGTCTTTAATTTGAAAAGTTGTACAGTTTTTCGGGTTATTTTTTAACGTTTTTTTGTAAATTTCATGCAAGTAGTTCCCTTAATGAATTTAGATAAAGCAAGAACAAGTATTGATGCAGAATAGTATGAATTCATAATATTTCGAGGTTTCTCGTCAGCTGCTTACAACCAAATATGCAATAGAATTTTTACATTGAGATAGTGTAAAACACTTGACATAAATGAGTGTAAATAACTGGATTACAATAATAAATATATATATATAATTTATTCACTTTAAAATATTTATTTTGTGTTATACTCCTCCCCTATTACCTGATTCTTAAACTAATTTTTTATTCACACATTTCCACCACCTGATCCTCTTAAATTATGTTAACTCTTCAAATTCTATTTCATTATTATTACGTAACCTATCTTATCATTATTCAATTCCATTAATCTCTAAAATTCTCACACAATTAATGAACTTCACTAAACTATTACACCACCCACCCTGAATTAATTCCTTTTTTAACCTCTGACCTGTTCCAGCATATATATATAATATATATATATTTCAAGTGTTTCACACTATCTCAATGTAAAAATTCTATTGCATATTTGGTTGTAAGCAGCTGACGAGAAACCTCGAAATATTATGAATTCATACTATTCTGCATCAATATTTGTTCTTGTTTTATTTAAAAAACATTGTTTTGTCTTTGTCACTGTTTTTTTGCGTAAGTAACTTGTTGAAGTACCCTGTGTTGAGAATTCTATATTGTACCAAAATATAATATTGAATAAAGCCATTAATAATAATAATAACATTGGAATAAACGACGAACAGTTATATAAATGTTATTTACGGTCACTGTGTGTTTACATGTTTATCAAGACCACTTAATCAAAAAATTTACAATGATGAAATATTATCTTTAAACATGATATATACACAAATTTTCTTAGATTATATCGTACGGAGAAATATTGAGATGTCAACACAAAAAATATGTATAACCGGTTTATTAGTCGACATAGTAGATTAAAAATAATGAAGTCGAGAATGTTATATCCTAGTGAAGATGAAATTACGAGTAACTTCTAAGAACTATTAGTGGACTAATATTACCTATATATTCTTGTTATATGATTATTCAGTAACTAGATTGTGTATATTCATATTCATCTTATTATAAGCTTCATTTTGACCGATAATGTATTATTATACAGTTTACTGTTCTAAATTATACTCAGCTTTTTAATTACTGGATCCCACGTTCACAGCCACTTTAGGCTTTATTTTGTATTTTATGGTACGATGCGGTTTGTTTGGCTGGTATATAAACACCAAGTATGTCTGAAATAAATGATTCGCATAGCGGAAGCTGTTATTGGCGTTCCGAACACAACTGTACGTTCTAGGCGAGCAGAAGACCAATAAGGACGCTAGGCTGATCAGACCGGTCGAACGTCATTGGTTTGATACTGTACAAGAGTGAATAAGTCGTATTTCGATTGGCAAATAAATTACGTTATAACTAGTCGGACTTAAAGTCACAACAGAGACAAGCTCTAACAAAAGAAGCATGAAGTATTTATGAATGATAATCAACTTTAAAGTGTATCGCATCTAGGGAAATCAGCATTACAGATCACAACAAAAATAATTTAACTAGCAAGCAGCAATCATAAATGTACAAATAGGATGAAGTTTAAATGACAGAAATATTTACGTAAATTATTAAGATATCATGTCTTGCTTAATAATTTTGACACAGCTAATCCTCTCTACCTGACGTGTCCGAAGGAAATACTAATGTAAATGCAGATTTTTTACGAAAACTGAAAGTATGAAAATAATACGCAGAAGAACCTGGTGTTATTTTAATGGAAAAATATATAAATTATATAAATATGTATATATTATAGTAGTTTATGCAATAAACTAATATGCAAAACTATTTCATGGATGAGTGTTTACGAAAAAAACGGAAGAAACAGTATGAGGTATTTGTACTACATAATAACTGCTTTATACATTATTAGTCCGCTCCTATTACAAATTACAAGTACAATAACTTCAGTTGTGCTCACAGAGTCCTTTTCGACTGAAATGAACGTTTTCATGAGTACTTACTAAACATGCAAGAAAACTAAACGAATTTGTAAGTGATTAATTGTTTACCAAATCCTAAACCCTAGGTGTGCGAACTCGGAGTAATTGCCTATGGTCGACGCATAGCATACTGTAGATGAGTGACAAAAATGAATGGTAAAAGATGTATTATACATGTTTGTGTTCATGCATGCGAGTGGCGAAAAACACATTTCATATTGATTTGTCGAGAAACAGATTAAGCAATTGGAAAGCGAATGACATGGAAAAATTGATCTTATTCCAATCGTGTGTGATATGCACTCATCATATCTTAAGAAGGATCATAAGCTTAATTGTATAATATTGTAAATATGTGTTTACATAATAAGTTATTAATTTTTATTATTATTGTTAAAGGTGACTCACTTCAGTTTATACAAATCTGACTGTTAATCTAACTGTAAATATATCATATAAAATACCAATCCTCTCCTTCCCGTCTGCATCCGATCCTCCGTGCTCATTGATAATGCTGACTGGTCAGTTACATGAAAGTTTTCACCTCTCCCAGAGTGTGATTGGGTTGTTCTTCTCCGTTTCACGATCTTAATTTTTCCATTGTGTATATTAAGGCCTACTTATGCAGAGGCTGATGCTACTCTGGTTGTTTTCATCTGCGAAGTCTAAATCGTCTAGTTGATTTCATGAGAAAGATTAGTTCAGTGAAGAGTTCTCTTTTCGGCGAATTCATTTTCAAGGCTGTACAATCGCAATGTATACACTTATTTTAACAGGATGATAATAATATTGATAATAACGTTCTGTTAGTCATGTTGACAGTAAGTTTAAATAATCAAACGTTGGGGAAGGTTCCCCAAAATTTCCACAGAATTTCCCCAAAATATGCCAAATTTTCCCCAATGTTGGGAGCTCTGGAACGTTCTGTTGGGCATGTTGACAATGAGGTTAAATAGACAGTTATTTTTAAAATATTCTCTTGAAAAAGGGAAGTTCAGTAATCTTTTGATTGCTGATGGCATTAGTATTCATACTGAGCTATCCGTTTCCCTATCTATTGATGAATACTTATGCCATTAACAATCAAACGACTATTGAAATTTCCTTGTTTTTAAATTTTTTTCATAACATTGATTATTTAAAATTACTGTCAACATGACTAACAGAACGTTATTATCAATATTATTATCATCCTGTAAAAATAAGTGTATACATTGCGAATGTACAGCCTTGAAAATGAATTCGCCGAAAAGAGAACTCTTCACTGAACTAATCTTTCACATTTAATATCTTAATGGGTGTATTCCGTTTAGTTGATTTCAAGGTGTTCATTGTATTCCGTGCTATCCGTCAGATGTTGGGGTCTTCATAATCCAGTTCATTGTCAGAAGAAAGAGGAAGGGAGAGAATAAGCAGCATTAGCTGATAAATGAAATACATCTGGAGGCCGTCATCCATGTACAAATTCGCAGTGTAGTCCGTCAAATAAATTCTGTATGATGTGACAACCTTCTCTGCTATTCACACCATATTGTCGAAGACACTTCCATGAAGTCCTCCCTCCACACTGTCAAACGATTTCTCATAGTCAATGATGTTGATGTACAGTGACGAGTTCCATTCAATCGGTAGTTTATCGATTATCCGTAGTGTCTCTATTTGGTCTGTGCATGACCGATTCTGACAGAAACCGGTCTGTTGATATCGAAGTTGGGCGTCTACTAAATCTGACATCTAGTTCAGTGACGCTTTGTTGAAAACTTCCACATGTACTGAAAGAAGTGTGATTCCTCCATAGTTTTCCCATTTGCTCAGATCTCTCTTCTTTGGAATCTTGATGAGATATCCATCTTTCCAGTCCGTCGGTGCTACTTGTTTTCCCTTTGAAGTCTTTCTGAATAGAATGTAGAACATGTATTGTAGTTGGATCTATATGTGGCCTCAGTGCTTCGATTGATGTATTGTCAGGTCCTACTGCTTTCTCGCTGTTGACTTGTCTGATGACCACCGCTATTCGTTCTGTTTTTGTTGGGGTGACATCTATAGGAATGTCTGTGTGTGGTGTTTCGGTGTCCGGTGGATTCAATGGAGCTGGTTTATTCAAGAGTTCCTCTAAGTATTCTACCCATCCATCCCTTTGTTCCTGAATCTAAGTGATTGTTTCTCCTTGTTTGTCCTTAACTGGTCTCTTTTCTTTACTATATTTGTCTGCCAATTTCTTCGTCATGTTGCATGGTTGTTTGATATTTCCTTCTTATTCAGCTTTTTCCGCAGTCGTTGCTAGTTGACTTTGTAGTGACTCGCTTTTATCACATGAACATGATTGGTTTATTGAAAACAATGATTATTATAACCAATTGTACCAGTGACTGTTTTAATGTGCTCTTTGTTTAAGTGTGCTAAAAATATCCACTATACTTACTTTGATTGTGACCACGCGCGAATTCGGTTACGCTTTGTAATCAAGCTTGTATCCTGACATGATCTCGGTATTCTTTCTATACCACGAGATCGCCAGCAAATATATCTCGACTTGGTCCATTAACTGCCTTCTGATATTTGGCTTCCGGGGGATTTTATGGATTTATTTGACACGTGTTTCTCTGTAGCGGTGTTCATAGTCTACAGCGACTCGACACCACGCTACAACTTTGATGCTCTTTTTCACTTGATTGTTTTCTTCTGTGTATTCAGCTTGTGTCTTGAATTTCTGTGCTAGTGTTCGGCTGTTGTTAATGCTGTTTCCCGAGTTGTACAGTACTTCTTTAGCTTCAGTTTAATTTTGTCAACCACCAGGTAGATGATGATCTGAAGCTATGTCAGCTTCTGTCCTAGTTCTCACGTCTTCCATTGACCTTCTGAATTTTCTACTAATACAAATATGATCTATCTGGTTCTTAGTGTTGTGATGCGGTGAAACCCATGTGGCCTTGCTTATGCGTTTATGTGAGAATATTGTGCCGCCTATAACCACTTTGTTGAGTTCTCATTGGTTCGCAAATCTCTCCTCCCTTTCGTTTCTCTCTCTCAGTCCATATCACCCCATGATATCTTCATATCCGGTGTTGTCCATTCCGACTTTGACGTTTAGATCTCCCATCATGATGGTCAGGTTACTTCCTGAGCACTTCACTATGATCGATTGCAACCTCTTATAAACTTGATTTTTATCGTTATCGTTGCTATCACTGGTGGGTGCATAACATTGGATAACATTCATGGTGATTCACCTCTTCTTTGTTTGAAAGATGCTTTGATGATCCTAAATCCATAAAATTTCCATTGTATGAATTCCTTAAGTGCTTTTCTGAACAGCATCAGAGCAACTCACTGAGTGTGTGTAGCATATTCCTATTCGTGACTGGAGTACAACATCATCTCTCGAATCTATTCTTTTCTGTCCAACTTGGGTCCAATGGGTTTCACTGGTTTCGAGTTCTGCCAATTTGTATCTCCTCATTTCCACAGCTATTTGACTGAACCTCCGGGCCTTCCACATTGTCCGGACATTCCGTGTACTTATATTACTAGTTGCTCTGGTTGTAAGAAGGGACATCAGCCTCGTGACTTCTTAAGAATCTTGGCGTTCATCATGAGGCGACATAATTCTTGCTTCAACTTCCAGCGCAGTTTTGGACGGTTGAATTTGTTTATTCCGGTTGGCGTTTTCTTGTCAGTATTTATTCTGCGGGATGGGGTTGCTGACTTTATGCTTAACCCTCCTCCTTTATCCGATCTTGGGACCGGCGGCAACTGTAGATGAGCTACATGCGGAGTTACATGGTCCTATCTAATGGGAATAGTCTCCGGGTTGTGTATCTGATGATTTATACAGACTGTATGGAGTGGTATCGACGTTAGATGAATCATTCGGGTAATTAGAGAATACCCATGCTCTATTGCAGTTGTTTTTCATTAGTGATGCGATGCTACGACCGTCTCACGCCACTGATATGCCTCCTCTTCCCTTACTCCTTTGAATTGCATGTGGGTATAAGCGTTTTGTGTAGTCTGTGGACTCCCCTATAAAGCCCTTCTTCGTACGGCTTTCTAGACTTGAGTAGGGTCTAGATAAAAATATTTCAGGCTTCCTGTTTAGTCTATAATCCCTTATCAGAATGATCCCCGAGATATCTTATGATGTCGACTAGTTTTCAACTCAATGTCATACTGAAAGCGAGTTATGTGCTCAGAGCTCCCATTCTTCATGACACTATGAAGAGCAAAAACCTGTCATTATGGCTAGCCTTAAACTTTCCAACTGCATTTAGGAAGACAGGCTTTTTTGACAACATTAAGTCGTTTCTAACTCCTAATTTGCATCCATTAGTCACTTTTTCCTGGAGTAGCTGGAGTAGTTGTGATATACACGCTGTGAGATCCTGAATGGTTGTCGATTACTTGAGTGGCCAGATCGCTATTTTTACTGCTAGAAATGGACCCCGTTTTAAGATAGGGTTTTCTAAGCGTCCTCTTACTGCTATCACTTAAAGGGCAAGTAAGAAATTTGACCTGCTTTCTTTAGTTCTCATCCTTCGAAAAGTCCATTGGATCTGATCCTCCTTCTGCTTATGTAAGTCAAACAACCCTGAGGTAACTTGGAACGACTGTAAACCGAAGAGTATGGACAGAGCAACTGTAATTAGATTCGTCTCATTTACGCCTGACAATATGCTTTTCAGTAGCATTCGCCATTAAAATAGCTTATAATAGCTATTTGAGCTCGAGCAGCATTTCTGACCCAAACACAAACATCCAGGTTTACACAATTTTTTGAAAGGCCTAAATGCTTTAAGGTGATCCAGAGTAGAGTAGGCCAGCAGGCCTTTATGACTTAGCAATGGCGATCGTGTGGCATGGAGATTTATTCTTAGCGACTGGGTTAACTGGAATTATTGCTAGAGTTAATTGTTACTCGTCTCAAGTCGTAATAAGGAATGTATCCGTTCAAATAATACGGTTTCTTAAATATTAGCCATTATAACCATTTGATATCTATATAAGTCTCGTGAAGAGCTAACTCGGGAACACAAAGCTGATTTCATATCTAGACGTGGGTGTGTCAATCACACCATCAGGTTTAACAACAAAGTCATACCTATAAGTGTTGGAGTATTATCTTAGTTCTCGGCCTTAAGAGGCCATTAGCCTCTGAGGTCACATAACAATGACAGTGATTGTCATTCCAAAGAAATAAGTAAGCAAACGCTAACTACTTAGAAACTACTGGCTAAACTGATGTCTATAAAAAACTGTCAATGTATTGACAACTTTCTGTGCTTACATATACCAAGTTGATATGTTTTGAGTTGTTTTCAGTCATCAAGACGTAAGAGGCCCTATAGTATTTGAGGGTGACTTAATCATTGATATCTTGAGTTTTTTTATAACTACTACATCTTTGCTTAACTTATCGTCGTTTTTTGAAGTCCGCCATATTAAATTACTCTACTTTGACTGTGAATGTGCTAACTGATTGCTTTTCATCTTTATAACCAATGCTGCTCGTTTTAAGAACAATTACCGCCAATAACTGTTGACTGACTTCATCTCATCTGTAATTATCATTTTGTCCTTCACTATTCATCTTCGGAGCAAATCGAATAAACCTCTCACTTTTCTTTGTGTAGAACATCGTCTCTTGACTGATTGTTGAGTTTCGTCAATCATCTGTGCTCGTTGGAGAACGTATTTAGTCATATTCGTTCCTACATTTTCCCAATGGTACCTCTTCTGTACCCTCTTTATGTTTGTTCTCTCTTATTCATGGAAATAATGACTTGTTGGCAAACTTTCATGACGCCGTGCATGACTTAATAAGTATTCCGCTCCAGTATACCTTTCGGTATTTAAATTATTATTGGAGCCACGGTTGGGAGGACTGATGGTCAACCGATAACAAACCATTAAGATAGAAATGATCAGTGCTTCAGCTAAAAATCATTTATCAACTTTTCTTACGCAGACACTTTATTTCTCATTTTTCTTTGTCGAATGATAAGATGTTTATGTATGTTTGACTGACGTCGATATGTTCTGTTTACTCCCTGTATTGAATGATGGACATATATATCGGATGCACAAAGCTTAGACCTTAATTAGGTAATAGAAGTTAGGGTCGAGGAACGTAACTAATGGTACTTTCTTAAAGCTTCTTAGCTAAAATAGGCTAGTTAGCTGCAACTTGTGCAGCACTTATTCGTCTTCAGCAAGCTCTTAGCCAGTCAATACTGACATTACCTTTAGTTAAGTTCTTATCGATGGTATAGTACTTCAGTTTGCCATGTAGCTCTTTAAAAAGTGTGCTGCACGCTTTATTGAGGGGTTACATCGGTTATTCTTGACATGCGAAAACATGCATAATAAGTCACAATGAGGGTTGAAAAAAGATCAGTTGCTTTCGGTTGATAGGAAGTAGGTTTAACTGATCGCATGGGGTAAGTAACCCTGCTCATGTAGAAGTTTAGATTTCTATTCATTTGATGAAATGATGATTCACATATTCCCCTGGAAGTCGAGTTAACGTGCTGTAAACGAACTCGGGTGCAGCGTATTGTGTGATCGATAAGCTAAATTATCTACGTAAGATACTCATCATCCGATGTCCGAATATCATCAACAACAACCCACTGTGGGAGAGAATAAACCAGTTTCCAGTTGAAGAGGAAATTAGGAACAGAATGTGGAAGTAGATGGGACAAAATTGAATAAATCACCAAACTGCATCACGAGGCAAGTGCTAACTTGGAATGCTGAAGTGAAATGGAAAAGTGGAAAGTTAAAGAAGACACTGCGTCGATAATTGGAAGCAGACATTAAAGTGATGAATAGAGACTGGAACCAGTGGAAAGGATTGCTCATGATAGCGTTGAATGGAGACTGCTGGTGAACTGCCTATGCTGATACACGAGGGTACAGCTGTCGTAGATAAGTGCGTAATGCTGTATTCAACAGCGTAAGGATTAGTTTGGAACTATATATATATATATATATATATATATATATATATATATATATCGGCATCGTGTGTTCGGGCAAAGAGACGATGATGCAACTGGTGTCACCATCTTGAAACACTGACTTCGGTGGCTTGAACATGGTCTACGAATGTCGTCTCAGAGAATTCCACGTCGTGCATTATTTGCCGACTCTTGGACTGGTTGGAAGAAGCGGAGAGATGGTCAGTGTATGACATGATGTCGTGGTATGAAAGAAAGCTGCAAAGGGCTGGCTTCTGTTGGCCTTTCACGACTCCCAGGTTGGTGCCCGAGAGATGGTGCAACACAGTGGCTAGAGACGTTAACAGATATGGCTCAGAATGGAAACCAGTGGCGATCCTGCTGTAACCTTCTACTTTCTTCGCAAAAAGCGGCTGCTTCTTCCTTAACTGAAAGATCTCTTCTGACTGTACGTTTCTGTTTCCACCATTTTTACCATAATAATTATTACACCACCTTACATCAATCTCTTCGTTATTATTCTCTCTTTTTTTCTTTTCCTTCCTTTTAAATTCTCATTGTTTTGTGTGGCGCATATACATTTGGCACATTCATGTACCAATATTTATGTGTTCAAATGAATAAATAAATAAATAAATAATGAAGAATATTTGAGCAAACAATTGTTTTCTATGGGGATTTTTAAACTGCTGAAATAAATAATGGTTTGTGACATATCATTATATCACATGTGTGAGTATTTTGTATTTATTTATTTGAACACATAAACGTTGATACAAGGGGCAACAAATAAATATGCGCCACACAATAACAATAAGAACTCCGCCTTGAGTCCCTCCGGAGGCTATTATTACACTACCTTACACTAATCTGTTCGTTATTGTTCTTTTTTAACGCTCCTTACCTTTCTTTTTTTCTTCTCTTCAAATTCTCGTTGTTTTGTGTTGCGCATATATATTTGGTGCCTTCTTGTACCAATATCTATGTATTCAAACAAATAAATAAACAAAGTATATGTATATATAGCATCATACATGCAGCGTATCCAATATCGTCTTTCACTGTGTTACGAATACTGAACCACACGACTGGAAGTGCGTCAGTCCATTGTGATCCGTTGGCAGCTGATAGTGAATAATTCAGCTATCGTTGAACTCGTTCTGCCTACCTGTTAGAAGTCGATTGGTGTTGTCTGATTCTTGGGAGTGTAGTAAGACAACGGAATAGTCTCGATTAGAACCGGCACAAACGGTTTTTAGTAATGGTCAGTGTGGAGCCAAATTTTGCTACCCACCGTTCGACGAAGGTTAGAGCCACCTTTTCAGCAGCAACACCCTAGTTTGGTGATCCATACAAGTAGTGAGCAAGAGTACCCACTTTTAATCTGAAAAGGATCTTGTCGAATCAAGGTGAACATGATCGTAACGAACGTCGGAAGTTTTGGATGAGCCTAAATGACATGTGTCGTAACTAATTACATTGGATTTCTGTCAGATTACACAGTAGTGTACTCACTACTTCATGTCTTTGTAAATGTCAGGCTAACAAAATCTTTCAGCCATCAGCTCGATGGCTACACAAACACCTGGATGAGATAGCTTGTGCAATGTATTAGAGGCTCTGCGTCCATAATGTTTTGGCACGATTGGACGATCGCAACTTGTAGGTGTTCCACATAGAAAAGTTTCCTTACCTGTTCCCATCTATTCAGCACACAGTTTCAGGGTTACTGAGAGCAACTCATGCTGAAAATCAGTGTTTTCGTTTGAGGCTGAGTGAGCTTGAAATGGTCGATCCCTTGGACTCTGTTCAAGCAAGTCATACTGGACAAGGCGTATGCAACCACGTTATTTGCCCTAGAAATGTGTTTGTAACAGCTTAGGTTGGTTGGTTAAGAGTTGACCCCAAACAACCAAGCATATGCTGAAACAGTATTGTTCAAGTATTCATTCACTTCCTTATTTTTTATAAGCGTTATATTCCCTATCATCTTATATTGAATGTTGAGAGCCTTTGTTTGTCTGAACAGATAATCCCACACTCCACTGTGACTGCGCGAAGATCGAAATAAAGACCTATTCACTACTTCTCTGGTTTCTTCTATCAATAGCACGAGGGTTACCTTAAGGCACGAAACTGGTGAGCCCTTTTGAACACAAATTTAACCTCATTTCTGTTATTAACTTTTTTTTACTTAATCGTAAAAGTAGACCTGATTATCCGTAAATTAAGTTGAGTATATAACTAGTTTATTCCGTATTATCTTAAGTTATTCGTGTTATAGTAACCATTTTTCGTGCTAACTTTATTGCTATATTTGTCACATACCTCATGTCAGACTCAATAGAAACCCATAATCTGGAGGATTTGTAACCAGTGGAGATAGACACTGTTATTGTAAGATCCATTTTGAATGCTTTGTGTGTTTGTGAAAATCCCTCCATGTATATGCTTGCACTTTGTTCCTATTGATCTTCTTAGTTGTACATTGTTAACTTTTGGACTACATTTGAATTGTTAATATTTGTATTTTATTATAGTTTTTGTTTTTACCAAACCTTCACTAATTCCCCATGTTTCTTCCCGAACTGCACTTATGTTGTTTTACTTTATACTAAGTCTGGGCGGCAGCCATTTTGGTTTGTTTCTGCTTTTGATTGCTTGACCTGTGTTGACTGGAATTGTGCATTTTGGTTGTGAATAAAAGCACTCTTCCAGAATTGAAAACATTCTGTGTTATAGAGCGACCAATTATTACCTTTTGAACGAATCTGTACGTGATCTATCCAGACAGGATAGAATAACATTTATTTGTGGTGATTGGTAATTTTCTTGCATCCTTTATCAACTTTCTTATTTATTGTAGTTTAGATTTGATCAATTGAACAATTTTTGGTTGGATAGCTGAGTGGTTATATTTGTTTAGGTAATAATGTGCACTTAAATTTATGATAAATTATAGAACCGTCATCTTACCCAGTTACTTTGTTTTGGTTTCAATCGGGCGAGGGCGCGTATCTAACTCATCCAGACAGCTGTCCTTCACTCCAAACCGTAGTTTGGATCTTACAGTTATGACTACGAAATACCGACTTCCAGAATTTGATCGTAGTGATCCTGAGTTGTGGTTTGCTCAACTAGAGCATTATTTCACGAGACACAATATCAAATCTGAAGGGATTTGCTATAGAGATTTGTGTTCTATCTTTCCTCCTTCAGTCGCCAAAGAAGTCCGTGACTTGATTTTAGATCCACCAACACCACAACCATGCATCATCGTAAGACGAGAGATAATGAACCGTTCATCATTATCAGATAGTCAAAGAATCCAAAGACTTTTTCAAGGTGAAACACTAGGTGATCGGTCGCCGTCACAGTTTTTACGTCACCTCCAAGTCTTAGTGGGTGATAACACAGTGGGTGAAGCAGTCCTAAAACAAGGATGGATACAAGCTCTCCCATGCTACGTCCAACACTGTTTGGATGCACAAGATCCTGAAACCTCATTATCTCATTTAGCGCGTATAGCCGACAGAATAATGGAAAGAGGTCCTCCAACTGGATCAGGCACAATAAATCACACAAAAAGTAGAATCAGCAAAAGACCCCGTAATAGAAGGACTCATTGCGAGTGTTAAGAGTCTCACTGAGGCTGTCACCAGAATGCAAATGGGTCATAGAAACAGGAGCAGGTCACCACAACGACCACGATCCAAGTCAAAAAACAGGTCACAAATGTCCAGACAATCTGGGCAGTTTTGTTGGTACCACTGGAAGTTTGGTGTCAACTCAACCAAGTGCATGCAACCATGCGCCTGGCCTAAGCATAATTCTAAGACAGCGGGAAACGAGTAACCCCTCCCCAGGTCGCGACGACTGAGGAGGGGCGCCTAAACAGTCGCTTGTTTTATGTTAGAGACAGAAACTCTGGCTTGAATTTCTTGGTGGATACTGGCGCTGCTCTTAGCATCATCCCTCAAAATAAAACTGAGATTAGTCGAGAAACATCATCAATTACACTTCAAGCTGCAAATAAAACTAAAATTGCGACATTTGGGCAGAAAACTTTAACCCTAGATTTGGGGTTCAGGAGGCAATTCCCTTGGGTTTTCACGGTAGCCGACTTAGATCTGGCAATACTGGGGATGGACTTTCTAGAGAGATACGAATTTCTAGTTGACACCAAGAAACGGCGATTAACACTAAAAGAAACTTCGTATTACACAAAAGGCAAAGAAAGTCACATCAGCTCTCTTAACTTGATTCAAACTCCTCCAGTAACAACAGCGAAATTCCAAGATATACTCGCGGAATTTCCAAACTTAACTAAACCAAACCCACAGCCTTCTAAAGACAAACTAAAAGTAAGTCACACTATCAAAACCGAAGGTGCACCGGTGTTTGCAAAACCCAGGAGACTAGCACCAGATAAGCTCAAAATCGCTAGGGCCGAGTTTGATTATATGCTACAATTGGGTATTATCCGTCCCTCTGATAGTCAATGGGCATCCCCTTTGCATATGGTCCCAAAGAAGAATGAAGGTGACTGGCGACCGTGCGGGGATTACAGAGCCCTAAACCGTCAAACCGTACCAGATAGGTACCCAATACCTCATATCCAAGATTTCACAAACGGTTTACAGGGTATGAACATATTCACTAAAATTGACTTAGTCAGGGCATATCACAATATCCCGGTGGCTGATGAAGATATTCCCAAGACAGCTATTACTACACCCTTTGGCTTATTCGAGTTTGTACGCATGCCATTCGGCCTGAGAAATGCGGCACAGACATTTCAAAGATTCATAGATAACCTACTTCGAGATATGCCATTTGCGCAGGGGTATATAGACGACTTGTTAATTGCCAGCCCCGATTTGCAAGATCTAGAATTACAAAACCTGCTTAAAACAAACAATTCAAGTCTTAATTTAAAACAGTTCCCATCACCTGTCGATGGTATTCTAATCTACTGTGACACGACCAAGGCAATGCCGCGACCTTTCGTTCCCAAAAATATGCGAAAGTTGATATATAATAACTTTCATTCTTTGTCTCATCCTGGCGCGAAAGCTTCAACAAAACTAATCAATGCCAGATATATATGGCCGAATTTACAGAAGGATGTACACAAATGGGTTAGAGAGTGTTCAGCATGTCAACAATCAAAGAATAATCGTCACACAAATTCACCCATAGGTGTTTTCTCGCAACCAGATGCACGTTTTGCCCATGTGCATATCGACTTGGTAGGTCCTTTACCACGTTCAAACGGTTTTAATTATCTTTTTACATGCATAGATCGATTTACCAGATTCCCTATAGCCATCCCGATAGCGGACATCACAGCGGAAACAGTAGCCAAAGTTTTCATGCAGAACTGGGTAACCATTTTTGGTACACCCATAACAATAACGACGGATAGAGGAGCGCAATTCGAATCCGAACTATTTAATAACTTGGCTAAACTTCTAGGCTCCAATAGGATACGCTGCACTGCATATCATCCTCAGGCTAATGGGATGGTAGAACGTTTTCACCGTCAGCTAAAAACCGCCCTTATATCTCACTCAAACCCCAATCAGTGGACAGAATTCCTACCATTAGTTATGTTGCGAATACGAACATCTGTCAATACTGACGCACAGTGTTCAGCTGCGGAACTGGTTTTCGGAACAACTCTGAGACTACCCGGTGAATTTGTTAACCCTAATACTAACAGTCAAAAACTTAATTTAGAAAATTATGTAGATCAACTACGGGACCACATGTCTAAACTTAAGCCGATTAATACTCGTGAACAATCGCGCGCCGTATATATACCTAAAGACCTAAGCAATTGCACGCACGTCTGGATAAGATGTGACAAAATAAAAGCACCACTCAGTCCTCCATTTGAAGGTCCTTTCAAAGTCGTCTCAAGAAAATCTAAATATTTCGTGATAGAAAAACATGGAAACATCGACACAGTAAGTATTGATAGGCTAAAGCCGGCTTATCTAGATCATGAACCACCATACGTGTTGTTAGATCGTTTAACTGACAAATCCATTACGGAATCGAAATGTAAAGATAATAAATCTTTACAAATGACTAAAACGGTTCGCTGGGCACATCCAATTAGTCAGTCAAGGATGTTGACAGTTTCGGCTGCAGGATAAAATCTAACCACGTAGCTAATCAGACCCTGCATCTACTTAAAAATATTTTTTTTCCTCATTCCGCCTCACCTACAACTCCCCAGACCTTTTACCTTTGATATATAAGTGTTATGTTAAATATTTTTTTAAATACTGGACACATAAGCTAGGTATTCCGAAACGATGGCTGAGGATTTTAATCAAACTCATACAACTAACACTGGCAAATACAACGAATTCAAAAAGCAACCCAGGCGAGTTTTATAATTTCTTTTTCTGGTTAATTAACTATGTTGGTTGTACTTCTTATATATCTATATACATTTTTCACGTAGACTGGCTATACATATATGCCATATGAACTAATTCTAAAAGTTTTCGGTTGAAGATATGTTTAGTAACTTGATACGATTAATACTACTATTAATAAGTAGTTTTCTAGACAAAACATTTTGGATTAAACCATGGTCAAGTACTTATCTATTTTTTTTCATGTTTAGGAAACTTACGTAATGACTTAACCAGTTTTCCTGCAGCATGCTTTTTAGTGTGATCATATAACCCATCCTTTATTGGCAATATTCAGATTTTTTTAAATTTCTGACATTTAAGAATCAATAACCGTGAAGACATAGTACAGTGCGTTACTGTAAGGTTACTATGTTAGCCGCGTTGATTCCACATACCTAATTTTAAACACAACTTATAAAGGAACTGTTAAGTAATCATAACATTGAACTGACGATATGACTATCGTGGCTATGTTAACGTTAAACCAATTATTATTAGTGGTCCATACAAAACGCTGGAACTTAACACTAGCGTTATAAAAAAGACATGTTATGTCAATAGCTTATATATATACTTTTTTCTCGTTGGTTTAATTATAACGTAAAATGGAAATCTACCACACTTGTAGTTTTTTCTATAGTATAATTATTAATACAAACAAAGAACTTGTACTGTTCCAATATGGCACTTTGACATATCAATCCGTCCTCCTGTTATCTTTCTCTCATATCTGAGCAACTTATGGCCAACAAACATCGTATTGAAGGGAGTTTTGGTGAACAAAAACGCAGGCCCCACACGCACTCGAACCCCTGCCCTCCTGAATGCTGGACCGTGTGCCTAGCCATTAGACCACATCAAACCACTGCGGAATGACTGCAGTTTTTCCTTTTACCGACTAATCATTCAGAATACTAATGAGTAATAGGACTTACACACTTCTTAGGTGCAGACAAATTCGTTAATTGAATGAATTGACGAAATATTGCTTCAATATATCATACATACTTAAATCAAACCAGAAAAGAGTATTTGACACAACTGTACTTGATCCTCATACTCTACACGTAGCGTTATATTCCCTATCATCTTATATTGAATGTTGAGAGCCTTTGTTTGTCTGAACAGACAATCCCACACTCCACTGTGACTGCGCGAAGATCGAAATAAAGACCTATTCACTACTTCTCCGGTTTCTTCTATCAATAGCACGAGGGTTACCTAAAGGCACGAAATGTTATATATCTGTAATAAACTGCGAAATTTATTTCCATTGTCCTGACTCTTAAGAGGACTACTTGTCTGAAGAATAGCTCAAAGGGAATTTAAAAGATTTGTGGTCGATGTAAAGAGTGAATTTGTAGAATTATGGTCTACTTCGCTATTAGTACTTCTCTAATAGTAGACCTAACCATAAAGTTGTAAATTTTTCATGATGTGAATGCCTAATCTATAAGATCTTACGTGGAAGTCAGGTCATTGTCTATACTGACTCGTCCTACGTAACATAGCCAATATATGATGGAAGAACACATTCAGGTTGGAGATAGGACAATGTATTTATTATACATAGAGGAGATAAAATACATAAGAATGATCACAACTGTTAGGCTGAGTAATACCATCCAAAGAATTGGATTTTGAATGAATGTTACTGCGTCCAACATTATTGACCTTTCTCTTAGTGTGACATGTCGAAATTCTATTTTCCCAGTTATCTCACTGTGGTTAGGATCCAATTGTACTGCAAATTCGTGGCCTTCAACAGTGTTGAAAGTGCTGTATGGCACAATACATGGCTAGGAGTTACCTACAGAAAGTGCTTCGCATCGATTCGTTGTCTGGCAATCGTCTCAAGAAGAATGGCAAAGGTTACCGGGTATGGTTAACCCACTATTGGAAGACTCCTCTGATTGCTGATCTGTATGAGTCTACTGCGATAATAATGAGTGTTTCTGTGCTCTGGTGTGCTGACGTTCTTGCGTTGGCGGTAAATTTATTAACTTTGGAGGATGTGTTTCGCATTTCAACGGAGTTGGTCGGTTAAAGTCCTCATCAGAGGCGCAAAATTCGCCATGAGCCGTCGATAGAAACTTACTAGACTGTTGAACGTGTGTAGTTGCTTGACTGTGGTCGTTTCCGAGTAATCCGAAATGGCCCCACTTTGCTTCTCAGAGGATGGAGGTCTTGAGCATAAATAGTATGTTCAAAAAGATCTAGGAAGTCAGTGGCGATTTGACATTTTTGAGTGTTTACAGTAATGACGTGTTTTTGCAGTCGTTCGAAGACAAGGTCTAGATGCTGGAGATGAGATTCTCTGTCCGGACTTGCAATCAAGTACTCATGAACATACGCATGTGCGAAGTTTAGACCTCAAAATCGTCGTCGATGAACTTCCGGAATGTTTGTGCAGCGTTTCTTAATCCGAAAATCCGCAGAAACAGGTAGGAGTGATGATAGTGGTTTTACGAATGTTATCAGTATCCATGGGAATTCGGTTGTATGCGTTAACCAACTCGATATTCGAAAAGCAGTTGTACCTTTCGAGGTGGCTGTCAAATCTTGAATGTAAGGCAATAGTTAACGATTATGAATGGCTTCTCACTCAGTCGCTGGTAGTCACCAGTTGAATGCTAATCACTGATACTCTTTTTATGGACCATGTGCAAGGAAGATGCTCATAGGGCTGTTTGATGACCGAATAACTCCTAAGCATATCATGTAGTCGAATTCATTTTTAGCTAACCTCAGCTTTTCGGAAGCTGGTCGACGCGCCCTCGAAAATACAAGTGGTCTAGTGGCCGTGATGTGATTCGCAACATTGTTGGTTACACATGGCAATCTCGGTCGCCTCTTGTATGTTTCTGGGTATTTATCGAGTATTTGTTGGTAGTGTGGATTGATCGTGTGCCTTACAGTGACTGGAAATAACCTGCAACCGGAAAAAGGAACTACACAAACAGATAGTTTGGCATTTCCATCTAATAATTTCCATTTGCTCTTGTCGGTGAATAATTTATGGTGTTGTAGCAAGCCTATATCAATGATTGGCATAGAAACATCTGCGACAACGAAGATCCAGTGTATAAGTTTGCGAAACCTCACTTTACGATAAACATATCGCTTACCATATGTGGCGATCAGTTTTCTGTTTGCCGCCTGTAATTTGGAAACTGGTTCATGCAATCAGTTATTAGAATTCGCGGAAAAAACGCCTACTTCTGCGCCAGTCACATCAGTGACAGATAACAGACAGCTATGTTCGCCGGCTACGGTTATCGTTAACGCGTTACGGTTTTGAAGTTCCACGGAGCGTTTGGGGCTCTGTAAATTACAGGGTTTTCTACAACTTCAAGATTTTGGGTGAATGTATCCGGAACGCAACCATGTAATCTTAATGTATCGCCCAGTGTAATGACGGTCATCTGTGCGTTTAAGTAGCCACAGTTTTTGTCATTTCATGATGTATTTTTAATTAAATAACTAGATTGTGTTGTTAATTTTGCTCTGTTTTTAATTTTTATTCGCCACGTCTGACTGCGTTGCACTGTACGTTCATTGCATAGTTAGTTTAATCACATAGTTGATCCTTTCCAGATAGACCATGAGTGCGTAATGTTACTGAAGAAAGGTTTGTTGTACTGTAAACTATGTTTTTATGAACAACTGACTGATGTCTTCAGCCTGAAAGCAATATATATATATATATCCTCTTTCTTCTGTTAGGTAAGTTCGACTGGTCTATATTTCGTGTTTTGGTTTTATCGGCTTAATTATTTCCATTTAACTACTTTGAGCAACATGTCTGTGCAAATGAAACAATAATTATGACACTTGCTTAGTTTAGTATTCTTGGTTGTCGTATAGTTCAATTTAGTCGGAAGAATAATGGTATACTTAAGTATAGTCCTTGAAGCCTGTAACGAAACAGATCAGTTTAGTAAGTAGAGCTGCCTGTTTCTAATGAGTATACTGATTGAAATCAGTCTGATTAAAAATAGGAAAAGAATGCCTTTGGTTCTGCTGCTGTCATACATTATAAGATAGAGATAAGTGTGTTTGGTGTTTATTTTCAAACTGTACATCTATCACTGACCATATTTCATTATCACTGTCATTAAACAATTTCCCCAGCAATAACATCGGCAGCAAGATAGCTAAGTGTCTGAGCTTTTAGTTACTCGCAAAACAGCAGTATACAGTCTAAGAAGATGAGTGTTCTGTGTCTTAATTAAATGTAGCTGGCTGTGGATAAATGTTATGAATCTTTTTGACAAATGGGACTTTTAGTCTATCAGACACCAACTTTGCTTGTATGTCTTCGTGTTAAACTAGAGGCAGATGCATGGAAATACTTAAATGGGAGCAAAATAATAAAAGCACTGCGATACGGCACTAAGCCCATGTGATGCTTTGCACAAGTAATAGTAGCTGACCTGATCTAATATGCATGAACTCAAGGTAAATCACAACTACATAAATTCTTTGCTAAAAAACATGTAATTTGGTTATTTATCTAGTCCACATTTCTGACCAAATTCATTGCTATTTTTTCATTTAGAATGTAACAGGAGTGAGCCTTCACAGATCCTAAGAACTGTTTCGCCCCTAGAACTATGGCCCTATGAAATTTTACGGGAGACTCAACTAACAGCAGATTATAAAAAGGATGCTGGACGTCCATTTTGGTCTCACAACCACTTCCAGTACTTTTTGAGTTACTTCTTTTACCCTTTCGTTTGGAACAAACAACAAAGACTGCAGCTTAACATTACCAATGCAACTTTTAAACGGGAACTTCGTTTAAACCTTCGTTTGATGTTCGATTCTTAATGAAAGTTCCCTAATAAATTTTTAAATCTAATGCTACTTTGTTTTACCTACTTAATCGTTGCAAGAAACTTGCCTCGAAGCACCTAGTTCACATGTAGTAAATTTAAGTGATTTAGTACATATCTTCGTTATTTGCTTGACCCTCTCATAACTTAATCTAACCACCATGAGTTGTCACGGCAGCTGATGGACACGCGTTATACATCCTAACCGTACCTGCGTCTAATCTCATAGCTTCTTATTCAAATGCCATATTATAGGCAAGCAATGCCCCTACCCGCACTAATGGAACACTAGTAACTCGAAGGCACCCTGCATGGTGCCTTACATTGGTCTAGGTACTAGCTTAGTTCTTTAGTGAGAATATTACTACAGTTCTGCTAAAAATCCCATAAACCCCCTATCTTCATCAGAACAAATAAGTCTGTATTTGCTGCGTATAGCAATTTTATTTTTCTGAAGTAAGATATAACAGTTAGAATTAGAGTAAAATGGCAGTATAAACCAGATGCACGTGGTACATGTCTTCATCGATTAACTGAAATAGAGAATACTGATATTAGCTTAACAGGTTTATTTAGAAAGACTATTGTCTACTATGAACTTATTGCATGAGAAAGTTATACTGGAACCACGAACAATGTAGGAATCTAGTCTCCCAGGCGTACGAAGCACTCAAGCTGGAAGACAGTTGTCCAAAAATAATTCGAATATGAAGGTGAGAATTTGCAGGTATTTTTCATCGTAAGGATGAACATATTAGGTAACGGTTGACACCATACCGTAAAAAACACAAATTTGCGAGTGGTGAAATATGATCTATAAAAAGTGAGCTTAATAACAGTGAATTACCTTTTTACTCCCTGATCAATACCTTTCGGCTTCCTTTTATGGCCAAAACAGCAAACATACACTACACATTAATAGCATATTTCCGGCTTTTCAATGTTAAGCTTGCTTTAACGCACGACGTAATGAGTACAACCCCTCCATTACTGTCATATGGCATATTTTTTATAACAAGCCCCTTGCAATAGACTGGTAGCATCTGTGACTCCGTCTATGGTTGTCGGAAGTCTAGGTCCTTTCGAAAACAACATTGATATCCCCTACTGCTGGGCACTCAGTATTAGTTTGACTCGTTGGTGGGATGGTGTTGTCCATAATACTGAAGAAAGTTAAAAATCGGAGATTGTTTCCTTTCATTTTGCCGATAACATCATAAAGGACAGTGTAGCGGTAAATAAATCCCCAAAATAAATAGCTCTGTAAGTTTTCGACATTGGACGCTGACCATATGTTTTAGTGGACTCATCTAGCTGAAGGCGCTCGGTCAGGCATCCTTACCAGATCACGTGTGGTAACGCCGTGCTCAACATCAACCGCAATCGCTAGCCAGATTAGATCAGACAATTCCGATATATTGGCTATCGCCAAATACACTCTTCTGATCTCCTCGATTCTGTCTTTTGATTTCTCTTGGTGGGTACGAGTTATATTGGGTGTTACTGATAAAAGCGTTGTCAAACACTGAATACCTGTGCCATCTTCAACAGTTAGGAACGAACATGTAGACAGTTAGTCACAGGCGGCAGCAACAATTATTTTAGCTAAAAAAACGAACTTCGGCTTTGGATATCTAGGAAACAAGTTAAAACAAAACCGATTATCATCTTAAAACACAAGACTAGTCAGCTTGGCTGAAGAAATACGTTGACTTGAGTAGAAGCAGCAAAAACCCAAAAAAGCAATACTGATTAGAAATAAATTTCACACCAACATATAGAACATTACATTAACTGCGGCATTTTAGCACACTGAAACATTAAATTACATAGCTACACAAAAGAAATAGCTGAAAAAAGCACGGAACGAAGAAAGCCGACCGCCATTGCTTACAAAGATGGCGGATATAATAATTCTCACTTCATTCTGATTGGTTGCTAAGCTGAATGGCACATTTACGAAATTGAGTTGAGTTTGAAAGCACCCGAGATTTTCCGTACTGATTATGATACCAGCATCAATCAGGGTTATCTGTCTTTCGTGATCTAAACACAGATGCTTTTCGTGAAGTACTCCTTCGAGGAGTTTGTAGGTGTCTACGGTCATGACGAATACTAAGGTAACGTGTCTGAGTATGACAAGGTTTTGTGACGTCATTTCGTTTCGGTTGAGGCTTTTGTTTGATTGAATATACCTCGGCGTTAGAAATCATCATGATCTCCAAAATCAGATCGGCAGATGCAGCTAGTTCGTCCACGGCGTTATTTCAAAATGAAACAAACATTGTTTACACCTGTTGATAAAGTTTAGACATGAAGAGCTGTCTAAACATGCCCTTGTCAAACCGCCGTTGATCAATGACCTTTCTCACTCGTAGAAACATGTCTGTTTTTGAGTCATGTTGTAGATTGATGTTGTTGAAGAGTTGATCTAACCTTTGTCGGTCTCCTCGTTTAAGAACAGCCTTTTTTAGTGTTTCGTAAGGTTCCGAGACATCACTTGTAAACATACTAGGTGTGACCTACCATTGGAATCGCGCTGTAGTTTCTTCACTTCTGCGATAAATTATGCACATGGGTCTGTTACGACGTGTTCGTGGAATTCAGCTTCTGCGTATCGGAACCAAGCGTCGATGTTGTCGGGCTGAAATGACGTTAACTGAAATGAGGATGGCGAAAAGGTCTGAAACTTAAGTAGATATAATTGAGAGAATACGGATATACCGATAAGTGATTAATTTAGGCTGGTTAGAGGTTGTAGGAGATGTGAAGCACGGCGTACCCACTCGTGATCTGGCGCATATGCGTGACTGAGCGTCTTTAGCTTGATGAGTCCATTTAAACCAATGCGGTCAGCATCAAATGTCTAAGACTTACAGAGCTATTAATTTTGGAGATTTATTTACCACGTCAAGCCACTTAAGTGTTCATCAGTTACGACTTCATTTCTGTGAACGCACAGGAAGTAAAGGATTTGACAACTGGGAAATCTGTTTCAGAAAATGCATCTTCAGCAAATCTACTTCTTTGTAGCTAGATGGGGATAGGAGTTTCAGTTTCAGTTTCAGTTTGGGAAGGACAGGAGGCTCGATGGCCTATGTTAGTCCTGGCAATGGTGGTCTCTCAGTTGATCCAACTTTCTTTTGAAAGAGTCGACGGATGGAGCCTCAACGACGTGCTGAGGTAGTGAATTCCACTCGTTGATGATTCGATGGGAAAGTCGATAGTCAGCTGACAAGTAATTTGTTCTCGGCTTATGAACTTTTTTGGAGTGTCCTCGTAAATTCTCTGTTTTGGAAGACAAGAAAAATGAGGGCATGTTAGGTGCAAATTTATCACTAAGCAATTTGTAGACTGTAATCAAGTCGCCTCTAGTTCTGCGATATGACAACGGGAAAAGGTTCAGCTTGGCCAGTCGAGATTCATACGGAAGCTTCGCTATTGCGGGAACCAGCTTAGTCGCCGTTCTCTGAACCTTTTCCAGAAGCTCACTGTCTTTTTTAAGCAGGGGCTAGCCGCTTGTATGCAGTACTCAAGTTTAGGACGAACGAACACTGTATACAAAGTCAAAAACGTCTTAGTGTCGACATGACTAAAAGCCCTACGTATTGACCATAACGTTCTAAAACTTTTGGCGGCTATTGCACGGCAGTGTGCAGTAGTCTTTAAGTCTTGACTAACGATAACTCCTAAGTCATTATATGTCTGGACGACAGGTAGCTCAGTGTTATTCATCGTGTATGTATCTGTGCCTTGATGACCGATATGCATCACAACACACTTGGAAGTATTTATCGGCAACTGCCATGTTTGAGACCATTCAGATAACTTCTTCAGGTCATTTTGAAGTTCTAAGCTATCACTCTTACATCGTATCGTTCTCCATATCTTGACATCGTCAGCATATAGCAAGACCGATGATGATAGGAGACAAGGAAGGTCATTTACATACAAGAGGAATAGCACTGGCCCCAAAACTGTACCCTGGGGCACTCCGCTAAGCACAGTTTCCCAGCTAGATAACTTTGAGTTCACCCTTACTCTTTGTTGACGCCCAACTAAGAAGTCTTTTATCCACATCAATAAATTACCTCCAATCCCGATATGTCTTAACTTATATAACAGCCGGTTGTGCGGAACTTTATCAAAAGCTTTACTGAAATCAATGAAGGCGACGTCTACAGGTAGCTTTTGGTCCTTAAGAGCGCACCAGCTTTCACGAGCCACTAATAAGTTAGTGAGACAAGAATAACCTATTCTGAAGCCATGCTGCTTCTCCGAGAGGATCCGGTTTTTATCGAGATACTTAAACAGCTCCTTCCGAATAATCTTTTCTAAGATTTTAACAACCACACTAGTTAGGCTAACGGGGCGGTAGTTCTCAGGTTTGTGTTTCGTGCCTGTTTTGAAGACAGGACTTACTATGGCGTTTTTCCAATCTTTCGGTAAGCGACCCTGCGTAACGGATAGGTTAAAGCATGTACTTAAAGGGTTCGCAACGAAGTTAGATAATTCCTTCAGTAGCCTAGGATGTAATTCATCGGGCCCCGTGGATTTACCTATGTCAAGCTTATTTAGCAGACCAAAGACATCGAGTTCTTTAATGGTCACGCTATCCAGTGTATGTATGGGGGGATCTGTATACGCTGACGAGAAGGGTGCTTCTATGGTATACACGTTGCTAAAGTAGTTCGAGAACGCTTGAGCCTTACCAAAGTCGTCCTCCACTAATGATGAAGCAGTACTGTCTCCCCATAGAGCAGGAATATTTCCTTTTCTCCTTGTCCTTTGGTTTATATAGGAATACAAGCGTTTAGGACATTCTATGGATTCCTTAACAAGTTTTTCTTCGTACAATTTTCTAGACTTACGGAGGGTCGAGGCACAAGTGTTCCGAGCCTTTCGATACTGAGATTTTGACTCATCAGTCCCCAGTAACCTAAATCTATCCCACGTTTTCCTTTTCTTACGGAGAAGGATACGGACCTCCCTACTGAACCATGGTGGTGAGTTTTTCGGCCCCTTTGGTATAGTCCAAGGGATGTGAGGTGTGGTAACTTTTAAGTATGATTTTCGAAATGCGTCCCAGGCCGTTTCAATGGAGGACTCTGGGTCTATTGTCCAATCTATTAACGATGCTGAGTGCATGATGTCTGGTATGTTTGCTTTCCAGACGTTGGGTCTGGACTGGACTGACGCGTCCTCATGACTGGCAGTTATATGGAAGTCGAAAGTTAAAACTGCGTGGTCACTTTTACCTAAGGGTGGCATATGGTGGAGGTTCGCAACATCATCCTCATAGTGAGTCAGTATAAGATCTAATAAGGATGATTCAGTGTCCGGGTCGTACCTAGTCGCTTCTTTCACATGTTGCACTAGGGCACATGTGATAACCGCATCAACTAGTTCCTGCTCGAAGGAATTTTCTGACGATTCAGTTCGCAGATTTTCCCAGTCTACCATAGGTGCATTAAAGTCCCCTAGGATTAGACATCGACCACTTTGGGACCAAGTATTGAGACTGCTTAACAGGATCTCATTTGCCTCACAGCTTGGACTGCGATAGACCAAACCAATCAGCAGCTCTTGTCCCTTGCATTTTAAGCGAAGACTAACTAATTCACACGTCCCACTCTCATGGGATACACTATCGATAATGGTAAATGGGATAGCATTCCTAATGAATAGAGCTACTCCCCCTCCTTTGCGCTTTTGTGTTCTGTCGGCCCTTACTAACGTAAAGCCCTCGAAATCAAGTTCTATACTATCTATAGCCTGTGTCAGCCAGGTTTCTGTTACTGCGATTATATCTGGCTTTATAGAGTCAATCTGCACACCTAGTTCCGATCGCTTATTAAGTAAGCTTCGTGCATTGGTGTAACAGATCCGAAGCCTGTTTAAGTGCCTTCGTGCTTCACCCAGAGTGGCTTCGGCATCATTCTCTGTCGAAGTCTTACAACCCGAAAATTTACAATTTTCAGGTCCTTTTCGCCAGCGTCTAACCTATGTTGTAGTTCTTTCTCGGCTTCCCGTCTTTTAACACGGTCTGCCAACGGTAGGTCCTTTCGGATAAAGACTCCTGAACCCTTTAATTTGTGTCCATTTTGTAAAATTAGGTCACGTTCGTTTGAAGAGCCGAATACTACTTTAAGCAGTCTGGAATGATTTGGTTTCGAGTCCGTTAGACTCCCTAGTCTATACACCTTTAGCAAGGTGACCCCAGTCATATTTTGAGGCATGAGTTGATTAAGCAGCTGCCTAATCAGTACAATGTCATGCTCAAAACGAGCTTTAGGTTCAGAGCTATCGCTCTCCTTAATTCTATGAAAAATAGCTGATCTGTCGCTATGATCAGCTTTCGATTTTTCAACCACTTTTACGGGGGCAGGTTTCCCTTTTATATCAATACTTTTCTTCCTTACAACCTTTACCCATTCGTCAACGCTGCTGGTAGAAGCAATAGCAGTTGCGTCAAACCTAGTGTTGGGTTTTGGGGGGTTGTCGACGACCTGAGGGGTCGTGTTATGTTTACCATTTGAAACCGATCGAGCCTTGCGATTGCGGCTCCTAGGTGTTTCCTGTTGGATCCCATCTGGGAGACGGGGAACAGAAGACCCTACTTTTCTTGAGCTTTTTTTTAAGGCAGGCCCCTTTGGAGACTGCTTTTCCTTCTTTGACGGGCGTGAGTCATCTATCACCGGACTCACCTTAGTTTCCTTCACATTGATTTGCGTGTCAACAGATCGAGTGCTGTTTGACGCGTTCCGACTATGCTTGTTGAAACACTTCTTTGCAGCATCAACCAGTGAGATGGCCTCGGTTAACAAGCTGTTTGCATCCGAGCAGCACTGTTGACAAAGCCACACACAACCCTTCTTACTGAACCGTTTGAAAGCAGCAGGCGTTAAGTTCGTGCAAACTTCGTGGTACCAGCCTTTGCACTCGTCGCACTGCATGCCGCTTTCAACAGGATAACGACAACCCGGACGTTGGCAACTGCTTTTTTTACACTGTCCGGTCATTTAGGAGGGGTTTTTTCAATATGCGATGATACCCAGAAACAAAAAAATTATCAATGACCAAAAAAGTGAAGAGCTGTAGATTGCTAGGACCAAAAGTACTAACAGATACAGTTGAAAAAGAGGTACTAAAGAGTACCAACGACAAAAACAGTAAAAACGATACTTTAGTCAAATACTTTAACTGAAATAAATTCAATTAAAGTGAAAAACAGTAGTCTTGATACGTAATAAACGATCAAAACAATGAAATTTACTCAGCGAGGAAAAATACCACTGTCCTTTTTTAAATAGCGCGCGATGAAGGCGAAGAGTTTTCGTTGCAAAATTTTGCTAATAATCCTTAAATATTTGTCCAAGAACTTAATATACATGTGTTTCTCGTTCAGCCTCCAGCGGCGCGACGACAGAACCTGTACGTTAGGTCATGCACTTTTGACGGTAACGTAGTTTTCGTTGCATAGCTTGACTTGGAAGTATGGTGATAGGGATTGCCATAGTACACTACTAATAAGCTGGTTTGTGTTGGTACTTTTCTTATTTATGTAAAAAATAAAGATACTAGATAGGTTGAACCTACCCAATCTTTCTATTTTGGGAAGCCGCGGCTTCTCTATAGCGGCCATAGAAAATTTTGGGGAAATGGTACAAAACCCCCCGAAAATTGGGGGAACCCCAAAGTCGGGAGGTTGGGTACATAATATAAGGACGTATATATATATATATATTTGTGATCCATATGAGGGTTCACTTCAGCCTTTAGAGATTAATCAATTGATCATACTATTGCAATGTTTGTTACATACTTACGCAGTATATTAGTTATTTATACTAATAGTGTAATCACTAGCGTTTGCTTGAGTCTCTGAAAAGCAATTAACCTACTGACTGTCGGCCGTATGAACTTTTTGATTTGACCTATTAAGATCATACTTGGAGCACAATGCAGTAGTTGCTGAACGATATGACCTATTGTTAACAGTTCGTAATTACTGGGTTAGTATGTCTTCTCACTTCACCTATTTGTAGCAGTTAAACTGGAGAAGCCTTAGCTGCCAATAGTATACCAGCTGGTAATAGTTGACTTTCAGTATTGACATTTGTATCTACAAACTTATTTACAATAGGTAACTGGACTGCAGTCTCTTCTGTTTGAATCCAATTTCACCAGTTAATACTTGTTGTTCGTCCTAAAATAACAAATTTCATGCCGTTCATCTTTTTCGTAACGCAAATCCTGTTTCCCACTGATATAAGATTTCAGATTCGTGTAGAAAGGACAGAACACATACGGCCTATGTTATTCTTTTTCTAGTATGCTTCTGTGAGTGTCTAGTCTTCTCTTGAATGAATCAATTGAAGATTCACACAAAACTGCTTCGGGTAACAGGTTCCAAGAATTGGTGGCTTGATGCGAAAACCTGTATGCCACCGGTATTTTGTTCGTTTTTGGCTTTTCTACTTGCCTGCTATGTCCTCTGAGATGCCTCAATTTATTGGAAAATAAGAGAAGATATATTGGGTCCAAAATCAATTCTTAGGATTCCATACATCAAAATCAGATCACCTTTTAATCTGCGAGAGGATAGAGTAAAGAGGTATAGCTTTTCAAACCGCCCTTTGTATGGTAAACCCTGGAGTTCTGGAACTGTACATGTAGCTGCTCTGTGTATTTTTTCCAGGATATCCAAGTCACATCTCAAATAGGGGCTTGCAGCCTGAACGCAATTTTCAAACCTAATTCTTACTAAGGTTGTGTATCCTATAGTGAATATGGTAGTATCTAACTTTGTGAAGTCCGGTTTAAAGCCCATAGGGTTCTAAACCCCTTAACTGCAACCCCCAGCAGTGGGCCGTAGTCTTAAGATCATGACTCACCGTCACGTTAAGATCCTTATGAGGTTGGACCACGTGTACAGGCACTTCCTCTATGTTGTACCTATTTACCTTTATATCCCCGAAGTGTATGTTGGCACACTTGGCCGTGTCGATAGGTATCAACCACTCTCTAGACCAGCTAATCACAATATTTAAGTCTGCCTGAAGTGCGCATGCATCTGCGTCTCCCATTATTTCTCTCCAGATTTTTACATTAGCGTATAACAACATTGGGGACTGTGTGGCGCATATGTATCTGGTGCCCCCTTGTACCAATATGTGTACAAATAAATAAATAAACATTGGAGACTCAACTATACTTGGAAAGTCATTTACATACCTTATTAACACAACATGATGAACACCAAATTCATAGAACTAGTTACTTCAGTGGCAGTAAAATATAAAAGAAAGATTGTGTATAAGGATATTATACAGAAAGAAAGAATTAGTTGGTAACAAGAAAGATATAAAGCAATTTTAGTCTCACAGTTTAAGGGAAAACAGAGAGTGTATACACCGACATTATTGTGATCGGTTCTGATCCATGTCACCCAGAGTCTCCGACCATTGGTCACGATAGTCACGCGGATCCCAACCGAGTAGTCTGCATCCACCAGCGTGGCTCAGACTAGAAGTTAGTGACTTCAGACACTGATGCCACGTTTTGGTTTGGCCGCCCCTAACATCCTTCCAGCCATCTCCAACACTTGTTAGGATTGCGTGTCGTGGTAATCGGTGTTCAGGCATACGTAACACGTCGCCCAAATATCTCAGTCAGTGAAGGTTTACAACCTCATCAACTGATTTACCACCACTCCTTAATATCCTCACTATTACTTGCCCGCTGATCCCAGCATATGCGAGCAATATTTCTAAGACATTTGTGATCAAACACTAGCAATTTACGAGTATCTTCTACTCTTGGTGGCCACGTTTCGCAGCCGTAAAGTAGAATAGAACGAACTGCTGCACAGTGTACTCGTCTATTAATTGATGGACGGATGTCTCGCCTTCCTCATAGGTGACGTAAGTTCGCAAAAACCAAACCAGCTTTCTGAATCCGCTCAGAGATTTCTTCGGACACCAACCCATTAGGGTTGATAAGACTTCCAGGATAAGTGAAGTTGTCAACGCGTTGGACTACTTCAGTCCCTATCGTTAGTTCAGTTGTTGACGCAGGCTAGTGCTGGAGCAACAATTTGCTTATAGATGGGGAGAAACACATCCCAAACATCCTGGTATTGTTGTTGCATTGTTACATACAGTATAAAAAGTAAAGGGCGTAGAACAGAACCTTGCGGTACTCCAATAAGTACTGATCTTCAAGTGGAGCACTTGGAATTTACTCCTACTTTCTGTCTACGACCTACCAGGAAATCCTTAAGCCATTTAAGGAGAGGTCTAGCAGTCCCTAGATTTTCCAGCTTCAAGAGCAGTCTATTTTTTGGCACCTTATGCTTTGCTGAAGTCTATGTAGACAGTATTCACTGATTTTCCATTGTTTAAAGCCTTTATCCATTGCTCCCTTGCTACAAAGAGATTTGTTGTGCAAGATAATCTTTTCTGGAACCATATTGTTTGCTGTTTACCAAGTTGTTGGCTCCCACGAGTGTTATTATGATCTTTTTGACTATTCTTTTCAATATTTAACCACAACACTGGCGAGGCTGACAGGTCTGTAGTTCGACGAAAGCTGTCCTGCTTTGTGTATTGGAGTGACGATTGTACCCTTCTAGACCGTAGGTAACACACCTTGGTCAAGTGACATATTGAATATCACAGTTAGTGGGGCTGCAATATATTGTGTAATTTTTCTCAGGATTTTGGGTGTAGTTCATTTAGTCCCGTTGACTTTCCGTGCTAAGAGCCTTAAGTACATCGTTTTGATCAAAGTCCACGTTGGGCAGACGGTTTGTTGACTTTGTATTTGGGTCTAGTTCTTTGTCTAGAAGGGGCTCCTGAGTGAAAGCTGTCCCGAAATAGTTTGCCATAGCCTCTGCATTTTGCTGATCATCTATCATCTAAGATCCGCTCTCTTAATTAGTTGGGAATCGAATACTGCATCCGTGTTCTGTAATTTATGTGCGATAATGGTCTCTCAGGCTGCTTGATTGCAGATTGTGCCAACTGCATTTCATATTTTCTCTGAGCCTCCCGGATTTTAATTATACACTTATTTCTTACCGACCTGTAGCGTTCCATAGCACTTGCTGTGTTAAGGTTGATGGCAACTTCCAACCAGTGGAGCTAATCCTTGTCGGGTAGAGACAGTTATCTACTTAAAGACAATGGAAGTGGGTCGCGCAATTTCGTGGATTGGTTGATGTTAGAAACTATCACCATTGGATGCCGGCTCAGTGGTCCAGTTGGTTAAGCGTTCGCGCGCGAGACCGAAGGCCCTGGGTTCGAATCCCGCTCGCGGGATCGTGGATGCGCACTGCTGAGGAGTCCCACAATAGGACGAAACGGCCGTCCAGTGCTTCCAGGTTTTCAATTGTGATGGTCTAACATCAATTGGTTCAAGATCTCAATTAAAACTTAATAGTCTCCACAACCCCATACTAGTAATCAACATGTGCTCACTAGTGACTAGCTTCGTGAGGGAATTCTCGGAGTTCTAGTGAAAAGCCGTGACCAGTGGAGCTAATCCTTGTCGGGTAGAGACAGTTATCTACTTAAAGACAATGGAAGTGGGTCGCGCAATTTCGTGGATTGGTTGATGTTAGAAACTATCACCATTGGATGCCGGCTCAGTGGTCCAGTTGGTTAAGCGTTCGCGCGCGAGACCGAAGGCCCTGGGTTCGAATCCCGCTCGCGGGATCGTGGATGCGCACTGCTGAGGAGTCCCACAATAGGACGAAACGGCCGTCCAGTGCTTCCAGGTTCTCAATTGTGATGGTCTAACATCAATTGGTTCAAGATCTCAATTAAAAAATTTCTTCTTTTGTCTTAGTAAACATTGAATATCCCGACCTATCCAAGGATGGCCGTGTTTCTTCTTCTTTGGGACTGTCCAGGGTATATATGGTTGAGTTACCAGATTTTGTAACTGCCTGAAATGAGTCCATGCCTCTTCTACTGATGCCCGCTTGTGCTTTCTGTCGTAATTCGGGACCTAAATTCATTCACTTGACTACATCACAAACCACTTTTTTATGTTACTTCCTTATTATTAGGTAGTTGCTTATTTGGTGGGTTACCTTGTATTCACTGTATATTCTCAACCGGCGTTTCTGTGAAAAGTCGCTTGCTGCTTCTTAAAACGGGTCGTTTGTAAAGGAAAAATATGCCATCTGAGGATAAAAAGAAAAAGGCTCAAGCGAAGAAAGATGCAGTCAAAAAGCGAAATCAGAAGCAAACGCGGTCAGTATCAACGGTGTTAGATAACGAGAGTGATGTAAAGACTGATAAGGAAACCAATTCTACTTCGCAAAATGGGTTATTGTCTCAGTCTTCGAATCACAATCAGATACGTGATGATGACTTCGTGGGTAAGTTCGTTTAGTAATGCTTGAGTCCTAGTATGTTAAGTCATTGTTTTTCCAAGACAATAATTTATGATGCAGTAAACTAGGATCCATTTACGTTTGCGTCGTACTAGCACGATTGGATGTCAACTTCTATACTTTAATCGCTTGATGATCATTTCTGTGTTCAGTTACCTGGTCATTCTTTTTGATGTGCCGAATTGATAGTCCTAGAAAATTACAATCTAACATTCTAAGCCGCGGACTCAATAATTACTTTTAATTAATAACCCTCTGCTTATCAGATCACCTCGCAGGATTATGTGAGACATCATATAGTACGAAGTGACATAAAACGCCAGGTTTTAGTGACTAGTTAACGTACTCATCAAATCGTCCCTTCATTTAATTAATATCATTCTTTAATGTTTAGTTTTATTGTCATCACTATTACGGTTACTTTGACTCGTTTGTTATCTATCTCGTTAGTTTCATCGCACTGTGCTAATATAATATGACTTCTATTAACTTACATTTGTGCCACACTATTTTACTAACGACTGTTTCACTTTCTACATCTAATTTGGCGTTTTGGAGGCCAGAAGACTTTTGGAAGAACTAATCCTGGATTTTACCTTAGCTTCAGTTGTTGGGATTGGAAATAAAGCATTTTTATTTGACCATAATTTGCCACGGAAACGACCCGGGAGTTTCGACATTGCATATTCCAAAAGATTGGACCACTAACAGACTGAATACACCCTAAATGATCCATATATGCACCTGCCATTTAGTTTAATTAATATGGGTTACTAAATTTGAAATCAAGAATTAAATCAAAATACACAAAATGACTAGTCGGTAGATGATGCACATATGCATTCATTCGTTTACTTCTGGATCGCGAATTTCCAAACTATTTTCTACCTCTTATTCCGTGAATTCATCCTCGGATCATCTGCTCTATCTTATATTTCTTACTATCACTGATACCACTACTACTGTTACTATATTGACTAATGAATCCTCGTGTATATGGATTTATTTTCGGAATTTTTATTTAGGTAGTGACGATGAAAATAAGGAAGTACATCAGGCGTTGGTTGAAACCTTGGAATGCTTGGATCTTGTTAGTGAACGTGTTGCCGCTTATCGGTCCGTTACTGGAGTCCTAGCTTCTCATCCTGAGGCTAGAGATGTGCAGTTTTCAAATTTAAGTATCACTTTTCATGGAAAAGCTTTATTAGCTGATACTCGTTTGGAATTAAACAATGGTCGAAGGTCTGTTATTTGGTTTACTATTGCCTTGTGTTATGGTTCATCTGCTTACATAATCTTTCCTAAACATGTTTGATTTTAAGGGTCTTTATGAACCTATCTAGTCTTATAAGGAAACGGAGATACTAGTAAATACAAATACTCCATCTAAGTCTAACAAGTGATTTCTGAGATTGCCAAACCATGCATTTTAGAAATCTAGGTTCTGAACCCATTCGATCTGGTCCTTTGGGTGGTATCTTAATTTAGTTAAGAAATCTGTCACTTTTTCTCTACTCATAATAGCCCTGTGCTTATATTCGCTAAATTTTCATGTATGGTCAAATGAATCGCTATGGAGCAGTAAAAGGTCGTTTCAGATGTGACAGTTAATTAAAACTGTTAGAAAGGCTGTCCCAACTAGTTTTCTTTGTACACATACTTTTTTTTCGATTTATGTCTCTAATACAAAATTAGTTAGGAAAATAAGTATATGAATCTTAGCTTGATTTATCGTCGAAATAGGTGCCACATTACTAAGTTATATGTCACCAGTCATCATTCAGGTAGGAGCTAGTATTCACTTTGAGTCATGTGCCATAGCACATCAACAGGAGTAATGTTCAAGGATTGGAATTAATTTGACTAATAGAAATCTGAAATTATCGTCAAAAAAGAACAAATGAAACTGAATATTATTATATCCTTCCACATCGATATTATTGGCTTTTGTATGGTTTTATTTTCTCATGGTTCACCTTTTCTTACTTGTTGCTACACCTTGTAAAATACAATATATATGATGCTTACCGATTTACATTACATTTACGCCTGTTACTCCTCGTGAAGGAACATAGGCCACTCACCAGCATTCGCCATCCAACCCTGTCCTGGGCAATCCTTTCCAGCTCCTTCCAGTTGTTATTCATCCTTTCCATATCTGCTTTTATTTCCCGACGTAATGTGTTCTTTGGCCTTCCTCTTTTCCGCTTCCCTTCAGGATTCCAAGTTAGGGCTTGCCTCGTGATGCAGTTTGACGATTTGCGTAATGTATGTCCTATCCATTTCCATCGTCTTTTCCTAATTTCTTCTTCAGCTGGAAGCTGGTTTGTTCTCTCCCACAGAAGGCTATTGCTGATGGTATCCGGCCAATGGATGTTGAGTATCTTGCGTAGACAGCTATTTATAAATACTTGTACTTTCTTGATTGTGGTTGTTGTAGTTCTCCAAGTTTCAGCTCCATACAGTAGAACTGCCTTGACGTTCGTATTGAAGATTCTCACTTTGATATTGGTTGAAAGTTGTTTTGAGTTCCATATGTTCTTCAATTGTAGGAATGCGACCCTTGCTTTGCCGATCCTCGCCTTTACGTCTGCATCTGAACCTCCTTGTTCATCGATGATGCTTCCTAGGTATGTGAAGGACTCTACATCTTCCAGAGTTTCGCCATCAAGAGTGATTGGATTGCTGTTTTCCGCTTTGAATTTGAGGACCTTGGTTTTCCCTTTGTGTATGCTGAGGCCTACTGATGCAGAGACTGCTGCTACACTGGCTGTCTTCATCTGCATCTGTTCGTGTGTACGTGATAGGAGGGCTAGGTCATCTGCGAAGTCCAAATCGTCTAATTGATTCTGAGCTGTCCATTGTATTCCGTGTTTTTCTTCAGATGTCGAGGTCTTCATAATCCAGTCGACCACCAGAAGAAAGAGGAAGGGAGAGAGTAAACAGCCTTGTCTGACTCCGGTCCTTACTTGGAATGCATCTGTCAGCTGTCCTCCATGCACTACTTTGCACTGTAGTCCGTCGTATGAGTTCCGGATAATGTTGACAATCTTCTCAGGAACTCCGTAGTGTCGAAGAAGTTTCCATAATGTCCTCCTATCTACACTGTCGAATGCCTTTTCATAATCAATGAAGTTGATGTATAGTGATGAGTTCCACTCAACTGATTGTTCGACGATGATCCGTAGTGTTGCAATTTGGTCTGTGCACGACCGATCCTTACGGAATCCAGCTTGTTGATCTCGAAGTTGGGCGTCTACTGCATCCTTCATCCGGTTCAGCAACACTCTGTTGAAGACTTTCCCTGGTATTGACAGTAGTGTAATGCCTCTGTAGTTTTCACATTTGCTCAGATCTCCTTTCTTTGGAATCTTGACGAGGTGTCCTTCTTTCCAGTCCATCGGCACTTGTTCCTCCTCCCAAATCTTTTTGAATAGAAGGTAAAGCATGCTTGTGGTTGCTTCGATGTCTGATTTCAGTGCTTCAGCTGGTATGTTGTCGGGTCCTGCTGCTTTCCCGTTCTTGATTTGTCTGACGGCCATTCTAATTTCTTCCGTCGTTGGTGGGTTGACATCTATAGGAAGATCTATGTGTGCTGCTTCGATGTCCGGTGGATTCATTGGAGCCGGCCTATTCAGGAGTTCCTCGAAGTATTCTACCCATCTGTTACGCTGTTGTTGAATTTCGGTGATTGGCTTGCCTTCTTTGTCTTTGACCGGCCTCTCTGGTTTACTGTATTTCCCTGCTAGTTTCTTCGTTGTATCGTAAAGCTGTTTCATATTTCCTTCTCTAGCAGCTTTTTCTGCCGTCGTTGCTAGTTCTTCCACGTATTTCTTCTTGTCGGCTCTAATGCTCCTCTTCACTTGTTTGTTTGCTTCTATGTATTCAGCTTGTGCTTGGACTTTCTCTGCTCGTGTTCGGCTGTTGTTAATTGCTGCCTTCTTGTTCTTCCTTTCTTTGATCTTGTCCAGTGTTTCTATAGAGATCCATTCCTTATGATGGTGTTTCTTTAGGCCCAGAACCTCTTGACACGTTGAAGTTAATGCTTCCTTGATGCCTTTCCAGTTGTCCTCCATACTAGTTTCTTCTTCTTTCAGTAGATCTTGTAAGGCTTGGAA
Source organism: Schistosoma mattheei (assembly GCA_944470405.2). Taxonomy (NCBI): domain Eukaryota; kingdom Metazoa; phylum Platyhelminthes; class Trematoda; order Strigeidida; family Schistosomatidae; genus Schistosoma; species Schistosoma mattheei. The sequence goes on from OX103947.1 coordinate 78,292,687, forward strand.
CCTGTTGTTGAGAGCTATCTTGAATTCATTGAGTTTGTCAGTATCTCGAAGGAAGGCTGTATTGAACCTTTGTAGTGCTGTTTGTCCACTTGTCCAGTTCTTCTTTAGCTTCAGTTTTAAATTGGCTACAACTAGGTGGTGATCTGAAGCTACGTCAGCACCTCTCCTGGTTCTCACATCTTCCATTGTCCTTCGGAATTTTTTGTTGATGCAAATATGATCTATTTGGTTCTCTGTAGTGTGGTCCGGTGAGATCCATGTAGCCTTGTGTATACGCTTGTGTGGAAATATTGTGTTGCCTATGACCAATTTGTTGAATGCACACATATTTGCAAATCTTTCTCCATTTTCGTTTCTCTCCCAGTCCATGTCGTCCCATGATATCTTCATATCCAGTGTTGTCTATTCCGACTTTGGCATTTAGATCTCCCATCAGAATAGTTAGGTCCTTTCTTGAGCATTTCTCAATGATTGACTGCAGCCGCTCGTAGAACTGATCTTTAATGTCGTCGTTGCTATCATTGGTGGGTGCATAACATTGGATAATATTCATTAAGATCCCCTCCTTCTTTGTTTTGAATGATGCTTTGATGATTCTGGATCCGTGAGACTCCCATCCTACAAGTGCATTTCGTGCTACTTTGGACAGCATAAGAGCGACTCCCTGAGTGTGTGGAGCATTTTCCTCTTCGTGACCGGAGTATAGCAGCATCTCTCCCGTAGCTAGCCTTTTCTGTCCAGCTTGGGTCCAGTGGGTTTCGCTGATTCCCAGTACTGCTAAGTTGTATCTCCTCATTTCCATTGCTATTTGACTGGTCTTCCCGGTTTCCCACATTGTTCGGACGTTCCATGTACCTATAAAAATTTTTCTCTGGTTGTTAGAAGGGGCATCGGCCTCGTGGCTTCCGAAGGAACTCGGCTTTCACCATGAAGCGTCATAATTCTTCTAACTGAAGACCTTCTAACTCCCAGGGCAGAGTTTAAATGGTTTGAATTATTTTTTCTGGTAAGCGTTTTTTTAGCGAGTTAGTTTTCTACGGGATGGGGACGCTAACCCCATACCCAACCCTCCTTTACCCGGGCTTGGGACCGGCAGTAACTCTGGAAGAGCTACAGGCGGTGTGGCGGAGCGGTCTAAGGCGCCAGAATCAAGAGTGTTCTTACCGATTTAATAGTGTAATAAATAAATACGAAGTCCCTGCTCTCTTACTTAAATACGTCGTTGTCTATAATGATTCCATTCTATATTTGGTCGCGTAGATCCGCTCCCATATTGTCGAATTATATGGGACGACAATGAATTGGACAACGCCTCTGCGGCTAAATTTGTACCATATCACGCACCATTTCCAACCATGGTTTACAGATAATATTGTATAGGAAAGAGACTTCAAAAACAAACTATTTCAACGCGTAAATGCACATAATAATAGTAATTGACGTTCTTCCGATTCAAAAAGAAATAAACAAAAGTATCAGTTTTTCATGATTAAGCGAAATATTTATTGTAGATTATTTATTTTATTTATTTGAACACATAAATATTGGTACAAGAGGGCACCAAATATATATGCGCCACACCATATTTGTGTTTGGGCTGTGATACTGCCGGGTGCCCAGACCGAAGCAGGTGGTTTTCTTAGGGGGGCACACCCCGAGCCTTTGACCTAAAGGTCTGATCCACAAGGCAGTGGAGCATCGTGAGGAAATGCATTCCCATGGTAGCCGGTGACCAACGATTGGTTCATACCCCATTTGTTCCTTCAGGATACTGGAGCCCATGTGCACCATTGGTTTGGGATCTGGTTAAAGCGCCAGACATTCGCTTTTCATCCTCTCATTTTCGTAAACAACACCCCCGCCACGAGAAGGCAGTGAGTAGGACTTCCCTGGTAGAGGCTGTATACGCGTGGCCGTGTGAGAGCATTTCGAGAGGGAGGGAGGGCCCACCCCACTCTCTGCCATACCAGGGCATTTGGGGGCATGTATTGTAGATATCATCTATAAAACAGATCTCACATGTATCTTACTAACTTCTGGTTTAGATGTACTGTGCACTGATTTCTTTAAATTACTGTCATGTATTGCCAAAAGCGATCGTTATGCTTAGTCTTGGAGTTATTTTTAATGGTGTCCATTTTTGGGATTCCATTTATTGAATTTATGGGAGCCAATTAAACGATCTTTAAGTCACATAAAACTTTGTGGTTGAAATCTATAAGACTAATAAAACGTTATTTACATGTTTAAATGTAAATCCCGTATGTATTGTATTTCAGATATGGATTGATTGGCTCAAATGGTTGTGGCAAATCTACTCTTCTCGCTGTAATAGCCAATGGAGAACTTCCTGTACCACCTCACATTGATATTTTTCTGTTGCAACGTGAAATGGCACCAACAAACAAAACTGCATTGGAGTGTGTAATGGAAGTTGACGAAGAACGTGTACGTTTAGAACAAGAAGCTGCACAATTGGCATTAGATGATGATCCTGGTAACACTAATAGATCTCTGTTTAATTCATCCTAATTCGATGTTTTTGCTTTTAAGTCATTCGTCTTTTTCCGGTTCACTTTTTCTGTAAATAGACCTAAAGAACATAGTAATGTCACAAAAAAAATAATATTTTTTGAGTAGACACTCGTATGTCAGTCAATGAATATTAACTAGAAAGTTCAAAGAATAACTGTTTATATTGCTGGAAATTACCACGATAATTACACGAAAAAACTAGTAAAACCGATGAAATACAAATTTATTATTCAACTGTGCATTATACAAAGTATTTATGCATTTCGTAATTCGTACTCAACTCTCAACTCTTGTCAAACATTTTTCATCATAAACTAGTATAGTTCATATAATCTAAATGAGTAGTATCGGTCTAATATGATTCAAAAAGCCTACTTTTTATGAGTAATATGTAAATTCATTCTGGTATTGAGTTTGCATTGCTCACATATCTCTGTTACTAGAATATTATGTGGTGTAATAAATCATATGTATTTTATAAACGTGAGGTAAGGTAAGTTTTTCTTTACGAAATGTTTCTTTGGTTTATACAGTAACGACTATTTCAGGCTGGTAATTGTTCTCATTATATGCGAAAATCAACGCTTGCTTACATTATTTTTTCAAATCTCACAATTTTAGAAACACATGAACGTTTACTAGAGGTTTATCAACGCTTAGACCATTTAGATGCGGATAAAGCTGAAGCAAAAGCAGCCGAACTTCTTCATGGTTTAGGATTTACCGCCGAAATGCAAAAGAAAGAAGTAAGACTTAAAGTGAATTGAATCGTTCGTGAATTCTGTGAAACCCAATCATTTTATAACTCAATAGTTGATTTTATATAAACCTTTTTCCCATAGGTTCGTCATTTTAGTGGTGGTTGGCGAATGAGAATCGCTTTAGCCCGAGCTTTATTCGTTCGTCCTGCATTACTGCTACTGGATGAACCAACAAATCATTTGGATTTGAATGCATGCGTTTGGTTAGAACGTCAACTAGTCAATTATCCACGGTGTTTAGTTATAATATCACATTCACAAGATTTTTTGAATGGCGTTTGTAACCACATTATTCTGATGAACAAGCAGAAATTGACCTATTTCGGTGTAAGTTCGTTTTTTCTCTAATTATGTAGTATAATTATGGATTTATTTGAACTTCGTTTTACTCATGGTATTTTAACTCCGTGATGTTTATATATATTCATTTATGGGAGTATTGATCACAAGTAGGAATATATACCACCGTTTTATCTAAACAAACACTCATATACTCTTATTTGATACTTTATGTACATAACCCAAAATTCCATCTAGGTAGTTTTATTTTAGGTGCACGTATATATATATTCTTGTGTTATGTACATAAGTACTCATTCACCGGGTTGCAAAGGGTTTCTAAACCATTGGTCGGTACTTAAATCGGTCAAATGATTTTTTAAAGCTGGCTTAATTTATAATTTACATAGTAATGTAAGCATAATTAATAAATCGTACAATCGTTTACTGAAATTGTTCTATCTTTCCATGAATTTTGTCAAATAAAAAATGTCTCGCTTTTTTATGTTGGTGATGTCAACAGTAGGGGAATGTTTTTTCCGAAAGGGTTTATGTTGATTATAAGCCTTAGCAATTTGCTTGGACGACCTGTGCTAACTATGGCTGAAAGATTATTATATGGTTCTCATCAAACTATATGATTTGTTGAGAATTGTATATATGTGAGGATATCTGGTAGATATCCCCTATACGTAAGCTTTTCTACTACTACTGATACTGTTACGACTACTACTACTATTCTTAGATTTGCCTAGAAATAATTTCGTTTCGTTATGCTAATGTAGTATGACACCCTGAAACGATCTACGTGTCAGGTTCTACGTTGTTTATAACTGACGCTACTGAATAACACGTCATGCCTATTACTCCAATTTATATAAGTAGCTGAAATATTTATTAAGTATTTTTATTATTAAATTTTTTTATTCAGGGTAACTACGATCAGTATGTACGCACTAGGTGCGAGTTGGAGGAAAATCAAATGAAGCGGTTCAAATGGGAACAAGATCAGATTGCTTCAATGAAGGTAAGTTAACATATCAAGTCAAGAATTTTCAAATTCAACCACACTTTCATTGCTTTCTTTAATCGTCGGTTAGAGACTTCAGTTTTAGGTCTAGAGAACTGCGTAGTTAAAAAGCTTAATGGTATTTTCCTTTAACCTCTATTAACTTCTAGGATTACATAGCTAGATTTGGACATGGAAACAAAAAAATGGCACGTCAGGCACAGAGCAAAGAGAAAGTTTTACAGAAAATGGTAGCTGGCGGTTTAGCTGAACGTGTTGAGGGAGATAAGACTCTGACATTCTACTTCCCTGACCCTGGAAAAATACCACCACCTGTTATTCAAGTTCACCAAGTTAGCTTTCGATATGGACCAGATAAGGTAAGACTAATTATTATTCTAGTGACTTTTAGCTGATGTTAGTATTTCTTACGTAATGCATTTGCTATTAAACAGTAACATATAACTTATTCAACCATATGACTGATGATTATAATTCCCACAAAAATACTGTTTAAGAATATTGTGGTCCTTTACTATTCGTCTGTGTACTTCTCTGAAACCTGATTATAAATTGTCGACCTACAAATTATACCTCTTTGTGGTTCATTGTTTAGTCATGGACGTGAGATTAGTGAATAATTTATCAGTGTACCCGCTACTTAATTGGCTGCTGACAATTTCGAGCACCATAAATGATACTGCTTTTTTTTTACCGAGACTCCTCGACAATTTATAGTAATATATCATTCTGTAAAATGACCGTATAAAGTAGAAAAAGTACCATAAATGTTTTGCTTGATCTACTTTACATATAAAGTATATTTATTGTTTAAACTTCTTCAGTAATACTAAGACATCTACTCTTTGTCTCCATTCAAATTTTGAACTTAGTATTGTTCCAGAGTTCAATTTCCTATGAACCTTTTGAAGTGCTTAGTTTACCGCTACTTCAGTTTAGGTTTGATTCCTGACTTTCCTGTCTCTATATTAAAACTATTTTCGCAATCTGGATCGTTAGTCTTTGTATCGAGTCACAAGTTTATTATGTTATCTACTTAAAGTGTCTTCATTCTATATCTCTGGTTAGTATTTGTTTATAAGTTCTCTTTATAACAAAAATGAGCTACCATTTATTCAGCTTAGTCCAACCCCTTCCCAGCCTATCATAACAATTTACGATGAAAACACAAATCCACAAAATTAAGAATAGGTGGGCACAAATGCTATTACGATTTAGACTTGAATACGTACACTGGAATATAGGAGAGTCTGGTTATTCAATAAGTGATTCTTTGGGTCTGTTTCAATCATGGAGTATTTTGTAGCATCTACTGTAACGATGCTCACTAATGGACATGAATAATAAAATGAAACCTTAAGACTCGTATGTACAAATGGGATTTAATTAATGATGTGAACAACATATATAAATATAATATTTGGTCTTAAATGAAATGGTTTATAGTGCAACAAGTACTTATATTTTTATAAGTATACGTGAGACTAACTTTTTTTTAGTCAGTTAAGAAATAATAAACGTTTCACATTTTAATACTTTCCTTCTCACCTACAATATCATCGATAGATGATGGGATTAATTAAAGCAACAGTTTAAACATGAATGTGTTCTATTTTCAGACTATGATGTTTACTTCAACCTGTATTATATCCTTATGTGCAATATTTCTTTTATATTTTATTACCATTGAAGTAACTACTTATATGTATTTGGTGTTCATCTTGTTGTGTTAATGAGGTATGGCAACTTGGACCGATACATATATGTACCTAGTCCTACATTGTAGCTGACTGACTGACTTCAACCTGACAAGTAAATAATCATAGCGTAAAATATTGATGGTTGTCTATCACTCTATAAATATACCGACGTTTTCCCCTATTGTGCTTCCTACTGGCTTCTGACTTGCTATTTGGAATATAATCTTTTTTCTGTTCAACCGTGTTCTGATTTGGGGACTTGTCGAGTGAATCGGTGTCCGAGAATACTAAACAATAGGAACAGCTGGGTCGTTAACCGTAAGAAGAAAGAGAATTATAACACACTCAAAAACACATGTTAGTGAGGACTGTAACGTTATTGTTTGATCAATCGAATAATTTAATATCTTTTAGTTAAATATTTTAAAATAACTAAAAGGAAATTGTGGTTATACCAATTACTGTGTAAAATGACTTGTTTTCATTAATAATTCTTCCAGTTAAAATTTTTTTATTCAATTACCACTAACACTTCCGATTAAAATAAAGTGGTTATAGTTTAATTATTTTAACACAAATTGAATCACCAAGTGTTTCGTAAACGTTTGAATTCATTTCAACGGTATCTGTATGTTTATTCATCTGTAACAGCTGGACAAGGTGTAAGACCTTATCACAATATATACGCATCCAAGTTAAATGGATGAACTAGATCAGAATAGTTTCTCGGCTATATGTGTTAAGTTATATTTTATTTTAAAGCTTAGATCTGTTCTCAACCTTGAAAGTTGTGTTTTGTAGCCTTGGATTTATCGTAACATTGATTTGGCCATCGATTTAGATCGTCGCGTTGCTTTAGTCGGCCCGAATGGTGCAGGAAAATCAACTTTGTTGAAGTTAGTCGCTGCTGAGGTAGGCATTATAGTTAATCTTTTTAGATACTTATTTACACTATACTACCACATTTATTTTGAACTGTGAATAAATCATCATAGTACTTTAACAGATATTGCGTGCTTCCTGAGTAAATTTATTTTGTGCTTAATTCATTACAGTTGGATCCAACTGATGGTCTTGTTCGCCGACATTCACATGTTCGTATGGGTCGTTATCATCAGGTGGGAGGCTATTCATTTTTACCTTACCTTTAGTTAAAAGTGAAAATATGTTTTAGAAAGCATAATTAGCATACTTTAAAATTGTTAATATTTCATTGCTTTTCGTAGCATCTACACGAAATGTTAGATATTAATATGAGTCCAGTCGATTGGATGATGCAATGCTATCCGGAAATTAAAGAACGTGATGATATGAGAAAATTACTTGGACGTTACGGTTTGTCAGGGCCTCAACAAGTTAGTTGTTTATTTAAACGTATTAATTTTTGTTAAATATTTCCACTTGTAAGGATTTATTTGGTTGGGTGGATTTATGCTTTGAAATTGTAAACATTTTTTCTTGAAATCAATATCTTAATTTGTTTCTTTCCAACAGAATACATGTTGACTAATTTTGTGTCCGAATTATGATTATTATGCAAATAAATAACATCAATTTTTTAAAGCTAGTAGCCTATTATTAGTTGGCTTGCCAACTTATCAAACTTCACGCTCATTTTATACTTTGAATTTATGTTTTTCATTGATTTTAAAGCATAAAATCATATTTTACAGGTGTGGTGTGTGGTACATATTCACTGTTTCGGTATGCTATTTTTTCCAGACTATTTATTTAGCTTTATTTTGATATTGTGTCAGATCTCATAACAGAAGTAAAGCTAGTATTCCCTCCAGCTTAGAAATAGAACGAATTTAAATAAACATACTTAGGTTATCTAGGCATGAAAACAAATTAGTACTTTTGTAAAGTTCCCATAACTTCAAACTAATAGTATTTAAATATTATTTTCTGGGTGTTTAACAGAATATTATTATTATCTAAACACATAAACATTGTTACAAGGAGGCACTAAACAGATATGCGCCACATAAATCATTCGATTTGTGTGAGGGCTAGAATACTTCCCGGGTGCTCAAATCGAAGCAGGGTTAAACAGAATAACTACCATACTATAATCATATAGAGTTTTTGTTTATTATAAGTGAACTGTACCAAAGATGAATGTTCTGCTGTACTATAATATATATATATATATATATATATATATATATATATATATATATATATATATATATATACATGCATACTGCTAAAAAATTCTCTCTTAAAGCATCAGTCTAACTTAAACAAGGTTAATTAAATTTAACTAGGTATAGTAAATAAGATTTATTCGCTTTTTCATTAAGCAATAATGTGACTGATTCCTATGATTGTAATATCAACTATCGTACACAGGTTTATCAGTAATTTTGTTACTTATATGGCATGGCACTTTGGAGTAACATACATTTGTATGTTATTGTATGTATATTGGTTTTATAACATGAGTGACCAAGTGACCATTTTCTGTTGTAATTTTTGTCAATACCTCATGTTACCTATTTACAAAACTTCTGTATAATTTCAGGTATGCCCTATTCGTACATTATCTGATGGACAAAGATGTCGGATTATATTTGCGTGGCTTGCTCAAAAAGCTCCTCATCTTTTGCTACTTGACGAGCCTACAAATCATTTAGATATTGAAACAATAGACTCACTAGCTGAAGCTATCGATAATTTCGAAGGTGGTCTACTACTTGTTAGCCATGACTTTAGGCTAATATCTCAGGTATGTTTTCGAGTTTCCTTTCCGTTTTGAAACTTCATGCTAGCTTTGACTACATTCCGTATATTAAATGTAGTTACTTACTTACGCCTGCTACTCCCAATGGAGCATAGGTCACCAACCAGCATTCTCCAACCCATCAGATCCACCGTGTTAATTAATGATACTGCCCAAATATGTAAAGGTTTTTACATCTCCCAAATCGTCTCCGTCAATTGTGATTGGATTGGTGCATGCTGTGTTGTATCGGAGAATCTTGCTTTTCCCTTTGTGTATATTGAGAGCTACTGCTGCTCCACTGGTCTTCTTCTCCTGCATTTGTTGTTGCGTGTGCGATAGAAGGGCCAGATCATCTGCGAAGTCTAGATCGTCTAGCTGCATTCTAGATGTCCACTGTATCCCATGCTTCCCCTCAGATGTTGACGTATTCATGATCCAGTCGATCATCAGGAGAAAGAGAAAGAGTGAGAGTAAACAACCTTGCATATCACCGGTCTTCACCTCGAACGAGTCTGTCAATTGTTCTCCATGCACGATTTTGCAGCTTAATCTATCATAGGAATTCTGTATGATATTGACTATCTTCTGAGGCATGTCATAGTGTCGAAGAAGCTTCCATAGTGTTGTCCTGTACACACTGTCAAGTGCTTTTTCGTAGTCAATGAAGTTGATGTAGAGTGAGGAATTCCATTCAATTGATTGTTCCACACTGATCCGTAGAGTTGCGATTTGATTTGTTCACAATCGATCCTTACGGAACCCAGCCTGTTGGTCTCGAATTTGGGCGTCTACGGAGTCCTTCATTCTGTTTAACAATACCCTGTCGAAGACTTTTCCCGGTATTGAGAGAAGAGTGATGCCCCTGTAGTTATCACACTGGCTGAGATCGCCTTTCTTTGGTATTTTGGTCAGAAGTCCTTCTTTCCATTCTGTTGGTACTTGTTCTTTATCTCAATATTAAATGTATTAATGTAACTTATTTCCAAAGCGTACTTTTATATACTTGACTATGGGGCCGTAATGCTTAGTCCTATGTCAAGCCCATATGGAGTTGTCTCACTTGTCTTCTCCGCCTTGCTCTCTCTCTCTCTCTCTCCATCTTTTATTTCTCCATTTCGTTTCTCTGGTTTTCTGTCTTGATCAACGAGTGTACGTAATATACGTATCTAAAATTCATTCTCGTATTTATTCCGTCATTCACTAACGCGAACAAAGTTGAAAATTATGTACGAGGTTACCCTGGTTGTATATTTCGATAATATCATCATATGATTACAAAAGTGGACATTCAGAATAAGACATGGAACTAGACACTGCAAGGCAACGGCTATTTCCCCCCAAAAAAACGAAGTCTGTTAAATATTGTTTAAACCATCCTACCTACTGATTCAAAATCGAGTAGTAAAACGATTTAGTCATCACTTATATTTTCATCATAAGTGTCCTTCAGTGATCATGTTACTTAAATCACAAGTTCTAACTCTTTACTGAGTAGTAGCTTTAAGAAGGGACTATATTATTACTAGTGATTTCATTATACCAAATCACTTTGGATAACTAATTAAGACTAGTCGAACAACTTTTTTAAGCGTTGTGTTATTCACTCTATACTTTTTGAAACTTACCGTTCTCGCCAGAAATCCTTCAGGTCAAAAAATCTGTAATACTCTTCTGGATTGATTTTTTTAATACCTGTCTATAAAAATAGTATTAATAAATATGAAATATCACTTCAATTCTGCTTTGCTTTGTAGAACTACATGAAACGAGGGTTGGAAGCATTGTAACTTCATGCAGTCTTTATGGATAACTAAAGTCGATCACTGCAATAGAGTTACAGTAATAGTTGTGACACATTGTTTTACAAATAGATTACTGTGTTCCTGTTTTTGTGCGATAAGCAAACCTGTACCTTTGACTCACATACATCACTTTTTCCATATTATGTTATTTTTACAGTATAATTTTACCTACCTTCTATTTAAATCACAGTTGCTTTTATAACTGTGAAATAATTACTTAGACGTTGTTTAATTTCCTTGCACATACACTTAAAATCAAATTGTCGAAATTGTGACTAACAATTCCAGTGAAATGTATTGAAAAGTTGTTAAAAGCATAATGACCAATTGCAGTTCCCTTCACATATTAATTTAACTTTAGACCACCCATATTAGTTAAAGAGTATCTGATTAATGAAAGCAAACCATCTAAGATATTTTCAGAAGTTATTACTTTGATTGTTCAATCTTTTTAAGCTTACACGATTTACTTGGAAATCTATTCAACATATTCTTATATCAATCATTATTCTTTTTTATACTACTAATAAATTGGGATCAATATAATACGATATTTCACAAGTTGAAATCATGAGTCGATTGAAGCTAGACCACCATGGAAAACCTGGAAGCACTGGACGGCCGTTTCGTCCTAGTATGGGACTCCTCAGCAGTGCGCATCCACGATCCCGCACCACACGGAGCTCGAACCCAGGACCTACTGGCTTTGCGCGCGAGCACTTAACCACTGAGCCGGCATCCAACGGTGTTAATGTCTAACTTCAACCAATCCACGAAGTCGCGCCACCGTATACCATTGTCTTCAGTGAGTTGTTATCTCACAACAGACCGGTTGAACTCACTAGTGACGGCTTCAGGAAAAACCCTGGAGTTCTAGTGAGAAGCCGTTACTAGTGGAGTTCAACCGGTCTGTTGTGAGATAACAACTCACTGAAGACAATGGTATACGGTGGCGCGACTTCGTGGATTGGTTGAAGTTAGACATTAACACCGTTGGATGCCGGCTCAGTGGTTAAGTGCTCGCGCGCAAAGCCAGTAGGTCCTGGGTTCGAGCTCCGTGTGGTGCGGGATCGTGGATGCGCACTGCTGAGGAGTCCCATACTAGGGCGAAACGGCCGTCCAGTGCTTCCAGGTTTTCCATGGTGGTCTAGCTTCAATCGACTCATGATTTCAACCTGTGAAATTTCTAAAACTCTCCACAAAACCCATTCTGATAATACGATATGTTTTGTATTGAGAATATTGAAGATGTTCAATGTTTTTTTTTAAGGATCAAATAAATTTTGCTTCACTAATAATTTTTTACCGTTTGTGTTCTTTTTTTTTAGGTTGCAAAAGAAATCTGGGTATGTGAGAATGGCACTGTAACTCCTTGGGAAGGTGATATTTTCTCTTATAAAAAACATTTGATGCGAAGTGTTTTAAATGAGTCCCAATAGTTTATAAATATTCTTTTACCAAGATTTATCATTAATATATACATTGGTATATTATGTGTACAGCATTATAAATATTCTCTGTGTCTTAATCCTATCACAGATTTTATTTTGTTTCTTTCCTGGATAAAAATAGCAAATTTTGAGATTCTGTTTAGCGAAACTACATTTTGACTGAGAATTTCTTATGTAACACTGTTATATTGTGTTTATTGTTTAGAAATATAAAGTTTTGGGAGTGACAACTTTTTGACCTTTTTTATTCACAAGTCTATTTATTTTTACGATATGTGTTATAACTTGTGGCCTGTGTGCCCTATTAATGTATAACGTAACGATAACGTCAATTAGAGAGCAGTGAATCATCGATCGGATCAATGATGCTTAAAATCGTACGAGCAGTCTAGAGTACTTATCGGCTCCGCTTCCTGCCTAACCCAGCCAGTTAAGTCCAGAACACCAATCTCAGCCTGTGTGATATGAATCATTTATTTCAAACATACTTGGTTCATATACCAACCAGACAGACCACATCGTACCAATAAAATAGGAAACAACATTTATACAAGATTTGGCCAAATGTGGCTGTGAATGTGTAAGAGGTAGTAATTAATGGACAGGCCATAATTCAAGAATGGTAAATCGTATAATAATAGTCCATAGGTCAAAATAAAGCTCATAATAAGAGGGACACGAATGTGTATAGTTATTTGACAATTATACGATAAAAATATACGCATAGTATTCGTCCATAAATGGATCCCAAAAGTTACCATTCAGTATGCTTATCGGGACATAACGATATGTTGTGCGGATCAAAGACAGTTATAATTAGTGGCAGTTGCCTGTATATTTTAACAATGAATTCCATCGTTAGTTAATAGAAATTGAATAGCACAAATGACATAAACGGAAGCCAACTTGTTTCTGGAATTTCTCTCAGTGCTTGCGCGTTTTTTTGCTCGTGATACAATTTAGTCAACCTAACAGACTGATACGATGGGCGAGGTCTTAATCCAGTGGAGTGTGAGTAACCTACACAATTTACTCCCACGAATTAGTTATGACATTCAATCATTATTTTCTTAGTACTTTATGCACAAGTATGCTAGTGTACTAGAGAAAAATCCGATTCTACGGCTCATATGTCTTCTAACGTCAGTTCAACGTGGGAACTTACGTCAATATTTCGGACTTTTAAGGAGCCACCATTTGGTAACTTCATATCATCTATCGACAAACATTTTCTCTATTTCTAACTAGTGTTAATTCATTTATAAAATCCTACTTCATAAATAGACACTGGGTTTCTTATACAATTATATCAGTGTTCATAATTGTAACTCGTCGATTGGTTGATAAAATCTTGAAATAGATTAACTGAGTCAATTGAAAATTTTGCTAACAATGTTGATATCCAAATTCCAACTGGACGAATTACATAAGACGAACGTCGATTGATTTCGTGACTTTATAAATATTTTGAAATTTGAATGATTTTCTTTTTACGAAATATCCAACCAAAATAGTATAGCTGAAAATTAAGGATGAAATCAAAGGTCACAAAACAACTAATAATTATTCATTTCTCCCTATAGAATTAGTTTTTATTAGAATTATATGAAAATTCTAAATAGAATTCACTGTTGAACCGGATAATCTTAAGTTATTTACGAATTTTCGTTAACCAATTTTCAATCATTGGTATATGTGATTGATTCTCAAGAGGCTGGCTAAACATGTGACAGATCTGTTATCAGATAATGAAGATAACGGAAATATAAACTCTATGGTCGTATATATTACTTATGTTGACAGAAACAAGTAGTATGTAACAACGATCAAAAGTAGAATTCCTGGCAACAAAAGGTTGAGATCAAATTGAAGAGAGCGGGAATGTAAACGGAGAGTAATTGTAATAAGAACGAATGAACGATGGAGTTTAAGACAATGCAAGTGAAGTATTTAATGTATTGTTTTTCATGTTTTACAAAAGAACTCTGTAATTTTGCTTTGAATAAACAAAGTGTTTATCCCCACCTGAATTCTCGTCCACTGCATGACTACTGTGTTTTCTGTTGAACTGATGTAATGACTCATAAAATATAGCTTTTAACTAGTTTAAGTATTTCTACTGAGCTTAGGTAAAGTCGTCAAACTTGGTCTTCCAATCATTTGCGTCGATCCTATTCGGTCAACTACGTAATTATATTGTGTGAAAATCAATTTGGTGATCGTTGCATTACAGTCAAGGAAATGAACGTTTTTTCATGTTTATCAGTTTGAATATAATTAAGAGTGAATATTCAGATAACCAATGAATTAATAAGACCAAATATTTTCAACTATAATTCGTTTGTTCTCCTTTATATTAGTGGTATTGTTTTGCTTGACACTCAAAGATATGTGGCTTCTCTATTTACGTAAACGGTTTTAAATTTATCAATCACTGTGTGGAAATTCATCTTGAATAAACAAATAAATAATCTGATAGAAAAGTACATAATCGTTGTTTTATGATGTACTGCATTTGTATACTTGTAGTGATTTGGCTTCGAGATAATTACTTAGGCTTCGTATATAAATCACCCTGATAACCGTTATTAAGCGACTAACATTTAGGGTAGAGTGAGGATTATGAGCATAAGCTTTCGCAGGTGATCAAGCATGCATTTTCATACAGGCGTGATAGTGGTGATAATAATAATACAAAGTTATAGACAAGTTGTTACTGTTCCAATAACACAAATAAGTTAATTGAAGGACTTGACAAAGTTAACCATAAACAAACTTAATTGTAGGAGAGGTGCTACATACTGACACTACCAAATAAGTCATTCCGTCAAAAGGAAAGTAGACCCTGACACGTACATCGGTTAAGCTCACCACATATCAGCGCAGAAAGATGAAATCATCAAGACAAATACCGGAGTAGTAGAAGCAGTAACAGTTTCAGTGCAACGGGAAAGATTAGGCATAGACGATATGATTAGAGAATAAAGAGAAATTTTCTTTGTCAAATGGTATGTGGATTTCAAGACATTGAACACATCTGTTCCACAACCATCGATTTTAACCTACGTCTCCGATCACTGCTTATGATAGTCATGTGGACCTTAACCAGATGGTGTGAATCTACCTTCACAGTTCAGTCCAACATCTATGGATTGTTCCCACGATTTGGTTTGGGCTGATCAAATCAGTAATGAAGTATTATACCTAAAAAATATTTGTAACATTCATTTTTGATTTCAACTTCTCACTGATTTTCTCATAAAAGAGCTTTAGTCAAGATGTCGTAAAATAACTTCTCTCAAACAACTTTACGTTAATGAAATATTTCTTAAACCTTTGAAAATGCAATAAATCCGCATTTCACCCACAATATAATTACTTCTAATGATTAATGTGAGTAATTTTTTAGAAAAGTAGCATTTGCTGATTTCCTGACGAAATCTCTGAAGTTAAACATTGAGATGAAAGCATTATTTAATAGGTATGTAGTAAAATATCTAAAAAATTTACAAGACGTATTTCATCATGATGTTTCTGTGTAAATCAGTTAACTATGGGGAATCATAAAGCTTTTAACTTCTTAAGGTAGAACTCACATATTCAGTCACCTAATAGAATTACATTTGACTTATAATGGGATACGTTTCAGATTAAGCGTTTCTTCTTTTAAAAAATAATAAAAAACGGTCATTTTACAAATAACCTAATTTTAAGAAGTTATTCTAAGCAGCCGGTAAACAGAAA
Source organism: Schistosoma mattheei (assembly GCA_944470405.2). Classification (NCBI taxonomy): domain Eukaryota; kingdom Metazoa; phylum Platyhelminthes; class Trematoda; order Strigeidida; family Schistosomatidae; genus Schistosoma; species Schistosoma mattheei. The sequence goes on from OX103947.1 coordinate 78,308,717, forward strand.
TTCGGATTAAAAAAACTGTAAAAGTAAATTTAGTAAACATAATAGAAAACTGGCTGAACCTATATGGTATAAAAGTTTCGTAGTATAAATATAACGTCACTTCTATGAAAAATATCGTTTTTATTCAATAAATGTAAAATTATGCATAGTAAACAAGGTGATCTCGGTTACTTCTAAGGGTGTGGGGGGGGGTTGCCACTTCTTAGTTGTCTGCATGGAAAACTATATTTCTTGAGAAATCTGAAAAGGAAACTAGATTAGTAGTTGTTGTCTTGGTGAACTGAGGGCGTGACCACAGAGCAAAAAGGACCGTTGCTTGAGATCGGTAATTCTCCGTGTGTTAACCCTGTACTTTAAAGGTTTTACTGCCGGAATTTCTGTTCAAGGTGAATCGTGCTAATTTTAAAATCAACCTCTTCTAACCATCTGTTTCCGCTGTGAGAAGGTAGCATTAATGAAGACGCTGGTTGTCTAAAGTAAACGCCTTACTGCCTTCATAATCCAGTGTAGTCAGTACTACAACTTGACCTTTACACCTTAATCTGTTGTTCATAGTTCTACTGTACCTCAACAAACCTGCTTGGCACTGTTGGACTTAAAGGAACAAATGTTCCAGACAATTTAGCTCGGTTGGGTTATCATGATGGTCTAAGATAACAACTACTGTTAGGAGAGAAGTGTACTCAATTTTGTTGGTAAATCTTTCAGTTATAGACGTTTTTATGATTTTTATCTGTATTTCTGTTAGTCCTTAGTAATTTATTGTATTGGACATTGACTAGTAATAAATCACCTGGTATTACAGTAGCCATTAAATATATTTTACTCAAGATAAAGAAATACATAGATTCATATATACACAGACATGTATAAAAAATAACTGAGGATATTAAAACATTTCACCATCATTATTAGTTCTTAATCTATTCTCAGATTTCAAACGACTGCTATCATTATTGTGTTCCATAGCCGTTCCAGATGATTTCATTGTTACATAAGTGTAATAATGCTGATTAGGATTATTATTATTTGTCACTAAATAATTATTAGGACTTTTGAATCCGACAGATGATTGAAATCGTTGCTGAAATAATCTAGATGATTGTGTTGGTGTACAACAAGAAGCTGAAGTGAATTGAGTAGTAATAGTAGTAGTAGTTATTGTTGTAGAAGCAAACATGTTCGTTGTTACTGTTACTGATGTTGTTGTATTCGATGTTTGTAATGATGAAAAACATGACGTTGATGCTAATGATGAGATTTTAGTTGAATTACGTGTAAATGTGTTTTTATGTGGTAAATTCTCACTTATCACACTAACTGCAATTAATGGATTTACTTTTATATGCCTAGATTTTATATAATTATCAATGCTATTTGTATGCTTATCAGTAGTATAATATAAGTGTACATTATTTGTTGTTCTTGTTGATGATTGCTGATTTGGTTTTAGAATGTATTCATTCGACATAATTTCATTTGATGTTTCGTTTGATTGATCATCATCATTATAATGATAATAAAAGCAGCCATGTATTGTTGTATTGCGTTTTTCTAATAAATTTTGCAGAATCCTCACTGTCTCATTATTATTATTATTATTATTATTATTATTATTATTATTATTATTATTAGCAGCAGCAGCAGCAGCAATAGTATTCATATTATTGCTATGGTTCTGTGAATTTACAAAATCCCCTTTATTATTTTTATCATTAGCATATTCGTTCCTACCACTTATAGTTTTTTGAAGACATTGCTGACTACATTGACGATAATTTTGATGATAGTGATGTTCATTACAATTGGAATGAAACATTTCAAGTTGATCATTAGACAGATCAATGTAAGGATTATATCGATTATGAAAATTAGATGAAGAGAATGAAGAAGCTGAAGAGGAACGATAATAGTTCGGTTGATGTTGATGATGATGTAACAGACGTTTCACTTTATTATATACTGTATATTGTTTTAAATAATTTCTGTTACCTATTAAGTAACCACATATTATACTTAATGGTATACATATAATAAGAATAGATAATATAAGAATACCATTGAATATATGATTATATAATGATTTATAATTAAATTCAGTTTCGTTATGATTACTATGACTTTGATTATTAGCATTCATATGTTTATTATATTTTATTGTTTTTGTATTAATCATTGACGGTGTTGGTTCATGAATAATCACTAATTCATCATTGGGGAATTTCACCTTTGTAATTTGCCTTTTTGATATTATATTATTAGTATTAGATTCATCTAAAGAGAAATTATAATCATATTGTTCAATTAAACTTGATTAAAACGTGTACTTTTTATATAAAATAAGAGGATGGATGGTAATTGACTACACATAAATGATTATTTTCTCACTATCATCTATGTTTTCATTTAGTTACTAGTGAATGATTTCAATGGTTAATTGATCAAACTATACAGAAGAAATTAATACTTTATATTAAACTATTTAGTTGAATGACCCATATTCAAATGAATCGCTTATTATATTTCAATCACATTAAGATATTAATTAATATCAGATGAATTCTTTAATTTGTTCGATGAATCTCTCTGGAACTGAATGAATAGGCAACTTTAAGATGATAAAAAACTAACTGGTGAGTAAATGGACGGTTATTAACATTTTCAAACTTAATTTAATGTGTTGCGTAATTTTGCTTTATACAGTATGAACAAAAATTGTTCATCACACTAAGAGTCATTGAGTAGATCCACTAGAATTTTAAGTACGAATTATATTTCCACTAATGGTAATGTTTAAGATAAAATCATTTTAGTAATCAATTCAGCCTGAAATTTATGAAATAGATGTCTTATTTTGATGTGCAACACACACACACGATACTTATTAAATATCCTTTTCAAAAATGAATTCGAAATATAATAGTTGAATTCATGAGTCAATTGAAGCTAGACCATCATCGAAAACCTAAAAGCACTGGATGGCCGTTTCGTCCTAGTACGGAATTCAATTAACTCGTGAATTCAACTATTAAGGAACTAAAATCTCCACAAAACTCTCTTCTGATAATTTGAAATATGTTAGAGTTCATATATATTTAGTTGGAAACATATTTTCATCTTCCCTTAGTTGATATTTCTAAATTCATCTATAAATAATATACTATGTCTAATATATTGAATCATTGCTCTTTGATTTAAGTGTTTAACTTGCAACTAATAAATCATGTATCCTAAGCGCATTACATATCCTGAAGGTTTAAGAATGTAAATGAGATACAAACTAATGTACTAACCTATAAATTGCGACAGAATTTCTGTAGTGTCTTATATATTGTATTGTAGACATTTCATTGTCAAATAATTGCATTCTTAAACTGTTGCAAAATGAATCTAAACATTTACGAAAGCTTTCAAACTGATAGAAAATATTCATACAACATCTATATATTACATAATTGGTAGGATGACTAAAACTTCATATAATTTGGAACAATATGTATAATTTGCTTTTCTAGATGGTAGATAGGAAGAACGGTAACAAAGTGATTATATAAAATAAATGGAACTAGACTAATATATTATTTCACTCTTCAAGTAAAATGATAATTGACTAATTCTGAATTGATCGACTAGAAATTAAAACCAAGCAAAGCAATAATATATATATATCTTGTCATTTAAAACTTAAGATATTTTTGTTTTAAAGTGATATTGATGATTTTTTTTCATGACAGTCTTTCAATTATAACGGTTGAATGAAGTTCATTTAAGAGTCCTAGTCAACTTAAAAATAAACAACTACAAGGTCAATAATCATGTCAAAGTGAGAAAACAATCGAGGTGCAAACAACGGCTATGAAGTTATAGACTATAACCAACTAAATTCCAAATCTACAAAACAAACTTTTGTCTTCAAGATCGAGATCTATATGACAAGCTGTGAATCATATGTGGAGAAATCTGAACACTTCACTTCTATATGAAGTTTGTGCTGATGATATCGATCAGAATAACGATGAAAGCTCCACGACTAAATCAACTAGTTCGGAGAACAAAACTGCACCAAAAACCTTTTTGTCGCTTGTAGAGAAATTCAAATAGCTCACTTTTTTTAGAAATATCTATTGATAATGCTATCAAGAAAGAAAATGAGAGCTTCTCCATTAAACAATATACTTCAATGAGCAAAGTACCTCTGAAATCCTCATACTGAATCAAAAACATTCTCCATCATCTCAATAAGACTAACAGTAACAGTTATTATTATTTAAATTTTCTTACATGAAAAAAATTGATACTACTTTACTACGTAAAAGAAAAACTTACTTGAAAAACTACGGAGTAGATGATATCGTTTCGGTTGGTTAATGTAAACTTCATCATCATAATTATCATTATTACAAAAACGATATAAATTAGAATCCATTGATTTAAGTTGAGAATATGAAGAACTGAAATGAAGTATACACATACAAAAGTGTTAGATTATTTCTAGTTTCCCTAATCAATGAATTTGCACGTTTGTAAAGTACACATTCTTTGTTTAATAAGAGATACATAAATAATGAATGAATTGATGAGAACATTAAATAAATACTTTTCTTTTATGTCCAATGAATTTACTTGCCATAATTCTGAAATTCAATAAAATCAGCTTTCAAATGTGTTTCCCTCAATAATGCCCAAAATTTATTATAATCTAAGAAAATCATCGAAAAGCGAATAATCGAAGAACGTACAGAGCGGCTTATCCAAAAGGACAAAACTAATGAAAAATGGCTAATCAACATATCTGTGTAATTTCACTCATGGTCCGTTGTCATTGATTCAATCGTAATATTTAGAAAACCAATAAAGAAGATACTTGTGAAATTTGTAAAATATTTGCCATTTATAAACAGTACTGACAGGGATCTTTATATGGAGTTGTAAAGAACGATATACGGTATAAAATCTACGAAAACGTGTCCTAATGGTTCACATCGTCTGCATATCTCTTAGTGATAGTTATCATATTTTGAGATTTATTACATGTTGGATTAAGTTGCTTTTTAAATAAATTACTATTCAAAAAAACCAGTCACATTACAAAACTAATATTCCAAATATTGGTAATCACAGAGAAATAGAGACGAACTTGATTTGTTTACACCTTATTGTTAGTACTTGCACCGATAATCGAATCCACTAATTTTTTCTTCAATCAATAAATACCTAATGACAGGACGATCCAAAATCTGCTTAGTTCAAATAGATGCTGGCTTGTGTAACAAGGATAGACTTTATTACAATTGTAAAAGTTTTAAACTGCCCGTCGTTAGGGATTGAGTGTTTGAAGCAAAAGGTACTCAGTTCGAGTCATGATATGAGCATAAGCACGAATGCAGGTATATCCATTTAGTTTGTTTCTCAAGGAATTGAATGCCTAGCGTTTACAGTGTTACTCTGACGAACTTATTTGAAAGAAATTACACTATGAATTAAATAATATCTCCAATACCGTTAACTCAAACTTTACATCTTATTTACATTCTGCATTTTCCATATATGATAACTGTATGTGTAATATATATTACGTTTGACGAAATTGTTTGTTACTTGTTAAGAAACAGTATTACATTTTATGGAATAATCGCGATTGCATAAGTGAACATTTTATGAATTGTTATCGTCTTAAACCTTGAAGCAAATAGTATGTGAATTATTCACTCAATATTTTAGGTGATATAAAAAAGATATTAGTTGAGACCATAGGATCGCATCGGTGATATGGCATACCTTTTCAGTTACCAGATAATTTGTTACAATTATTATTATCATTAGTGTATTTTTTATTACCAAATGAGGTAAGTTGAAGTGTAGTGAACAAGAACACCAGTGGGGACAATCGAATGTATTTAACACAAAATTACGGGACTTGTGAATTAAATCTTATAATCATAAAGTAAATGCTTAATTTGCAAACTGTCCACCAATTGTCTCAAATTGGCCCACACTTCATTGTTCTTGTATTTTCATACAAATTGCATTCTGTTTCGATTCTTTACGGTTCGATCCTCTTGTCTCTCTGCTGCCAGACCTTCTGTTCAGGAATAACATCATATAATACTTATGTCGATATAAGTAGCACACACCACAGAAGTACCAGATAATTGGACAGAACATCTGAGTCACTTTATTTTGTCTAAGCGATCAAGAACTGAAAGTCTTCTGGGATTCAAAATCACGTATACTGCTGTTATGATCAACTACTGATGAGTTACAGACTATAAAGAAACGATTTATTTTTAATTCATCTGATAAAGTAAAAATTATCTGGCAAATTATTATCAAAATCACATTTCCATATAACCAATTCACTTTTTTTAGCCTGGAAACTAATAAGAAACATTATTTTAAATAATTATTCACTGAAGGATAGCAATACTTAGATGATAAACTTACTCATTTAACAAACAACTATGATTATCATCATTCCATTTGCAATAATGTTTATTAGTTAAGCGACAATTTCTAAATAAATAGAAAATATACTAGTTATAATCGTAATAATCATAATTATAATTTCGATAATGCAATGAGAAGACGAAGTTTTTCAGAATTATGTGATATATTTGCTCAATAAATTTCGAACAATCTAATCAGTTTACTTGTATGTGCGGAAACACGTACATAGGGAGGAGCAATCGTGATTTGCAATTAAGGGTGGATGAACACATGCCAAAATGGCTGCAGAAAAATATGGATTCCAATGGTCAAATAAGATCACAGGATAAACAACCATCATCTTCCATTGCGAAACATTCTATTGAGACTGGTCATATGGTTGATATCAAGTCAGCATTTGTAGTGTTATACAAAAACCTTCAAGGGCGTTTACTAAGGTTTATTGAAGCCTTGGCTATACGGAAACTGAAACCCCCTTTATGCAATCAAAAACAATTTGTCCTTACACTTAACATACTCTGGTAATACTGATTTATTATCCAGAGTGGTAATCACATTTGTTTTTGTGTACTTTAATATTTTTCCTTTGTTATGACTTACCCTTAACCTGTCTAGTTGATCTTCAATTTTCATATAAAAATGTCTTAACAAGTATATATGTGTGGTCAGATTGTTCGAAATGTATTGCGCAAATATATCATCACATAATTCTGAGATACTTCGTCTTCTCATTGCATTAAGGAAATTTATCAAAGGGACTAACAGTTTTAAATAATAATAAAACATGTATCGAAATAGGAAGAAATTGATTCAATGTCCAAAATGGTTTTCATTTCATCTTTTGTAATCTATGCAAAATGTTAAATATTGATTTATTGTGAAACTGATGAAAATATTGTAATTTCTATGGCAAAAATGAAAAAACAATTTTTTAATTCTTCCATAAGGCTATACATAAGCACCCGGATATGTATATACATGTAAATATATATATATATATATATATTATATATAATATAATATATATATATATATATATATATATATATATATATATATATAATAACGCCTAAATACTTCCAGTTTTAGAAGCTAACCCCTTGAATTTAATAGATTTCATATTCAATTGATATTAAATTTATTTAATTAAATTTAAGTTTTTCATCAAATTTCTGTTTTAAAGTTTAAATTTCAAAGAATATTAATGTAATTTCAATGGTTAAGATCATTAGTCAGTTGAAGCTAGACCACCATGGAAAACCTGGAAGCACTGGAAGGCCGTTTCATCCAATTATGGGACTTCTCAGTGGTGCGCATCCACGACCTCGCCCCCTGCGAGATTCAAACCCAGGACCTACTGGTCTTGTGCGAGAGCACTTAACCACTAGACCACTGAGCCGGCATCCAACGGTGTTAATGTCTAACTTCAACTAATCCACGAAATTGAGCGACACGTCCACCATTTTCTTCAGTGAGTTACTATCTCACAACAGACCTGGTTGAACTCCACTGGCCACTACTTCTCACTAGAACCCCAGGATATACCTCTTGAAGCCAGTCACTAGTGAGCATATGGTGGTCTAGCTTCAAGTGACTCATGATCTTAACCATTGAAATTACTATAATATCCACAAAACCCATCGAATAATGTACAAAATTTGATTAACATAAATGGGTGCATAATCAATACATAATGAGTGTATTTTTGACTATTCTCGGTTTAATAAATCTCCACATGTACCAGTATTGGTGTTTTTTCTTCCCGTCATGGGAATTGCAGTGATTCCTCGTTCTTTCAAGTCTAAGAATATGAGACGCGGATATAACATAAACGTATCACGAGCAACGTAAACTAGATGTATATTCTAAATTGTTTTCCTTAATCAATAAAATCTAATAAATAAAGGATTTTATTGAATATTAAATTCAAATTTATGTAACGGTATGGCCGATTGTACGAATTGTGTTAAATAGATAGTACTAAACTAGTATTCACTGAAACTTATAAATTTATGTTCGCCTGATCCATATTAGTAGATAGAGATAATCTGATCATAGTTTAAATAATAGTCATGATTAGTTGTTGAATATATTGGTTAACATAACTCGAAAGCAGTCATAATGGCACAGGTGTATTTACTCTTTATCTTTATCTGGAGTCCCACCATAGTAAATTTTGTTGTTCTCCTGTACTCCTTGTTTTTATTATTTTCCCTACAGTTTTAGACGAATAAAAGAACCTTGTAGAAGGACAGGAATAATTCTTCGCTACACTATTCAATCGTTGACATGATGTCCCAGTCCCCCTACCTATGCAACAATAATTCTCAACTGTTGTATACTGTAAAACCTCTATGATTTCAATGATGATCACAATGTTGTGGTCATGTCACTTTCTTAGTGCATTTATTTTCTTCTCACACAGACTACAAAAGTAAACGCTATGTTTAAAAGAATTAACTATTGCTTTATGTACGCAAATAGCAATTCTATACCTTAAAATTCTTTTACCAATGATCATACATCTCACTTGCATCATAGGCTTAAGGTTATTTACATCTTTGTGATAAATGTTCAGTTGAAATTGTTTATCAGTCACATCTTTTCAAATAATGAACCCTTAAGATTTTAATGTTGCATTCCTTTTTACGCTAACACGATCACGTTTGTGAATTGGTGTACAATCTGTAATTATTTTCATACTACAAATTATATATTATAAGAGAGAAAATGTATATGATGTTCATACTTTTAGCATTGTACGCCGGAAAACAACAAGAATTATGGCAACAGTTTCTAACAAAATTTATACAAGAAATCTAATGATATTGAATTCAGTAACGGATTTTATCGTAAATGATAAAGAATCACAAGATAGAATGAAATTATTGTCCAATAGTTTTTGTTTTACTCAATCTTTTAATTTATATCAGTCTGGAATGAGAACAATTATCAAATCAAGACTAAGATCATTGATATTATTATGAGCTATTTCATTGCCTAATGTATAAATTTCAGTCTTATAATATATTGATTAAGTCATAAACGTTAAAATCAAAGATGGATAGTGGTTAGCAGTGGAATCTAAGACGTGTGTTTCGCCTTATTCGGAACATGTCAGCTGGATGTACCTGCAACTCACTGTTGATATTCACCTAGGACTCGAACCCATTACCGTTCTCTTCAAACACCATCACGTTACCAATGATTCGTGATAGCCACTAACTTGTGCAATAGGGTGAAGTTTGAATTCACTTGGTGTTGCTTGCTTGTATCTTTCGATTGTTATTTAGGACTATCATTGATCAGTCTCTTGTTGGCGGGTGGATATCAGAACTGAGTAGCTAAGTGGATAACGCGATGGTGTTTAAAGCGAGCGTTAATGAGTTCGAGTCCCAAAGTGAATATCAACACTGAGATGTAGGTATATCCAGCTGACGAGTCCTAAATAGAACGAAACGCTCATCAATCTCTATTCCACTGCTAGCCACCATTCATCTTTGCCTATAATACTTGTGACTTAAGGCAATAGCAAGGTAATCTGCAGAGGATACACATAAACCAATAAGAAACTGATCACGTACAGTCCTAAACAACAATAGGAAGATACAACTAAACAATACCAGGTGGACACTAATGAAGTGGGTTTTTTTTCACTGTACAAAGAAAAATATTATTATTCAAACTAAACTTACTTGCATAAGAAATAAGTATCACATATTATTTTATTAGGATAAAAATGGATCATTTTATTTTGTTTTAATATTTTCTCATTTAATTGATTTGTATTTATAGAATTTTCGGTTTTTTTATTAGTATGAATTAATTTCATGTTTACTGATAACATACTACTTATATTACATTTATAAATAGATTGTATTATATAATTATTATTATTAATATCATTGATGATTGTAAATTGATCGATTATTTGAAATGTTTTATTTCTTTTTGTTTTTATAAAATAATTGATTGTATTTAAAATATTTGAATTTAATTGAAATTTGAAATTTCGATGATACACAATTTGTTGTTTTAATTGGATACCAGTTTCAATAGTGAAGATTTTGTTTTTATCTAAAATTGTTGAAAATATGGAGAAAAAAAAAGTATCCAACTAAGAAATTCTTTTTGAATTGAATAAAGGGGTTATTGTTATTTCTCATTTAAAAAATGATATTAATCATAGAAAAAGAATGAATTGAGTATTGTATTACTAAATTTATGATCAATTGTGAATAACAGAAAATGACACTGAGTGATGTAATTATCACTATTATTAGTAGCTATCAATTCACCTACTATACTCTGTATTATTAATCATTTCTTTCAATATAAAAATACACGTTTATCATAATTTCGTCTAGTGTCATATTTCTTATGATCATCATTTTCGGTACTGTTTACGAACATCCATTTCAACTTCAATAGCTGAAGTATGTTAAATATTCATTTATAATTTTATTGGTTCTTGAAAGTTTTGGCTGTTTAAAGCTGCTTTACTTCAATTTATCGAACGAAGAACGTGTATGAAATTGATTGATTTTTTACTGGTTGAAATCATAAGTTAATTGAAGCTAGACCACCATGGAAATCCTGTAAGCGCTAGACGGCCGCTTCGTTCTAGTATGGGACTCCTCAGCAATGCTTATCCACAATCCCTCCCCTTGCGAGATTCGAACCCAGGACCTATCAGTCTCGCGCCAGGCGCTTAACCAACTAGACCACTGATTTTTCGAAATGACATTAGCTAATAAACTATTCATTGATCGTTGAGCAATATCACCGAACTGAATAAGGTTGGAAAATGAAACACTGGATTATGACGCAATGGTTTAAATGATGTTGCGTCCACATGCCTTCATCCACGAAATGTGAATAACTTAAGTTTCATTCTATATGTGACCTCCAGAATAGTGTACAATGTTGAGGAGTCTCAAACTAGAATGAGATGGCTGCCATGGCCTTTCTGATTTTTATAGTATTTTACAGCTGATGGGAGCAATCTCAACGAAACATTTCAGTTATAAAATAAGAAATAGTTGTCCTATATATTTATGAATATTGGTTTTTATGACAAAATCAATGATTTCTATAAACATACGATGCTCAATGATATACGTTTAAGATAAGTGGATAATTTTACAGATGTCTCCAGCTCTTATTTTATGTAAAGATAGTAGTAATTTAATTTATTTTCACTTAAAAACCTATTGAATCATTAATTATTAACTTCAACTAACTGTAATCATATAAGTGTATACATTCTCCATACCATTCTATGTAATATCAATCTAAATGTTGTAGTACTTAAACATCTTGGTTTTAAGCTACTTTTTCCGTTCATTAGAGCTGATTTTTCAAAGAATATTTATATCAGTTCTAAGTTGATCTGGAACTCAAAACAATTCAACCAACACCAAGGTCAGGATTTGCAATACAAATGTCAAGACAGTTCTACTGTATGGATCGGAAACCTTTAGAACTACGAAAGCCATCATCCAGAACATACAAGTATTTATTAATACCTGTCTACGCAAAATTCTCCGGACCCCTTGGCCAGACACTATCAGAAACAACCTACTTTGGGAGATAACAAACCAAATACCAACGGAGAAAGAAGCGTTGGAAGTGGATGGGATAGACATTGAGGAAAGCATCCAACTGCGTCACAAGGCGAGCGCCCACATGGAATCCTCAAGGCCAAAGGAGGAGAAGAGGAAGACCAAAGAACACATTACACCGGGAAATGGAGATAGACATGAGAAAAATGAACAAGAATTGGATGGAACTAGAAAAGAAGGCCCAGGACAGAGTGGGTTGGAGTATGCTGGTCGTTGGCCCATGCTTCATTGAGAGTAACAAGCCTAAGTAAGTAAGTAAATATCACTTCTAAGTATATGCAGTGTAAAATAATTCATTTTTAGTCTCAACCTATCGATTATTTTCGAATGAAACTCTTATATTACCAAATGTTTTAGTAAAACTAAAATAATTCAACCGAAGTATTTTCTCGTAAATTATATTAAAGCATGTCTTTAGTGAATTAATACATTTATAAACCATGCATAATTTAGTACAGAATGGATAGAATGTGGCTAGCAGTAGGATCCCAAACGTGCTTTTGGTCCTATGCGGGATTCGCCAGATTGATGTGGATCTATTATAAAGTTTATGTTCACCCTGAGATTCGAGCCCAGTACTGTCCGTTATGAATTATATGGGGTTTTCAACTTATCTACTGAATCAATATAAACATTCAATTCGAAATAGTTTCAACTATCCCGTTGTTCATATTTTTGACTAAGAGTTGTTGAATATTTGTTATTAACGGGATAATCCAGTTCAGCTCAAATTAAATTAGTACATAATTTAGCTATTGAGGGGCACTTTGAGTGAATGTATGCAAATTTGTTAAGTTCTCATCGAACAACCATGGTAAAACTGAAAGAATAGATTACATAGGAATGATCCTTGATTACTTGGTGATCCTCACCTCAATCCTTGACTCATTCTATGTTAATTGATAAGTAATTTATAAATATTCTAATATGACCGAGTGTTGTGCAGATATGTGGTAGTTAAAGTAACACCTATTTGATAAAACTTCATTATAGAGACCAACCGGTCACGATTAAGATGGTGTCATTTAGGCTTTGTACGTAATTCGAGAAGAGATGCTGGCTAGATTGCACCTTGTAAAGAGTAACGTAAGGCTCTCACTACATGAAACACCTTCTAAACCCCATACAACATATAGAAAAACGTCACTTTCGCTATCAGACATTGAAAATGATATAAAAATGTTTACTAAACTTTCAAATTCCCTCAAAAGGAACCCGTTTTTGAGGTCAACTCTCAGCTTAATCATGTTATTACTGACTCAAACAAAAGACGTACTTTTTGTACAATCCAAACCTTTGGAAAGCAAAGCTACAATTCATATTGACATTTATACTACACTCTTAGCAGCATATTCCTAATTGCGACAGATTTTTGAAAGTATAAGCTCATAGGTTTTATGAAAGTGTCACGAATATTTATTTTCTGTCACCAATGTAATGAATGCTCGTCATTTATTCATATAATTCAACTAAATCCCTAATGGTCCTGTGTTATGAAACTGGTTCAATTAAAATTTTTGGATATATTTCATTGGAAAATCATCAAGCCAATAATCCCATTTATTTTAACATTGTATCAACTTCCTGAAGCTTCATAGTATGTAGTCTTTACTAATTAGTTGTTCAATACTATACTCGAACATCGTTCTTTAAAAGTGGAACAACATTATACTTGTCTCTAACATATAAAATTATAATTTTATTTGAAGATTAAGCTATTTCAGATGTAAAAAGGTTCCACTCTCAACATCAAAAAAATCATCACTATTTAAATTAGTAGTACTTAACCAAAGAAATAAATTATGTAGAACTTACTTGTAACCATATAAATAATATCGCTTTCACTATTATCTTGAATTGAATTAGCCCAATGTACTTTGAAATCGATTGGTGTTTCTTTAGATATTATTGTTTCATTACTTAAATCATTCATTGTAAATATTTTCAATGCTTTACCAGGTTGTTTCAATAGAGTAATGCTTTCATTTGTTGTTGTGGTTGTTTGATTTTCTACGGCATTTATCATATTTAAAGCCCATACACTTGTACCAACTAATGGATGTAATGTAGCAAATTGTGAATAATAATCAGGCAGTGACTGTGATGGACATTCCTGATCAAAAATAATTTTTAAGAGGAAAAAATGAGTAAAAAGTGCATTCCTTTAACATAGGTTAAGTATATCATGAGCTTAATATGATCAGTAAAAACATTCTAATGTGCAGTTAATTATTAAACGTGTTTTTTTTATAATTTTTTTTATATTCTCGTTGTTGATGTCAAAAGCTGCGATAAATCAATTGCTATTAACATCAACAAATACTGAACTAATTTCCTTGATTTTGGTCATGAGTTGTTTTTATAAAGGCGGACAATCAATAGTAATAGAATCTACGACGTGAACTTCGTTTCGTTTGAGACATTTTAGCTGGATATCCCTTCATCCCATTGTTAGTGTTCATATCTCAACTTGGACCCAGTACCTTTCACTTCAAATATTGTTTATTAACAAGTTTTTATTACGAATAAAATTCTTACTCGTCACACAAGCTAGTGGATATATGAACTATATAGCTCGGAGGATAATGTGTTATAATTTTAAGCGAAAGATACAGGGTTCAGATCTCAGTGAAAGTACTGACAATTGGACGCGAGTAGATTCCTTTGATGAGTATCAAATGAATTGACATGTGATGAGTGGACTCTATCAATAATCACTATCCAACTTTACTAATGATTAAAATATCTGGTATAATGTTTTTGAGGTAAACTAAATTTTGATCATAAATAAAGATGAAGAAAAATCTAGGTGTCAAATACAAATAAACAGATGACTTTCGATTACAGAATTGTGACGAAGCAATTTCTCAGTAATAATTGTGACTGCGTTTACTAATATTAATAGTCAAAATAGCTCAATAGAGAATTAACCAATTGTTTCCCTTTCGTTAAATTAACACAATCTCAAAGTAAGGTAATAAAATTAGATTGTATAGTTATGTGATATGATTTAAAAAAAAACGTCTTTCAACAAAATAAAACATGTCGTGAGCAGAACGGTGTAACAGTTAGGTATTATTATATTGTATTCTAGAAAGACTTAGATCTGTAACCTAGAGTTCTATGATCTGACTATTGTTAATACAAACGTATTTATCGTTTGAACTCTATATCACTTTTTTACAAATTAGATTTTATATATTTTTTAGTTCACACTATTTTGAACGATTTATTTTGCTAATTGAAGTACATAAGTATATTTGCGATACGTAGAAGAGAAATATTCTGTTTTTTTAAAAACTCAAATAATTTTATGGAAACTTTTGCAACCAATATATCTTTTGTCTATTATAGTTAACCAGCATGTGGATAAGATTGAACTGGAGGTATTTGACTTTATCTAGAAACGTCTAAAAAAATACATAAACCATGAAGAGAAAATAACTTTCAGATAGATTACCATTGATGGATTTTAATCACATCCTGGGAATGCTGTTAAGTTAAGCAAATAAATTACTCCGAAATAAGTAATATTTGTTATCAAGAAGCTATTGGCTACTATTCTTCACAATGTTTTGGAGAAGAACACAAACATAATTCGCAAATCATGTAGTGATTCTTGTCCTTATGTTATGAAAATAGAGACTATCAAGGACCGTTTTATTGATTATTGGAGAAATTTTAATACAAAGTATCGTATGTTAAAGTTTACTCCTTTCCATAAGTTGGTAAGTCAACGTCAATGAAAACCTGCTTCATTTTCCTCATTCATACTAACTAATAACGATGAATAATTGTATTTTGGGTTATCAGTAACCAACATAAAGTTTTAGAACAAGATTTCAAATAAATGTACACTCTTCTTCTTAATTTGAACAGAGATTATTCCATTAGGCATCCACATTAATTATCTGTTGAATATTTTGCATTCCAGACTAATATAATTGGTATCGATTATCAACATGAACTGGTTATATGGTAACAAACAGTATAACTCAGTTTTACTAATTACCAATAATCATTTTTTATATATCTTATATTCTACTCATTAATCTGTATACTACTAAAAATAGTTAGAAGTAGGTTAACTCAATCTGTTTAGTTATTTATCTAATAAACAATTTGATGACATTAACATCATCATTAATTTCTATTATTAAACACAAGATTAATTATGATTAAATTCAATTTTATTGTAACTCACTTTAGAAGTTCTCATTATTTCTTTTGTCATTTTTGACGGTGAAACAACATCTACAGTCCATTTGGATGTATATTTATAATAACTATAATGGGTTGATGATGAATTTGTTTCAGTATTGTTATTATTATCTCTCCATACCATACGAGATAAACCATTGTATGCATTATTTGATTGTTTAAATTTGATCAAATGATCAGTGTTTAAATTTTGATCTACACTATTCAAGTTGAATGCACATAATGCGTATAGACCAGAGATCGAATCAGTTGTAGTCATAAGAGCGTAGAAAACATGATCAGTCATATCACCTTTTATTATGTTTCAATGAGGAAAAAATGAGTGAGAAAGAATAAGATGACATTTAATTAAAATAATTATTTGTCATTGAGTGATCGATTGGTTGACAAGAAAACAAACGTTTGTTTTATAAAGGGTGTGAATAGGTTGTTGAATTCCATAGATTAGATCATAGATCGGTCATAGTTAGATAACCGGTGAAAACCGGGAAGTACTGGATAGCTGTTTCGTCTTGGCATGGAAATTTTCAGTAGTCTAAAAACACTACAAAAATAATCATGAACTCACTAGTGACTAACTTTAAGATGCAATTCCAGAAGTTTTAGTGGGAAGCCATTATCAATCGAGTCCAACCATGACTTGTGTGAGAAAGTTATCGGTAGTGGACTATCACGAGTTAAATAAAGTTAACCATGTAACTGATAGGTTTGCTCCTTAGTGGTCTACATGTTAAACGCCCATAAAAAGAATTGAACATGGTGGGTTAAAGCACCAGTAAAATCATAGATTGGCACTGTTAAGAAATCTTATACTATAGTACAACAGCTATAAACTTTTTTTCTGATTCTTAATCACTGTCTTTCTAACGTCAGTACATCATGAAAACTATGAAATATAAAATTTATTTATTTGGTGAACATTTCAAAATACTATTTCAATTTTTTGTCAGTTACCAGGCCATAGAATAATCGTAATCTGACAAAATATTTATCTATCCATGTTAGCCCACTTTAGTTTCACGTTAAAAGAAAGAAATTAGTAAGTTGAATAGGATTATCATCGGAAAAATGTCTGCTATAACAGAAGATTAAACATCAGAAACACAATTCAACAAGGTTATAGAATAGCTAAATGATTTTTGTAATAAGATAACTGAAAGATGCTTAATTTTATTTTGCTTTATTGTTTAATGAGAAAAATAAAATAAAATTGGAAAGGATCATTCTTCAATTACAGTATTGCCATGAAGATGGAGAAAATTAATCCAATTTCATTGATTTTAACGTTAGCCATCTTACTTATTTATTTTCCAGCTGATTTATTGTTAAATTATTTTGTCTTGTACATTGTTTTAATTTTTATACAATTTCTGTTGGTCTTTAAACATTGAGCCCCCAAATGCTCTGGTATGGCCGAGAGTGGGGAGAGTCCGCTCTCCCTCTCGAAATGCTCTCACGTGACCAGGCGTATACAGCCTCTGTCAGGGAAGTCCTACTCACTGTCTTCTCGTGGCGGGGGTGTTGTTTACGAAAATGAGAAGACGGAATGCGAATGTCCGGCGCTTTAACCGGATTCCAAACCAATGGTGCACATGGGCTCCAGTATCCTGAGGGAACAAATGGCGTATGAACAAATCCTTACGATGCTCCACCGCTTTGTGGATCAGACCTACAGGTCGAAGGCTCGGGGTGTGGCCCCCTAAGATAACCACCTGCTTCGGTTTGGGCATCCGGGCAGTATCACAGCCCTCACACATATCGAATGAGATTTGTGTGGTGCATATGTATTTGGTGCCTCCTTGTACCGCTATCTATGTGTTAAAATAAATAAATAAATAAACATTGAACATTCGAGTAATATATGAATGTCCTTCTTAGTTGAGTCCAGGAACCAAGTTTCTTACTTAATTTGGTTGTTTTTCTATAGATTTGGATACTTTTTAGTATGTATAGTGAGAAATATTATTTTCTAATTGGTAAATCAGAAGCATTTAAATGATTCTACTAATGTAAATTCTGTTAATAAAGAGCCAGTAAAAATCAACTTATCTCCGGAATGAACCACAAATTTATTCAAAAGTTTATATGAATTATGCAATCTGAATATCTCTATATAATTTCTAGATTGTTTTAGGATATGGAAATACTTTGTTAAAAGGTTTCCATATTTTTCGAAATAAATAATATTGAAGTACTTCCATAAGTAGATATTATTTTATTAACCACATTTGATATTGATACTATCAATTGAGAACACATTTTCGAGATGCTATCTTATATATATATATATATATATATATATATATATATATATATATATATATATATATATATATATATATATATATATATATATATATATATATATATACTAGTTATGTATTTCCTACTTCGCAATTAAGTTTATCATTATTTTCTCTCTCTAATCATAGTGATCATAGGCGTTCGACAATTATTTTCAATTTACAATCATTTAAAATTTATCAAACCCAATAAAATTAATTATCTAGACGACGGTTATCCTAGTTAGCAACAAGTGTAGAAAATGTTTTATCATCTCGAAACTCCTTTTATTTATTTAAATTGAGGATATGTTTTTTCTTACAAATTGTCAACAGCAGCTATAAAAATTAACGAGATACTATAAGCTTTTATACCGGATCAAAATTTCTGGAACGATAAACACTTTCTAACGTTTATAATAGTATGTCTAAACTTTAGTCTTTAGTTTAAATATCAATGTCAATAAGGAAAGTAAGAAAAATTACTTAGTATCTAATCAAATATTATTTACAGCTACTGAATTATATCAGAAATAGTTTTGTGGATATTATAGTGATTTAAATAGTTGAGATAATGATTCAGTTGAAGCTAGCACACCGTGGAAAACCTGGAAGCATTGGACGGGGGTTCCGTTCTATTGTGGGACTCCTCAGCAGCGCGCATTCACTATCCTGCTCGCGGGATTGTGTATTATGTACCGTAGAATTCTGTCTTACTTTTAATTATAATCTCTTGAACATTACTTCTCCAATAAGTTTTTCCCCTTTAATTATTTAAAAATAATCGACTTAACGTTTGTTTTAATCTGCTGTTGTAATTTTCTAAAAGAAATCACTGCCAAATGTGAATAGAGATATATATGATGTGAATTTTTGTAAAACCGTCTTAAAATTCAACCATGAAATTGCGTAAATCCTGAAGTCAGAGAATCTGTTTGATCATTTTGACTAAAGGTGAAAATTTTATTTAGCTGTTATTTCTTTTAGAAGTTAGATCCAACTTGCATGTGTGTAGTTTTACTTTAACTCCGCCTGTAGCTCTAATAGGGTTACTGCCGGTCCCAAGCCCGGGTAAAGGAGGAGGGTTGGGCATGGGGTTAGCGTCCCCATCCCGTAGAAAACTAACTCGCTAAAAAAACGCTTACCAGAAAAAATTATTCAAACCATTTAAACTCTGCCCTGGGAGTTAGAAGGTCTTCAGTTAGAAGAATTATGACGCTTCATGGTGAAAGCCGAGTTCCTTCGGAAGCCACGAGGCCGATGCCCCTTCTAACAACCAGAGCAAAAATTTTTATAGGTACATGGAACGTTCGAACAATGTGGGAAACCGGGAAGACCAGTCAAATAGCAATGGAAATGAGGAGATACAACTTAGCAGTACTGGGAATCAGCGAAACCCACTGGACCCAAGCTGGACAGAAAAGGCTAGCTACGGGAGAGATGCTGCTATACTCCGGTCACGAGGAGGACAATGCTCCACACACTCAGGGAGTCGCTCTTATGCTGTCCAAAGTAGCACGAAATGCACTTGTAGGATGGGAGTCTCACGGATCCAGAATCATCAAAGCATCATTCAAAACAAAGAAGGAGGGGATCTTAATGAATATTATCCAATGTTATGCACCCACCAATGATAGCAACGA
This sequence comes from Schistosoma mattheei, assembly GCA_944470405.2. NCBI lineage: Eukaryota > Metazoa > Platyhelminthes > Trematoda > Strigeidida > Schistosomatidae > Schistosoma > Schistosoma mattheei. The sequence continues at coordinate 78,328,934 of OX103947.1, forward strand.
CGACATTAAAGATCAGTTCTACGAGCGGCTACAGTCAATCATTGAGAAATGCCAAGAAAGGACCTAACTATTCTGATGGGAGATCTAAATGCCAAAGTCGGAATAGACAACACCGGATATGAAGATATCATGGGACGACATGGACTGGGACAGAGAAACGAAAATGGAGAAAGATTTGCAAATCTATGTGCATTCAACAAATTGGTCATAGGAGGCACAATATTTCCACACAAGCGTATACACAAGGCTACATGGATCTCACCGGACCACACTACAGAGAACCAAATAGATCATATTTGCATCAACAAAAAATTCCGAAGGACAATGGAAGATGTAAGAACCAGGAGAGGTGCTGACGTAGCTTCAGATCACCACCTAGTTGTAGCCAATTTAAAACTGAAGCTAAAAAAGAACTGGACAAGTGGACCAACAGCACTACAAAGGTTCAATACAGCCTTCCTTCGAGATACTGACAAACTCAATGAATTCAAGATAGCTCTCAACAACAGGTTCCAAGCCTTACAAGATCTACTGAAAGAAGAAGAAACTAGTATGGAGGACAACTGGAAAGGCATCAAGGAAGCATTAACTTCAACGTGTCAAGAGGTTCTGGGCCTAAAGAAACACCATCATAAGGAATGGATCTCTATAGAAACACTGGACAAGATCAAAGAAAGGAAGAACAAGAAGGCAGCAATTAACAACAGCCGAACACGAGCAGAGAAAGTTCAAGCACAAGCTGAATACATAGAAGCAAACAAACAAGTGAAGAGGAGCATTAGAGCCGACAAGAAGAAATACGTGGAAGAACTAGCAACGACGGCAGAAAAAGCTGCTAGAGAAGGAAATATGAAACAGCTTTACGATACAACGAAGAAACTAGCAGGGAAATACAGTAAACCAGAGAGGCCGGTCAAAGACAAAGAAGGCAAGCCAATCACCGAAATTCAACATCAGCGTAACAGATGGGTGGAATACTTCGAGGAACTCCTGAATAGGCCGGCTCCAATGAATCCACCGGACATCGAAGCAGCACACATAGATCTTCCTATAGATGTCAACCCACCAACGACGGAAGAAATTAGAATGGCCGTCAGACAAATCAAGAACGGGAAAGCAGCAGGACCCGACAACATACCAGCTGAAGCACTGAAATCAGACATCGAAGCAACCACAAGCATGCTGTACCTTCTATTCAAAAAGATTTGGGAGGAGGAACAAGTGCCAATGGACTGGAAAGAAGGACACCTCGTCAAGATTCCAAAGAAAGGAGATCTGAGCAAATGTGAAAACTACAGAGGCATTACACTACTGTCAATACCAGGGAAAGTCTTCAACAGAGTGTTGCTGAACCGGATGAAGGATGCAGTAGACGCCCAACTTCGAGATCAACAAGCTGGATTCCGTAAGGATCGGTCGTGCACAGACCAAATTGCAACACTACGGATCATCGTCGAACAATCAGTGAGTGGAACTCATCACTATACATCAACTTCATTGATTATGAAAAGGCATTCGACAGTGTAGATAGGAGGACATTATGGAAACTTCTTCGACACTACGGAGTTCCTGAGAAGATTGTCAACATTATCCGGAACTCATACGACGGACTACAGTGCAAAGTAGTGCATGGAGGACAGCTGACAGATGCATTCCAAGTAAGGACTGGAGTCAGACAAGGCTGTTTACTCTCTCCCTTCCTCTTTCTTCTGGTGGTCGACTGGATTATGAAGACCTCAACATCTGAAGGAAAACACGGAATACAATGGACAACTCAGAATCAATTAGACGATTTGGACTTCGCAGACGACCTAGCCCTCCTATCACGTACACACGAACAGATGCAGATGAAGACAGCCAGTGTAGCAGCAGTCTCTGCATCAGTAGGCCTCAGCATACACAAAGGGAAAACCAAGGTCCTCAAATTCAACACGCAGAACAGCAATCCAATCACTCTTGATGGCGAAACTCTGGAAGATGTAGAGTCCTTCACATACCTAGGAAGCATCATCGATGAACAAGGAGGTTCAGATGCAGACGTAAAGGCGAGGATCGGCAAAGCAAGGGTCGCATTCCTACAATTGAAGAACATATGGAACTCAAAACAACTTTCAACCAATATCAAAGTGAGAATCTTCAATACGAACGTCAAGGCAGTTCTACTGTATGGAGCTGAAACTTGGAGAACTACAACAACCACCATCAAGAAAGTACAAGTATTTATAAATAGCTGCCTACGCAAGATACTCAACATCCACTGGCCGGATACCATCAGCAATAGCCTTCTGTGGGAGAGAACAAACCAACTTCCAGCTGAAGAAGAAATTAGGAAAAGACGATGGAAATGGATAGGACATACATTACGCAAATCGTCAAACTGCATCACGAGGCAAGCCCTAACTTGGAACCCTGAAGGGAGGCGAAAAAGAGGAAGGCCAAAGAACACATTGCGTCGGATTATAGAAGCAGATATGAAAAGGATGAATTACAACTGGACGGAGCTAGAAAGGATTGCCCAGGACAGGGTTGGATGGAGAATGCTGGTGAGTGGCCTATGCTCCTTCACGAGGAGTAACAGGCGTAAGTAAGTAAGTAAGTAAGTAAGTTTTACTTTGCTAAAATTTACTTAGACAGAAGATGAAAGAGATGGAGGAATTTAACAATTTCGAGTTCAAACAATAAAAAATGTTATCAACTTTAACGCAAATGTAAGGATAAGAAATTCAGTAAGAAAGTAGAATTCGGACCAACGTCAACCAGCTTCAAAGTCAGAAACAATATTCATAGGCAACTACATTTGACCGGGCTGAGGTATTAACAAAAGACTGATTAGCGAGTGACGACTGTTGTCATGGTTACCTAGCTCTTTTATTCTGATGGGGTTCTATCGACCAAGCTACTATTTGAGTAATTTAACATCTCTTGCACCATTTTTAGATGTCATTTGACTGAAGAGTGACCGCTAGTAAGAAAAATGAGCCTGTGGTTTACTACCAGCTACTACTAACTAGCAAACATATCATCATAACATTGAGTCACTTAGACAAGTAATCACATTCCAACTTAATAGGCAGAATTTGGTTAGAAATAAAAGACTAGATAAATATAGCGTTGATCACCACTCTGTTGTAAATAAGTTTTATTTGCAAGTACAGATTAAAAATAAAGATATAGAAAACATCTAGGGTACTGATAACTGATCGCTAACTGCTTACCTGTTGGAACAATCTCACTAACAGCAATCGCTCGATTGAATTCTAAATAATTTTTTTCATTTGTTATTTTCTGTTCATTGAAATATCCATCTTTAGTATTTTCTTGTCCATTGAATTTATCATAGCTCTGATGATGATTTGTTTCTCGTTGATGAACAGACTCAGATGAATATGCACGACAAACAAGTTGAGTTTTTCGAAAAGTTGTGAATACTCCACCACCATTTGGTAAAATTGATGCTGATAATTTTGAACCTGGATCATGTTGACATACTCGACCAATTCGTGTTATTGTGCTCCCGATATTAGAAAGCTTTATTAATTAAATAAATAAGTAAACAAAACAAAGAATGTTCAGAATTTTTATTTTCAGAAAATATTATTATTATTAATTGAATTGTACATTTTCTTGTATAATGGTCAATCATAAAGATGATCGTTACTTATGGATAACTAAAGTTGCGTACACATAGTTTGCAAAATTAACATTGTTTATCAGAAAATTAGTTACACTTTATCATCATAAACACTATGTGTATAATCTATCATTCGGACAGTGGCTGATAGTCAACGCTCTTAACTTCAAGTACTGATAGGATATCCTAACCTCCTTCTTCCTATTTTAATTCAGATATTCGAATTGTAAATCTCATACTAATGGGAGGCTCAAAACTAAATGTACTTATCCATAGATAGTTTCATAAAATAATAATGAATGAGTTCAGAGTACTAAACTTTAAGGGATATGTATATCAAAGTGTGTTTTGGAATAGAAAAGTATTTGAAACAATACAACTGAACTATAATCGTCCATGTCAATATATTTCCAAAGTGTTCAGATATTATGTCATGTATACATTCTCAGCTATTTATCACCCAATTTAATTTTGTTCGTTAAGTGACACTTTTTCACTTGAAGAATTAGATTATTATCTTTCAGTTAAATTTGATTATGACGCATAATTTATACTTCAGTGTCACTGCAAGTTAATACAAAGTAGTGAACAAAGTACAAAGTCAATATTCGATGACTGTTGGTTAATTACAGTTATTAATCGGATATCAGTAACACAGAATGTCGAACATTCAATATGATTTTTCTATACACACTCTACATAATATATACCATTTAGCAAGACAAATAATCATGTTATCTCAACTAAGTCGTCTTTTTGTACAAATGTCAGTTGTATTTCAGTCACACTCAATAATGAGTTTTATCCATTGATAAGGGTTTATATGAGATTTCAGTATGTATCAAGAACAACTAAGTATTCTATATATCTTAGTATTGTGTGGATTACCCTGTTTTATTGTCAAATGTCATCAGAACAATTAGTAATGATCAAATGTATTTTTAGTGTATGAATGAAGCTTTCATACACATAGTTCCCTTTATTATTTTAAAGAGAGCAAGAACAAAGATTGGTGCAGAATAATATGAAGTCATTTTATTTCGTTAGGTTCTCATCAGCTGCTTACCTAGCGAAATAAAATGAATTCATATTATTCTGCACCAAACTTTGTTCTTGCTCTCGTTAGAATGAACATTTAATAAGATTTACACTGTAACTGATAATTCATTTCCATCCTCGATGAGAATATTCTAATCGTTCTCTCACTACTTACTACAAGACACCTTATCAAATAAAAATTAGGAATAAATAAACGCGTAAAAGTTAAACAAATGACATCATAAAAGATTTTTTTAAAATGGTGATAAATAAGTATAAAATAATTTCAATTTTAGTATTTATCAGATGAAATCAGTTAACTTCACAAGTTTAAACAAAATGAAAATGGACGATGGTTATGAATAACCAATCAGTTGTTATCAATATAAGAATAACATAAATTTGGTCAAGTTTAAGATATTTCAGGTCAACATGATAAGATGTAATTAATAAGACGAGCGGTGAAGTAACCGAAATAGTAGTATTATCAATAATGGTAAGAAGGACTAAATATTAAGAATATAGTTTGAGAAATCAAAATGAAAAGTTATGTATAGAGGTAAACTGGAACTTAGGATCTGGAGAAAGATAAATATTGAACATACCTACGCCGCTGTAATAAATTCTAAGCCATGATACCCAAAATTACTAATCACTAATTATGTTTAATGTCTGGACCTAAGCTAGATAACTATAACCGTCAGTAGTCATGATTAAAATAGCTACGAAGATACTATTAATAGTAGTAGTATTTCACAGGTTGAAATCATGAGTCGATTGAAGCTAGACCACCGTGGAAAACCTGGAAGCACTGGACGGCCGTTTCGTCCTAGTATGGGACTCCTCAGCAGTGCGCATCCACGATCCCGCACCACGCGGGGCTCGAACCCAGGACCTACTGGCTTCGCGCGCGAGCCCCGCGTGGTGCGGGATCGTGGATGCGCACTGCTGAGGAGTCCCATACTAGGACGGTGGTCTAGCTTCAATCGACTCATGATTTCAACCTGTGAAATTTCTAAGAAACTCTCCACAAACCCATTCTGATAGTAGTAGTATTATTTAGTACATGATGCAATTAATATTTTGACAAACTCGTTCGAAGTAAAGACCGGTGTCAGGCAAGGTTGCTTACTCTCACCCTTTCTCTTTCTCCTGGTGATCGACTGGATCATGAAGACGTCAACGTCTGAAGGGAAGCACGGGATACAATGGACATCTAGGATGCAGTTGGACGATCTGGACTTCGCAGATGATCTGGCCCTTCTATCCCAAACGCAACAACAGATGCAAGAGAAGACGAACAGTGTAGCAGCAGCTTCAGCAGCGTTAGGTCTCAATATACACAAAGGGAAAAGCGAGATTCTCCGATACAACACAGCATGCACCAATCCAATTACAACTGACGGAGAAGATTTGGAAGATGTAAAAACCTTTACGTATTTGGGCAGCATCATTGATGAACAAAAGGGTGGATCTGACGCAGATGTGAAAGCGCGGATCGGCAAAGCAAGAGCAGCATATTTACAACTGAAGAACATCTGGAACTCAAAACAACTGTCAACCAACACCAAGGTCAGGAATTTTCAATATAAATGTCAAGACAGTTCTACTGTATGGGGCAGAAACCTGGAGAACTACGAAAGCCATCATCCAGAAGATATAGGTGTTTATTAACAGTTGTCTAAACAAAATACTTCGGATCCGTTGGCCAGACACTATTAGCAACAACCTACTATGGGAGAGAACAAACCGGATCACAGTGGAGGAGAAATCAGGAAGAAGCGTTGGAAGTGGATGGGATAGACATTGAGGAAAGCACCCAACCTCGTCACAAGGTGAGCCCTCACATGATATCCTCAAGGCCAAAGGAGGAGAAGAGGAAGACCAAAGAACACATTACGCCGGGAAATGGAGATAGACAGGAGAAAAATGAACAAGAATTGAATAGAACTGGAAAGGAAGGCGCAGGACAGAGTGAGTTGGAGAATGCTGGTCGACGGCCCATGCTCCATTGGGAGTAACAGGCGTAAGTAAGTAAGTAAGTAAGTAAGCAATTAATATTGTGTTACTAAGAAATTATCCATCCATTTCTGATTTGAACTTTTTTCATTTGGTGTTCATAGCAACGGTTTTTATTCGTATAGTTTTATTTTAACTGATGAATTGAAATGAGAAGCGTTGTGTTTAAAAATAAAGATAATTTTCAACAGACACATACATTATCACTATTTTTATGTTGATTTGAAACTGTGTATTTTTGATTTAAAAAAGAAATTGAGGTTAATTTTCCTAATATTTTATTAGTGTCTTTTTAACAAATGCAAAAATATATTAAGATATTGTTTGATAGACTTGGAATGAGTTGACAATCAAAATATTGATAATTTGAGTCGTTTTGAGTTTGTTTTTAACTATCGTTTTTTATTACTGTTTTTGTGCATAATAAAAATCTATCCAATTATTCGATACTATATAGTTATAGCTAAAGCATATAGAAGTGCAGTATACATTTTGTTCCACCTAAAAGAATAACAATGTTGATTTATTTTTAATTGAAGTTATTATCGAGCTATAGAGTGGTCATTTTATTCGAAATTAGAACGACTAGAACTTATATGAATAGAATACACATTTTTATCTATCCTATAGAAAACGAAAGTATAAGACATTTATCACAGCCAAGAATGATTTTTACTTCACTTCACATTCCATGGCAACCCTTGGTAACTGATCATTTGAACTAACTAAAATAAATGATATTTTTTACAACTGGACCATTTCTCTTATGTTATTTCTATAAATATACATGTAGAAATATAATCTTCATTGTCTCTCTCATTGATTTGTCGTATAACGAATGTACGGTTTTTATTTGTGAAGACTGTTTCAATATACAACCCAGTAAGCATTTCATCTAGAAAAATACACTATTTTCAGGTACGTTTCTCATTTCTCAATGTGTAAAATGTTCTACAACTGATTTACTTCAACATTTTTGTCATAAACTGGAACATGTTTATTCTACTTGTTGACTGCTGTACTATCTTTGCTGCTTTCAGAAACCTACATGGGTGGGTGAGTATCCAAATCTTAAGGCAAACTAAACAGTTTTTACTTTTTGCTACCTTTACTGACTATCTAAGACAACATGTCCTACTCAGTAGTTCATTTCACAGTAATTGATGGCTAAACAATATCAATACTTAAAATATATTTCATACTCACATATAATCATTTTTTAAGTCAACACATATACAACTACAGAGAGAACAGATTTGAATTTACAGACGCAATGTTAAGTGTAGGACACATTTAAGTTGATAGAGTTGCTTTACCTGACACAATGTCACCTTATTCATTATTTCCTACTATCTGGTGTAGAAATAGGACAACATAAGACATCTGAAATCTTTATTCTGATTTGTGCCTGAGGCATTTAATTTGACTGAAAGGAGTCCATAAAATAAGCAAAACGAATAGTAGATTCTATAAGTAATGTGTTAAAACAGATTAAAATCATTTTTAAACGTTTAAATTTCATCATTATTATCCTATTTTTACTTATTCCTACATTGAAAGCATTTTATTTAAAAGGGTGTACTGAATAAATAGTCGGAAAACAAAGTTGATATGTTACTTAATTTCATGTCAACGAAAAACAATAAAGAACATTTACCAGTATCTTAAATTGATACTTATTGATATTAATCAATATCGTGTATTTGCAATTATCAGACTATTGATACTCTTCTCAAATATTCAAATCATGTCACTTTGCATTGTATTATGAATGTATTATAATCGACCGATGCAAACCATAACTGGTCAATTGCGCAAATCAATAACTTGGGTAGAATTATCATCGTCAAGCTCTGATTAACTAACCAACCAGCATTCATCAGTAATCGTGGTGTAAAACGGTGCATTTTTGTTTCAGAAACAGGGAAAAGAATTTCTAAGTGTCTTTACTGAATTTATTATCTGATAACAGATAACATCAACGAGACTACTGTTACAGTTATATTTAAAACGCAGACTATCAATGGAAGAAAAAAATTAAATTAAAAGCTCTTGTCTAGTATTTCCACCTAAAATTCAATAACTAAAAAGCGTGTAATGGTCGGTATACAATATAATCCTTAACTTCGTATACAGTTCGTCTTGATAACCGTCACTAATAATGCCCAAACATTGTATTAATCAGGAGGCGAATATGAAGCGTTGATTACGTTTATTACTGCACCACACACATATCCAAATTTACAGCTACACTAAACATGAAATTCTAGTGTCGAAAAGCAAGCAGGCAAGCGAGTGTGCGAGCGAGTAGAATGAGCGAGTCGAGTCAATGAACAGGGTTAAAATGTACATGTATTATATACATAGTGAAATGAATGAATTGCCGAATCAATTGAACAATTAACAGTAAAGCTAGCAGAATGAATATATGCGTAGGCAGTAAGCAATGTTCAAGAATACATATTCATACAAGTGTAACAATAAGAAAGATACAATGATATAAATAAATTCTTACTGTACGGATGACTCTGTCCGTTAAATAAGTTAACAAAAAGGCTTAACCAACTTATTATGAGCTGCTATAAGCGTCCAAAATAAAAACGTTTAAAAACTATTGAATCATTTGAAAATGTCTGTAATTAATGAATTAGATCAACTTGCTTAAAACGTGCTCATATGTGTCAAAATGTACATTCTTTTATTTCACTATTGACTTTAATGTTATATAATTAAAACATGAATAGAAAGTTCTATCAAATTTAAGGAAAAATTATTAATATCAGATGGGTATTGTGGATACTAGAGTAGTTTCAATGGTTAAGATCATGAGTCAGTTGAAACTAGACCACCATGGAAAACCTGGAAGCACTGGACGGCCGTTTCGTCCTATTATGGGACTCCTCAGCAGTGCTTCCAGGTTTTCCATGGTGGTCTAGCTTCAACTGACTCATGATCTTAACCACTGAAAAAATTATTAACTGTATATTTTTTCGGAATGTGAGGTCAGTATTTTATTAATTTTAATTAATTCCAACAAGCAAAAACAAACACAATAATTTAGAGTTCCTTCTCTATCTTATCTACAAATTAAAAGTGTTCATCATATAGAATCAATAAATTGGTCTACTGCTTTTATTATCCAGTCACACTCTTTAAAATAGTGGATATTTTTTTAAAAAAAAGGCTAATAAAAACAATGCTAGTGTTGAAGTATTCTAATATTTCGTTTAATTTGTACGGGACATTCATTTCGCATTAGTTTGACTTGAGATACTAAAGAAAACCGATGAGCACTAGTCAGTTGTTACGTTCTGGTGTGAGAAGTACACATTTATGATCTAGCTGAGGGCTAAACTCAGGACCTTCAGATCTCACAACAAGTGATTTATCACTAGGTAACGGAGTTGATGTACATAGTACACCAACTTCAATAATCTGTGATATAGTGCATCTAACATCGTGTGTTTTTAACGACGACTGTTTCATTCCTTAATGAATCACTCGGTCACAGATAACATTTACAAAAAATAAAGAGTTGACACTTACTCATTGGTTATAACATTCCCTGAATATTTATGTTTGGTAAACTAAAGAGAAATGAGTATAACATTCATAGCTCAAAAAGTAAATAAATACCACAAGCGAATGAAACATAGAATTTTGAATTTTGATTTTTACGTTTAAAACTGCAATAATCGCATGACGTTCGATAATATTTTTGATGTCGCTATTAACCTGAATGGTATAACGAACTCTGTTTGATGTATACGGCTAAACAGCTAATTCTACACATTTACACGAGTAGCGTATCACTTTGTCTAGTTGACAGGATACACACTAGTACTTTAGGTCAATTTATGTCAGTCATGTGACCTAATTGGGTCAAATTACAATGAAAAATGAAAAACGTTCTGAACTGTCAATACGACCATATAATAAACAAATGTAGGACTGTAATATTTTGTAAACATATATATGTTCATGAGAATGCAAATCACAAACAATAATACCATATTTCTTTTTCTCTATCGTACAAATGGGCAGTCATCAGTGACATCAACATAGACGTAACCTTCGAAGCTCTATGGAAGAAGTCACTCAATCACATGGATAGAGGTAAACTAACAAAGATAGTCAGTGGGAATGCTAAGGTAAATGGGAACTACAAAACAGCCAACCACGAACTAAGTCATTTGAATAGGCAAACTGTAGAATAACTAAAAAGCTCACTTCTCTATGAAATAAGCTCTGAAAGTGTTCTCCAGAGCTGCAGTGAAAGCTTCGTTATTAAACCATTTAGCTCAGAAAACTCAGTACTTGAGCTACAAATTTCATCCCACATAACACTCTTGTTTACTTTATAAAATATTACTTGCAATTAAAAAAAATAGTTAAAGATATACTTCTCAAGGACAATACTGTCTCACTGTGGATAATTTCAACGTCACTGACCGTATAAAAAGCCAATTATTAGCTTACTAGAAAAAATTTTCAAAAGATGAAACCTAACTTCACTCAAATATGTTGGCATCTAAAAACTTTGATTATTTGTCAGTAAACTGAAATTTATTCATTCTAGTAAGGGACTCGTCAGCAGTGCTCATCTACGATCCCGTATGAGTAATTCGAACCCAGAACATTCGGTCTCTCGCGCAAACGCCTAACCAGTGTACCAGCGGAGCTAATCCGTGTCTGGTAGAGACAGGTATCTGCCTCAGACAATCGAAGATGGTCACAGAACTTTGTGGATTGGTTGAAGTTAGACATTAACACCGTTGGATGATGGCTTAGTGGTCTAGACGTCTAGAAGTCCACACGAGATCGAAAGTTCTGGGTTCGAGCCCTGTGTGCGAGATCGTGGATACGCATTGTTGGGGAGTCTCATACTAGTGAGAAACGATTGTCCAGTGCTTCCAGGTTTCAATGGTGGTCTAACATCAACCGATTCATGATCACAATCTAAAACTTAACAATCTCCACAACCCTACACTGAAATTTATTCGTTTATTGTTAAAATAAGGAAGTTGTGGGAAGGGGGAAAATACAGTTAACAATACGATCTGTCTTCAATTACGAATTTTTTTCCAATTTTTCAGTGGATATCTTAGCTAAAGTTAGTCAAATTCGTAACAGTAGAATTTATTAGAGATAATTTTAAAAAACTGAATCCCTTTTCAGTGATGTGGAAAGAAGGATATGAAATTATCTTAACTAAGTTACTTATAAATGAACCATACAAGTAGAAAAAATTTCTTTTTGATTATTACTGCAATCTAAATTAGTATGAAAATATCAAATCACTTTTATAAGTGTGAAAAAAAACATAGTTATGCATGAGAGATGTTAACATTCATAGAGCTTGGACAAACACCTCAACCATGAATAATTTCACTACAGTAACATTCCTTTTTAATCGAATGACGATATACTATGGTGAAAAGGACATTTGCGTTCTTTGAGAAACTGAAGTAAAATGACACCTCGGATATAGATGGCAAATATGTGTTATATGAAACAAAATTGTTAATTGTTATATTTACTGTTTTTGAACGTAGTGAACAAAATGTATGGCGGAATGTTTATTATTTTTAAAAAAATGATTTTATGAACGGTGAATTATCTAGTGTTAGGATAGTCGGAAAAATATACCAATAATTATCGTGTTAAGTCTATGGTGTCCTTGAACCTTAAATGTACATTTCTTATTGGTCGATGTTTATTTCACTTGTTAAATATTTTGTAAATGTTGTTTCCTATTTTATGGTACGATGTGGTATGCTTGATTGGTATATAAACAAAGTATGTTTGAAATATAATGATTCATAACTCAGAGGCTGTGACTTGCGTTCTTGACTCAACTGGCTAGGACAGACTGCGAAGCGGGACCAATCAGGGCACTAGGTCGTCCATACGTGTTTTCCGTGTCCACTGTCACAGAGGCGATCGATAAATACGCTGCTTATCAAGACCTGCAAGTCCACACACCCGTTACAACATCTAGTTCACATAAGAACAATTTGAAGACTCGACTACATAATTGGCATTTTTAATAAATTTTCTCAAATTTAAAAATATGAAAGGAAATAAGTAGTGACTTTAGATTGATTTAGTACGAATGGTCTTAGAAAATTGATTTCTGAATTGCTTACAAAAGGTAAATAATACAAATACGAAATAAAACTGAGTTGTAAAAAATGTCTTAACAAATAGTCAGAAAGACGTCTAAACTAGGTTATCAAAACCAAAGATGAATCATTTCCAAACCTATAGACATTCATAGTCTTGTTCAAAATAATGTATTTTTAGATAATTTTCTGTCTAATTTTAAAAAAAGAACCCCATTTCCATAAAATATTACCCAAATATTTCACTCAAGATTACATTTTAATGGAGTTTTGTTCTCTGAGCTGGATAGTTTGGTTGTAGAGCTTCTGGTAGGAGTTTGTGCTGATAATGTTTTTCGGAAAATAATGAAAGCTCTACGACCAAACCATCCAGCTCAGAGAACAAAAGCTCTATCAAATTAACCCACGTGAGTCACAAATCTCCATCTCAAAAGTAAATTTTAAATTTCCTTTTTTATTGGAAATATAACTGTTGTACTTTTTATCATTAATTTTGTCACTTGATAGACGACCATCAAGCTTTGAATCATTATGCTGAAATATAACCGTTTTTTTATTTAAAAAAAAGATAAATAGAAATGCAGGTAGTTTTATTACTATTTCTGAAAAAAGATTTGTTTATGTCAAATACCATTCATGATAAAACACATTTAAAGACGGACATTGAATTAGTCATACAGGTGAAATTGAAAATTATCTCTTAGTTGCCAGATATTACTCATAAATTAGTAGTGAATTTAATTTACTGTTGTTTTTGTTCTTAAAAACGAAATAAATATAATGGTATGAAGTACATTACTTAGTTATCAGTATATGGTTATGGATATTATTGGTTTTTTCTTATCGAATTCCTGAAATGATTTCGGTTTGACTAGATGTGAACACCTGAAGCAATGGATGACCGTTTCGTCTAAGTATGGAATTCTGAAGCAGTGCGCATCTATGACCATACACATGAAAATAGTATTCAGGACCTTTGGTATTGCACACGAACCCTTAATATTTAGAAACTGTAAAATCATGGTGTAGAAGGTTTAAGAATAACGAATATTGATAATAAAAACTTTAACTTACTGATCCTTCGTAGGCAGTATACGGTGCACTTATATCTTGTTCAGTAAATATAATGTAGAAATATTTGGAATTTACATTGTTAATTGAGAGAAACTGTACATTTTCACCAAACCATAATTTGGAATAAGAGTTTGATCGCCAGCCATCAAAAAACTGACTTTTTTGTTCGGTTAATCTTCTTTTCGATGTAATGTTGTAATGATAATTGCAATCATATTGTTGTAATTTCTCAGACTTTTTGAATGCATCACTCAACTGATCTTTAGGACCAAACGCGTAAACCTGTGGTCCTATTAGATCGGGTGCAGTTTCATGTTGAACGTTGGCTGCGACTAAACTGTAACCTGTTTTAACTTGAAAAAAGAAATTCATCATGAACAATTTTCATAAGCCTTTTCATCTAGAAACACGAAATCATTGTTATGTGTTTAAGATGAATTTAATCATACATCTTAGTAAAATCTGTGAACTATACAGGGAATACTTCATTTGCAAAATGTCAATCAGTTGTTTCAGACTTCATTGTTTCTTTGTTTTCACATCAGTCATTCCATGTTCTCGTCCCCTTTTCATTGATCTTCTTAATCTTCTGCTGCCAGGCATTTAACTTTGGATTGATGACACATACTACTTATATCTGTCGATATCAGTAGCACATACCACAGTAGTGAATTCACTTTTATAGAGGACTTTTACTTAAAACAGACGATGAACTATTTTTTCCTATTGAAACAAATCTATAGATTCATTACGGTTGTGAATTCGAAGAAGAAATAACTTTTATTAAAAAGCTTACTTTCTAGTTGTTCAAATAAATCCATGAAGCGTATTCATTTTTCAATATCAACCATGTAAACAATATTGTTTGTAAGGTTATTGAAATCAGAAAGAGACATAGTTATTGGCGAATAGAAAAATAATTAATTACTGTTCTTAAAACTGATACTAGCTATCATTTGATTGTTACTACTACTACTAATAATAATGAATGGAATATCACCACTTAGAGTTTAAAAAAACATTTGTCTTCTTGTTTATTTGATAACACAATATCAGTTGGACAATGGTAAATATGCGTTATGTTTGTGGACAAAACAGGTAATTATACCATTATATAATCATTGAAATCTCATACATATGTCAATGGATGCCTTTCATAGCATTATGTTCTTTATAATAGTTTATATTTTAATTATGAAGCTTTGATTATCTTTCTAGACAACAAACAACTCAAATCCAATTTAAAAACCCATGTGGAAGAGATCAACTGAAAAAGACAGTGAACAGGAGTGTAAAAACGAATAAAGACAAAAACGCCTATACAAACAAGGCCATTAAAATGTGTTGGTTTAATACTTGTGAAATAACTGAAAAGTTCACTTTTTTCATTAATTAAGCAATGGAAGCTACCATCTACCCCATGAAATACAGGATCATGAAAATATTTTTCACTCTATAATCTGAGTCCTTTATTCATCAATTCAAACAACTGACAGTAATTATTAGATCAAAACATTATTTGAAGCAAGCCAGATCACAAACGATGAATTTTATCTATTGAATAGATCTCATTGAAGTCGTCTCAGTAACAGAAAGTTAGTCACATAGATAAGTATGACTTTACTTCATTTATTAACATACAAATATATGTACAGGCATGTCATTTACAACCAATTAAGTAAATTTTGAGTCCAAACGTTAAAGCACAAGGCAATTAAGTAGTATGAAGTTTATTGTAATTTTTTTTATAAATTTATATAAACGGGTAATAACACTAGATAACACTAAGTATTAATCCTGCTCCGAACTCGTTCTATATAAGCTTTCGATTTCGATTTACAACAAACAATTTTAACAATAATGGTAAACTAAATAAAAACAAATGAATCAGATGTTATGCACATTAGTGATTTGTTTTAATACTATAACATAATGTAACTCAACAAAATGTATTTCGTTATAAATAAAACAAGTCAAAAATAAAACTAATTTATTTCTATCAGAAGGGGTTTTGTGGAGATTATAGTAATTGCAAGAGTTGAGATCATGAGTCAATTGAAGCTAGACCACCATGGAAAACCTGGAAGCACTGGACGGTCGTTTCGTCTTATTGTGACTGGCTTCAAGAGATATATCCTGGAGTTCTAGTGCGAAGCAGTGACCAGTGGAGTTCAACCGAGTCAGTTGTGAGGTAGTAACTCACTGATGACAATGGTGGATGTGTTGCTCAATTTCGTGGATTAGTTGAAGTTAGACATTAACACCGTTGGATGCCGACTCAGTGGTCTAGTTGGTTAAGCACCTGGTGCGAGACTGACAGGTCCAGGGTTCGGATCCCGCGAGGTGGGGTCGTGGATGCACACTGCTAGGAAGTCCCAAAATAGGACGAAACGGCCGTCCAGTGCTTCCAGGTTTTCCATGGTGATTTAGCTTCAATTGACTCATGATCTCAACTCTTGTAATTTATTTCTCTTAAGAAGAATACCTACCATATTATTTTCGATTAAAGATCTGCTGATGTCAGCATTAATCATTTCAGCGATTATTTTATTCCAAAATAAATAAATAAATTTGAATTACGGTCAATGATAAATGGTGCTTTGAATAGTGTGATTAAATAATATTCTTCGTAAAATAAATAACCTAATCAATCAGTCAGCTTCAATGTAAGACCAGGCACATATATGCATCGGTCCAAGTTGCCATACCTCATTAATATAACATGATGATCACTAAATTCATAAACTAGTCACATCAACGGTAGTAATATATAAAAGAAAGATTGTGTATGAGGATATAGCACAGAAAGAAAGAATTAGATGGTAAAAAGAAAGAGCAATTTTGATCTCACAGTTTAAGGAAAGACAGAGAAACTATACACCGACGCCATTGTGATCGATTCTGAGCCATGTCACCAAGAGTCTCCAACCATTGGTTACGATAGTCACGCGGACCCCAACCAAGTAGTCTGCATCTACCAACATGGCTCAGACTAGAAGTTAGTGACTTCAAGCACTGATGCCACGTCTCGGTTTGGCCGCCCCCAACTGCCTTCCATCCGTCTCCAACACTAGTCAGTATTTCACGTCGTTGTTGAATACAAACAATAGCAATTCAGTTAATTTATCCTATATAGTACCTTGGATGATTATGGAAACTCTTCATTGCAACTGCAAATGTAAAAACAATTTACTAATAACAAATAAGACTCTTTGTTTCATTGAAAAATAATGAAAACAATGTGTTTACTCTCGTATTTTCAAATGATCATAACCTTTTTTCCATCTTCCGTGATCTGTAGAATTTTCCTGTATCTTTCCAATTAATTTCACAGCTATTAATTGGTCATTATTACGACTTTTGATGACTTTGCTTTTATTAACTAACAAGTGGACAACTATTTTTGTCTTAACATTTTTCACAAACCGATTATTACATTACTTCCTTTCAATATCAAACGTTTGTAGACAAGTTATGACACAATACCACTTCTGGTTTCTTATTATTCAACACCATTCCATTTCACTGTAGACTAACATTTTTAGCAAACATTTATTATGAGTTCGAATGTACAGTCTAAGTAAACGAAATCATCACAAGGAAAGTTTTCTTCTCTGAATTATCTTGCTCCATTGTACTAATGTTAAACATAAAAAATGTAATTCTTAAGGCCTCCTAAGTAATTAATTCAATGAAATAATGCTAAAAGTATTTTATTTAAATGCTGAACTTTTTCACTGTATTCGTAAATTCATTATTGACTAATCTTCCTTCAGATGCTTAGACAAACATCTGAATATTCATGATAATTTCAAAAAACCACTAAAATACAGTAAAATGAAACTGAGACTAATGACGGAAGAATTAGAAGAATAAATATTATCAATAATGACCATATATATATATATATATATATATATATATATATATATATATATATATATATATATATATATATATATATATATATAAGTGTGAGGTCATTTAAGGAGATGAAATTTAAGGATAACAGGGTAGTGGGTGAGGTAATAATTAAATGGATTCCGGAAACAGATGAAATAGATTATATCATAATTATAGAAGTTGTGAAGAGTTTATATAAGATTCGAATTAATGGAAAAGGATTATAAAAAACCTATAGTTGTGAGCAGGTACTAAAAACAAGTCTTATCAGTGTTACTATATTGTTCTTATGGATACTTTTACACTTAAGTTTTACCCGACCCAGACAGTATCGACTGTATTTTACAGTACATATCTGATAAGTTTGATAATTGAATAGTACTGCGCTATGGTTTCAAGATCATGTTTAATGATTACAATTTATTTTCTAAAATCATTCTTGACATTGTGAAAGAAATTACCACTTTCATATATATCATAGTATTTGTTGGTGAAAAACTAAAAATTCTGGTAGTGAAGCTTGTTAGATTTACCAATTAAATATTAAATGCATTCATTAATCGAGTTTCATTGCTTGATTTTCAATTATGATTAACAAAAAGTGATAACTATCAATAATGTAATAGTAATAATAATATACGATTATAATAAGATTTGAATTATCCGCCCTTTAATTTTATTATGGCTGTAAGCACACAATTACTGAATATAAGTTGTTTTTTTAATTGTATGTTTTTGAGATGGATGTCACTGCCGATCAATAAGTTAGAGAAATATTTTACAACATTAAACATTGAATAGATATCTGTAAGTTGACCGATTTGAAAACACGGTCCAATGAAGTCTATCGGACACTAATTCAAAAGTGCTTATTCTTCTGTCTAGTTAATCATGATGATTATATTACTCAACATTTTCAAATTCTATTGTTTTGTAAAACATACTAGGTATAAAAAAATCATGAAACATCAATTTCCATTAAATAGATTTTTTCACTTATTAAGGCCAATGAATTTTTCGTTATGGAGGAAAACTTGAACTCGGATTATTTGTATTGTTAGGACAGTCAACTGTTATAGACTAGTTATTGTCTGCCAATTCAAATGAATACTTCAACGTAAAGACTAAAGGAAATGTATATTAGTTGAAATTATGATGGTTTGTAATAGTAAAAAAACAATTAAACAGTGAAAGAGACGTATACGGTAAAGTGCTTAAAATTTATTCCCAGTCACGTCTGTGTGTAATCCTTCAGTGTAGCGATTCTTACTTACAAGACAAATTCATAATATTTGGGAAATTCCGGAGTATTGCAATAATTCAAACTTATATCACTTAATATGGTATATATTTTGTTATTTTATGGGTAAGCTAAAATATTTTGTTGATAGATCTAGTCTGCATACAAACATATCATTTCAATAAAACATTATGACGCTCCACAGAACAGTGTCGACTTGAGTTGTGAAGACAATTTCCATAAAATCCTAAATGATGGAACTTCTAATGAAAAAAAAATATACTGATCGATAAAACTTAATCATTTCATTGTAACAAGTGAAAACCCAGAAACAAAATGATGAACGAACGAAACTAATCAGTTAATTAAGTTTTCAACAATGATTTCATCCATACACACACACACATTCACAGTGAAGAATAGAAGCATTTCTTATCTATTCTGATCTTTTAAGTTTTCTTTTTCCCATACTTGATGATAGTTTTCTGGTTGGAAAAAATATATATATATTACTACAACACTACAAAGATAGTCGACTTTAAAAGAAGTTGTGGTAAGAACAATAAAAACAAAAGAGAAACATTTATTCCCGTTAAAAATTGTTAGATAGATCCAACTTTATTTATCTCGTTTCTTTTGCTTGTTGTTGTTGCTGTTGTTAAAATCTGTTGATATCTACATGTTCATTATTATCTCTTTTTGTTTAAATAATATTAGACTGAGAAAGAACTATCTATTCAGTCACTTAACCAAATGTCAATATAATATAACAATAATAATAATGAACTATTTATACGTTTGTTATATACATGCACACGTTTATACAAACTTATATACAGATAAATAATAAGATAATTGAAAATGTATTCTTTCAAATATGTATATTCATTTAGATATATTTTTCAATTGAATGGATTCAATTGTTTTTTTCCCGCTATCTCACTCATCTCAGTCATTGTGTTCAATTGAATAGAAAATGAAAATGATACTCGTTTTTTTTCTGTGAATTAAAAAAGAATTACCTCAGTGAAGTGTTTTTTTTCAACCTGTCAGTTGGATTGTTTTTTCCCTTTTGTTTAATATTTTTATATGTATAAGTGTGAATAGGGACTATTTTTTGTTACCACACTTCAACACTGAATGTTGAAAAGAATAAATGTATTGGAAAAATAGATTTGAATAATAGCACATATCTTATTGCTTATTCCTATTGACTATTAAATAGATTGTGTATATAAATAAAACTGACAGATTAAAATTAAAATGTATGTATATACATTTATATGACAAGGTTGTTTTCATACTGTATTCAGAACTTAATACTTTTGACTAACTTTCCAAAGACAAAGTAAGTTAGGTGATTTTAAGAAAAAAATTGAATGGATTTCTCGGAATCTTTTTCAAACTAAATGATAATCAACAATATGTATAACTATTAAATCAAATAAACCTAATTCATTGAATTATTTAATTACTCCTTCTTAATATGTTCATGATTTTCAAAAGTTCTTCAATTGACTCCAATTCTTGATGAAAACAATCATCATATTATGATATTTTATAAATTGATATTCATTAACATGATATGATGGGTTTTTTTCTGATCGAACGTAGTCATGACAAATATTCAAGTATTCATTAATGCTTACTATTCAAAAAAGTTATACCATGTTTTACGTTCCAAAGAAACTTATGATGGACAACCTGATTCAACTAGTGAACACATTCTTTGGAACACTTTTACCTCTAAATGTTCTATAATTATATTAATAATTTTTAAATAATACAAAAACTTTACTTAGCACCTATGAAGTTTCACTTTATTGATTTCATATCATTTCACAAATTACATAATCCTTAATTGTACATTTTACTGTATAATTATTATAGTATTATTACCACAATGGGTTTTGTGGAGATTTTTAGAAATTTCACTGGTTGAAATCATGAGTCAGTTGAATTAAGACCACCATGGAAAACCTGGAAACACTGGACGGCCGTTTAGTCCTAGTATGAGACGCCTCAGCAGTGCGCACCCACGATCCCGCCCCCCGCGAGATTCGAACCCAGGACCTATAGGTCTCACGCCATACGCTTAACCAAGTGAACCACTGAGCCGGTATCCAACGGCGTTAATGTCTAACTTCAACTAATCCACGAAGTTGCGCCACCGTACATAATTGTCTTCAGTAAGTTTCTATCTCACAACAGACCTGGTTGAACTCCACTGGTAACGACTTCTCACTAGAATTATTAATTAATAAGAGAAAGAGAATTGAGCAAAGAAAATTTTCTTTCGACGAAATCATTTACTTAAGCTGTACATTTGTATATATAGGTATATGAAAAATGTATGTCAATGTATGCCAATACCTCAGCATCTTATACAAGTTTTCTTGATTATCATTCAGTTTATTATTATGACCTCTGTGTTTGTCGCTTTTCTTCATATCTGTCAATTGAACTATTATCTGACCCATAAACGATTTTCTTCCTAACGCCTTGATTAGTACGTAACCTCATTTGTTATTTATTCTCGAATCCATTTTTGTGATACAATCCTTCCTATCTTTCGATAGACGTACATTTTCCATATAACTATGTATATACGAATGCACAGCTTAAGTAAATGATTTCGTCCAAAAGGAAAAATTTTCTTCGCTGAATTCTCTTTTTCTTATTCAATGACACTATGGGTTATTTTAATTATTAATTAATTTTATTTATCAAGACGGGTTTGTGGAGATTTTAGAAATTTCACAGATTGAAATCATGAGTCAGTTGAAGCTAGACCACCATGGAAAACCTGGAAGCACTGGACGACCATTTCGTCCTAGTATGGGACTCCTCAGCAGTGCGCATCCACGATCCTGCCCCCCGCGAGATTCGAACCCAGGACCTACTGGTTTCGCGCGCGAGCACTTAACCATACACTTTATTAGAGTAAATTTCACCCTGTTGATATATTACTTGATTGAATGTTTGCTTAGAAAAATTGAAAAAAACTCAGTCAGTGTTAAACATCATTCTGTGTTGGCGGTGCATTTATGATCTTAAAAGGACTTTCATTCTTTAATAAATTTTATGGCGGAACATTTGTCATAAAATATTTTTTGCGAAAAAAAGATGAAGGGAGCGCAACACAAAAAAAATTATAGAACCAGTGGGAGAAAAGAGAGGAAGAATCAAGATGTAAATATCTCATAGTTATGTCATTGAATCAATTTTTTGTTTTATTTCAAACAGATTTACAAGGAGACAATAAACAAGTGAACCTGGTTAATTAAAATAATAATTATAATTATTAGTCTTATTGAATAAATCTTCCTGTATAAATCTTGATTTCAATTTAATTCTTGATTTCAATTTGTTTATTTCAGTACTGATTATTTATTGGATAAGTTTAGTGTTGAATTTATTTCATATTAATTTATAAATATGTATTACACAGATTGAAATCATGAGTCAATTGAAGCTAAACCACTATGGAAAACCTGGAAACACTTGACGGCCGTTTCGTCCTAGTATGGGACTCCTCAACAGTGCGCATCCACGGTCCATATCCCGCGCGAGATTCGGGCCCAGGACCTATATGTCTCGCGCCATACGCTTAACCAGCTAAACCACTGAGCCGGTATCCAACGGTGTTAATGTCCAGTGCTTCCAGGTTTTCCGTGGTGGTCTAGCTTCAACTGACTCATGATTTCAACCTGTGAAATTTCTAAAATCTCCACAAACGCCTTCTGAAAATATGTATTAATTTATTCTACAAACTTTTATCATTAGTTCAGACGAATCGCTTTGATTAAATTTAGTGATGGATTTGTAATGATGATTCAACTTACAGTTTTATGTGATTGATTATCGGTAACCAGTTAAAACAAGAATATAATAAAGCGGTGTCCCCCCACATAGAATCAGACTTCATAACAGTTTACATTCATAACACCATAAGTACTTACACTCACTACCTTCAGATTACTGAGTTGGTAGGTGGAAGTTTAGGACATGACCAGTATTCTAAGTGACCGAGATATACTATCTTGATTGTTGGTAATAATTTAATATCAGTTTATCTTAAAGCTAAAGAATAGAAATTAAATAAGTGAAAAATTAAACTTAAACTATCTAAAGTTCCTTGTTTCAAAAATATAATGGGGTGTCAAATATAGATAAATATAACAAGTCCATTTTTAACTTCTTATGAATTTTACAGACCAACACCTTATTCTCTTCATTATTTCGAATAACATTTTGAAGCCCTATGATTCTACTTTCAGTTGAATATGAACTGCTAAAATTTAATACAAAGATTGAGTCGATACTACTGACTATCCGTTAGGTTATTTACGTAAAAATGAAATGCCAATAGAAAATATTAGCTATCACATATTCATTTATATTCATAAAACACTTCCAACAAAGAATATTTTATTCATAAACTTCTGACATTTATATATGAAATCTCTATCGTAGTACAAATCAGAACCAAGAAAAAAAGCTTACAGAATACATCAAATCTTAGTACCATTATTTAATTTATCAAATATCTTTCTTTAGGAAGTAAACAAACTGTTTTAATTAGCTTTTTTAAAAATCATTTTCGTATAAATTTATATCCATCATCGAAACATTGATAGTATAAAGCTTAACATGTTCTCACTAGTGATTAGCTTTGTGAAGGAATTCTCGGAGTTCTAGTGAGAAGCCGTGACCAGTGAACCTAATCCATGTCGGGTACAGACAAGTATCTACCTCAGTACAATGGAAGATGGTCGCGCAATTTCGTGGATTGGTTAATGTTAGACACTATCACCATTGGATGCCAGCTCAATGGTCCAATAGATTAAGCGTTCGCGCGTGAGACCGAGGGCCCTGAGTTCGAATCCCGCGAGCGGGATCGTGGATGCACACTACTGAGGAGTTTCACAATAGGACGAAACGGCCGTCCAGTGCTTCCAGGTTTCCAAAGGTGGTCTAACATCAATCGGTTCGTGATCTCAGTCTAAAGCTTTTATATTGAAATCGTATACGAAGTTATTGTAAACAAGAAAGACTATTTAACACTAACTTTTAGTAATCACCTACTACCCCATAAATTCTTCAAAGAATCTATTGTCAAGTTAATTGTCAATGATCACACGGTTATGATGTAGGATATTTAGCTGCATTTGTCAATTTACTTTCCAATAAAATATAGAAGAAAATATTGGAGTTTTCGTTTTCAAACATTTTTGGATATCAGTTACATAGTTTAATGCGTAAATATTGTGAAAAATTCAATTTATATTATCCATGGTTATAAAATTTTTAGAAAAAAAAATCAGATGAATTTCTAACATGCATCTTTCTTTAAATTTCCCATGAGATAAATATAAGAATATTTATTGTTAATTTCTAAATAGTTCGTTAGTTAAAAAATAACCCAGTGTGTCTGTGTTTGTGTATGCGTGTATGGAAAATGACCAATACTTTTTGAGACACAATAAAAAACTAATTAGATAACTGATGTTTACTAAAATTAATGGCAAATATTATCAATTCAAGTTGTCAAAGATGGATTTATTATTGGTGGCTTTTTATATTTCCATGGATTAATACTTTACCATTAGTCTGGATCACCTAATTTTACAATTGCTAACCTTATGAATACTGTTAATCAAGATAATTATAAAATATATCCGGTTACAATAAACAAATGGTTAGACATTAACACCGTTGGATATCGGCTCAGTGGTTGATAAGTTAGGCGTATGTGCGTGAGACCGATAGGTCGTGGGGTCGAATCCTGTGGGGCGGGATCATGGACACGCACTGTTGAGGAGTTGCATACTAGGACGAAACGACCGTCCAGTGCTTCCAGGTTTTACATGATGGGCTAGCTTCAATTGACTCATGAAATCACTTATTAAAATAACTCATAAAATTCAGATTGAATAAACATCAAAAGTCAGATAATCAGTAAACTAACTACAAAAAGCTTGACTTAAGAAAATATTTAACTATTTTGTACAAAATAAGTACAAAAAGCATAATATAACTAAGAATTACATAAAAGATAATTGAAAAATCTGCAGAAATGAAAGCACCTATCATTAAGTAACTTGTGATTTCTCCATACGTTTTCATTCCTTTTTTTCTACTACTTAACCTTCACATTTCTTGACAACTCTCAATATAGTTCATTATTTGTCTGTTATTTATTTATGTTAAATCATTTAATTTCAACTGATTTAAAATTATAATGTATACAGACAGTAGATCAAGGATAGTAAATTATCAAGAATCTACTGACTTAAGTTTTAACAAAACATATTTAGTATCTTCATAAAACATAAGCTCCCAATGAAATTCAAATTTGCGTTATCCAGTGCAATAATAACAAATTCTCATCAGTTTTTGACTAATCCTTCTACTGTTGGAGATATTTACAGTGAGTGACCATTAACAACAACTAATTTTGCGTTCGTCTTGTCCATAGAATCGATTTTTATTGTACTGATCAAGTCACTTAACTTAGTGAGCAGATTGCAACTTGGACGATGGGATTAAACTACCATTCAAAACTAGGTAATCATGAAGTTGGTTGCTACTCAGTAATCACTTACTTATCCTTCGTGGAGAAGCATAGGCCGCCCACCAGCATTCTCAAACCAACTGTCTCCTGGACTTTCCTTCCCAGTTGTTTCCGATAGCTATTCATCACTTTTCATATCTGCCTCTAATTCACGGCGCAGTGTGTTCTTCGGCCTTCCACTTTACAGTTTCCCTTCAGGATTCCAATTTATAGCTTGCCTCTTGATGCAGTTTGATGTTTTCCGTATTGTATGTCCTATATTTATCCATCTTCTTTTTTTAATTTCCCTTTCGTCTGGAGTCTTGTTTGTTCTCTCTCACGTTAGGCTTTTGCTGATGGTGTCAGGCCAACGGATATCGAATATTTTGTGTAGGCAACTGTTTACAAATAAGTGCGCATTTTTGATGATGGTTGTAGCAGCTGATCAAGTTTCAAATCCGTACAGTTGAAGTTTTTTGACATTCGTATTGAATATTCTGACTTTGCTATTGGTTGACAGTTGTTATGAGTTCCATATATTCTTCAGTTGTGGTAATACTGCTCTTGCTTTGCCAATTCTCACCTTTACGTCTGCATTCGATCGTCCTTGTTTACCAATGATGCTGTCCAGGTACGTAAAATTTGGTTAGAAATACTAACCATACTCAGTATAATTTTACCAAGGTGCCGGAGTTCTAAATGAATCATAACACTTATATGATAGACATTTCAGCAAATTATTGGCTTCTGACTTGTGTTCCATTGGTTATTACTAACAACGGATACAGATAGTATTGACACCGGTAAACCTTTGTTGCTATATATCTTCAATTTGACGAAAGCGAAAATGTTAACCGTGGTGACATGCTTGACGTCAGGCTTTAAGGACTTGAAATCCAACCCTTGGGGGTTCGTTCGTACTATATGCTAAGGAGTCCTAAACGAGGATGAAAAACTGTACATTTTTTTTCTTCCTTGAACCTATGAGTCTTACTGATGGATTCTACTGTTGTGCTGACGAAGTATTGAGGAAACACGAAAATGGGGATTTAATATCATAAATATCTAACAAGTGAGTAACTATCGATCCTAGCCGTACTTCTTAATTTAAATTTCATTTGAAATGAATAAATTTGTATTCAACTACCTTAAACTGAAATCTGTTCAAATGTAAAAGAATTCATTACTTTGTAAATCGAATACTTTATTCTTTCGTATGTCTAAATGTCTTTCCATTTCAGTCTCAAAGATTTTTGAGTAACGTTTTACATTTTTATACGTTCCATCTGCATATTATTTTGAAGTGTAGCCATTTATATTAGCAGCGAAATAATGTATCAATTTTTCCTATGATGCCAACAATTCTACAACCAACGCTTAGAAAGCAATTATTTATTAATCAAAGTAATAACATTTAATGTAAACGTTGATGATCATTTTCTGGAGACTACGAAATAATACAGATCATAAATAATTGTCATGGCATAAAAACTTGTACACTTTATTTACCTTCAAATGATCGATATATCACACATTATTTTATATATGCTGTTTGTGAAGAGTTGTGAATAGTTTAGAAGTAATTTTCAGATGACTAAAAGGCAAAAGTCTCTAGGATTTGGATAGACGTTTCTTTCTAGTTTAAAATACACTGCAGGATCCTTCCACAAAATCACACTGAATAGAATTTAGGATCTTTCAATTTTTGGACAAGAATATTTCCATTTTGGATAAAATAAACTTTTATTACTCTGTAATTAATATATTTCAAGAAATGTTATAAATAGGTGATGAATATTACTTAATGAATATACATTTAGGACATTAATCCAAGTATTTTCATCCATATAACACTGGGAAAAATTTCAAACAATACATCATTATAACTAGTTTACACTGTTCATTGATAAATTGCGTTCATATTTTAACATTAGTCTTTGAACTATTTGTCCTTTAGAAACTGATTCATATAAATCTCTTTATTGAATACAGTTACAATATTCATTAACAAAATTTAGGTTTATTATTATTTTATTGAATGAAGATTATAGTTAAATATAATTATCTTACTATAAAAGGTCAATATTACTAATCCTATAAAATAAATAATCCTAGAAATAATTAATGAATAAATACACACTAAACAAAACAATATTCTGTCATTTTTAAAAACAAATAAACATCAATCGGTTCATGATCTCAATCAAAAACTTAATAATCTTCACAAGCCCTATACTAGTAATTAACATGTGCTCACTAGTGATTAGCTTTCTGAGGGGATTCTCGGAGTTCTAGTGAGAAGCCGTGACCAGTGGACCTAATCCATGTCGGGTACAGACAGGTATCTACCTCAGTACAATGGAAGATGGTCACGCAATTTCGTGGATTGGTTGATATTAGACACTATCACCATTGGATGCCAGCTCAATGGTCCAATAGGTTGAGCGTTCGCGCGCGAGACCAGAGGCCCTGAGTTCGAATCCCGTGGTGTGCGGGATCGTGAATGCACACTACTGAGGAGCCCCACAATAGGACGAAACGGCCGTCCAGTGCTTCCAGGTTTCCAAAGGTGGTCTAACATCATTCGGTTCATGATTTCAATTAAAAACTTAATAATCTCCACAACCCCTATACTAGTAAAAAAAAACATTAAACAATCAAATTAACTTTGTCAATTTATCCGATCAGAAAACATGATCATATATACATATTGAAAGTGGTTGCTTAGATTTAATGACTAAAAATAATAAGATCATTTGAAATTGCCTTGGTGACAAATATTCTTTCGCTGCATCTTAAATTTTATTTTATTTTTTCTTTAAACTCTTTCTTGCATTTATTACATCACTGAGTTTTGCCTCAACTATCTTCTAAATTAATAATCTTATTTTATCAACTGAGCTCTACTCACTAGATTCTTATCAATATTTATTCATTATGTAATTACTTGTTTCTAGCCGTTTGAACTGTTGTCAGAATGAACGTTGTAGAATGTTCTTTCACACAGGGTATATATTTACAATATTCAGTCTATTAATTTTATTTACACCCTTGCTTTACTATACGAATATGTCTTTAATATAACTTCCAACCAAACTCTTTCATGTCAGTAATTTAAACTCATTATGTAATTGTGATTTTAAATATCACAGGATGTAAGCAGCTAACGAGAACCAACGAAATAAAAATGAATTCATGCTATTCTACCAGAAAATTTGTTCTTGCTCTTTACAAAATAATAAAGGGAACTATGTGTATGAAATTAAACACTTACGATTATTCTTTAATTTAAAAAAGAAAATGAAATAAATTATTCAGTGTTTCTATTTTCTCCTTACAAATGGTTTCTAACATTATTGCTAATAATCTACAATAGAGGTTTGTATAGGCTATGTTATTCAGTTAGTTTTTTTAAGATAAAATACTTTAAGATTTAATAAGTTAAAATTGTTCTGATGTTTCGTTTGTTTCAGGTATTAAAGTAATACATAATGTATTGACTTTTAGTGTTTATTGCTGTAAAGGAAGATTTGCTGCTCTAGATATGTACTTAAAATAGTTGTAAAATAGTGTCAACTGGATAATCAGTAAAAACCGATCAATCTAAAAAATTGCTATTTTATTGAGAAGAAACTCTTAATTTGTATGCGGTCATGGACTAAAGTGACAATATCCATGTTCTTTAGTAGGCACTGAAACTGAATATATATGATTGTAACATCTTGAATTCCTGGTTTCAAAATCTTTTTAGTTTAAAGTGGTAGAAAGCAGTGATAGTTCCTGATGAAATAAGTCAATCAGAAAAGTGGTATAGTTGCATTTACCCTATATCTTCCTCTAAGTCGTAAGCCTTAAAATTATTTTGTGCAATTTATAACTTACTATTCTACGCTGGCAAATTGTCGTAATAAGCTTCTATTCTAAATGGCTATCTAATGATTTGAAGTAATACCATTTATCTTGATATAAAACCTTTAGATCTTTTAACGTTGCATATCTCTAATTAAAGGGATTAGAAATAATAATGAATTTGATCTATATTTCGAATAGGACTGATGAACGGTTAGTTTATTTATTCGGAAAAATAATGTTACAAAATTTCGTTTAACTTCGGTGAGCTGACCGATCATATGATTCATTGTTTTGGTAAAACGTTCTTGAGTTCAGTGGATTGTTATGTTTAACATGATACTACCAATGATAGCCAGAAGTCTTTTTATTAGACTAAATAATAACACATTACATTACATTATTACCTTATACAAGTTCTCTTGATTATCATTCAGTTTATTATTATAACCTTTGTGTTAGTCGCTTTTCTTCAAATCTGTCAACAGAAATATTATCTGACCCATAAACGATTTTCTTCCTAACGCCTTGATTAGTACGTAACCTCATTTGTTATTTATTCTCGAATCCATTTTTGTGATACAATCCTTCCTATCCTTCGATAGACGTACATTTTCCATATAACTATGTATATACGAATGCACAGCTTAAGTAAATGATTTCGTCCAAAAGGAAAAATTTTCTTCGCTGAATTCTCTTTTTCTTATTCAATGACACTATTACATTCATTATCTTTTCACAAACTATATTCTTCTCTTGATGTTAATGCAATGATAATGGTAATAAACGTAAATCCTTGTCGTTATGAAGATACGAATAAACATTTCTTGAGAGATTTCAAATATTTTTTACACAACAAGGTATTAGTAAGTTTTACTTTCTGACTCCTTTGATCTCAACACAGAATTATGTGAGTTGATGAATATGTCCATCACCCACAAAATCACTATTGTTCTTATGAATATTAAAAGCTTCATTGTAAGCGCTTGAAGCATGCCATAATTATCATGGTAATAATAATGATGTGTATGTATAAAAAATTTAAAGCGTTTGTCTAACGAGTTCCTATCTGACGTATATTGACAGTTCAATAAACATTTATCGTTTATTCTGCCCTTACACAATGATCGCAGAACTAATAATAGTTTAACTTCATAGATTTAGGATTCATGTGATTAAACAAGAATTACGCAATATTTTATCTTATACAATAATGTCAATTCTACATCTCAGTGACAATAAAATTTTTTCCATCAACTATAGTTATTATAAAAGTTCTGAATCAGTTTAAGAAAGCATTTGCAATTATGAGACTTGAAAAAAAATGGTCGTAGATTAACTGACTCAAAAATAAATCAAATGAGTTAAGAGATTAAATTAATAATCAAGATACAGTTTTGTTACAACTATTTAATGTTTTTATGTGGATATATATAATATCATAACTAACGATATCATATCAGAACAACTCCTTGGTTGTCTCTCATTATTAGTATTATTTAATCATAACCAAACTAAATAAAGTGACCATTTCATTGATTATAAGTTGATCATTCTGTCATAAGTTTCTAATGATAATATGTAGTAATCTAATCCATTTTTAAAGTCGGAAGTTGACTCAAATATGTTAGACTTTTTTTTCTAGCAGACAATATATATAATCTTTTCTTAAAGATACTTTCTTTTTGAAAGAAGAATAACCCATAGTTTTTGACAACAATAAAAATAATAACAAAATTAGTTAAGAAAAAAAACAAGTGAAGAACACTTACTATACGATATTAACAATTTCCTTTAACTCATTATTCTATCACGCCTACAAACATACAAAATTTCGGAATGAAACATACTTGTTGCATAACACCAGTCATAATATATTATCCAAGAGAATTTTAGACTATTTTAGAAACGTTTAAAATGTTTTATAAATTGAGTAGTAAGATTTATTTTGGTCATTATTAGTTCACTTTAATGGCTTAATAATGAGTAGATAAAACAAAATGAGCAGAAAAGAAACATGAAAGCCGACTAGTGGATGTGTATCTGTATTAGGATTCTGAAGACAAATTTTGAGGTGGTATCAATTTTCATGTTTCTTAGTTTACTTGTTATAACTAGCATAGTTCAGAATATACAGAAATATACCCATCAAAGAAAATGATTTATTTGAATAGTAATCAGATTGAGAACTAAACAGAAAAGAGAATTCGGTCAACTTTTGTAAAACTCTGTAATCTTACGGACTTTCTGTTCTCCGGTGAGACAAGCTAAAGGTCAACGATAATTTTTTTTGCTGTGCAATATCTTTGTGGGTGACCAAATTAAATAGATTAAACCCAATCTCAATATTTTAAAGTAGTATCAAAAGAGAATACTCCTGAATGATAATCTGAGCGGTTAGAATAATTTTAGACGTTAGAGATACAGTTTTATACATAGTTAATATCAGTGCGTAATGATTCGATTCAAGATCGGTTGCAATCAACCTTTATTCATGTATAACATTAAATCGGTATACTTCTTGTTTAACCACTTTGTTGTGTCGTTTACTTTACGATTATTTTTTGTGGCGGATTTCGTTTATTTTTGTCTTTTGTCAAGTTGAACTATTGTGTATTTGGCTGGAATTTCCTAATACCGTCGTAATGCCTAAATTTCTAGTCCATGTAAATTTTTTACATTTTAGTTATAAAAGATAAATGAATAGTTAACGAGTTGAAAATATCTTGTTTTCATATAGCGAATGTTTATGAATATTTTTTCCCTCCGATCATTCAACATAAAAATGTTAACATTACTTATAAATATGCTTATTTTCTTATTTAAAACGTTTTAAAGCAAACTAGTCTCTAACTTATAGCTACTTCTTTGTGCATAGGTTTGCTTCTGTAGGGAATGTTAGTCAAACTTGCCATTCTTGTTCTTCACATGAAATCTGTCTGATTTTATAAATGAAAAACCTAAAGAGATCATTTAATTGCTTTTTTATTCATTTCAAATATCTATAATGTAAAATTACCGTGATTGATACAGAACACTCGAATCTTAGAGACTTTTCTAAGCCACTGTACTTAGTGCTATTCACATTTTAAACCCTGAACATTGTTTTATCTACTTATCTCTTACTTTGTAAAATACCTATGCAGGATGAGCAAGAAATCGCACTTAATAATTCCTTATTTTATTTCATAACTACTGAATCTCCTTAATTTACTGACTAACTTCATTTACTGATGTTAGATTATTCAACCTATTGATTTCGTGGTGTTTAATATATCATCTATTAAGTCTTTATCTGAATATTTATCGTAAAAGATAGTTAATATTGTGTGATCACTACCAAGATATCAAACTTTATTTAATATCCGAATATATGTCAAAAGTTTTGTATGAATTATATTTTCATCAGTATGGAGTTGTGGAGATAATTATGTTTTTGATTGAAATCATGAACCGATTGATGTTAGACCCCCATTGATAACCTGGGTACATTGGACGGCTGTTTTGGTTGCTAAATTGATTCAAGTTTTATATACAATTGTATTACGCAAAAGTGATATATCATCAAGAAGATAGCCTTTTTATTAAATCTTGTGTTATTCCAAAATTCATAGAAAATTTTTCTATTACACAACCAATAACCATTATTATTGAAAAACATGTATTACAAGGAAAGATATTTATCTATATTCTATCATCAAACTAACCATAACCGATTATAAATCTATTGTTTACCTTACTTAATTTGATGTCTTATTTAATTCAGAGTAAAACACATTCAGAAAGCAAATCCATGTGTAACAAAATAAAAATTTAATTTAATAAATGACTATTGTGCAAATGGAATAAAAGTATGAAAAAAGATAAAACATTTTGTGATGACTCTAATCACATTGCAGGAATACAATGGAAAGCAGTTGATAAAACCCATTAAACATTATAATTAAGTATTGATTCAATCCAAAGCTAAATTCAACTTCTGGCAATACCATAAATAAACAAGTAACATTATTCAGATCCAACTTAAACATTACATCGTTCTGGATAAAATTTGAGTTCATCAGTTAGTATACATTGTGAGTAGAGAGCGAAAACACTAAATAGTCAATTATGTTTATAATAATAAAGTAAACAAAAGCTCTGTTCAATATTCAATATTCTGGATACAAATTTATGAGAAAGTCTTATGGTTGTAAGAAATATGAAAAAAATATACAAAAAGTGAAATATACTTCATGACCTTGGGTGAGTATTAGTCAATCAGAATGTGGGTAAAATAAATAAATCATTTATTGTCGTTAAGCAAAATAATAGAAATGATATTTACTTTTTACATGATTATTAAACTTAATAAACTTACTAAAATAAAATTAGATGAGGTTGAAGAGTTCGTCCATATAACATTAGTTCATCTTGCCTTTAAAACCTTTCTAAGGTTGAGAATCGTTTTTTATTCGTGAATATATTGCTGAATAATCACTAATGTATACAACCAATACAAGGTTCATAAAATAACGCTTACAAAAAATAACCCGATGGCTATAATCATTACTCTTTTCTGTCATTCATATGGATAGTTGCATCTAAATAATTTTTCTGTATTGGTTAGTTTATAATGTATGGTGGATCTTCAGGGACATTACAATCCACTAAATTACATAAACTTTTCTCAATGGGTAAACTAGCATTTCAGATGCAATCTGCATCAATTACATGTAATTCTTATAATTCAGCTTTCACATTACCGCATACTCACCATGTAATTACAAAAAAACAAGTTCTTTAGTTTTAAGAACTGTAATAAATATATATATGCGAATTTCGCTTAGATTTTAATAAGACACAAGCTGACCATTATGGTGTTTTGAATTTAACGCAAAAATCCATGGAATCCTGTCTTAAATCTAATTGATTCATTCACAAAGTGTAGTTCCACCATATTTAATGAACAAAGAACTTTTGTGAAATAAGAAAAATGTTTAAATACATACAGGAGAAATTTCTTAACAGTTTCACTTATCAAATAACTTACAAACGTACAAACACAGTAATCCACATGCATTGTAATAATTCCCTCTTCTATCTTAGAGGATTTATCAAAATACAATCCTATCAAGTCATTATGTACGCAGTCAAAACTCTTTATCAGTTGAACTGAAGGTATGTAAAGTATTATGAATGACATGACATACCCTAATGCGATAAAAATAAGGTTACATAACACCATCAGCTCCATACACAACTTAATAGCTCCATTAATTGAAGATTCTTTCGTGATGATTGAAATAGAATTGTTGATATTAAAGGTGAAAGTTTGGCAAGATGAATAAATTTATATTCTGTAAGCAAACATTTTTGTCAAGTAGATCTTTTATTGAATTTACGTTTTGGATTATTCGCTGTGTAATTTTTTCTCATCAATATATGTTTTACATGTTTCAGTGAAATCAGTTTTATTATAATAACCACTAGATAATTAGATAAGATCTATCAGTGCCTTAATCCACTGCAACGTTATTATCAAAATTTTAGAACTCATACCTACCATATTTTGTACCATCTACCAATGAGGATAAAAGGTATTATATAAAGATCGTTAATAACTTTACATTATTGTACAGTGTAACAGATAATGAAATGATCTAATTGCTTGAGTTTATCTGTTAAATATCACTGATGATTTTGGGTATACCAGAAAATTCAAACCACTCCATAATAAATTGATAAGTTTGTTTTGTCTTAATCTCACCTTAATTCTCACAACAGTTTTGTTGATAATCCATTATCGGCAATAATGTCTTAAAATAGGTACGATTTATACAGGTTGATCATCGGCTTTACAGTATAATCAATCTTTGGTGTTATTGTAGTGGTTTTCTACCAAAGAGATCTTAAAATTCAGTCCTCTCTCTACATTTTAAATTTTAAATTACTCTCTGTTAAAACTATACATTTAATGCATAAATTTATCAAATAATTTACATGACTATTCTTTAATACTAAAAATTTAATAGATTGTTAGCATTTCAAGAAAAGAAAGAGCCAAAACTATATTCCCAATCCGGAAACAATATTATTAATGAATCCATCCACATCTATTGCGCCGCTAAAGAAAATGCAGTGTATTTTAAGAGAACACAAAGAACTATCAATCTGTTCAGATTCCTATACTCTACTCTTGTCTCTTTGAAACACGCAGGAAAATGTAAAAACTTTTCAAACAACTTACCATCAGTTGAGGATAAGTAGTTAGAAAATAATGCCAGACGAGAAGCTGCAATCAAACCTGGATGTATAGTTTGTTTATCATATGGCAGATTATTTAATTGAACCCAAGTATTTGGCCGATATTTTGAGGTCGATTCTTCTTCTCTCCAAAAACTGCAAATCATACCTAATTCTTCAAAGTGTAATACATTTGACTGAATTAATGTATATCGACGGATTTGATTAGTTCCACAAACAAAATAAATATTTATTTGACGGCTCGTACAGTTGTTGCCAGAAAACGTTGTAGGTGTTCTAAAAGCTGATGTTATTTTAAATGTGGAATAAGAAGTTTCCCATTCCATAATCTTAAATGATTCTCTTGAATTGCACAGGTTATTCATATATATAATGTTCCTGTTAAAACAAGGATTTATTTAAGATGACAACTATGATTTTGTAACACTTTCAATACATTACTATGCTATATAACAACAGAATATAAAGCTTTAATCTTTAATAACTGGCACTTGAACCGTCTTTTATTTTATTAAGTCACAACCATTAAATTTTGTTAATATCGACACTTTATTTGGACGAATTTAAGTGATACAGTTGATCGGGTTTTGATTCGATTGCTTTTCGCCCATAAAAGTTATAAAACATCTGTTCAGTATAGTTTTGAAGAGGTTAATATAGATGTTGTATATTTTAGTACAGTTTAATCACTTTGATCCAATTAATAAATGGCAGTAAAGCAACGAATATTATCCATAATTATATTTGCATTACCGGTCATCACGATAATGACGTTTATGGTTAGACACAATATCTAAAAAATCAACATGTTAGATATACGAAAAAGTAAGCGATAGAAATTTGCGCTATTGTTCAGATTTCTCTAGATGGCTTTTTTAACGCACAGCTTCAATCCTAAAGTTATCTGGTTTAACATATTGGGGAAATTGTAAAATATGTTTGCAAACCACGTATCTATTCAATCTCAAGGAAATCACTGCAGGTGACAGTAAACATTAAATATTAATAATAGTACAGTGAGATTATGTGTAATAAGTATAAATTCATTCAAAAGAATCAACAATTTAGACTGACCACACTAAGTTCTCCTAAGTAAATTTAAGTTACATGCAGAACATTATTTTCATGATATAGCGAATTCATTTTAATTACAATTAAATGCAACCTATATAAGAGGACCCATAATCAACAGATTACTCATTTTCAAACTATACGGTAAAAGTAAAAAATTGACCGAGAATACATATAATTTAGAATTATAAACAGACTTAATTTGGTACGAAAATTTTAAGTGTATAAAGTGCAAACAATCGTGTTATTGTGTAGAACTTTAGTTCAAGGAAGAAAACATATGAAAGGAATGATAATTACTAAAAATGAAAAAAATATTTAGTGACAATAAGTTATTTGGAGGTTATTGCCTTTAAAAACTGTTATCTACTATTGAACCACCGAAAACCAAATAGCTGGAATTATTCTGTGAGGAAAACAATTTGACCGTTAACCAAACGTCTTCTTAAGACTTTCTAAATAAATAAAACGATGATATTTGTGTTGATATTTGAAATAGTAATAGATGAAAAAAAATGTACTTTTATGAAAGTGCCATCTCTGAAAATACTAATTATTGCAACGGACGTCATAAACTGAAATTATCTCTTTTAAAGTGTATAAGTTCTGATACATTTAATTTATAGGGCTAGATCCAAAAGACCTGATCATAATTTGAAGTTGAACAAGCTGACCGTCAACCTGTCTTATGTTTTTCGACATAAGTAGTATGTAACAACAATCAGAAGTGGAATGAATGACAGCTGAAAGCTAAGAAGATCGAGTTGAACAAAATAGAAAGGAATTTTGAAGTGGAAGAATCGTACAGAATGTGAAAGACAGTTAATGGAAGATTTGCAAATGAAGTATTTAATATATGGTCCTCATATTTTATGAAGATATTCCGGAATTTTATATAAATAAGTGGGTTGTCCCCACCAAGCCTTCGTTCACTACAATATTACTTCTTAACTCATTACATAAAAGTATGGTTTCGTCAGTGAGTATAGATAAAGTTATTTTTAACCGTTAGCTTATTTCATGAATTAACCTTTACTTAAGTTATATGACTAGTACCTTAAAAATTCTATCATTACTGAGTTGCTAGTTAGGCTTTAGGTCGTATTAATGTTTACATCACTGTCCATATGAATTTCCTCAAAGCAATAGATATTTCTTGATTATAAGTGTAAATGACCAAAAAACATATGCTAAGATGAACTTTCTAACTGTTGCATTAAGCTATTCAGAACATCCAATACTCTTCAGCACGAACACTAACCGTAGGTATTCAAAGCGTTTAATTTGTGGGTATAAATTAACAGATAATGGTGATGAGCAAGTTTTAAAATAAAGCAGAATGAAAAATGTCTAATTATTGTAAACTTCGATATAATCTACTGTAAAGATTAAACTGGGTAGTTTATAGACTTTTTGCACAATCTTAGCCGACTTATCTTAGTTTCTTGATAATGGTTAGCAAATGGATCAGTTCCAGTCTCCATGATTCATTTTAGATAATGATTTAATTCACATGGTGAAACAAAAATCAGAAATATTCTTATTCTTATATTCCTAGATTTTTATGGGAGACCTTAAACTTTTAATAAATTTGATAAATATGCTATAAAAATGAATTATGAAGGTAGCATTTGTTGGCTGGATTAGTGATAAATATTGATTTTATCATAATTTTTATATAATAAAGCTTTCAGTTAACACAAAATATGACATTTTCCAGTCTACATGTGAATCACAGTCTAGTTCGTTTAGAGTAATTAAAAGATATATTTTGGTAAGACCTGTCATCCATAGACTAGCAACGAAAAGAAAACGTATTAACTAAATCATACCATATGAAGACAACTTGAGTGTTAGTGAATGCAATCGCCGGGATAATTTTTTATGAACGTTTATCCTGCACAATATACCGGCATTCCAAAAAGCTTTTTCACAAATCTGTTTGTAAATCTGCTTCGTAGGGTAAAAATAATTCATAGAATCGTCGTTTCTAATCAACGACAGATTAGTGAGCGAATATTCACCTGCTATTTGGCTGATGTAGATAGTATCTACTCTGTGTGAAATATTATATCATTACGTTTTGAAGCCCTTTAAAAAGTCATATCATTAATTCATGATACTAAACTCGAATATGCCTAAAGATGTAAAATTTAGTAAGTTATGTAAACAAGCCATAGAGGCTTTTTCAAAAGTTAAAATTTTTACATACGACCCATCATTTTTTGGTAAATAACCTTTAGTCTGTTTCAAAAAAATGATTTTTTTCTGCTTTTTTGGACAGAAAGCAACCGGTTTGTACACTTTTACTTTCAAATCTGTTACTCTTTATAATTACTGATAAATGTCACACAAATAATGTATTTTTCAGATAACTTCAGTTTGATACAACATGCTCTTATATTTCAGAATTCTGAAATAATAATTAGTTTATAATATACGCTGCAGACTTTTGAAAGTAACGCTTTAAATGATTATGCATACCGCTTAGAATTTTGTGAAATCATACACTGATAATTGGTTGTACTGAATCTGTGTAAAGTGTATTTGCTATTGGAATTTTGACTATACTTTAAAACTTTCTATTTTTTTGGGAGGGGACTATTCCAAACACTTTCTGTTCAGTGATTAATTGAACAATTATTGGGGATTATACCTGCAATTTGTTTTTGTACTTAGATTATTCTTTCTAATAACTATTATTTCAAACGTTAACTTTTTCATTTGAAAAACAGCTTGTTGTTTTTAATAACAACCATTTCAAAGACTTGACTTAACAAAGTAGGAGTCAACTAAGATTTTGCA
Source organism: Schistosoma mattheei (assembly GCA_944470405.2). Taxonomy (NCBI): domain Eukaryota; kingdom Metazoa; phylum Platyhelminthes; class Trematoda; order Strigeidida; family Schistosomatidae; genus Schistosoma; species Schistosoma mattheei. The sequence goes on from OX103947.1 coordinate 78,368,491, forward strand.
ATGCAATCAGAAGCCGAAGGTTATTGGGAATATGTAGTGTATTTGCGCAATATAGTTCGGATAATCTGATCGCACATATACTTTTTAAGACATTATATATGAAAGAATGAAAGGCCAAACGGATAAGTTTAAAGGTAAGTAGAAACAAAGATAATAATGAAGTACACAAAACCAGTTTAAAAATCCTACTGAATCATATATCAGTATTACCAGGATTGGTTAATGTTAAGAACAGATTTTTTTTGAACATGCATGGCTTTAATAAACCTTGGTATATGCCTTAGAAAAATTTTGTACAAAACTACGAAGGCTGCCTTGATATCAACCTTATGACCAGTCTTAATCCTGTTTTGTAGCCATCTAAGTATGTATTCACCCACTCTTACTTGCAGCTCACAATTACTCCTCCTTATGTATGTGTTTATGCACGTAAATGTAAATTGATAGACTCAATGGGATGTGAGACAACAACTTACATGATGTTTTGGCCTTTTGACGAAACATAGACCTTGATTTTTCGATAATGTCTTTTCTGACACCCAAAAAATGAGTCCATATTACCTTACCATTGAGATGTGAGCCAAGTAGTTTTATGTGGAATCAAAGACTTAACTTAGCTATCAGTAGGACGTTTTATGTAACCAAAATCGTCATCATAGCAAAGTTAAGGTCTACTTGACCTTCTATTCCTTTATAATGCTCTAATAAGTATATGCGCGATTAGATTATTTGTAATGTATTGCACATCTGTAACACATAATTCCGATAACCTTCGTCTTCTCATCGCATTATCCAAATTTATCAGGCTATAGTAGAGCAATACAGAACAAGTAGATACCATCATCTTCTGTTTCTTCCGACTTAGCTATTTAATGGCATGTCATAGTTTGAATACAAATAATCGGACAATTTAAAGAAAATTCTTGTGAAACAGGAAACTTATTGGCAATTCAAAAACTTTATTCCTTATGTGCTTACTGCTACAATCCGAATTTAGCGCAAAAACGAAACTGTCGAATACTCAGCTGATATCAATATTATTAAGGGATCTATTTCCATTGTTGCTAGCTTGACGTGGCGGTCGGGCTTGCATATCGTGATGGACCAATCAGGCTATACTGGCTGAAACAACCGTTACTCAAGGTTCTATCATGCCAGGCAAGTCGATTGAAGAGCTGTAAGACAAAAGGGAACAAACCCAAGGTCCGAGGGCAAATCGTACTGCTGACTGTACAGAGGTGTGACAGCAGTAAGGTGTTTCTTTCAGACAACCAGCATAGCAACGGTGCTGCCTTCTCACAAGGAGGGACGAGGTTAGAAAAGGTCGACCTTAAAAATGCACACCTCGCCTTATCTCACGGATATCCGTCTCCAACAATAAGATACGGGACTAACACAAAACTTACCCACAAAAAGGTCGTGTGTGACCGCTCTCGAGCAGTTGTCCCTTGGGAACTGAAGTCACGCTCTTCAATCACTAAGACCACCTACAATCCAATTTCCTTTTCAGGCACCTCCGGAAGAACTTTTCCACGGTTTAGTCAACCGGGCAGTGGTGACTACCCTCATACCTCTAACAGCACTCAAGACCTCTGTATTCATATTTAATCTCCCTCTTCAATTCCCGTTATTACTCCTACCTCGACTGTTAACTCTAAACGTCCTCCTCAAGTGTCACCATAACCAACGGTTCTAGTGAGCAAAATATTGTCCCACGTCTACTGAAGCCTCTCTCTAAACTGCACATTGGAGCCTTCAAAGTACCCACCCCATATCAAATCGGCCAGCAGGTCCCCTCAGCTAAAACCTTAGAATCTCGCACCACTGATGTATTCTGTGTCTCCAAAACATGCACACAGGATCTTAGTGTGGTCACTCGTTTGGCCTCACCTCGCCAAAATGAAGAGCCGATGAGTTACATCCTCGTATATCTGGCGAACTGATGGAAAGTACTCATGGACTGGAAGATGTAGGCATAGCACTAAGTATAAGAGCAGAGGAGCATTACTAGAATAGATCGCCGTTAACTGTCGCCTATGTGCTGTACGACTGCATATAAACTCGGAAGGATGGGGACACACATCGTTGCCTTCTCGTCGTTTCTGCCCACACTGCCACATACTGCAGCCCGGATGAAGTGGAAGACGAACTTTACAGAAAGCTTTCTGTATTTCTCTTACTCGTAACAGGTGACTATACTGCCCAAGTAGGTGGCTTAAGCCAAACAGAAAGACGTTCAGGTGGATATTTTGGTAGTCCGGCTCAGCGAGCTGATAGTTGTGACCGTCTGCTGCAACTGTGCTCAGACAATCGTTTATTTTTAATAAGCACTAATTTTAGACATAAAGAGAGACATCGTCTAACATGGCGACCCCCTACACCAAACCAACAATGGACTCAAATATATCATATTGCCATCAGTCATCGTTGAAGAGGCTCGGTAGAAGACTGCCGCTCGTTTTGGAGTATATGTTTAGACTCTGATCATGCTCTTATACGGGCATGCATCTGCTTGCGCCTCACTGGACGCAAAAAGACCATATTAGGAAGATCCGTTAGAATTAACTCATTGGCGAGAAAGCCGAATTAGATTTCAGGAACAACTGAGGTCACATTTAGGTAGCTCTTAAACGAGGCTGATCCAGATATTGCTTGAAAAGACATCCAAACAGCTGTGGAAATAACAGTGACATCTATCAGTGATTTAAACCAAACGGCTACAAAAAACCAATAGGTTTCTTCTAAGTCTATTGCATTGATGGACTATCGTAAACTTACCCCATCAGGCTCTAAACAGGATGAAAAGCAAAAGGGAATCAGAACTAGATTAACCAAAAGTCTAAGGAACGACCGTGAGCAGTGGTGGGCAATAAAAGCAGAAGAGATGGGAAAGGCGGCGTCTGTAGGTGATACAAGACAGCTCTTCAGAATAATAAAAGAAACTAGAATTAATAAGTCAAGTGTAAGTAAGACTATCTCGGAAAAAGACGATACTCATATCTACTCTCAGATTAGACGTTTAGAACGATGGGTGAAACACTTTAGAAAACAGGTTATCTGGCCTTCAGCTACTCACCATTCCCAGACAGCCTGAATGGAACATTGAAGTTGGTCTCCCGGCTCTATCTGAATTTTGAAAGGCTATAGCTAATCCGAAACGAAGAAAAGCAGCTGGTCCAGATGAATTAACTCTAGAAGGCTTTAAGAATGGCAATCCAGTTTTAGCGATTATATTGACTGATATTTTAGTTAAAATCTGGGAATTGAATGTAATGCCGTCTTACTGGTCGCAATAACTAATCGTCCCAATCTATATGAACGGATCAGAATTATTCTGTGATAACCATAGAGGGATTAGTTCAACTCATATAGCATCGAAAACACTAGCCTCAATAGTCAGCAGACGCCTAACAAAGACTCGTGGACTCCAAACACGAGACATGGCCCAGAATGGATCACAGTGGAATAGGTGTATACACTCTTTGTCTTCCCTTAAACCGTGAGATTCAAAATACTTTATGCCCTTCTTTATACTAACTGATTATCTTTCCCGGTATCATATCCTCATATGAAATCTTCATTTTCAGTACCATCAAAGCAACTACTTCTGTGAATTTGGTGTTCATCTTGTTGTGAGATGTGGCAAATTAAACCGATGAATATATGTGCCTGGTCCTACGTTGTAGATGACTGACTGAAAGAATCTATTAACCTCTTAAGTGCACAAGAAATCTTCAGTCAGTTGCTATGTAAAGGTTTGAAGAATATAAAATAACCACTTTACTTGATAGATTTAAAAGCAGTGACTTGAAATTGCTGATAAAATTCGACAAAATAGTCAAATGGCATTTAAATAGATAAACTGGAAACCACATTTTACATGTGATCATGCACGTTTGCACAAAATTAAAAAACAAAACTTTCACTTACATAAATGAAAAAAAGATATTCGAGTTTTCGACAAACATTATTTTCCCGAAATCGTAGTATTCACTACTTCTAAAGTCTTGAAACAAAAAGAAAAATTTAAAAAATTCAGTACCTCCTTTATATCTGAAAGGCATTAGTCTGGTTATCACGAAGTGATATTCAACAAAACTATAAATAATCCGAACATGGCTAACACTAAACTTGACAGATTTTTGTAACCTATTTTAGACATTTGATAAAATGAAAATAAAATAATTGATAAGTATGATACCGTAATCGAGGTCCCCAAAAATACCATCGGCAGCTTTTGTAGATTACTGCAATCCCATATTCGCCGTCATAACTGGTTGTGTGAAGTCCATTTTTCACTTCGATAATATAAATAAGGAAACACAGAATTAAGCATATATCTACTGAATATTACAAATACTCAATAGTGTTTTGCAGACTACGAACTAAAAACTACACATGTGAAAACTATCCTAAGTACCGATGTTTATATGAATAAATTCAGTTTTCATAGTATATAAAAGTAATATAACCTAGAGGCACGATAACAACAACAGTATTTGAAAGTGTGCCAACAACTCCAGTGATCACTAACAACGATGAAAGGTCAGTACGTTATTAATTATTTTCGAACTCTCGAATTTTTTCGAAGATGGAAGTTGCAAAATATTACAAGTAATATGCATCATATTATGAGACTCAACTTTAGGTATCAATTCAAAGTGATGCAGCACAGGTGTTCTCCATTTCTCAGTCCGATGTAACTCAGAATCTAGTCGATTGTGAGCAATGGGTGCAAGAACTCTGCGATTGCCTATCATTACTGACATCAAACACAAAGGGATGCATTTTATTATTATGGATTCTCCTTCGAAAACGAATGTGCCTTACTTTGTGGAGGTATTTGTATAATCGACGTATCATTAACTTTCTTTTGATAGGAATGTTCGAAGCTAAACGTATCTGATGTCGTTCGTGTATGTGAAGACCGGTACCCTGTGGAGCCTTTTGAAAATGCTGGGATATGTGTACATGTATGTTCACAAATGTCCTTAGTCTTGTGATTATTGAAAAGTCACTGTAGAACATCAAGCGTATTCACTCTTTACAATTTTAAATGCAAGTTCAAGCCAGTATATCAATTTGAAGTCGCCTCAGTTTATTGTAACATGCGAGAAACTAACTAGTTTCTGCATGCGTCTTTGCTTCGGTTAGGGCACCCGGGCAGTATCACAGCCCTCACGCAAACCAATGATAACTGCTACTGGCCTCATGGTTATTGTGTGGAAAATGTGTGTTTGGTACCCCCTTTCGTATTGATTTTATAAGTGCGACTTAGATACTTTATTCACTAACTAGAATGAGAAATATTGAAGAAAAAGCGTTCTCCTGTTAGAATGTCATTCGTTTTCCATTTACCCGAAGCTGTATATTCAAGGTGTTCAAAGATTATCTTGCTTCAAATAAGCGGAAAGTAGTAGTTGATACATCTGCTCAGTTTCATTCATTTGTCTAAAGTTGATAAGGTTCGATCTATTGAGATATGCCAGCTGACGATTTTTACCTGACTTCGATTTAGCACCAGGTTTTGCGACCGTTGATAAAATGTCAGGTTTCATTACGTTTCTTTGTTCATCCCTCTCCCTTTAGTTTTCATGCGCGATACTATTTCATGCTCATACTGTGAATCTATCTCTTTTCGAACTCCATATTATCTGTGTTCAATTGTTTTTACTATTCGTGATGCTACCTCTACTTTGCTACCCAGTTTTAGTCATTTCAACTCGCCCTTACGATGCGTGGGGGCGTGAACCGGTCCACTTGTGTACCGGCTCGTACGATAGCTATGATTAAGGGGTCAACACTGTAGATAGTTCCTTCCAGTTAAATATTAGGTAGCTAAAGCATCTGCCTAACAATCCTACGTATTAAGTGATGTATCTTATATGCCGAAATCATAATAGAGTAGGAGAGGGGTATGCATCGGTCCGTGAGTTATCTGGAGACATTCAGTTTTTAAGGTATTGGATGATGTGTCTGTAAAAAAACCTAGTCCCGTTAATGCACCCATGTTATGCAAAATTATAGCAGTATCTAAACCTTTTAAATCGAGTTCTTCTTTATATATCCCAGCTTCAGATTTTTCACTTGGTTTCTTTGTAAACCATTGTAGCTGTAACTGGAATATGATATATAATACGTTACTATATAGAGGTAAATAATCTGTCAGAGTTATCAACCAATGTATTCAAACATGCACACTCGCATGACGATTAATGTAAAAGTATATTCATTTTTCTTCACTTATTTAATTTTACAATCACTCAGTTTTAAGGCTTGGACCATTTTACTTTGTGTTCATCTCAAAAATCTAAGTTTCTGTTGTAGAGAGTAACTATTTGTTTCCCCATATACGAAAGTTTTACTTATTATATTCTTAATCACAGCTTTATGTTGTCCTCTCTCTGATTCTACCGAAAAAAATATTAGCATTGGGAATTCAGTGATGGTTCGCCTCCACCAGAGAATATTCTCACAGAATGGTTCACTCTCCTCAGAAATCGATTTTATGGGGAAAATAATAGCACTCATGATGATCAAAACCACCTGGTACCTGGGCCAATCGCTGTTCATTGTATAGCTGGATATGGAAGGTGAGGTTCGCCATCTATTTCTTCAAGCCACTGATATACATTTAGTTTTTATACATGTATTTTTGTGTTTGCGGCTTTTCCCAAAAGTACAAGCGTCAAATAACTTACATTTTCCCTGATATTTATGTTCCTGCACATGGTGACAAGTCTTTTTATCAATCATTAGCAAAACCGCTTCTAACCCCAACTTACTTGAATTGTTATTTATTCAACCGTTGATATGATTTGTCATAAAAGCGACTTATCTGACAACTCTTCGAACTAAAATACGAAAGCTTCCCTTCTCCCAAAACGCGTACTACTCCAAAACACATCTAGTATAGACCTCTCAAAAAATCCAAAATATATTAAGTTCACTCAATTACATACTGATTCAATTCAGTGATTGGTATTTACGAAAGTTATTAAACTGAACAACTGTCACTTGGACACGAAATCAGAAAAAGTTAATTAATTATGATAAAACGCAGTGAAAATTAACTAGGTTAAGATCACATTCAAAACCAGTGAAAATCTCGCTCAATTTCTGTATACTAGATTAAATTTGGGGAGTTTTGTTCGTCTGCATATCAAATACTTATAATTCATTTGATTGACTTTTTTCCCAAGGCTTATTATCTTGCTCTAATCTCAGTCAATAACTTATTTATTGCTTTTGGCTTTATTGGGTTCTTTAGGCATCTTATTAGTTTTCTTCCAACTTGTTATAGTGGACAAATATTGTTGCAGCAACCACGTGAATATTTATGTAATAGGATGTCAGCCGCTCATTTTATGCAAACTGTTGGTAATACTAGTTCCACAAACAATATATAAAGCTGATTTTTAAACCCTTGACTTACTTATCGAAGGTCCTACGTCTAAACCGTTAAGTCAAACCTGAATCTAGACATACGGATGTAGTTAAGTAAAGTTCTGTCCCTTATTGTTCATGGAATTGGCTTTTAACTAGTACGTAACAGGCTTGAACCGCACCCCAATTACTTTGGCTTGGGCACCCGAATAGGCCTTGATAGCTGATAAACCTATCTCTATAAACCTATGGGTCCTTGATCTGCTCATATTAGGGGACCTGAATGAACTAACCGTAGCTGATGAATAGGTGGTATAAGTTTTTATCAGTCAGTCAGTAACAACGTAGAACTTCGTACTTACGTACATCGGTTCGAGTTGCCACACCACATTAGCACACAGATGCAGTGGTCGATTCAAATCCCGTAGTGGTCGAGGTAATAAGAGTATAAGCAGTAATCGGGAAGATTAGTGTTTGGAGATGTTGCTTAAAGAGTATAATACAGTGAAACAAATTTGAGAGGAGAGAAAAAAAGAGACAAGGAGGAATAAGGAGATCAAAATTTGGGAGAACACAAAGAGTGGATGCACCTGCGCCATTGCAAACGATTTCCAGCCATGTCATTCAGGGTCTCTAACCATCGGTTGCTATCATCTCGCGGTCCCCAACCAGGTAGTCTACACCTACCGACATGACTCAGACCACTTGTCAGTGATTTCATGGATTTGTGCCATGTTTTGGTCTGGCCGCCCATAGCTTTCTTCCAACCTACTCCTATACCAGAAACCATCGCACGTCGAGGCATTCGATGGTTGGGCATACGTAACACGTGTCCCAGCCATCTCAACTGATGAAATTTCACTACGTCATCAATTGATTTGCTATCCTTACCTAGTACCCGTTTCCTAACAACTGCATTACTTACTCGATGGTCCCAGGATATACGAGCAATATTTCGAAGACACCTATGATCAAATACTAGTAACCTACGAATATCCTCTACTCTTACCGGCCATGTTTCACTGCCATAAAGTAGGACGGAACGAACTGCTGCGCAGTAAACCCGTCCTTTGGTTGATAGACAGATATCTCGCCTACGCCCTAAATGACGCAAGTTGGTAAATGCTAGTCAAGCCTTCTGTATCCGTGCTGAGATTTCATCACACATCAGACCACAAGAGCTGATGAGACTCCCAAGATAAGTGAAGCGGTCGACACGCTCAACTACTTCACTCCCTATCATTAGTTCAGGTGTCCATGCAACCCAATCCTGAAGCGACATTTTGCATTTCGAAGGGGAGAATCGCATCCCGAACATGATTGCATTGTTGCTTAGAGTGGTCAGAAGACTGCATTTCCAGTGACAAACACTGCCATAGAACCTTACGACCAATAGGGTCAAATGCCACCTTAAGGTCGAGAAATACTACCATTGTGTGGCGTCTGAACGTGTGTCTGTGTTCTAGAACCTGACGTAGTGTGAATATGTGGTCTATACAACCACATCCAGTCGAAAACCAGCCCAATTTTCTCTAGTCTGCTCTTCACGAGCTTTGGTGAGGCGTCGAAGTATTATTGAAGCTAATATTTTAGACACTATATTAGTCAAACTGATTCCTCTGTGATTGTCACAAGAGGACTTTTGTCCTTTCTTATAAACTGGCACAATCAGTGATTGAGACCAGTCAGATGGGATTACGTCCAGTTCCCAAATTCTACCTAAGACCTCAGTTAATCTCACTGCTAATACTGGACCACCATCCTTAAAAATCTCAGGAGTAAACCTGTCAGGGCCTGCTGCTCTCCCTCGCTTCAGATTTCCTATGGCTTTTTCAACTTCGTAAAGAGACGAGGACCTACATTAACTTGCCATTCAGGTTGACTGGAGATCGTGGGAAACCGAAGTGTGGTTGAAGGCCAGTTAAACTGATCCCTGAAGTGTTCTGCCCATCGATCCAATCCCCTGGATTGAGAATGTATAATATGTCCATCTTTCTCTGAGCTTGTTTCGCTAACAGTCGGTTTCCTAATACCGGTTTCCTTAACGAATCTGAACAATTGTCTGCTATTACCTATTGCCGCTGCCTTTTCCATCTCTCTTGCTTTCGCTACCAACCACTGATCACAGTTATCACTCATACCAATAATCTATGACTTCATGAACTGACGCTACATTTTCGTATGGCTACTCCCAGCTTTCTTCCAACTTATTTCTATATTAGCAAGCATTGGTCATCAAGGCAGAAGCTGGTTAGACGTGCGTAACACAGATTTCAAATTGCCAACTTCTAAAGGAAGCCAAACACCTCATACTCTGAAATTTCGCATTCAGTGACAAGTGCTCAGTTGATGAAATTCTGTAGTTAATAATCGATACATAATTTAAATAAGTGATGTGGTTCTTCTAGCGCCTCTATGAAGAAAGCTTATATACAACATAGACTTTTCACTCTAATTGGCGACAATGTAGAAAAGCTAGTAGTAGTCTCGTTCATCGTGTTGAATTCGTAGTTGCGAAATAATAGATTAGTGCACAAAATTATCATAGTCCTGTCATAATTTTCTACTACATTCCCCACAAAGGGAGATTAACTCTATCAACTGAAATGTGTCTTTCTTGGCTGTATCTTATTTGATACTAGCCTTGTCCATTTATTGACAAATTGTAGGATTTCCTTTTATTTCACAATATTATTACTTCTTTTATAAGGCGAATTTTCGCCGTTCTATTTTACCAGAATTTGTTCTTTAAATAATAAACAATTAATAGCACAGGAGCTTATGGCTAAATGTCATCTGGATTGGAAAAAGCAAGTGATGTTCATCAGAGCTCCTCACTTTCCCCATTTTTATATCTTTTTCTGTAGATATTTTCTTGAAGCTAATGTCCTCCTTTAACTTTGCAGGGGTTAGTTTCCTATCAGGAGAGTAGGGAGATAATTATTTATTTATTTATTTGAACACATAAATGTTGGTACAATAGTGCGCCACACAAAACAATGAGAATTTAAAGAGAAGGAAGAAGAAAAAAGGTAGGGAGCGTAAAAAAAGAGAACAATAACGAAGAGATTGGTGTAAGGTAGTGTAGTAATAATAATAATGGTAATAATGGGGGAACGGAAAGGTACAATCAGAAGAAATCTTTCAGTTAAGGAAGATACAACCACTTTTTACGGAGAAAGTAAAAGAAGGTTACAGCAGGATCGCCACTGACTTCTGTTCTCAGCCATATCTGATAACGTCTCAAGCCGCTGTGTCGCACCATCTCTCGGACCCCAACCAGGGAGTCGTGAAGGACCAACGGAAGCCAGTCCTTTGCAGCTTTCTTTCATGCCACGACACCATGTCATATACTGATCACCTCTCCGCTTTTTCCAACCAGTCCCAGAGTCGGCAAATAATGCACGACGAGGAATCCTCTGGGACGATGTTCGTAGAACATGTCCAAGCCACCGAAGTCGGTGTTTCGAGATGGTGACACCAATTGCATTATCATCTCTGTGCCCGAACACACGATGCCGAACCTCTGCATTACTGACATGGTGTTGCCACTGAATGTCAGCAATCCTTCGGAGACAGCGATGATCGAACACAGAGAGTCGTCTAACGTCCTCAACTCGGAGAGGCCAGGTTTCACAAGCATAGAGCAAAACTGCTCTCACCGACGCGTTGTAGATCCGACCTTTTACAGCCAGACTAACATCACGAAGGCGCCAAAGATGGCCCAGATTGGCATAAGCCGCTCTGGCTTTCACTATACGTGCATTGATCTCATCACTCACACACCCACCAGCACTTATGCAGCTACCCAGATACACGAACTTCTCGACTACGTCTATCTGCTCACCATCCAGGGTGAGTACAGGATTGGAATCCTGCCAGTCTTGTAGGAGTACTTTGCACTTCGAAGGTGCAAAGCACATACCATACCTACGGACACTGATTGCCAACTGATTAAGTGCGAATTGCATGGCTTGGGCATTATCGCACAGTAAGACAATATCGTCCGCATACTCAATGTCGAGAAGTCTTTCTCCAGGCAACAGATCCACACCACCATTACTTACATTCATCAGAGCTGTTTCCAGAATGTCTTCGATGGCAAAGTTTGTGAGGAATGGTGAGATTGGGCAACCCTGCCTAACCCCACTGCTCGAATGGAACAGTGGAGAGAGGTGGATGTATGCCCTCACTCTGCCTGAGGTGTTTGTATATAGGGCTTTCAGGATGTTAATAAACTTCTCAGGCACACCCTTCTTCAATAGACAATCCCAGAGAACAGTTCTGTCCAACGAATCGAAGGCAGCCCTGATGTCAAGAAACACTACGATTGTTGGCCTTTGATAAGTATGACGGTGTTCTAACATTTGGCGGAGGGTGAAGATATGATCAATACATCGTCGACCAGAACGAAACCCAGCCTGCTCCTCGCGAGTCAATCTTTCTCGGGTTTTGAACAACCTACGAAGTATGACGGAAGCCAATATCTTGGACGCTCTTCCAACTCATCCGAGCCACTGGCAGCAAGAAGTCTGGTGTGAGTGAAACAATCTGCGAGGATGATGGGATGCCAATCACTAACATCCATCGACGTCTTGGACGATGGGCAGAATTTTTCGAAGGGCAGTTCAACTGGCCTGCTGCTCCGGCAACATCGGTCAGACTGTCCTGCCCTCCATGGCCGGTGACGACTGATCCACCAAACGAGGAGGAAGTCCGCAAGGAACTCCAACTCTTGAAGCGTTACAAATCACCTGGCCCAGATGACTTACCTCCGGCTCTTTTTAAAGATGGTGGTGACTTTTTGACTAAGGAATTGACGACGTTGTTTACAAAGGTTTGGGAACTAGAGAGTGTACCAACGTCATGGAATGAGTCGATAGTTGTCCCTATCTTTAAAAAGGGTTCACGTCGTTCCTGTAACAACTATCGGGGGATAAGTCTACTTCCGATTGCGTCCAAGCTATTGGCTTCCGTCATACTTCGTAGGTTGTTCAAAACCCGAGAAAGATTGACTCGCGAGGAGCAGGCTGGGTTTCGTTCTGGTCGAGGATGTATTGATCATATCTTCACCCTCCGCCAAATGTTAGAACACCGCCATACTTATCAAAGGCCAACAATCGTAGTGTTTCTTGACATCAGGGCTGCCTTCGATTCGTTGGACAGGACTGTTCTCTGGGATTGTCTATTGAAGAAGGGTGTGCCTGAGAAGTTTATTAACATCCTAAAAGCCCTATATAAAAACACCTCAGGCAGAGTGAGGGCATACAACCACCTCTCTCCATTGTTCCATTCGAGCAGTGGGGTTAGGCAGGGTTGCCCAATCTCACCATTCCTCTTCAACTTTGCCATCGATGACATTCTGGAAACAGCTCTGATGAATGTAAGTAATGGTGGTGTGGATCTGTTGCCTGGAGAAAGACTTCTCGACCTTGAGTATGCGGACGATATTGTCTTACTGTGCGATAATGCCCAAGGCATGCAATCCGCACTTAATCAGTTGGCAATCAGTGTCCGTAGGTATGGTATGTGCTTTGCACCTTCGAAGTGCAAAGTACTTCTACAAGACTGGCAGGATTCTAATCCTGTACTCACCCTGGATGGTGAGCAGATAGACGTAGTCGAGAAGTTCGTGTATCTGGGTAGCTGCATAAGTGCTGGTGGGGGTGTGAGTGATGAGATCAATGCACGTATAGTGAAAGCCAGAGCGGCTTATGCCAATCTGGGCCATCTTTGGCGCCTTCGTGATGTTAGTCTGGCTGTAAAAGGTCGGATCTACAACGCGTCGGTGAGAGCAGTTTTGCTCTATGCTTGTGAAACCTGGCCTCTCCGAGTTGAGGACGTTAGACGACTCTCTGTGTTCGATCATCGCTGTCTCCGAAGGATTGCTGACATTCAGTGGCAACACCATGTCAGTAATGCAGAGGTTCGGCATCGTGTGTTCGGGCACAGAGATGATAATTCAATTGGTGTCACCATCTTGAAACACCGACTTCGGTGGCTTGGACATGTTCTCCGAATGTCGTCCCAGAGAATTCCACGTCGTGCATTATTTGCCGACTCTGGGACTGGTTGGAAGAAGCGGAGAGGTGGTCAGTGCATGACATGGTGTCGTGGCATGAAAGAAAGCTGCAAAGGACTGGCTTGTGTTGGTCCTTCACGACTCCCTGGTTGGGGTCCGAGAGATGGTGCTACACAGTGGCTAGAGACGTTATCAGATATGGCTCAGAATAGAAGCCAGTGGCGATCCTGCTGTAACCTTCTTTTACTTTCTTCATAAAAAGTGGTTCTGTCTCCCTTACCTGAAAGATTTCTTCCGATTGTACCTTTGCGTTCCCTGATTACTAGCACATTACCTTACACCAATCTCTTCGTTATTGTTCTCTCTTTTTTTGTTGCGCTCCTTAGCTTTTTTTTTCTTTCTTTGTATTCCTCTCGAATTTTCATTGTTTTGTGTGGCGCATATATATTGGCGCTCTCTTGTACCAATATTCATGTGTCCAAATAAATAAATAAATAAATAAACGCAATCGGAAGTAGACTTATCCCCCGATAGTTGTTACAGGAACGACGTGAACTCTTTTTAAAGATAGGGCTAACTACCGACTCATTCCATGACGTTGGTACGCTCTCTAGTTCCCAAACCTTTGTAAACAACGTCGTCAATTCCTTAGTCAGAAAGTCACCATCATCTTTAAAAGAACCGGAGGTAAGTCATCTGGGCCAGGTGATTTGTAGCGCTTCAAGAGTTGGAGTTCCTTGCGGACTTCCTCCTCGTTTGGTGGATCAGTCGTCACCGGCCATGGAGGGCAGGACAGTCTGACCGATGTTGCCGGAGCAGCAGGCCAGTTGAACTGCCCTTCGAAAAATTCTGCCCATCGTCCAAGACGTCGATGGATGTTAATGATTGGCATCTCATCATGCTCGTAGATTGTTTCGCTCACACCAGACTTCTTGCTGCCAGTGGCTCGGATGAGTTGGAAGAGCTTCCGGTAATTACCAGATGCAGCTGCTGCTTCCAACTCATTAGCACGCTCCGACCACCAGGCTTCTCGGTCCTTACGCAAGCTTTGCTCAATTTCCTTACGTAACATCCTTCGTTTGTGGTCAAACTCACGGTCACCCGGAGTAGACCGACGGGCTTCAATGAGTTGTAAGGAACCAGAAGAAACCCAGTGCTTGTAAGCGGGACGTTTCGCGAACCCACAAGTGACTTTACTCGCCGTTTTCATGGCGTCATGCAATTGCAACCAATGCTCATCTATACTTTTTGGTGGAATGGTAGCTAGCCTAGAGGCTAGCTCGGTTCGATACTTATTTGCAACAGAAGTTGCAACCAGCTTGCTAACATCAATCTTTTGGTGGTGGTCACTTCGTTGGCCACTGAAAAGTAAGGCAAGATTGGCGCAGACCAAGGCATGGTCAGAGTCCAGATAGGTACTCCAAAAGGAGCGGCAGTCTTTTACACAACCACGCCAATGGTAGCTGATCGCGATGTGATCAATCTGAGTCCAGGCTTGGGATGCAGAGGGAGGACGCCAGGTGGCACATCGGCGATGACTGTGCTGAAAGTTAGTGCTAGCCAGAAACAGGTTGTGGTCTGTGCATAGTTGCAGTAGACGGTCACCGTTATCTGTCCTGCGACCAACAAGTCCCCATCGGCCACCTAAACGACCCTCTTCTGTGCCTAGATGCCCGATCTGAGCATTCAAGTCTCCGGCTAGTACTACAATATCTGTCGAACGCACTTTCTGGAGGGGAACAGTTAACTAGTGGTAGAATTCATCCTTGATTGCATCTAGGCTGCAATCTGTCGGAGCATAGGCGGAGATGACGAAAAGACATCGTTTCTCATGCTGATTTCTTCTCACTTTGATGGAACTCTCTAATCTAACAGCACATAACCGACTGTTAATGGGGATCCAATCGATTAGTGCTGCCTCAGCTCTGGCGCTTAGTGCGACACCAACGCCAGCAAGACCAGACGAAGATGCCACAGTGTCCCCGGATAAGCCCACGTAAAACAAACTTTTCGAAACGACAGATGAAGAGCGAATTTTTAGTACTTCACTACAGTCTTGAATACGAGTCTCAGATAGACATCAAACATCGATATTAAGACTTTCTAAAGACATAGCCAGCCCTATCTGTTGTCCAACCTGCATAAGTATGCGAACGTTGAAGGCAGCCAGTTTGAATGGTGCACGTGGTTTCAGAAAAACTGCTTCAGTATTCGTATTTGTTGGTAGCATGCAATTTTCAACCAGGCAGTGACTCAAGAACGTTTAGATAGAACCGAGTTTCCACCCTAGGCGAGCTGCTGTATAAGTCGAAAAAATAAGTATAGACAGAGTAGGAATAAAAGAGGGTCAATAATGACGTAGTAAATAATAATATCAATAACTGTAATAATAATAATTCGAATCATTTGATTGTTAATCGAAGCAAGAAAAGTGGTTTTCATAAATATAGACAGTTATAGAGAGTTCATCATTTGTGTGTGGGTTGTGATACTGCCCGGTTGCCCAGACCGAAGCAGGTGGTTATCTTAGGGGGCCACACCCCGAGCCCTTGACCTAAAGGCGTAACCCCCAAAGCAGTGGAGCATCGTAAGGAGATGCAGTCCCATGGAAGCCGGTGACCAACAATTGGTTCATACGCCATTTGTTCCCTCAGGATACTGGAGCCCATTTGCACCATTGGTTTGGAATCCGGTTAAAGCGCCGGACATTCGCTTTTCATCCTCTCATTTTCGCAAACAACACCGCCACGAGAAGGCAGTGAGAAGGACTTCCCTGGCAGAGGCTGTATACGCGTGGCCGTGTGAGAGTATTTCGAGAGGGAGGGCGAACCCACCCCACTCTCGGCCATACCAGGGCATTTGGGGGCAGGGGAGATAATGGTTTTGTTTGTTTAGGATGTTGACAAAATACTGTCTTCTGAGTCATTTGAATAGCAATCTAGCCATTGTTTGGCATAAGTTTCTCTCCCTAATCATAAAGTGTTGCTCGGTGACTGGTTTGTGTTAATTCCTAACTTTGCCATACAGAGTAAAGTAGTTAAGCTCGTTAACCAGCTCTAGTGACTAGGTATCCCACTAATTCTCGGAACAGATTTACAAACCTTGGCCTTTGTCAATTGTGTTGTAAGTGAGATTTCCGTATGCCAACCAAAGAAGGATTCTAGTGCGCAACTGTTCATCTTGCATTCCTGAATAGCTGTGAATTTCAACCTATGTGAGTGGAAGCTATGTATGCGCCAAGCACTAGGCTTCTTCTAAGTCGTGCCACAGTGGGTGTTACTGGAATTAGATGTAACGTGCTGGATGAGATGGAGTGGTTGAGACTTATGTTACACGTGTCTTATCACTACCTAACTTGGCACGATTCTGGCTGGCTTAGAGGTAAGTTAGATAAAAGCTAGGAATGTGCAGATCGACACAGTACCAATTCATGAAGTGATTTACTTCTGATATGACCTACGTCAGTCTTACTCCCAAATTTTCCTCCCAAACCGTACCTCTCATGTTTCGATGTCCATTACAGTTGTAATTCGTCCTTCTCTATTTCTCTTGTTTATTTCTTTTCTTACTGTGTAACTCTAACGTATAACAATTTTAACTGATAAACATTCATCCCGGATTCTACTTTGATGATGGCTGACACGTTCTCATTGTTGTGCAAATCATTTTGCTCTACAATAATTACTCGTTTCTGTCGTAACACTCTCCAGAAGTTCTTGTTGCGACTGTAGAGATTCATGAAAATTCGGCTTTCCATTCTATACAACCCGACTGGGTTATGAATACGGCGGATATGAATTGTCACATTAAGGTTAATGGTTGTCAGTTACTCGTATAGTTAAGTTTATGAGAGTAAACAGTCCTGTCTATATTTAATAATTTTTGAATTGTTAACCTTAAGATTCTTTGCTCGAACGCTATGAACTTGTGATCGTTTTGTCACATTTTCAGCTAGCACTATCGATATTTCTCATTTCATATTCATACTTAATAACCTCATGCTGCATATTTAATGAGGGATATAACCTGTCTTTCTGAATATCGTATATATATATATATATATATATATATATATATATAAGCTGTAAATAAAATAATTGGTTACTAAGTTCTCGTTTGACCTTAATCTAGTCAAGATTTATTAGTTTTTCGTCCTCCGTTAAATACTTATCTTGAATAGACGTTGGTGTTTAAACATAGTTTTAGAGATATTTGGATTAGGTATTTCCAACATCGATCTTTCTTCACAGTGTTTTATGTTCGTGTGCTGACTTGTATACAAACATTTCCGGTCATTACTGTGAATCCTGTAATACATTTGCCATAGGTGTGCTTCTCTCTCTCCCATACAAATATATACACTTATATTACGCTTAGTGTTTGGTTATCCATTCCAGTGCTCTCAGTGAATAATTTAAATATAAATGACTGATTTTTCTGCATTTTGGTATTTCTTTGGATAAAATTTGCCCTGGTTTGATGATAAAATTTGTAAAAATTCAACGTAACGTGTTAGTTGCAATATCAAATCGTTTGAACATTAATCATCTAGTTTTGTTCATTGAGTCAAACATGAACGATAGCAGTTCATGGTAAGAAATACCCTACCTAACCTCGTAAGCATCAATAAACAACTAATTCCGGTTTATATATTGCTCTAGTCAAAGAGAAGTTCTTACAGTAGGTAGGCATCTTGTCTGTAACTGAACTCGTCTTTCCTGCTGAAAATATACCCCCATTATACTAGTTAGTTGTTCTAGTTACTTATTACTACAATGGCTAACATCGCAATTTTGAAAAGTAAACATTTATTCATTTTGGGTTAAAAACACTTATCTAACGGGGTATAACGCTGTTACACAGTGTTTTTTCATGTCCCTTTTTGAAAAAATGGAAGCATCGTTGTCAATTTTCTTCAAGAACTTGGATTTTCTAACCCACTAAATATTTCTGCTCCTTTTTCTCTCTACCTTCCTCTTCTACCGGAAATCGTTCCCTTATTTGGCTCCTTGTTTAAAAGGACAAGATTTATCTTTTTTTATTTATATCCTTATTGAGAAGGAATTGCTCCATTGACTGAAATATGTATATATGGGTTGACAAAATGTTTTTAATAAGGATATGAATAAGAAAAAAATAAATCTTGTCCTTATAAATAAGTAACAAAACAAAGAACAAAGTGAGGTTGTGGTTACCTACAATCAGCAGTCGTGCATTAGGATTAAACAGCTTTCTGGTTTACGGAGATTTTTAACTAATGCTCACATATCTACCATACTAGCGAAGTTATTGGCTGTCTAAGGCAAGTTTAATAAACGTAAACTACTCATTTGAGATCCGTGTGATAACTGGAATCAGTTGTTTGAGACGTTAGATGATATGGCTTAGTATCAACCACAGTTATTGATCCTGTCTGCATTACCCTTTATAATTAGTTTTGAAATGCATTTTATTTCTGGCTTCCTGAAGGGCAAACTTTCCTTAAGAAATTCCCAAATCACATGCGAATTCAGAATTATTTAACTAACAGATGGTAGTGATTTGCCATTATTGATTTTCCAGGGCAATGTAAGTTTATTTTGTTTCATTTTAGTGATAAAAGGAATTCAATTTTAGAGTTATTTGCGTATTTAGCTTAAAACCTATATGTAATACGTATTGTTTCCTTGAATCATTTTAAAATGATATATATCGTTTTACTCAATATACTGTCGTTTGTATAGTGGCTTGACTAAACTGTGTGAGCCTTTTGTATTTTTTTAAACTGAAATATTTAAGGGCTCCGGTTCTGGTAGCTGTTGCGTTAATGGAACTTGGAATGTCCAGTGAAGATGCAATAGAATTGATTCGCAGGTACTTCATTATAATGAATATTAATAACTATTAATATTTGTTAACCTATATTCATATTTTAATAAAATCCAATTACAATTTTCACATTTACATTAATTCTACATTGTATACAACATTTGTAAACTTGGTTAATAGTTGTTATTTAGCCTGTCTCATAAGGTAATTACCGGCATTAAATTATGCCATAATTTATACCATTTATCGGTTCGCACATTAATAACTTTACCAGATAGCTCTGTTTCGTGCATATAAACTACTGTTTATATTCATTTAATTAATAAAAAAATGAATGTCAACATTCTACGTACATTAGACTTTACGATGAAATAAATTAAGATTGTATTGATTGTATTACTGATAACTAGATACATTTATAGCAATAATGTAGAACAAATATTGTTTTAAATTCGGAAAGTGTGTCATCAGTCAAGCACTAAACTAGCAGTCAAAAGAGACCATATATTAACTAATTAAGGTTTTAAAAATTCTTGTTAAATAACTAGTCAAGGTTTGTCACTAAACTGTTGTGTAACTTCAAAACAGTGACCACCATTTTCCCTTCTCGCAGTTTTGTTTTAATCATCGAATATTTTATTCGTCAGTTCTGTCAATCAATAGCACTATGCTTTACAGTAAGTAATATTTCCGCCGTTCTTGTATGAATCTTATTTTTGCTTACGATTAATCCTTTACAGCTTATTTTATAGTTCCACAATAATAGTTGGTGACTGACTTTTTGTAGAACATTTCTTAAATTTTCTGTCTTATTTATAACAACATTTACTGTATTAAAATCTAATTGAAGTTGAAACCGCCAGTTATCCAAATTCCGAACTGATCGGTTTAACACGAAATTTCTTCTCTATTCAATAAAAAAAAAGATCAAATGATTTTAATGTGGATATGTTCAAAAAAAATATAAAATTCTTCATTGGGATCTTATTTTTCTAACCTGTCAGTTAACTAAAAACTACTGTCAAAAATCACCTGATCCTTTACTGTATTTTATTCAACATACAATCAAATTAGTATATTCACAAATTATATTGTGTAATAGATTTTCTTTTCAAAGATGATCAACTTGTTTTTTTTTCTTAGTATCTAATGTTTAATTGATATAATGAATGACCGAATTGTGACCTTTCTACACAGTAGATGTTGTTAATATCCGTAATAATAAATATTTATCCTCCTTCATATAGTTTTAACAATATGAATAAATACATATGAAAATAAAATTACATAGTATAGTAACACTATTTTGTAGGATACCTCAAAATAATACTGATTAAAGAGAGGCGAATTTATGCGTCAATCTAGAATATCCGATCTCGTTTTATGTGTTAAATCTTTATTTATTTTCAAGAATAACCTTGAAATCGGTCAACACATCTAGTATGTGGATTGTTAATTCCAATTAATATGAATTATAGTATTTTACAGTTTTAATTGTAAATTTATCATATCATACACTTCATTTATGTAAAGCGAATTCTTTCCTTATTAGTTATAAATAAAGACTGACTATATATTAAAATTGAACTATTTTCATCTTATATTTATTCTATCACTATTGAGATGTCATTTGATTTAACGATATTGTATTTCAATGCTCAAATTTATTCTTTTATCTTCTTACAGTAAACGTAAAGGTGCGTTTAATGATCGACAAATTCATTATCTCACTAACTATCATGCGCATTCTCGTTTACGCCGTCACAATCATCGTTGCTTTATTGTATAATATGTATTCATTCAAAGCGTACATACAACATAATATGTACACATCCACTTATCATCGTTTCTAATTCTTTGTGTAATTGCCAACATACAACATACAGTGATATTAGTGATGTATTTGTTTCCGTATTAATGATATAATATTTGCTGTCTTATTTCTTAGAGGTACTTATTTGCTATTTCCTTTATATATATATATATATATATATATATATGTCAACCTATTGGCTTTCATTCAGTATGTATACAGCACAATATCAAATTCTTCTCATGTATATGTGTATAATTTTAATCGTGCATTGTTTTGTTACTGTTTGATTTACTACCTATGAAAATTCCACCAATACTTCTTATTTGTATAAGTGATCTTTCTACCACCCTCCTTTCAAAAACAGAGCAATTTTTCGTCAAAGATATATGTCCACTTGTTGAATTCGATTACTTTCATGTCGTTATCTTTATTATTTTTGATTTGAATTTATCCACCGTGTTCTTTCGTTGCTTGTATGTTTGTTCATTGACTCCAGATATATTTCATATAGCTTATTGATGTAGTTTTGTTCTTATCTACTTCCTGTTTTGTTGTTATCCATGTGATACCATCATTGAATGATGCTTAAAATCAGTATTTTTGCTCTTTTCTAAAGAGCCTAATCTCTTTTTTTAGTTAGTTTCCTGGTTCTTCCTTTTCTTTTTATCTATCTGCGTGTGCCTGTACTTTGCTTAAACTCCATCATCTCAAACTCTGGTGTTGCATTTTAAATTCTCCCCATCAACCTATCAGTATGTGTGTATACTTCTGAATGGCTTGCTAGTCAGTCAAACTTGAAATAAGAATTAACAATAATATATAATTACTTCCTATTGTGTTCATTTTTTCTCTCGTTGATTGTGTTATGTACGTGCCTTTTATCATCTTTATTACTTACTGTTATGTTTTCCTATGTATTTTTTTCCAATTCCACTTTTGTTATCTACGAAAAGTGAATTATTGTAACTTAAATATGAATCTCTGTTTTTAGTATATTTGTGCATTTGTGTGTATATGGATGAGTGTCTGTGCATACTTTTATTAACTTATAGTTGACTATTAAACATCTGTCCACCTTTTATTCGTAAATTATTACATAATTGTAGTCGATAGTTGTTATTTCACAGTGATCCTAGTCGACCCCATGAAAATTGAGTGTTTTCTTATCATTGTGTCTCCTCTTTTATACTTTCTTTCTCATTAGAATAATTTTCTAAGATTGTTTTTTATCATGTTTGTATGGATTGTGTTGGAATAATTTAGTTGTATGCACATACAAGCTGCCTGTGTTTCTTATATACATAGATATCTAGTACGTATTTTGTCTCAGATTTGAATGTTGAATGATTTTCGTTTTCTGCCTGTTTTATGTATGTTTGTTTAACTGTTCTAAATTACTCAACCACGACTATCCATGTAATTTTGTGCTTGAACAATGGATTAACTCTTTGAATAAAAATATATTGGGCGTATAAATATCAGTTTTTTGGCATTCATCTCATGTTTTAGTAGAGAAGTAATTTAATAGTTATACAATTTAGTTTCCCAACACGTTCGCACGTTTGTATTACACATCTGTCTTAGTACGTCTATAAGTATCATTAAACTTCACAGAAAATAAGTGACTCAATTGTAGATCTTCTTAATCGGAATCCATCTAACACCTAGTGCACACACTGTAATCAATCCCAGTTACTAAGCTTTACACCAGTCCAGCGAGAGAGGAAATTAACAAGATTGAATTATATCAACTGTTAGCGAAGATTCGCATCTCAATTGAATGCTTTTGGGTGTAGTGTTCTGTGAGCCTAATAGTTAAAAAATATTCAGCAAAAATGAATTATTTATACGTATATTTCTTTTTTCTACATGTTAAACTTAATAGGAAGTATATAGAAGTCAATCATTCATATATATATATATATATATATATATATATATGAATCAAAAATGAGATAAAACTAACTTGTGATTAGAAAGCAGCTGATGCCATCCAAAAAAAACATTGTGTACATGTTTTCACATGATATGGACATTTATTCTTAACTAACTGACAGTTTTTATGTCACCGGGACAAAATTGTTGGGCATAGTTTTTTGAAGGAATATATATAAATTTCGGCAAAATATGAAACAACTATTATATGTTAATTTATAATATGACTGGATTTGAAGAAATTTATCGATGTAGATAAAGGACTTCTTAGTCCGGCATCAACAAAGAGTACGAGCGAACTCAAAGTTGTATAGCTGGGAAACTATGCTTATCGGAGTGCCTCAGGGTACAGTGTTCTTCCTGTTATATGTAAATGATGCATATTGGTCACAAGGTACAGATATAAACCTGATGAGTAGCATTAAGTTTTCCGAACCTATAATGACCTAGGAGTCATCGTTAGACAAGACTATCGTACACTGCAGTGCGATAGCCGCCAAAAGTTCTTGGTGGAGTTTTGTTCTCTGAGCTGGATGGTTTGGTCGTGGAGCTTTCATCGTTCTTCTGAACGACATCATCAGCACAAACTTCAGATAGAAGTGAAGTGTTTGAATTTCTCCATATGTGTCTCAAAGCTTGTTCTGTGCACCTCGACGTTGATTGGTTCTTATTGACCTTAAATTTGTCGTTGTTTACTTCTTTGTTTTGGTTGTGTCTCCCATTGTTTTGATTTTTGTTCTTATGTTTGTGCATGATTTTTCTGATTGGTTGATAAATTGGATTGATTTCAATATGCTTGTTGATTGCTAATTGACCTGAGTGCCAGGCTTCTAAAAATTCTCTGGTGTTTTTGGAGTTTCCTCTGTCTAAGATTTCCACATTTTTCCAATCGAATGAGTGTCCGCAGTTGTCCACGTGTATTGATATAAGTGAAGAGATATCATGCCGTTTGACTGCTAATTGATGTTCATGTAGGCGAAGGTGAAGGGGGCGTCCGCTTTGTCCGATGTAGTGTTTTTCGCAGTTGGCACAATTTATTTTGTAGATGATGTTTGATTTGTTTTCCTTTGTTATTTCATCTTTTGGTTTGCATAAGATTGATTGTAGTGATTTTGTCGGTTTGTGTGCCACACCTATTCCGAAGGTTTTCAGCAGTCTCGTCGCTGTTTCTGATATTCCTTGTATATATGGTAGGGTGATCCTTTTGTTGATTTTTGTGCTTGACTTGAGTTCTAATGCTGCGTGCGGTTGGTATTTTTTGATGAAGTTGATGGGGTAGCCGTTCTTCTGAAATACATCCTTTAGGTATTTCTCTTCATTTCTTCGTGCTGCCAGTGTGCTGCAGTGTGTCCTCGCCCTCTTGAACAAATTGTGTACGCAGTTGATTTTGTGAGCTCTGGGGTTGTTGCTATTGTAGTTGAGAATTTGATCCGTATGGGTCGGTTTCCTATATACCTGAGTTTCCAGTTTTCCTGTGTCGGTTCTAGTGATCAATACATCCAAGAATGCTAGTTGGTTGTTTGACTCCTGTTCCATGGTGAACTTGATGTCATCGAAGACGTTGTTGATCAGGTTGTAAGTGTTTTCTAGTTCATTCTTTTTGACGATGACGAAGGTGTCGTCTACATAGCGAATCCAAATTTTTGGTTTGATCACTGGTAATATCGCGGCTTCTAGTCTTTGCATCACTGCCTCTGCGATCAATCCTGATATTGGTGATCCCATTGGTGTCCCTTTCGTTTGTTCGTAGATTTTGTTGTTGAATTGAAAGTATGTTGTTAGGCATAAATTGATGAGTTCCTGTAGACTTTGAATTTGAAGCTTCGTGTATTTGGTGAGGTTTGTGTCGTTGTTGAGCAGCAGGGATATAGTTTCTTTTGCTAATTTTGGTTCAATTGAGGTGAATAGTGCTGTCACGTCGAAGGATATCATCAGTTCGTCGTTGTTGATTTGGATGTCCTTAATTTGGTCCAGGAATTGTGTAGGGGATTTGATTGAATGGTTGGCTGAATCTACTAAATGTCTCAGTATTCTTGAAATTTCTTTTGACAAATTGTACGTTGGTGTTCCGGGGAGTGCTACAATTGGACGTAGTGGGATGTTTGGTTTGTGTATTTTGGGTCTGCCGTAGAATCGAGGAAGTACTGGTCCGTTGGATTTCATTCTCCATTGTTCTTGTTTTGTTATTTCTCCTGCTTTGACTAGCTTGTTTAAGGTCTTTGAGATTTGGTTGTCTAATTTTTTGACGGGATTTGTATCCATCAGTTTGTATGTGCTCTTGTCTTCCAGTAGTTCTTCGGCTTTTTTGACGTATTCTTCTTTGTCCATGATTACTGTGGTGCGTCCTTTGTCCGCTGGTATTATGACGATATCCTTTCTACACTACATCGGACAAAGCGGACGCCCCCTTCACCTTTGCCTACATGAACATCAATTAGCAGTCAAACAGCATGATATCTCTTCACTTATATCAATACACGTGGACAACTGCGGACACTCATTCGATTGGAAAAATGTGGAAATCTTAGACAGAGGAAACTCCAAAAACACCAGAGAATTTTTAGAAGCCTGGCACTCAGGTCAATTAGCAATCAACAAGCATATTGAAATCAATCCAATTTATCAGCCAATCAGAAAAATCATGCACAAACATAAGAACAAAAATCAAAACAATGGGAGACACAACCAAAACAAAGAAGTAAACAACGACAAATTTAAGGTCAATAAGAACCAATCAACGTCGAGGTGCACAGAACAAGCTTTGAGACACATATGGAGAAATTCAAACACTTCACTTCTATCTGAAGTTTGTGCTGATGATGTCGTTCAGAAGAACGATGAAAGCTCCACGACCAAACCATCCAGCTCAGAGAACAAAACTCCACCAAAATCATCCACCTGAGCTACAAATCTTCTCCACCATGCCAAAAGTTTTAGAACCCTATGGTTAATACGTAGGGTCTTTAGTCATGTCGACGCTAAAACGTTTCTGACTTTGTGTACAGTACCCATGCGTCCAAAACTTAAGTACTGCATACAAGTGGCTAGACCCTGATTGAAAGGAGACATCCAGTTGCTGGAAAAGCTTCAACGAATCATAACTAAGCTGATTCCCTGAATAGCAAAGTTGCCGCATGATGATCGTTTGGCTAAAATAAGCCTATTTCAGCTGTCATATAGGAGAACCAGAGGTGACTTGATCACAGTTTTTAAATTATTTGGTGATAAACTTGCATCTTCTTTGTCTTTATTATTTGTACTCCAAAACAGAATTTGCGTGGACGCTCTAAAGACGTTCACAAGCTCAGAACAAATTACTTGTCAGCTAACTATCGACTTTCCTATCAAATCATCAACGAATGGAAATCATTACCTCAACACCTGACTAAAGCTCCATCTGTCGACCCTTTCAAAAGGAATTTCAGTCAACTGAGAGACGACTATTGCCAGGACTAACACAGGCCGCGTAGCCTCCTGTCCTTTCCAAACTGAAATTGATAATTATTACAAAAATAGTTTCGAAGTATTCCACCGAGCAGCATTCTCCAACCCACTTTGTCCTGCGCTTTCCTTTCCAGTTCTATTCAATTTTATGTCTGTCTCCATTTATTGACGTCTGTTCATTATTTCTTTATCTTCAGCAAGTGAACAATTATCTTCACACACTTCTCATTTCTAACAGAATTTCTGCTTGTTGTTTCTCACTATTTTTTAGGTTGTTATGTGATGCTTGCTGTGAAGAATTTTATATTACTTTGGCACTGACACAATAAGCATTGTTTTATTATAAACCAATGTGTAATAAAGCCGTATAAATACCATTGTAGGGCTTCAGTAAATGATGTCGTCGAGGAGAACAATATCTTGCCCGAATTATCTTAGTCTACGTATTGGTAGACAAAATAGTCGGTCTAATGATGTGGAATACTAACAAAACTCAACTCAAGGTCAAGTCCAATCATACATTCCTCGTTTACATTTGTATGCTCCATGCAGGTCTCCAGAAGATAATCATTTCACTGTAAGATAGAAGATCCAGATACGGTACGAAGGAATAACTAATGTGAAACGTGTGGCTGAGTTATTGTTGAATCTGCCTGTTTAATCTATTCGTAAAACCCCATCCGTTAAATTATCCTTTTTCATTCTCCTTAGGAATTCAGCTAGTTATTTTCAAACTCATACATCCCGCTGGCTTATTTAAAAAACTCGTTGTTGTATGAAAACATAGGTATCATTTAGTTAATATGATTTTTTTTCCATCAGAAATGCATGTTGAAAATGTAACAGTTTAGAAAAACTGTCCCTGTCAGCTTTGATGAAGTATGCAATATGTTCACACCTGAATATTTACTATTGAAAAATATTTGGAATTAAGTACTCGACAGTAAGACATAACTGCATACTCGAAGAAATCGATAACCTGATATGGATTCAAACCCATAACATTTATTTGTTATAACTTGATCAGTTGATTTTATATATTCTCATCAACGTATGTCACAAATAACAAGTGTGCCGATTAAATATGCCCTGACATTGTTATGGTATGGTTCATTTGATTTGAAAAGTTAAAAAGCTTAACGGTTATGCTTCATGCAGTTGGTATCCAAAACAATAGTTGAGGAAGAATAATATGAATTCACTATATTTCATGATCTGAACACATCACTACCACTAATATTTTTATCAAAACTTTACTGATTGATGTGTAAACAGAAAATTAGCATATAAAAATCATTCATTCGAACATAAAATACAAATGCCATAATCGGTAAATATTTCATCAGACTGTTCGAAATATATAACGTATATATGTTATATTTTTACCAGATCAACTCTATCTTCTCATTGCTCTGTTAAAACTTGTATGATGAATTATTTATGATTACAGGTATTCCTACTTCGGTTTGGCACCCGGGCAGTATCATAGCCCTCACACAATAAAAATGAAATGACGGTGATATACTACTCGCACACCTATTAAAATTCAAATAACCCATACCCATTTGAAAACATTCACTTTTATTTTTTTGTACTACGTCACTTATCCACCCTCTTCCATTCTCACCTTATGGTGGAAATTTTGTTCTATCTAAACGATCCCAAGTCACTGTCTGGTTGAAAATTGAATGCTACCACTGAATACGAATACTGAAACAGTTTTCCTGAAACCACGTTCACCATTCAAACTGGCTTCCTTTAACGATCACACTCTAACGCAGATCGGACAACAAATAGGGCTGGCTATTTTTGTGTGGCGCATATATATCTGGTGCCCCCTTGTACCAATACTTATGTGTTCAAATAAACAAATACATTTTGAAGCATAATTGAGATAATTTCGAACGAGATAAAAAAGATCTTTTTTGGAAAATCCATACATAATAGGTATTTCATTCAGTTGTAAGTGTTGAATTGCAGATTTGAATTCTCTTTTGACAACTTAAACCGAATAGTTTTAACTATAGTTATAACGTAATTAAATATATACACCATATAGATATTCATATTTATAGTCAATGAAATTATTAAATAGAATGCAAGTTGGAATCAGAATATTACATTGTTTGAATAGCTTCTAAGCCATAAAAAATATATTCAAACTAAAACTCAATAGTTTCTTTGTAAATTGTAAACTTATTATCAAAATCACTATTATCAATCATTCAGTCATGAATTACAGAGAACCTCGCAAGATGGTGAATCGTCGTACAAAGTTTATTATTATTATTATTGTTATAGACTGCTCGTACGGGTTTTATGCGTCATTGGTCCGGTTGATAATTCACTGTTCTCTAATTGGCGGCATTATTACGTTATACATTGTTAGAGGCACAGGGAACAATTATTATTAATACTGTGTCATTATGTTGACATTGGAAACTAGTTTATTGCATTTCTTATAGAGATCTCAACCGCATCATATTGAAAACTAAGAAAAATTCATGCGATTACAATATTGTACTAAATATGCAATACTATTAGTTACTATTAGTATGTTGTATGTTCACATCAATGAACGAACCATGGAATTTTTTCAAAATCTTTATTTCAAACTTATTCATCATTTTTGGCAATTTTAATGTTGATAAAATTGTATTAATGTGTAAGCTAAAAATCAAAGAATCAGTAATATAGAAGGATGAGTAAGAATATTCCAGGTTTTTAAACAAATAATTTATGTTCAGTGACCTGATATCTCACAACAGACCTGGTTGAACTCCACTGGTGACGGCTTCTCACTAGAACTCCAGGAGGTTCTCCTGAAGTCAGTCACTAGTGAGCAGTTGATTATTATCAGAATGAGTTTTGTGGAGATTTTAGGAAATTTCACAGGTTGAAATCATGAGTCAGTTGAAGCTAGACCACCATTGAAAACCTGGAAGCACTGGACGGCCGTTTCGTCCTAGTATGGGACTCCTCATTTATGTTAAATATGGATGTTTGTGGAATTTTTTTTGAAATTTATTGTTAGTTTTCATTAGATCCAAGATCACCGACCCAGTATTCAGTTGTCCATATATAGTAATGTCTGTGAGTAAATCTTTGCATATAATATCAGTCTATAACAAAAACTAATAAGATAAACTAAGCATTGAAAGCTACTAGACCAAAAAATCACAATTCTTCACTCACGATAGACCACATAGAGAGATATAGATTCAACACTGAATAGAAACTTAGAAGTAAAACAACCGATTAATGATTCTTGGTTCATCAAAATTTCTCAGTTTATGTTGAACTGAAATAAACCCTATCAATTATTTTATTAAATAATAAATGAAATCGCCCAAAATTCGAAATATAATCCCATTCTCTACAACAACAACAAAAAATTATCCTCGTCCAGACTATTGTAGATAATATTATCATAAATGACCTTAAAAATGATCTCGCCCATTTATTGATTTATCCTGTGTGTGTGTATATGTGTGCGTTTATTTTTATCGAAGAAAAAAATTATTTATTTTTTGGAGGAAATAAAGCATCGAAGACAACACCCAAATAAATGAAGCGTTAAAATTGTTCCATTTGTTTATCTTAAGTGAAATATTCATCTAAATCGACTACTACTACTCGTGATCAACTTTTATACTGTTTACGATAATAATAGTTAGACTTACACGAATGTTATATTTCCATTTGAGTAGTAAGGAGAATTAAGCATGTCAGCTTAACTAACATTTTACCGTCCATGAAGCACCGAAAAATGGGCTTTTAGATCAAATATTTTAATTTTGGTTTGATTGATATTTTCCCTTACACTATATACTTATGGAATCCTGTTTATGTAAACTGGAAAAAGTACTCTTGTTCAGTACACGCTGCATAAGTTTATTGTAGTGTGAACAATCGTAAAAATTGGCTAAAATATGTATCTTGACAAATATGAGTGCAAAAGAACCTTTCTCAGCAGGGTCACCTGCTTTACATTTTTAGAAAAGGCTAATCTGATCTTCAAATCGTTTAACATACTTACCTTCACTGAACATCTGTAATTATTATGTTACTTGCAGCTGAGATTGTGGAAAGGTCTTGTAGCTCGTGTAGATGAATGAGGTGGAGTTTTGTTCTGTAAGCTGGATGGTTTGGTCGCAAAGCTTTCACTATTCTAAACAACATCATCGGCACAAACTTCTATCTAAAGCTCCATGACCAAACTATCTAGCTCAGAGAACGAAACTCCGTTTAAATCAAGAGATGGCTAAATATATCTCTGATTGACTTTAGCTGAACATGTAAATTATTAGATTTGTATTTGGGTATGTGAACGTGTCATTTTTGCTAGTTGGTTTAAAGCTAGTTATTAAGTAAGCACAAATAGAAGTGATAAGCTAGAATTAACAGATGTCCAGAGTTCCATAGTTTATAATGATTCTAGGACTGGTTGTAATCAATAATGAAAAGCACTAGTAACTCAGGTTCTATTCAGATAAATAATGGCCATTGTTTGTTGTGCTGATCACAACTACTTTTCAATAATAACTGACACATCTGGCAAAAATTCTCTCTTGTTTACTTTTTACCAAAACACGAACGTATTTTCCCTTTTTTATTAATAAGCAGTGATATGACGTGATAAGAAAATGACATTATTTAGGTCGATATCTTTGGTATCAATTCATCATGAATTTCCGCCAGGGTAACAGGTGCAAACTTCGTTCAGTGACATTTTGATTGTATTCTGGACGTGTTGTTAAGTGAAATCACAATGTTATGATGATAGACATACTGAAAAACTACATCAAGGGGACAACACATTTATTTTAATTGTATTATTCCATTTCTCAAAGAGAAAAAACCTCCCATGTTTAATTTTTAGGGTCGGGAAATCTGGTCAAATGACGCGTTGGAAACTATATGAGAAATGCTTTGAGACAAAAGGAATGACGAAATCAGTTGGACCCAAGTCTTAGGAAGAGTACTTCTCCATGAGGACGCACATTTAACTGGATTTATAACGAATGTCTTAATAACCCAGAATCCTAATCTCAAAGCATAAAGTAATTGTGATTGGAACTGGCTACACACAGACTTTCTGTAGCAACTTTTTATTTCACGTGTTCACCAATTTGAGCCCTTTTAGTGAAACCAAGATCCGGATGGGAATATACTGATTGTAAATCATAAGTTTTCCAACCTATTCCTACTTTTGGAAATTTGTATCTAAAATAATACAGCTGGAGATATTGAATATCAAACCGTTTTTGCAGTTCAGTACATGTAGTACTTCTTCGTTAGATCCGAGACTTAGCGTTCCTCAACTGAATTATTTGGCACCGTAGTACCTCAATCAACAAGTATATCAGTGAATTCGAGTTAAATGAAACAAGATAGAAAAACTTAATCTGTATTTTAAGAACAATTTAATGTTGAAAATCATATCGTAAATACGATAATCACGAGACGCTTAGTTTGTTATTATATATTATCCACATATTTCAAAATGCCGAAGTAACTTCATAAATGTTACAGAGAAAACTGGGTTTTCAAAACACGTTAATTCAAGTACAAATCTCCCTTTGTACTATTTTTAGTGACATAATTACTCTAAAAATCCAATCCCTCTCACCTGTCTGAATAAAGAAAACCTATTCACGTTCGTACACATTCCTTTTATGTTACATTTATAGCTCAGATAGCTTGCTAACATATGTACACTTAGTCTTTGTTTCAATTTCATACTTGTGGAATTATCTGCCTACTTCTGGATCGATCTTTCCCTTGCCAATTGAAATTCATATAACTAAAAATTCCACCTACGCGTAGATTCACTAATTCTTTGAAATACCAAAAGTCTACCTTGTAATTTTTCAGTAACTCATATTTAAGAATTGAGTGCCAAAAACTTAGACAAAGACACATAATAGGCTCGGTATCTAGTTTTGAGCTATAGCAATACGTTTAATTAATAGATAGTTGCTCACGAACGGTTCTCAGCCGTAACACTAGTGAACAGCCGGTTTGTCTTTTTCGAATGGTTTTCAAATATAAGTTAACTGATGACGAGAACTATCTCAAGATGATTTGTTATAACAAAACTGTTTGGGATACTTAATAGTAATACTATGTAAAAACGAATCCGAAACTGTCGAATGTTTCAGAGTTGAAGCCAGAACTATGTGTGGAGGAAATATCAAGGTACTTACTTGCGACTCGTACGATCGTTTACTAACTTTAATGGTGATAGAATTGACTTCAAAATTGATCTAATTAGCACTAATCTTTATTGATTTTTACTAAGATCTATTTTGTAGTAAATATGACCTACTTTTAATCAACCGGTACTTACTACATTTTAAAACTAATAATTTTCGTCATTAGAGATATGGCTGAAAACCGAACATAGTAATGTGAATGCATTCATTGCTTCTATTCCTTTAAAGTTGAAAAGCGTAGCATTCCATACATTTTATTCATCCTTCAGACTTTTTTAATTTCAGGTTTTCACTGTTATTGGTGCTTTTACCCAATATTTTCAATCTTGTTAGTTAGTTTTTAATCGTTGTGCAGGTTTGAGATGTACTGAAAGGAATCAATACACCTATGGGTCAATCCCTATGTTGTCTATCTTTCTATTCATGTGATAGTAACAAAAGTGAAAGAACAATCAATTTGTCCAAGAATACTTACAAGAACTGTATTTACTCCCATTACTTTATACATGAAAAATTCAAAACATACAACACCAATTTGACACTTAAAGTAAGAATTTCCACTTATAAGAACCACTATCCAAATAGGAATATATTTACAATATCTGATATATATATATAATTTTTAGAAAAATTGATATCGCCCGACTAGTCAATTTGAGAATGCTGTTCGGTATCTTTTATGGTTATCTGTGGTAAACCGGAATTAAGCTGTTCTAGGAGAATGCATGCCTGACATATAAGCTGACTTGAAATGCATCCACACTTTTCACAAGTACCTAAACACGAAAGAAACCAAAATAAACAAATTTGTAAGTAGCTGATTTGCAGAGATTTGTATAAGTCATATAAAATGAAAAGAACATGTACCCCATAAAGTGTGATCTAGACGCACAGCATACTTATCAGGTGATAAAGAAAAAGACATCTAACCCGAACTATAAACAGCATTAGTTAGTAGAAGTCAAACAAGACCTCAGTACTCATGTACAAAGACTTTGCCTGACATCAACCTACCAAAAGTGGGGATTGAAATGGTCTATGTGTTCAAATAATTCACTCCTTATTGTCAAACTAGATATCAACATAGATTAAAACCGAAGTAGAATTCTGGATATCAATCGTAAGAAACATGTACTAAATATTTTTGCATTATCATAAACAGAATATTGTTTTTCTTTAGCATTCTCACTTAAACTTAGCTTTAAAATCAAATCGTTAGTGGAAAAAATAAATAGTAAAATATTAAGACTGGTACGACGAGAGTGGGGAGAGTCCGCTCTCCCTCTCGAAATGCTCTCACATGGCCACGCGTATATAGCCTCTGCCAGGGAAGTCCTACTCATTGCCTCCTCGTGGCGGGGGTGTTGTTCACGAAAATGAGAGGACCAAAAGCGAATGTCCGGCACTTTAACCGGATTCCAAACCAATGGTGCACATGGGCTCCAGTATCCTGAGGGAACAAATGGCGTATGAACCAATTGTTGGTCACCGGCTTCCATGGGACTGCATCTCCTTACTATGCTCCACTGCCTTGTGGGTTAGACCTTTAGTCAAAGGCTCAGGGTGTGGCCCCCTAAGATAACCACCTGTTTCGGTTTGGGCACCTGGGTAGTATCACAGCCCTCACACATATCGAATGAGATTTGTGTGGCGCATTTGTATTTGGTGCCTTTTTGTACCATTATCTATGTGTTAAATAAATTAATAATAATAATAAGACTAGGCTTGAAATATAAAACTAAGTTTTATCTGTCTAAAACAAAATTAGTTAAGCACAAATCATCAAATTTAGAAAACTAAGAAGGAATAAAGTAACTTATCAGAATATGCGAAATAGATAAAAAGTAATAAGTCAGTCAGTCAGTCAGCTACAACGTAGGACCAGGCACATGTATGCATCGGTCCAGGTTGCCATACCTCATTAGCACAGCAAGATGAACACCGGATTCATAGGAGTGGTTAGGTCAAAGGTGGTAATATATAGGAGAAAGATTGCAATAAGGATATAGTATAGGAAGAAAGAATTAGTTCGTAGAAAGAAAGATGTGAAGTGATCTTAATCTCTTAGTTTAAGAGAAGACAGAGAGTGTATACACCGACGCCATTGTGATCGATTCTGAGCCATGTCACCAAGGGTCTCCAACCATTGGTTACGAAAGTCACGCGGACCCCAACCAAGTAGTCTGCATCTACCAACATGGCTCAGACTAGAAGTTAGTGACTTCAGGCACTGATGCCACGTTTTGGTTTGGCCGCCCCTAACTTTTTTCCAACCATCCCCTACACCGGTTAGCATTGCACGTCGTGGTAATCGGTGTTCAGGCATACGTAACACGTGACCCGACCATCTCAGTCGATGAAGATTCATAGCCTCATCAACTGATTTACCATCATTCCCTAATACCCTGCGTCTAACCTCACTATTACTTACCCGGTGATCCCAGCAGACGCCAGTAATATTTCTAAGGCATCTGTGGTCAAGTACTAGTAGCTTACGGGTGTCTTCTACTCTTAAGGGCCATGTTTCGCTGCCGTAAATTAAAACAGAACGAACAGCCGAGCAGTATACTCGTCCTTTTATTGATAGACGGATATCTCGCCTCCGCCAAAGGTGACGTAAGTTGGCAAAAGCCAAACGAGCTTTACGAATCCGTGCTGAGATTTCGTCAGACACCAACCCATTAGGGCTGATCAGACTTCCAAGATAAGTGAAGTTGTCAACACGTTCGACTACTTCACTCCCTATCCTTAGTTCAGGTGTTGACGCAGACCAGTCCTGAAGCAACAACTTGCATTTAGAGGGAGAGAAGCGCATCCCAAACATTCTGGCATTGTTGCTTAGTGCTACCAGAAGACTCTGCATTTTGTCAGCGTCTTCACCAAACAGGACTATGTCATCTGCATATTCTAAGTCGATAAGTGGACCTCCTGGAAGGAGATCAATACCCGAGAATTCAGTCGACGAGAGTGTTATTTCCATCAATAGGTCTATGATGAAGTTAAACAAAAATGGAGAAAGTGGGCAGCCTTGACGGACACCACTTGAGGTTGCAAAAGTAGATGACAGTTCGCCATAAGCCCTGACTCGACTAGTAGTGTTCGAGTAAAGAGCCTTCACAAGGTTTATGTAATAAAATATTCATAATACCATTCGATAAGTCATTTCATATTAAGATGTTGTTAATTATGGTCAGTACGGATACTAGATAAGAATTGATCAAACTGGCAATCGTTAAAAAAATATAACGCATAACTAACTATAAATGTTGGGATCAACGCAACAAATCATCTATACCCAATTCACTATACTATAAATAATCCGATCGCGTGACATTAGTTGGTTTTTTTTCTAGTCATAGTAAATCTCGTACACTAAACGCCCATACTGAAGCTCAAGAGTTGGTATCTAAAATATGTATTTTAGACACATAATGAATATCAACTCAACAACCGCGTATGGTTTAGTTTAGTAAACTACGAGTGACACTTATTATGGACGGATTACAGATACTACAAGGCTGTGACAATCGAAATAGGAGTAGCACAGGTTATATTAGTGCTGAACTGATGATAAAAAGCTGACACGCATTTGATTTGCATACACTAATAGAGTGAGTACAATGTTTTTATTTGAAAAGTGTAGCGCATATATATTCGGCGCACTCCTGTACCAATATATATGTGTTCAAATAAATAAAATAATTTTATTTGAAAGTGAAGACATACTTTTCTGAGGCATCTTTACATCACTTCGAATAGCCATACGTTCACCGGATGCTATAATATCTAAATCAAATAAGGTGAATTCCACTCTAACAGAAAGCAACCCACCTATGATAGTCCTAGGTCGTATTCTCTCCAAATCCTTGATAAACGCTCTTACATGCCCTCTAAATAATAAAAAACACAATAAAATACCACTACTTACCGATAAGCTTGTGGTGCGTATTTACATTCAGTTGAAAAATAATCCAATTTATGCATATGTGCATACATGACAATCTCCTTTTCGTAAGCATATTTAAAAGGTTTAAAACGAGGAAGTATATCATCTGTACCCTAAACATATTTGTATGAGTAAAATTAACTTGAAAACTCCTAGTTTTTCCATTACTTACTGTCATTATAGCTGTACATCGTTTTAATCGACCAATATCACCTCGTAGAACTGTAAGCAAAAAAGGGAAAATGAGAAAACTGTTTCTGTTTCAATTCAGCACATAAAATCCCATAAAAAGCACATAAAACTCTCAGCAAACCAAAACACATATTTAAACCGAGCAGTTGTAACTTACTATTCATTAACACTGTCTCTGCAATATCATCAGCGTTATGACCAGTACATATTTTGTTAGCTCCAAGAAGTAGTGCACCTTTGTCCAAAGCCTGGCGGCGAAATATCCCACAGTAAGTACCTGCCAAATTTTTTCAATAAACAAAAACACTAGTGCATCAACTACAATTTCGTTTATTCCCAATATGCTTCACAATATCATCCATTGACCATCCGTACAAATCCTAAAAATCGTTTAGACTGTGAAGGAGAGAATCTACCTGATAAGAAAGAATTTTTAACGGAAGTCCATATTGGATCTGATTTCGCTGAACAGTCTAAAAAATCATTATATTGCAAATATTTTAACTAAAAATAAAACAAACCTTACCATTAATGAGTCATCTCTATATCCACTTATACCTTCATCAATAGATAAAAGAAGCAATTCCGCTCCATAATCATATCTTTTATTTAACAAGTTTAGTATGTAAGCTAATACGGTAGAATCTAAAAATACAAAAATATATACATTTATATAGACTTCCTTTGCTTTATTTTCTACACCTAATTATTTTCAGAAACTAATAATCAGCTATCACTACAACAGTCAATTGTTCTATTCTTAATATTTATCAAGTAGACAATTATCTTCACCTTGATATTTTCTATTAACAGTTGGATCATTGCACACCTTCCTATCAATATGAGATTTTCGTGAACTTATAAGACGATACTATATCATTTTCTTAAAATTTATTCAACACCATTGTATTTTACCACAGGTTACTGCTATTTTTAGCAAATAATACAATAAAAAATACAATGCAACCGTACAGCTTAGGCCAACGAGAATATCCATAAGTTAGGCGTTCACGCGCAAAACCGAAAGTTCTGAGCTCGAGTCACGAATGAGGGATCGCGGGTGCACACTGGTGAGGAGCCCCACGATAAGACGAAACGGCCGCCTAGTGCTTTTAAGTTTCTAATGTTGGTCTAGTTTAGAGCAACTCGTGATTTCAACTGCGAAAATTTTTTTAGCTTAAATATTTCTATTTCTTCATCGATTAATAAAAGGAAATCTATGATTATGTTTACCTTTACCACCAGAGGCACCAATAGCAATTTTATCACCACGACTAATAAGCTTGGCATTTACAACTGTCCAATGTATTTCTTCTTCGAAACACCAAGAAAAACATTCTTTACACATAATATCACTCTATATAAGTCAAGTTGAAAAATAATTCAAAAACATATACGGTTTTCGGGCGTTTAATATAACCCTTTGACTGACATCTGCAACACGAAACTGGCATACTAGTTTTACACTTCCTAAAATAAGAATTTGTTTGAAATAAGGGTGAATGAAATTGAATACAAAAGCCCATAATAGCAAAGATAATGCTACTCATTAAAAAATGATCTCCCCAACCACGGTATGATCGATACAGTATAGTGAATGAACTGGTATCATTCTAATTATTTATTGCTATATCACCTAACATTTAATAAAATTACTGCGTGAAATATTAGCTTAACGTAAATTTAACTTTGAGGCGATTAGTTGACTGAAGAATAAATGTAAATACATTTTAGTCATAAAGATTATAAAAATGAACTATTTACGACAAAGTGCAATCCTAAATGAAATTTCGCAATTTGAAAAACCTAAAGGCAGTCAGTCACAACGCAGAACGTGTACTTATGTACATCGGTCCAAGTCCCCATACCCCATTATTTATTTCAACACATAGATAATGGTACAAAAAGGCACCAAATACAAATGCGCCACACAAATCTCATTCGATATGTGTGAGGGCTGTGATACTGCCCAGGTGCCCAAACCGAAGCAGGTGGTTATCTTAGGGGGCCACACCCTGAGCCTTCGACCTGAAGGTCTGATCCACAAGGCAGTGGAGCATAGTAAGGAGATGCAGTCCCACGGAAGCCGGTGACCAACAATTGGTTCATACGCCATTTGTTCCCTCAGGATACTGGAGCCCATGTGCACCATTGGTTTGGAATCCGGTTAAAGCGCCGGACATTCGCTTTTGGTCCTCTCATTTTCGTGAACAACACCCCCGCCACGAGAAGGCAATGAGTAGGACTTCCCTGGCAGAGGCTATATACGCGTGGCCGTGTGAGAGCATTTCGAGAGTTATCGGGCTAAATCCCAGAATAATAGGAGTAATAACACAGAGGTAATGGGAAAGAATAGGCATCGAAGATACGTCAGTCAGTCAGTCACCAGCAACGTAGAACTTCGTACGTACGTACATCAGTTCGAGTTGCCATACCACATTCGCACAGAGATGCAGTTATCGATTCAAATCCCGTAGTGGTAGAGGTAATAAGAGTATAAGCAGTAATCGGGAAGATTAGGGTTTGGAGATGTTATTTAAAGAGTATAATCCAGTGAAACAAATTTGGAAAGAGAAAAAAAAACAAGGAGGAATCAGGAGATTAGAATTTGGAAGAACATAAAGAGTGGATGCACCTGCGCCATTGCAAACGATTTCGAGTCATGTCATTTAGGGTCTCACCATAGGTTGCTATCGTCTCGCGGGTCCCTACCAGGTAGTCTACACCTATCTACATGGCTCAGTACACTTGTCAGTGATTTCATGGAGTTGTGCCATGTTTTGGTCTGGCCGCCCATAGCTTTCTTCCAACCCACTCCTACACCAGAAACCATCGCACATCGATGCATTCGATGGTTGGGCATACGTAACACGTGTCCCAGCCATCTCAACTGATGAAATTTCACTACGTCATCAATTGATTTGCTATCCTTACCTAGTACCCGTTTCCTAACAACTGCATTACTTACTCGATGGTCCCAGGATATACGAGCAATATTTCGAAGACACCTATGATCAAATACTAGTAACCTACGAATATCCTCTACTCTTACCGGCCATGTTTCACTGCCATAAAGTCGGACGGAACGAACTGCTGCGCAGTAAACCCGTCCTTTGGTTGATAGACAGATATCTCGCCTACGCCCTAAATGACGCAAGTTGGTAAATGCTAGTCGAGCCTTCTGTATCCGTGCTGAGATTTCATCACACATCAGACCACAAGAGCTGATGAGACTCCCAAGATAAGTGAAGCGGTCGACACGCTCAACTACTTCACTCCCTATCATTAGTTCAGGTGTCCATGCAACCCAATCCTGAAGCGACATTTTGCATTTCGAAGGGGAGAATCGCATCCCGAACATGATTGCATTGTTGCTTAGAGTGGTCAGAAGACTGCATTTTGTCAGCGTCTTCGCCAAATAAAACTATGTCATCAGCATATTCCAAGTCAACAAGTGAATCTCCCGGTAGAAGTCCAACTCCTGGAAATTTAGATGAGAAAAGTGACATCTCTAAAAGCCCATCGACGACAAAGTTGAACAAGAATGGAGAGAGTGGACAGCCCTAACGAACACCACTCAATAATGAGTACTAGTTGTAATTCAGTAAGAAGATTTTAGGTGTTGTTTCTTCACTATAAGATGACTATGGAGAGAGTGGGCAGCCCTGACGAACACCACTTGAGGTAATCAATTCTGATGACAGTTCGCCATAAGCTCTCACTCTACCAGTTGTGTTTGAGTAGAGAGCCTTTATAAGGTTAATGTACTTCTTTGGTACTCCTTTCAGTGACAAACACTGCCATAGAACCTTACGATCAACAGAGTCAAATGCCGCCTTAAGGTCGAGAAATACTACGATTGTAGGGCATCTTAATGTGTGTCTGTGTTCTAGAACCTGACGTAGTGTGAATATGTGGTCTATACAACCACGTCCAGGTCGAAAACCAGCCCAGTTTTCTCTAGTCTGCTCTTCACGAGCTTTGGTGAGGCGTCGAAGTATTATTGAAGCTAATATTTTAGACACTATATTAGTCAAACTGATTCCTCTGTGATTGTCACAAGAGGACTTTTGTCCTTTCTTATAGACTGGCACAATCAGTGATTGAGACCAGTCAGATGGGATTACGTCCAGTTCCCAAATTCTACCTAAGACCTCAGTTAATCTCACTGCTAATACTGAACCACCATCCTTAAAAATCTCAGGGGTAAACCTGTCAGCGCCTTCTGCTCTCCCACGCTTCAGATTTCCTATGGCTTTTTCAACTTCGTAAAGAGACGGAGGACCTACATTAACTTGCCATTCAGGTTGACTGGAGATCGTGGGAAACCGAAGTGTGGTTGAAGGCCAGTTGAACTGATCCCTGAAGTGTTCTGCCCATCGATCCAATCCCCTGGATTGAGAATGTATAATATGTCCATCTTTCTCTGAGATTGTTTCGCTAACAGTCGGTTTCCTAATACCGGTTTCCTTAACAAGTCTGAACAATCGTCTGCTATTACCTATTGCCGCTGCCTTTTCCATCTCTCTTGCTTTCGCTACCCACCACTGTTCACGATCATTGCGTAGACTTTTTGTCAGCTTGCGCTTAAGTTGACTCCGCTCTTCATTATGTTCAGAGCCAGGTGGAATGAGTTTCCGAGCATCTATCAGTGCGATAGTTGCTGATGAGATCCAGTGTACCTTACTAGCAGACATCACTGCTGTTTCCATAGCTTTTCTGATACCATCCCACGCTGCATCGGGGTGAGCATCACTTATATGGCTGCCTAACTTTTCTAGTTGTTCCTGAAATATATTCTTAGCTTGGCTATCATTAAGTAGGACCCTAAGGGGTTTCCTTAAAGTGTCTCTCCTACGCCGAGTAAGACGTAGACAGAATACGACCCGAAAAGAAAATATAAACTAGCAAAATAAAAACAAAAAAAGTGATATGAGGAATTTAGAATCTCAGGATTTAAGGGAAGACAAAGAATCGATGCACCTGCGCCATTCCGAATGATTTTGATCCATGTAATTCGAAGTCTCTAACCACTGGTTACGATAATCACGCGGACCCCAACCAGGTAGTTTGTACCCATTAACAAGGCTGTCTAAATGTTAGTGACTTGATGGACTGATGCCATGTTTTGATTTGGTTGCCCCCTCTATTTTTTCAGCCTGCTCCTGCTCCAGAAAACATTGTCCGTAGAGGAGAACGGTGGTTAGGGATTCTTAACACGTGTTCCAACCACCTCATTTGAAGACTTACTTCTTCATCAATCGACTTACCATCTTTACCTAGCACTCTATCTCTAACACAGGTATTGTTTACTCCGTGGTCCCGGAATACATGATCAATGCTTCGTAGACACCCATGATAGAATACTAGTTACCAATGAATATCCTGTACTCTTAATGACCATGTTTTACACCCATAAAGAACTACTGAGCAGTAAATTCGCCCTTTGGTTGGAAGACGAGTATCTCGCTTACTCCATAAGTGACGCCAGTTGACAAAAGCCACTCAAGCCTTCTGGATGGGTGCTGAGATTCCATCAGAAACCAGGCCATCAGTATTGATGAGACTCAAATACTTTACTCCTTGTCATTAAGTCGGGCTCTGACACAAGTCAACCTTCAAGTAGCATTTTGTAATCAAAGAAAGACAATCCAATCTCAAACATGTTTGTATTGTTGCTTAAGATGGTCAGAAGACTTTGTATTTTGTTGGTGTCTCCATCAAACAGAACTATATTATCTGCGTATTCTAAGTTAACAAGTGAATCTCCTGGTTGAAGGCCAACCTTTGGAAATACAGATGAGTGTTATCTCTAAAACCATATCTATGACAAAGTCAAGTAAAAGTGGAGAGAATGGACAACCCTGACGAACAACACTTTAAGAAACTAATTTCAAAGATAGTTCGTCATAAGCTCTGACTCGATCAGTAGTATTCGAGTAGAGAGCCTGTACAAAGTTAATGTACTTCTTTGGTACACCTTTCAATGACAGACACTACCATAAAACCTCACGATCGACATAGTCGAATGCTGTCTTAAGGTCAGAGAATACAACTACAGTCAGTCAGTCAGCTACAACGTAGGACCAGGCACATGTATGCATCGGTCCAGGTTGCCATACCTCATTAGCACAGCAAGATGAACACCGGATTCATAGGAGTGGTTAGGTCAAACGTGGTAATATATAGGAGAAAGATTGCAATAAGGATATAGTATAGGAAGAAAGAATTAGTTCGTAAAAAGAAAGATGTGAAGTGATCTTAATCTCTTAGTTTAAGAGAAGACAGAGAGTGTATACACCGACGCCATTGTGATCGATTCTGAGCCATGTCACCAAGGGTCTCCAACCATTGGTTACGAAAGTCACGCGGACCCCAACCAAGTAGTCTGCATCTACCAACATGGCTCAGACTAGAGGTTAGTGACTTCAAGTACTGGTGCCACGTTTTGGTTTGGCCGCCCCTAACTTTCTTCCAACCATCTCCAACACTAGTCAGCATTGCGCGCCGTGGTAGCCGGCGTTCAGGCATACGCAACAAGTGGCCCAACTATCTCAGTCGATGAAGATTCACAACCTCATCAACTGATTTACCATCATTCCCCAATACCCTGCATCTAACTTCACAATTACTTGCCCAGTGATCCTAGCAAATGTGAGCAATATTTCTAAAACATCTGTGATCAAACACTAGCAGATAACGAGTATCTACTCTTAGTGGCCACGTTTCGCAGCCGTAAAACAGAACGAACTGCTGCGCAGTATACTCGTCTCTTAATTGATAGACGAATGTCTCGCCTTCGCCATAGGTGACGTAAGTTGGCAAAAGCCAAACGAGCTTTACGAATCCGTGCTGAGATTTCGTCAGACACCAACCCATTAGGGCTGATCAGACTTCCAAGATAAGTGAAGTTGTCAACTCGTTCGACTACTTCACTCCCTATCCTTAGTTCAGGTGTTGACGCAGACCAGTCCTGAAGCAACAACTTGCATTTAGAGGGAGAGAAGCGCATCCCAAACATTCTGGCATTGTTGCTTAGTGCTACCAGAAGACTCTGCATTTTGTCAGCGTCTTCACCAAACAGGACTATGTCATCTGCATATTCTAAGTCGATAAGTGGACCTCCTGGAAGGAGATCAATACCCGAGAATTCAGTCGACGAGAGTGTTATTTCCATCAATAGGTCTATGATGAAGTTAAACAAAAATGGAGAAAGTGGGCAGCCTTGACGGACACCACTTGAGGTTGCAAAAGTAGATGACAGTTCGCCATAAGCCCTGACTCGACTAGTAGTGTTCGAGTAAAGAGCCTTCACAAGGTTTATGTACTTCTGAGGTACGCCTTTCAATGACAGACACTGCCACAGAGTCTCGCGGTCTACAGAGTCAAATGCTGCTTTTAAGTCAAGAAAGACCACCATCGTCGGACGCCGATAGGTATGCCTGTGTTCTAGAACCTGACGAATGGTGAATATGTGGTCGATGCAGCCACGACCAGGTCTAAAGCCAGCTTGGTTCTCTCGTGTTTGTAGTTCACGAGTCTTAGTTAGGCGTTTGATAATTATCGAGGCCAGTATTTTAGATACTATGTTTGTTAAACTAATCCCTCTGTGGTTGTCACAGGATGATTTTGACCCTTTCTTATATATTGGGACGATAAGTGATTGCGACCAGTCAGATGGGATAACGTCTAACTCCCAGATCTTAGCTAAAATATTAGTCAACCTAATCGCTAAAATTGGACCACCATCCTTAAAGACCTCTGGAGCCAATCCATCTGGACCAGCTGCCCTTCCTCGTTTCAGATTAA
Source organism: Schistosoma mattheei (assembly GCA_944470405.2). Classification (NCBI taxonomy): domain Eukaryota; kingdom Metazoa; phylum Platyhelminthes; class Trematoda; order Strigeidida; family Schistosomatidae; genus Schistosoma; species Schistosoma mattheei. Next base: position 78,413,067 of record OX103947.1, read on the forward strand.
CTATAGCCTTCTCAACTTCAGCAAGAGTTGGGGGACCTACTTCAATGTTCCATTCACTTTGTCTGGGAATGGAGGGTAGTTGTAGAGTAGCTGAAGGCCAGCTGAACTGTTCTCTAAAATGTTCCGCCCATCGTTCTAAACGTCTGGACTGGGAGCAGATGAGAGTATCATCTTTTTCCGAAATAATCTCACTTACACTTGACTTATTAATTCCAGTTTCTTTTATTAGTCTGTAAAGCTGTCTTGTGTTCCCTATAGTCGCCGCCTTTTCCATCTCTTTTGCTTTCGTTACCCACCACTGCTCACGGTCGTTCCTTAGACTTTTTCTTAACCTAGATCTGATTTGTTTACGCTCTTCATCATGTTCAGAGCGTAAACAAATCAAATCTAGGTTAAGAAAAAACTACAGTCGAACGTCATAAATGTATCTATGTTCCAGGATCTGCCGAAGGGTGAATATATGGTCTGAAACCAGCCTTTTTTTCTTGAGTTTGCTCTTCACGAGCTCCAATTAGACATCAAAGTATCAGTGAGGCTAATACTTTGGATACTATGAGATAAACTAATTCCTGTGATTTTTTCCTTTCTTATAAACTAAGGTTGATCAGTGATCGAGATAAAGTCCAGTTCCTAAATTTTACTTTAGATCCCAGTTAATCTAACTACTGAAACTGAACCACCATCCTTAAAAACCTCAAGGGTTAGTCCATCAGACCATGATGCTTTCCCTCGCCTTGGATTGCTTATAGCGTTTTCAACTTTACTAAGTGTTTACCATTCATGTGGCTTGGAGATTGTGGGTAAGTGATGTGTGGCTGAAGGCCGAGTGAACTGTTCCCAAAGTGTTCTGCCCATCAGTTCAGTTTCCTGGATTGAGAGTGAAAGATAGTCCCATTTCTTTGAGATGGTTTGGCTAGCAACCTGTATTTTAATACCCGTTTCCTTGATGAGTCTAAACAGTTGTCCACTGATTTCTCCCAACCTTTTGGTTTAAGTTACTGGTAGATATCACTGATGTTCCCGTAGCTTTTCGTTTATCATACCAAGCTTCCTTGGGACGAATATCAATTTCACGATTGACTAGCTCATTCTTCAATTATTCCTAAAATATATTCTTAACTTTTTCGCCATTAAGTTTAGCTCTAAGGGGTTTACTTGCTGTGGCTTCTCTACATCTAGTAAGACGGCCAAGCTCGACCACCACGTCAAGGTGGCAGCCACTTGAGGGTAGAGTGAAATGAGTGTGAGATTAACATTTAGTCAGTCATAATCAATCGAGTCCGGAACAAATGTTCGTCAGCTCGAGTTGCCACAATACATTAGCACAAAGAGATGACACTAACAGGTATGATAGTAAAAACCATTTTATTGAAACTCTACAAGGATACAGAAAAGCTCATTGCCCATATTTTTCATGTAGCTTTACTATATCGGTGCTAGTACTCCGAATAATTTGTTAATCTTATCACTCGGTACCGATATGATGTGTCAATTTAGGATAATGCATATTTGTACTAGGTCCTATGTTAATCATGACTGATTGATATAAGAAAATAAAGCGAACTAAAACTTTAGTATCTAGAAGAATACCTCGACTGATAGTGAAAAAGCCGATTGCGTTGGTTTAAGTAGTAAGACAATGTCATAAACTAATTGTACAAGTGATTAAATTACTAAGAAATACTTGACCGAAAGCGGCACCATTACTCACCAAAATGACGTTGTAGCTATATTCTTATACAAAACGTCCCTAAGAAAAATAAAGTATCTTCAAAATCAGAACCAAAGCAGTTGGATTCGTTCAATGTCTTATAAATCCTTCAAAATATGTATATTAATCGAACAAGACGGAAAATGGATATGTAGAAGGCAGGAAATCCATCAAAATAATTTTGATATTGTTATTAACCAGTACAAAAATAGTTCTCCTGGTGGTCGAGTGTTCATTCCAACAAACCTATCAAATAAGCACGAAACTAGATGTGCAACATAATACTAAAGTATATATTTAACAAATTTGCGCCACTCAAAATGAACAGTAGTTGACTAATCGCCATAAGAAACACGAGTCTGATTACAATAATGAGAAAATTTACAAACAAAATATACTGCTTCAGTCACTTTCATATCATGCATGAAAGTATTCCCACAAAACGCACCTTAAAGGCTGGGCAGGGGCAGAATCTTGTAGTAGTCTATAAATTACATCTTATACACAGGCTAGTCATGGATGAAAATGTATAATATGAGAATTTTAACTTACTAAGTGAGATAAAAGCTGACGGTCCTGAACGGACTACCCATGAATGACGCGCGAACCGTCGTTCACAAGTCAAGCATCAAAACCATAAGATAAAAATTGAAATTGTATATGGAAAGATGTGGTTTTTATTTTGATCTGAAACAATAAAGGAGAAACGCCCTAAATGGCTTTCCTCACTGTCCATCTGGAAGTGAAGTTGTGACAGCAAATTAGTATCCGAAACAGTTATTTGAGTAAAAATAGAAAGAATTCGGGGAAGAAATTTTTCCTTTCGAACTCATCTACTAAGGTTGAAAATTTGCGTTTGTAGCCGTATGGTTGGTATACTTCTATAGGCGGATAGAAAAGATCGTATTATAAAGTTATTTGAGACATCAAATGAGATTGTGTGATAAACAGGGATTTAGATAGGAATAGAAGAATGAAAATAACTCACATATCAGTCTTCGATATTGATGCTGAACTCATAGGTTTTACTGAGCAAACCTTAGCTTGAGGCGCACACCAGATCACAATTTGGTACACCATGCTACCCACATCCCGCAACAATTAGTCAGCTTGTATCATGTATTTCACAACTCATCAACCATCTTCGAAATATTTATCTGAACCTTCCTTTCTGATTTCTAGCTTGACGGTGTTTGAGACCCTCGGTTGTAAAGATGTTACACATAACAGTGAAGCCGAATCCTGAATATCTGTTACATCTTTAAGGTAGATTCCAAGCCGTCTTATGTAGATCTCTATATAATGTTCTAACACTGTTTCGTCAGGAGAGGGATTATTCCATCTGCATACTCTCACCACAAAATTTTCTTATCTATCGTTTTGTTTGCCCTTCTGTGTTCTACACCTAAAAGGTTGTAATCATCTGTTATGGTGAAGAAAGTTAAGAGCATTGTACCCTCCTGTCACTCTTTACTGCCAAGGTTGTAAATTTATTTTTCCTGAGTTTAACGAGAGTGATTTTTCCCTGTTTATTTGTGTAGTGGTTGTTGAGAGTGTTATTCTACTTATAGTAATGAAATATAGAGGAAAATTTTAGTAGATTATGTCTTATGTGAATGTTGAACGTCGTCTTTAATTGTTTAGGATTCTGAAAAAAAGTTTTGTAGTAGTATTTGCTTAATGTTCTGTAGAATGTCAGTGGCACGAGACATCCAATGTGTCACAGTGAGCAATACCTTTGTCCTTTTGTAGTTGTAAGTTGTTCCACAAAGTGGATGTGTGGAGTTGCCCTAACTACTAATCAGTATATATTTTATTTCTGCTGTTTTTGTAACCCATGACGGATACCATCTGGTTCAGAGTGTTGCTTCGTTTCGTCTACGGTTTCGTTGCAGTCGTTAGTGTTCTGTTTGGTCACTCGCGTGTACCACTAGGCCTTACTATACTCCAGCAGCCCACTTGAGTCCATCTTACTAGATGCACCCTTTCATAAGTATCGACGTGCCATAACAAAACCATAAATATAGCCAATAAGGGGGGATGATCGCTTCACGTATAGGCAAAGACTGTCACATGGTTATAAAAAAAGGTTCTAGGGACCAGATACACCAAAACGTATGTGCTCGAACTTATTCTTTAGTTGTTACCAAAATGAATAAATTTTATTTGGCTGGACCTAGTTTTCATGGCTCACTAAAAGCAGTATTTAGTTCTGAACAAAATGTCTCCTTTTACCCAACGTCCCATTGAATACGTCAAAGATGTAGAGCCTTGGGAGGTGTTACCCTCCGTTTTATTTATAGAAGAAAGCAGACTAGTTGTTTCAGTAGGCCTTTGTTCAGGCCATCAAACAGAACAGTTGAAGTGCGTGGTTCTTTTCAAACACAACGTTCCCACCAAACAGTATAGAATAAAGGGAAATACAATGCTTATGCAAAATAAGGAAGTAAATAAAGTACTTGAGCTTCAATGTTTTGACACTATCAAGAAGTTTTCGGCTAACTCTAAACAGCTCAACTGTGCTTGTCACGTCAGCCTCCCTCAGGAATCCATTTCGATGGGGATGTCAATTCGATCAGTTTATTAGACAAAAAGATATTACTCCGGTTTCTGCAGCCCATTAGAGAATTACAAACTCATCCAGTGTCTAATCATTGTATAATTAATGATGACCATGAGTTATTCAATAATAGGAGATAGTCTATCGATGTCATATACTTCATTAGCTTGTTATCTTATCTCGGTATCACATACCTTTTTCTACAAATTAACCCCATGACTTGTACGTGCATTCTATGTGGAAATCAGAGCTAGTGAGTGAATGGAAGGTTAAAAAAAATGAAATTGCCACGGGTGGGCTGTACAACATGAAGTTGGTGAAGTAGAATTTTCCGTGCTCTGACTGGTACCAGATGCTTACCCACCTGCCTCTTTATCTATCCTAAGGTCACAGACAAAGAAGAATCTACTTTTAAAAATATAAATAAATGAAATCAGTCAGACCTGAAGAATCGCTCCATTGTTCCTATGAAGTATTCAGATACTTGGGAAGTGTACGACCACGGGTAATAAATGTTCTGTTCCACAAAAATGTTTGGTCTCACAGAACGTACTTGTAATTTGTAAAGGAAATAGACATGGTGTAGATATCTTGAGCAAGAATATGCATTAAAAGGGTGTTGCACAAAAAGTAATATCAATATGAACCTTCCAAAGGTTGGATTCATCACCTGACTCAATTAACTGCATGACCTACAGACTATGATGTCAGCATTTTATGGTCTGGTTTGTAAATGCTGATACAAAAAGTGTTCGCTGTCCTAGAACAGCCAAATATCAAACAAAAAGGCAATGGAAATATATAAAGTGAAGTCTTAAAATCAGATAGGCTTCTTAGTGTTAACGAAATAAGCAGAGTCTGATAAACTTCTTTGATTACAGCTTTAGATGGTGGTTGGAGGTAGTCAACAGGAAACCCTGGACCCGGTTTCGTGCTACTTGGCACTCGTCAGCAAGGTGTACCTGTAATCTTGAGGGAACTGGTGCTCCCTGACGAATTCGATCTCATGTCACCCAGCTTCACAGTCAGAGACGTTACCAGTGAGCTGTCCGAGCCGCGAATGACCTCCTGTAGGACTGAAATGTAATCACAATTGATTGATCACTGGGTGGTGATCAATGTCATGCATGTCTAGTCCTTATTAGTGCAGGTCGAATTCTATCGATCATTTCGCAATGTTGACTACCTCCAACCACCATCTAAATCTCAATACATAGTGCCCGCAGTGTCGAGTCACCTAGACTGATGGCCACATCGCAATATGATCGATAGCATTCGATCTGCACTAATAAGGACTAGACAAGCATGACATTGATCACCACCCAGTGATCAATCAACTGTGATTGATCACAGCTTATTTAATTGCTAGTACAATTACCTATGACACAATAGTAATAAACCTAATCCCCAAAATACAGATTTTTCATGATGCCACTACATAATCTATAAGACCTTACCCAAACGTCACATCATAGTCTACACTCACTCCTCCTATCGTGACAATCAGCATCATGACGTCTAGCACTTTTGAAGAGCATATTCGGGCTGGAAGGTCAATGTTATATTCGATACAAAAGACCAGAGATTTCATAGGGTAACTGTACCTTTGTGGCTTTTGCAGCATTCCCTAATGCTGACCCGCTTTTCATGTTAAATGTTGACCGTGAGTTTTCCCGGTTATCTGATGTTCAGCTTCGAGGACAGCGAGGTTCGAACCAATACCATTACAGGTACAAATTTACTGAAGAAGACGAAGGACCCACAAATCCTCCTTGAAGTCGGGGTGTCGTTCCGTAAACTAAATGTGCTGCAGTCTATTCAACGTCAGCTTTCATTGCATTGCGAATATCGAGCAACTCAAGTGGAAGAAAGTCAGTCCACTGTGAATCACTTACATTTGAAAGTGAGGCCTTCAACTGTAGGTGAAGTCGTTCCAGCAACAAGTTAGCCTGTGAGTGACAGGTGGCCTTCGGGAATAGTCTGATTCCTAGTAGCGTAGTAAGAAAACAGGAAGGTCTCTATTCTAACCAGCATCCGCAATTTGTAGTGGTAGTTGACGAGAAGCCAAAGTTTGCTACCCATCGAAAGCGTTCTGCTTACGGCCATCGTCTGGAACGGTCCACAAGAGCTAGGACGTAAGAGTGTCCGTTTGAATTCGATATCGGTCTTACCAGACCCAGACGAACGTGATCGAAACGAGCGTCGGCAACTGCAAAAGTGTCTAAGGGACTTTTGTTGTGTCTAGCCACTTCAAACTTTCGGCAGCTTACACATGAATGCGCTCACTTCCTTGCGTCACTATTTATCACCAGGCCAACAAAATCGTCCTAAGACGAGTTCGATGGTTGCTTGGACACCCGGATGGGAAGATTTGTTCAACTCATCGAAGACGTTGTGTCGATAGTGTTTCGGCACGATTGGGCAATCCCTACCTATAGATGTGTCACACAGTACAGGTTCTTTACCTGTTTCCATCTTTTTGATCTGTAGTTCTAGAGTCGTTGAAGATAACTCGTTCTGAAGATCAGTGTCTTTTTGAGGCTGGGTGAGTTTAAGGTTGATTTCTTAGAAACTATCCAAGGACGTTGTACGAGACAAGGCACCTGCCACGATATTGTTCGCCCCAAAAATGTGTTATATATCAGAAGTAATCTGCGACATGTGCTCCAGTTTTCAAGATTCTCAAGGGGACTACTTGTCTGAAGGTGAGAGTGAAGAGAAGGTATTAAGTTTGTGGTCGGTGAAAAGAGTGAATTATTGGCCCTCCATAGTGTCGAAAGTGTCGCACAGCCTAATACATGGCTAGGAGTTCCCCGCCAAAAGTGCTATACTCCGACTCATTGCCCAGAAACCGTCTCGAGAAGAATACTAAAGGTTTTCAGGTGCTGTTCACCAATTTTCGCAAGACTTCTTCGATTGCCGAGACGTATGTGTCTACCTCAGTATTCACGGGCACTTTGATGTCCTCGTGTGTAAGCATGGTTGCCTTTGAGATAATTTCCTCAACTGTGGAGAATATTTTTCCGCATTGTTTTTCGGTAAGTGCCTCTTGACAGACGCTCAAGTTAGCACAAACCATCCATAAAGACTCACCAGGTCGTTGGGCGTACGTCCATTACAAAGTATGTAACCGTGGTTAGTTCTGAGCAATTCAGAATATCTGTCACTTTTCTTTTCATAGGGCGAATACTTTGAACATTGATAGTGTTCCCAAGAAATCCCAGATAGTCGGCTACGATCTGACATTTTTGAGTGTTTACAGTAATGTCGTGTCCTTGAAGTCGTTGGAAAACAAGGTACAGATGCCAGAGGTGATATGCATTGTTCGGACTTGCAATCAAGTAGTTGTAGCGGCAATAGATCCTAACCAAAATCCTCAAAGATTAACATAAGATAACTGGGAAAATAGACTTTCAACATGTAACACTAAGAGAAGTCAATAATGGTGTCTAGACAGGACAGCTGTCTCGTCATGATGAAGATAAGATATGAAAATCGGTAATGAAAATATTATATCCTAGTGAAGATAAAATTACAAGTAACTTCCGAGAACTATTAATGGACTAATATTTTATATATTCAGTAACTATTCAGTAATTAGACTATGTATATCTATATTTCTGTTATTATAAGATTCATTTTAATCTATAGATTATTATTGTACGATTAACTGTTCTTTAGTTATACCTAGTTATATGATTACCACAGCCACTTTTGGTTTTATTTTGTATAAATGTCATTTCCTAATTTATGGTGCGATGCGGTCTGTTTGCCTGGTATATAAACACCAAGTATGTCCGAAACAAATGATTCGCATAGTGGAAGCTGTTATTGGTGTTCTGGACTCAACTATACGGGTTAGGAGATCAAAGGACCAATAGGACGCTAAACTGATCAGACCGGTCGAACGTCATTGGTTTAACACAGTAAAAGAATGTATAAGTCGTATTTTGATTGGTGAATAAATTACGTGATAACTACCCAGACTTAAAGTGACAACAACGAAATCCGAAAAAATATATAAATCATGTCACTATATGTAAAAATAAAAATTAACATATGACAAATAGTGTTACAACAGGAAACGGACTCACAGTTTATTGTTTGGTGTGTAATGAACGAACACAAAGTTGCGGACAAGAAATGTATTTTTAACACAAAATTACAGAATATCTTGGTAAAATATGACGAACTTACACTTAATATTTGAGAATTATTCAATTGCGAATTCCCATCATTTTTCCTTCATATTCTGAATGATTCATCCCGATCAATTATAATCCCTTCAATTATCTTCAAGTCGAAATTCTCAGTCCTCTGCTGCCAGGTTTTCCACTTCCGATTGGTGTTACGTATTACTTTTGTCGACAGACAAGCGTAGCATACACCACAGGTGTACCAGATGACGTCGGGCCACAAGTATTCAGAGTTTGACAGTGCTTTAACATGAATCACCTTTATAATCAAACTGTATCAACCCAGTCAAATCAGGAGTTAGAAATGAAGTTTGAAGTTATATTTGGAAGGCTATCGATGTATTGAAAAGTGTTTGATCTAAGCTAGCTAACGGTTGCAAGGGATACATAGCACGGCACACTGTCTCATGATCTGGTGTGGATATGTTACCAAACACCTTCATTTACGATGTACCAGTAAAACTGATGGGGTTAGCATCACTGTCAAGAACTTATTGAACTATTTATTTTCGGATTTACCGCAACACTTTTGTGTACATTTTTCGTAAATTTCGGCCATATATATCTGGCATTATTTAGTTAAGTATTCGTTTTTGCTCCAGCATGTGATAAAGTATGGGAGTTATTCAGTATCATTATTCTCATATTTTTGGGAACGAAAGGTACAGGCATCGCCTTGGTCGTGCCACGATGAATCAAACCACCGTCAATAGGTAAGATAGCTGTCTTAGTTTGAGACTAGAGCTCTTTGCTGTAAGTTAATCTTCCGATTCTTGATCCCCTTCCAGTTGTCTCTCATCGTCTCGAGATTCGCAACAGATTGTTGCATTATGTTCGTTTCTAGCCTGGACAATACATCTTCCGCCTGATTGTCCTAGCTGCTTACATGTCTGATATCACTTTTGTCAAGCCGTCGGACCTTTTGAGGAGAGTATTTATAGGCTCTGTCTTTCAATTCATTGGTTAGTGATTTATTATCCGTATAAACTATGAATTCCCAGCCCTCCTACATATGTCTGAAATGCTTAATGATTATATAGATTGCGATTCCTCGTCCGAAAGTAGAATATCACGGTCCCACCAAAGCGAGTCTTTTGGATAAGAACACAATCGGTTTACAGGTATTTCCAACCAGTTGGTTAAGGACACCGCCTACTGCTTTTTCCCGAGCATCCACCATCAAAGCGAGTGGAGAATTGAGATTTGGATACGTTATCACAGATGTTTAAGCTAGTTTATCCCTCAGTTGCTGAGTCGTCTCGACAGCCTCAAAAGTCAGCTCAAAATCTTTTCATTTTCTCTTAAGCGAATCTGCCAATGGCTGTATCAACTGTACACAACCAGGTATGAATCTGAAATAAAAGTTAATTAAACCTAGAAAACCTATAATTCGTGTTGGAGGACTTGGCAGCGGGTATTAACTAATGATGTCCACTTCTTCTTTGATATATGTAATTTATTCTGATAGTACTGTGTCTGGGAAATTTCAAATTTTGAACACCGAAAATACACTTACTTTGATCTATGTTCATTCCATTTTCATTTAGCCATCTTAACACTGCTTTTAGGCGTTGTTCATGTGATTTTACACTCGAAATGGCAACCAACAAATTGTCTAAATACCTTGTGAAAAATCCATGTCCCAATGTAGGCTGTTCTTTGAGATGTTTGTGTCGCGTTCCCCAGGCCCAATGTCATTTGTGCAGACTCAAACAGTCTAAAAGATATAGTAACGGTTGTCCTTAGGATACCTTCTGCAGATACTGAGGTATTTTGATGTGCCCTAACCAAGTCAATTTCGGTAAATTTGTTCATACCCTGTAAGCTGTCTGTAAAGTCCTGGATAGGACGTATTGTGCACTTATGTAGTACGACTTGACAGTTGAGTGATCTATAGTCCCCGCACAGTTACCAGTTGCCTCCGTTTTTCGTTAGGATTATGTGTAGAGGAGATGCGCATTGGCTGATAATACGCAACATTAACATGTAGTCGAGTTTAGCTTTGGCAACTTTAAGCTTATCTAATGCTAGTCTTTTGAGTCTAGCAAACATAGGTATGCCCTCAGGTTTGATCGTACAACTTAACTTTGGCTCAACAATAAAGGTTTGGGGGCTGATTCAATTAGGTTTGAAAATTCGGCGAATTTTTTCTGGATCTTATCAGTCGTTATTGGCGAAGTATGTGTCCAATTTAGAAAAGTGATGTGAATTATTTTGTCTTTTGAATAACTCGAAGTTTCTTTAGGCTTTAAACGTCGTTTCTTAGCGTCGACTAGGAATTTACATATCTCTAAAACGCTCGTTCCCAGAATTGCCAGATCTAAATCGATTACAGTGAAAACTCAGAGGAATGGACTCTTAACCCCCAAGTCGAGCGTCTGCGTTTTCTTCCCAAATGTCGCGATTTTACTTTTGTTGACAGCTTTAAATGTAATTGGAGGAGTTTCTCGACCCATATTGGTTTTGGTTTGAGTAACGATACTAAGTAAAGCACCAGCACCGGCATTCAAGCTTGAGTTTCCGTCTTTAACATAAAACAATCTACTATTTTGATATCCCTCCTCACTCGTTGTGACCTATGGGGGAGGTACTCGTTTACAATATTCTTGCTAGTCTGTTTAAGCTAGGCACATGGTCGGATGCACCTGGCTGATCTGAAACCAAACTCTCAATGGTACCAACGGAACTATTCATATTGTCTGGACATTGAAACTTGCTCGGTGACCTGGACCTTTGTCGTTGTGGCGATCAACTTTAGTCAAGATAATAAAAACTCGGGGTCACTTCGATTAAAGTCTGGGAGTGTAGCCTTCGTATTCATAGCTGTGTCTATCTTTACCAGTGACAAATCGCATTTATCTTCCTGGCTTTCACTCTTGCATTTGGTCTGGCATGTGATAAATGACAAATGTATTTACATAATATAAACCGTTATTATCCTAACACAAATTCTATGAGATAAAAAATAATAATTTACTTCTACCTGGGCAGGTACATGCCATTTTTACAGGCATGGTCTATAAATTACAACATTAGTTTGCTCACAGTAGGGTCATTAAATAGATGAGACCAATAAAAGTAGATAACAGTACATTCGTGAAGATGTATTGGAGCGTTAATGATTAGGTTCATGCTTTAGTATTACACTGTGTACAGTTTTCAAAAGATTTTTCCAGTGGCATCGCGTCCATGTGACATCAGATCCAAGCTCAGAGCAGTTGTGTTAGACTTCTGGTCGTGCTAAGTAGTTATGCAATGCAACTTTTTAAGGTTTTAGTTGTTGTAAAGTAAATTTGTCGAGCGTTTGGTGTGAACTATGATTTTGAGAAGACGCGTACGTGGTGTTTGTTCCAGGCATCAGAAGCTCCATAGTTGTGCCCTTAGAGCAAGATTCTGAAAAAAGAGAAACAAAGGAGCAGTAAGGCACTTGGAAATGAACTCAAAACAATGCTTTACATTTTTTAGTGGAACGGACAGAGGTATGATAACTGGTAGATTAAACTCATATGAGCTCTTGTTGCTAGAGTGAAATGTGATTACAGCCCCCAGGCGAGAGAATGCAGTAATAAAGAACGATGAGTTATGACATTTAGCCGTGTGGTGAAGGTTCAAATGGTGGAAGAAAAGTCGAAGTTATAATAGGGAAGGTTGTTTATTAGAACGAACAGTACATCAAAAGAGTAAGATGTTAAGAAACATGAATTACTATATCTCTTATTGTCTGATTTATTTTGGTTTTTTCATACCACCCACACAGTCCCGATGTAACAGTCCGAGTTAGCATATTATAGGTCGTCTTGGTAGAATAGCTAATCCAGCATAAAATTGGGAACATGAGTCTGAATGGTGAGCGTAGGATACCAACTTCAATATCATGGATTGATTGACTTATTCTTAATCATAAAGAGCCTGATACAAACAGAATGTTGTGCCCCACAAACATGGATGGATTGAAGCCATCGCCCTTCCCATCAATGCATGCTGGTCAGTAACTCCACTCGCCCTCCTTTTGTGCTGTTAGGCTCATTCAGGCCTATTTTTGGATATATATCATACCTCACACAATGCTCTGTGTTTCACATCTTGTTGAAAAACACTATTTCTATCAGTACCACTTTACAAGCTTATCAGGCAGTTACAAATTACGGACTATGGGTAAGGCATCGATGCAATGCTTCATTTGACTATAGTATAAAGTATAGGTTGCCAACCAAAGTACAGGCGTTAATAGGGGTATAATGCAGGACAGATTTTATTGTAGTATGAAAAAAAGCGTAGGAATACAATAGTTATAAGTAAAGCGATTAGTGATAAAATGGAGTTAATGGTAAGTCAACATAGTGTATGTGACAGCAGAAAGCTGATGAAAAAGTATAGAAGAAAAAATTCACATTGACTTGATTCTGATGTTATTTTGTGCTCTTCTAACCGGCTGGTGGGTTACAGGCTCTATAAATGTAAGACCATTGGTAGTAGGCGGTCGATTTTGCGGTTCTCTTGACTTTTTAAGGTGGTAGTAATACAACTGCAAAGTAGGAAAGTAGGACAAACTGAACTTAGAGTCTGATTTGGTCTATACATATAAATTGCTTATGACGTCTGAGTACGACGCAGATGTGTTCATTTCACTCCTAACAAGAGACAATATGAATTTAATCTAATTTATTATACCTCTGTTTGTTCTACTACAAAATGTTAAGCAACGTTTGGCGTTCATATCCAATTGCCTTGCTGCCCCTCTGTTTCTGTTCTTTCTTCTTCAGAATCTTGCTCTGAGGGCACAGCTATGGAACTTCTGACGTCTGGAACAAACTTAACGTACGCGTCTCCTCAATGTTATGGCTTACAGCAAGCGCTCTACGAGTCTACTTTATAACAACTATAAACTTAATAAGTTGGGAAGCATACTGTGCGCCAACAAATGTTGTAATTTATAGACCATGCCTGTAAAAATGGCGTGTACCTGCTCATACAGAAATATATTATTATTATTAAAGGTGTGTAATCCATCTGCCATGTGTATTTCAGAGGGAGGTCTATTCAATATCAATGCATAGTTGATGAGGAAGACGTTTCCCGAGTTTTCAATTCCATCTTTGACTATCGATATTTGAGAAAGAATTATATTATATGTGGAGTAAGGTTTTTGAAGAGTTTGAAGTAGGTCAGTCATCAGTCAGTAACAACGTAGAACTTCGTACGTACGTACATCAGTTCGAGTTGCCACACCACATTAACAGAGATGCAGTTGTCGATTCAAATCCCGTAGTGGTAGAGGTAATAAGAGTACAAGCAGTAATCGGAAGATTAGGTTTGGAGATGTTATTTAAAGAGTATAAATCAGTGAAATAAATTTGGAAAGAGGAAAAAAGGGACAAGGAGGAATAAGGAGATTAGAATTTGGGAGAACACAGAGAGTGGATGCACCTGCGCCATTGCAAACGATTTTGAGCCATGTCATTCAGGGTCTCTAACCATCGGTTGCTATCACCTCGAGGTCCCAACCAGGTAGTCTACACCCCACATGACTCAGTTCACTTGTCGGTGACTTCATGGACTTGTGTCATGTTTTGGTTTGGCCGCCCCTAGCTTTCTTCCAACCTACTTCTATACCACTAAACATAGCACGTCGAGGCAGTCGGTCGTTGGGCATACGTAACACGTGTCCAAGCCATCTCAACTGATGAAGTTTCACTACGTCATCAATTGATTTGCCATCCCTACCTAGTACCCGTTTCCTAACAACTGTGTTAATTACTCGGTGGTCCCAGGATATGCGAGCAATGTTTCGAAGACACCTATGAAGTAGGGGATCAAATTGAATCAAATCCTTCTTTTCCGAAGGAGTTCTAGTCCTAAGATATAGCATCGGGAACTGTAGTCACTGAGTGGGTCGGTCTTCTGTATTTTGCGAGTGAAATCTTGTTGTATTCCTTCCACCTCTAGTATATCGGTTAGGCGTACGTTGAAAGATAAGCGCGAACGGTGTTTAGCGATATGTCTTAAAGTGATTTTAGATTCATTTTGAGAGAACTTACGAAAAATGAAGCTTAACAGTCTCCTAATTTTAGATGCTTTGTTTGAGATATAGTTCAGAGAAGTTAAAACTGTGAGAGTAATGTAAACCCTAGGTCATTTGCCGATGTGAGTTTGGGGAATGTTTTCTTATCAAGTGTTATTTTTATTTTAAGAAACGTGTCTCCAATACATAGCGAGTCGCATTTTTGTGTTGGGATCCAACCTCCAGTGCTTGCACCAGTTCTCTACCTTGTTGAGTTCATGTTGGAATGTTTGCATAGTACGACGTACATCGCAAATGTTGATTTTATAGATGGCTTTTAAGTCATTAGCGCAAAGGTGGGTCTTACCTGTGTTAAAGCACCTGTATATATTGTTGACGTAGGATTGTAAAAAGCAGGTGACCCTGCACAACATAATTGGTTATTAGTCGAGGTTTAGGTGTTGTAGAGTTAATTTTGTTTTTTTCGTTATCTGTTAGTGAGAAAAGACTTAATCAATTGCAATAGACAACTATTTATGTGAAATTTATTTAAGAGATAATCTTACTAATCTGGTTGAAAGTTTACTCTTACGACAATAACAAAATAGTATGTAAAACAAATTAATTATTATGTTTAAAACTGAGCCTGCCAATATAGTGGTGGGAGTTACTTGTTTTATATTTATTATTATTATTATTATTATTATTATTATTATTATTATTATTATTCACAAACATCTTATGGGTACATAAGTGTTGTGAAGAAACCATTTCGGGTTTCTTCAAAAAAATGCAATAATACACAATTTTCAATAATGTCAGCATTCTACTGGCCATTTAAAAAAAATTTTTGAGCAATAATAGTAGAATATTAATAATAATAAATCGGGTCTGTGCAATTGAGAAGAATATTGAATTGAGTCTAAAGAAGGAAATGCAGAAAATAAGGGAATAGAAATAAAGGAGACGTGAAGTACACAAACAGTTTAATAGACGTGTTTATGAACATAAAACAAGAACAAAAGACTATGTGTGTATCGTCAAATTAGTAAGAAAAAATAATTAAGAAAAAATAACTTATTATTGTAGTAAGATATGACGCCAGAATAAATGTTTGTGCAGTAATAGTTTAGAGTGATGCTATGAAAGTTACAATTAAATGAAAAGGATAATAAAATATCAATATGTATGAGTCATATATGCATAGTGAAGATAAAACGGGTCTGAGAATTAAATTTAAGTGTAACACAAGTTATTGTCTTAATTACAAACTTCGTAATCTTAAGAATATTTATTTAGAGGGAAAGAATGGAAAGAAAAGAAGTGAACACCTAGTGAAAAGTTTTGATCCATGATAAGAATAATAATTGTGTAATAAATATCAACCTCAGAAGGAAACCAGCAATTGCAAAAATAAAATAAAAATCCGTTAAAGCACTCGGATGAATACATTTAGATTTATGTAATAGTATACAGAGTGAAACCGGATATTAGTATAAATATTTGTGCAATAATAATTAAGAATGATGCTATGAAAGTCAAAATTGATTTTAAAGGACAATCTGGAGTTAAATATGTTTAGAAGGATAAGAAGATACAAAAAGAATATCTAATGTGTCAGGGAACTAATAATGATATTAATAACGGAAATAATGATAAACACGAACATAATCAGATTTCATATATTAAGATAAATAGAAATAAAATAAAATAGATGTGGAAAGATTTAAAGGTTTTATTTTGCTTTTCCAGCAATTAAATGGATGACGGACCTTGTTTGTATAAATCATTATTGAATACATTGATATTCAATAGGTGACATAATCCACTTTCGGAAAGAAAATCGTCAAGGAGACTTTTGAACCGGGTTGTAGTTTCACTGCAACGGAGGTTCACTGGCAGTCTGTTCCACATGGTTGAGTAGCGAATAAGGAAAAAATTATGACGTAAGTTTGTGTGGGTTCTTGGAATCGCTAGAATATTCTCCTTATTGCGTAGATTGTGGGATGATATCATAAGGTATGAAGGGGTGGATACCGAAGAGTAGGAAATACCGTTAATAAGCCGGTAGATAAAGACAAGATTTAATTTGATACGTCTGATCCAAAGAGGCTCTAAGTTGAGTTGTTGACATCTTTGGTAATAGTCTTTGTTATCGGAATACCGCAGAACAGCTTTAGTGAACCTTCTTTGAACACCTTCAATTCTAATCAGATCAGTATGTCTACAATTACTGTAAACTAAAATACCATATTCAAGAATGGGTAAGATACATTTTCTGTATAGTAACAATCTCGATTCGATTTAGAAGAGGCCAGACTAGTTGGTGCGACAAGTCTTTATTCTGATTGAAAGATTCTCTTTTCAAAAACACAAACCTTTTAACAGGCTGTTATAGGTGGCTCGATAAAAGTTGGAAACTTACAACAGAGTTAGCTCGACACAATTCTACCATGAAAAAGTTAGGAAGGCTGTAGCCTGTCTCACATAAAACGACATTAACAATGCAGTATTACAAACAGGATTACATAGGTCAGTTTGAACATATATTTTTCCCAACCACCAATGTCTGCATTTTTATTTTCGTGAGCAGTTGTTATGAGGTACTTGGGAACAATTAAACTTCAACTATGCCGTCACCCATGAGGAAATCCGTGAATATAAAAAGGATAACTTCAAGACATCACATAAAAGAAACGCAGATAAGTCCAATTGATATTAAGACTTCTGGCACTTATGAACTAACCAATATGTCGAAAACGACCTGCCTAAGATATGTGTAGAATTTGACAATGTTACTATTCAAACCTTTTCTTAGGAAATCACTACAATGCCAGCAAAACCAACATCAGATGAATTATACGTTAGTTTATCATAATGTAGGGAACTAACACCGACTTGTTATCGTGGGGAGAACGCAACACGGCATATGAAAACCATATCTGATGCATGCGCTTAACCAAGAGTGTCCATCTACTGGAGTGTCCAGTAAAACTAAAGTACAGGTTAGACAATGGAAGATGGTCGTGTAATTTCTTGTACTTATTGAAGTCATACATTAATATCGTCGGATGCCGGCTCAGTGGTTTATAGGCCAGCGTCGGCGCTAAACAGAGGGTTCTGAGCCCGAGTTCCGGCCGCAGTCTCGAGGATGCGTGCTGTCGAACAGTCTCTCACTGAGACAAACGGCCATCTAGTGTTTCCAGGTCTTCATTGGTGGCCATACTCAAACCTGCCATGAATAAATCATCAGAAGTTATGACATAATAAAAACAGTTTGGGGCAGGTGTAACACATAAACCCATAAAAGAATTCTCAGTTAGTCAGTCAACTACAACGTAGGACCAGGCACATTTGTGCATCGGTTCAAGTTGCCATACCGCATTAGCACAACAAGATGGACACCGGATTCATAAAAGTAGTTAATTTGGAGGTGGTAATATATAAAAGAAACATTGCATATCAGGATATAGTACAGGAAGAAAGAATTAGTTCGTAGAAGGAAAGATATGGAGCGACTTTAATCTCACAGTTTAAGGAAAGACAGAGTGTATACACCGACGCCATTGTGATCGATTCTGAGCCATGTCACCAGGAGTCTCCAACCATTGGTTACGAAAGTCACGCGGACCCCAACCAAGTAGTCTGCATCTACCAACATGGCTCAGACTAGAGGTTAGTGACTTCAAGTACTGGTGCCACGTTTTGGTTTGGCCGCCCCTAACTTTCTTCCAACCATCTCCAACACTAGTCAGCATTGCGCGCCGTGGTAGCCGGCGTTCAGGCATACGCAACAAGTGGCCCAACTATCTCAGTCGATGAAGATCCACAACCTCATCAACTGATTTACCATCATTCCCCAATACCCTGCATCTAACCTCACTATTACTTGCCCAGTGATCCTAGCAGATGTGAGCAATATTTCTAAAACATCTGTGATCAAACACTAGCAGATAACGAGTATCTACTCTTAGTGGCCACGTTTCGCAGCCGTAAAACAGAACGAACTGCTGCGCAGTATACTCGTCTCTTAATTGATAGACGAATGTCTCGCCTTCGCCAAAGGTGACGTAAGTTGGCAAAAGCCAAACGAGCTTTACGAATCCGTGCTGAGATTTCGTTGGACACCAACCCATTATGACTGGTCAGACTTCCAAGATAAGTGAAGTTGTCAACTCGTTCGACTACTTCACTCCCTATCCTTAGTTCAGGTGTTGACGCAGACCAGTCCTGAAGCAACAACTTGCATTTAGAGGGAGAGAAGCGCATCCCAAACATTCTGGCATTGTTGCTTAGTGCTACCAGAAGACTCTGCATTTTGTCAGCGTCTTCACCAAACAGGACTATGTCATCTGCATATTCTAAGTCGATAAGTGGACCTCCTGGAAGGAGATCAATACCCGAGAATTCAGTCGACGAGAGTGTTATTTCCATCAATAGGTCTATGATGAAGTTAAACAAAAATGGAGAAAGTGGGCAGCCTTGACGGACACCACTTGAGGTTGCAAAAGTAGATGACAGTTCGCCATAAGCCCTGACTCGACTAGTAGTGTTCGAGTGAAGAGCCTTCACAAGGTTTATGTACTTCTGAGGTACGCCTTTCAATGACAGACACTGCCACAGAGTCTCGCGGTCTACAGAGTCAAATGCTGCTTTTAAGTCAAGAAAGACCACCATTGTCGGACGTCGATAGGTATGCCTGTGTTCTAGAACCTGACGAATGGTGAATATGTGGTCGATGCAGCCACGACCAGGTCTAAAGCCAGCTTGGTTCTCTCGTGTTTGTAGTTCACGAGTCTTAGTTAGGCGTCTGATAATTATCGAGGTTAGTATTTTAGATATTATATTAGTTAAACTAATCCCTCTGTGGTTGCCACAGGATGATTTTGACCCTTTCTTATATATTGGGACGATAAGTGATTGTGACCAGTTAGATGGGATACCGTCTAACTCCCAGATCTTAGCTAAAATATTAGTCAACCTAATCGCTAAAATTGGATCACCATCCTTAAAGACCTCTGGAGCCAATCCATTTGGGCCAGTTGACCTTCCTCGTTCCAGATTGACTATGGCCTTCTGAACTTCAGCTAGAGTTGGGGGACCTACTTCAATGTTCCATTCACTTTGTCTGGGGATGGGGAGTATTTGTATAGTAGCTGAAGGACAGCTAACCTATTTCCTAAAGTGTTTCGCCCATCGTTCTAAACGTCTGGCTGGGAGCAGATGAGGGTGTCGTCTTTTTCCGAAATAGTCTCACTTACCCTTGGTTTATTAATTCCAGTTTCTTTTATTAGTCTGTAAAGCTGTCTTGTGTTCCCTATAGCCGCCGCCTTTTCCATCTCTTTTGCTTTCGTTGCCCACCACTGCTCACGGTCGTTTCTTAGACTTTTGTTTAACCTAGATCTGATTTGTTTACACCCTTCATCGTTGTTACGGGAGAACTGAAGACATTTGGCGGATTAAAACCTTTTATTGTACATTAATAATTTACTGTGTTTTTGGATGTAATTGTTTTACTTAACTTTTGACACTGTTTGTTTATATCATTATTTCGGACATTTTGGTTTGGTATTTGGTGCTCTCTTTGTCTTTGGTTTGATATTTGGGAGTTTTGCTCCGGGAACCTACAAAATTGAAGGTTTGTTTTGTAATTGTTATAATTATTGTTGTTAGAACGACATTTGGTCGATTATTTGTGAATTACGAATAAATTTGACGCGCTATTTAAAAAGGACAGTGGTATTTTTCCTCGCTGAGTAAATTTCATTGTTTTGATCGTTTATTACGTATCAAGACTACTGTTTTTCACTTTAATTGAATTTATTTCAGTTAAAGTATTTGACTAAAGTATCGTTTTTACTGTTTTTGTCGTTGGTACTCTTTAGTACCTCTTTTTCAACTGTATCTGTTAGTACTTTTGGTCCTAGCAATCTACAGCTCTTCACTTTTTTGGTCATTGATAATTTTTTTGTTTCTGGGTATCATCGCATATTGAAAAAACCCCTCCTAAATGACCGGACAGTGTAAAAAAAGCAGTTGCCAACGTCCGGGTTGTCGTTATCCTGTTGAAAGCGGCATGCAGTGCGACGAGTGCAAAGGCTGGTACCACGAAGTTTGCACGAACTTAACGCCTGCTGCTTTCAAACGGTTCAGTAAGAAGGGTTGTGTGTGGCTTTGTCAACAGTGCTGCTCGGATGCAAACAGCTTGTTAACCGAGGCCATCTCACTGGTTGATGCTGCAAAGAAGTGTTTCAACAAGCATAGTCGGAACGCGTCAAACAGCACTCGATCTGTTGACACGCAAATCAATGTGAAGGAAACTAAGGTGAGTCCGGTGATAGATGACTCACGCCCGTCAAAGAAGGAAAAGCAGTCTCCAAAGGGGCCTGCCTTAAAAAAAGCTCAAGAAAAGTAGGGTCTTCTGTTCCCCGTCTCCCAGATGGGATCCAACAGGAAACACCTAGGAGCCGCAATCGCAAGGCTCGATCGGTTTCAAATGGTAAACATAACACGACCCCTCAGGTCGTCGACAACCCCCCAAAACCCAACACTAGGTTTGACGCAACTGCTATTGCTTCTACCAGCAGCGTTGACGAATGGGTAAAGGTTGTAAGGAAGAAAAGTATTGATATAAAAGGGAAACCTGCCCCCGTAAAAGTGGTTGAAAAATCGAAAGCTGATCATAGCGACAGATCAGCTATTTTTCATAGAATTAAGGAGAGCGATAGCTCTGAACCTAAAGCTCGTTTTGAGCATGACATTGTACTGATTAGGCAGCTGCTTAATCAACTCATGCCTCAAAATATGACTGGGGTCACCTTGCTAAAGGTGTATAGACTAGGGAGTCTAACGGACTCGAAACCAAATCATTCCAGACTGCTTAAAGTAGTATTCGGCTCTTCAAACGAACGTGACCTAATTTTACAAAATGGACACAAATTAAAGGGTTCAGGAGTCTTTATCCGAAAGGACCTACCGTTGGCAGACCGTGTTAAAAGACGGGAAGCCGAGAAAGAACTACAACATAGGTTAGACGCTGGCGAAAAGGACCTGAAAATTGTAAATTTTCGGGTTGTAAGACTTCGACAGAGAATGATGCCGAAGCCACTCTGGGTGAAGCACGAAGGCACTTAAACAGGCTTCGGATCTGTTACACCAATGCACGAAGCTTACTTAATAAGCGATCGGAACTAGGTGTGCAGATTGACTCTATAAAGCCAGATATAATCGCAGTAACAGAAACCTGGCTGACACAGGCTATAGATAGTATAGAACTTGATTTCGAGGGCTTTACGTTAGTAAGGGCCGACAGAACACAAAAGCGCAAAGGAGGGGGAGTAGCTCTATTCATTAGGAATGCTATCCCATTTACCATTATCGATAGTGTATCCCATGAGAGTGGGACGTGTGAATTAGTTAGTCTTCGCTTAAAATGCAAGGGACAAGAGCTGCTGATTGGTTTGGTCTATCGCAGTCCAAGCTGTGAGGCAAATGAGATCCTGTTAAGCAGTCTCAATACTTGGTCCCAAAGTGGTCGATGTCTAATCCTAGGGGACTTTAATGCACCTATGGTAGACTGGGAAAATCTGCGAACTGAATCGTCAGAAAATTCCTTCGAGCAGGAACTAGTTGATGCGGTTATCACATGTGCCCTAGTGCAACATGTGAAAGAAGCGACTAGGTACGACCCGGACACTGAATCATCCTTATTAGATCTTATACTGACTCACTATGAGGATGATGTTGCGAACCTCCACCATATGCCACCCTTAGGTAAAAGTGACCACGCAGTTTTAACTTTCGACTTCCATATAACTGCCAGTCATGAGGACGCGTCAGTCCAGTCCAGACCCAACGTCTGGAAAGCAAACATACCAGACATCATGCACTCAGCATCGTTAATAGATTGGACAATAGACCCAGAGTCCTCCATTGAAACGGCCTGGGACGCATTTCGAAAATCATACTTAAAAGTTACCACACCTCACATCCCTTGGACTATACCAAAGGGGCCGAAAAACTCACCACCATGGTTCAGTAGGGAGGTCCGTATCCTTCTCCGTAAGAAAAGGAAAACGTGGGATAGATTTAGGTTACTGGGGACTGATGAGTCAAAATCTCAGTATCGAAAGGCTCGGAACACTTGTGCCTCGACCCTCCGTAAGTCTAGAAAATTGTACGAAGAAAAACTTGTTAAGGAATCCATAGAATGTCCTAAACGCTTGTATTCCTATATAAACCAAAGGACAAGGAGAAAAGGAAATATTCCTGCTCTATGGGGAGACAGTACTGCTTCATCATTAGTGGAGGACGACTTTGGTAAGGCTCAAGCGTTCTCGAACTACTTTAGCAACGTGTATACCATAGAAGCACCCTTCTCGTCAGCGTATACAGATCCCCCCATACATACACTGGATAGCGTGACCATTAAAGAACTCGATGTCTTTGGTCTGCTAAATAAGCTTGACATAGGTAAATCCACGGGGCCCGATGAATTACATCCTAGGCTACTGAAGGAATTATCTAACTTCGTTGCGAACCCTTTAAGTACATGCTTTAACCTATCCGTTACGCAGGGTCGCTTACCGAAAGATTGGAAAAACGCCATAGTAAGTCCTGTCTTCAAAACAGGCACGAAACACAAACCTGAGAACTACCGCCCCGTTAGCCTAACTAGTGTGGTTGTTAAAATCTTAGAAAAGATTATTCGGAAGGAGCTGTTTAAGTATCTCGATAAAAACCGGATCCTCTCGGAGAAGCAGCATGGCTTCAGAATAGGTTATTCTTGTCTCACTAACTTATTAGTGGCTCGTGAAAGCTGGTGCGCTCTTAAGGACCAAAAGCTACCTGTAGACGTCGCCTTCATTGATTTCAGTAAAGCTTTTGATAAAGTTCCGCACAACCGGCTGTTATATAAGTTAAGACATATCGGGATTGGAGGTAATTTATTGATGTGGATAAAAGACTTCTTAGTTGGGCGTCAACAAAGAGTAAGGGTGAACTCAAAGTTATCTAGCTGGGAAACTGTGCTTAGCGGAGTGCCCCAGGGTACAGTTTTGGGGCCAGTGCTATTCCTCTTGTATGTAAATGACCTTCCTTGTCTCCTATCATCATCGGTCTTGCTATATGCTGACGATGTCAAGATATGGAGAACGATACGATGTAAGAGTGATAGCTTAGAACTTCAAAATGACCTGAAGAAGTTATCTGAATGGTCTCAAACATGGCAGTTGCCGATAAATACTTCCAAGTGTGTTGTGATGCATATCGGTCATCAAGGCACAGATACATACACGATGAATAACACTGAGCTACCTGTCGTCCAGACATATAATGACTTAGGAGTTATCGTTAGTCAAGACTTAAAGACTACTGCACACTGCCGTGCAATAGCCGCCAAAAGTTTTAGAACGTTATGGTCAATACGTAGGGCTTTTAGTCATGTCGACACTAAGACGTTTTTGACTTTGTATACAGTGTTCGTTCGTCCTAAACTTGAGTACTGCATACAAGCGGCTAGCCCCTGCTTAAAAAAGACAGTGAGCTTCTGGAAAAGGTTCAGAGAACGGCGACTAAGCTGGTTCCCGCAATAGCGAAGCTTCCGTATGAATCTCGACTGGCCAAGCTGAACCTTTTCCCGTTGTCATATCGCAGAACTAGAGGCGACTTGATTACAGTCTTCAAATTGCTTAGTGATAAATTTGCACCTGATATGCCCTCATTTTTCTTGTCTTCCAAAACAGAGAATTTACGAGGACACTCCAAAAAAGTTCATAAGCCGAGAACAAATTACTTGTCAGCTGACTATCGACTTTCCCATCGAATCATCAACGAGTGGAATTCACTACCTCAGCACGTCGTTGAGGCTCCATCCGTCGACTCTTTCAAAAGAAAGTTGGATCAACTGAGAGACCACCATTGCCAGGACTAACATAGGCCATCGAGCCTCCTGTCCTTCCCAAACTGAAACTGAAACTGAAACTAAATTGGAGCTTGGTTCTGTTGTTAATTTGGGTTCGTAATTTGCAAGTGGATCGATAGTCCGTACTTCAATAACTGGAACGAGCAAAACTCATACTTGGACGTAACAAAAAGTTCTTCAATTATTGGTTCTGTGTTCATACCTTGGATCTTCTGGATATTTTGGGTCCAAATTCCTGGTCTTATTGGTCGATTTCGTTTGGATTAATTCGGATTTGTTTTGGTAATTAATTATTTGGAACAACGATAACGATGGAAACTCGGAGCATAAGGCTGAAGGAAAATGACGAAATGGATGGTAAAACTTCCAAAGCTGTTTGTGGTATGTCTGATGTTAATGATGATAAATGTGATGATGTTAGTCTTAATAGTATGTCCTCTAGCCAGCTAAGTACTTCTAGACTAAAGTTAGATAAAGCATTACTGAGGAAAAGGAATTTAGAGAAGAGACTTGAATTAGAACGGCAACTTAAGATGTTAGATCTACAAGAAGAGGTTGATATCGCTGAATTAGAATGCAAGGCCATCGAGGACGATGAACGATTACCCGTAGATAAATGTGGGATAAATGCTAAGGTGGAAAATTATTTGGATTGTGATACTGGGTGTAATAATCACTCAGGGGAGGTATGTAACATCTCAAATGTCGATTGGGTTGGGGAGCTGAAGGACACGTTACATACAATGGTTAGTAACATGGTTTTACCTAAGATCGATATGATGTACTTTGATGGGCAACCGGGTCAGTATTACCGTTTCATTAGTCAGTTCAATAGCCTTATAGAGAGTAAACTGTCAGATAAGGGCCAATTGTTGTCGTATTTGTTATATTATTGCAAGGGAAAGGCCAGAACAGCAATTGAATCTTGCGTTTCTTTGCCCAGTGATTTGGGCTATGATAGGGCTAAACGAATTTTGTATGATTTATTTGGTAAAGAACATCTTGTTGCACGAGAACTAATTATTGAGTTATTAAACCATAAATCTGTCGGAGGATCAGCTGACGTATTAACTGACTTTGCGATTAAGTTGCGTAATGTATGTATAACGTTGAAGCAAATGGGATACATGTCTGACGTTAATTCTACGGCTAATTTGGAGGTAATAGTTTCATGCCTACCACTAGAATTGCAGAATAAGTGGGTGGAAGTCGCCGATAAGATCATGATGCATGGGAAGGAGCCGAGCTTTGAAGAATTTGTGGTCTTTGTAGAAGAGAGGGCCAGAATTGCCCGAACCCGTTATGGTAGATTAGTACAGTGTAACTCAAGGTTCGGTAAAAGGAATTCTGAAGGCCAAGCTGATAAGAGATCACGCTTTCATGCAATTAGACGAGACCCAAATAACTCAGTCAAGGTATCACGTTGTGAAATCTGCGTAGGTGATCATGAGGCGACAGATTGTCCAAGGTTAGCAAAAATGAATGTAAGAGAAAGGAGGCAGGAGGTAAGAAAACGTGGTCTATGTTACTTATGTTTGAGGAAAGGTCACATAGCTATGACATGCAACTCAGGCATCAAGTGCGACGTTGAGAATTGCAAGGTTAGGCATAATTCATTATTGCATATTGATAGTGTTGATAACCATGTGGTGAACCTAGCAAAGGATTGGAACTCCTCAAAGGTTTGTTTGGGGATCGTTCCAGTCAGACTATACGGTCCCAAAGGATGTTTGGAAACATATGCACTTCTAGATAGTGGTTCGGACACTTCTCTTGTGTGTGAAGAATTAATTAATCAGTTGGGTATCAAAGGTAAAGAGACTTCGATAAGGGTGGCGACTGTAAACGGAACTACCAACTGTGATTGTTTGGAGGTAAATTTAGAGGTATTTTCATTAGATGAACAAGGTTCTATAAGGATCAACAAAGTTTACACGACCAAGAAACTTCCGATTGATCATGCAGCCCCTTTAACCGAACTCCAACTGAAGCGGTGGAAACATCTGAAGGACATAACCCTTCCTAGGTTGCAAAGTAATTTCGTAGGAATATTGATTGGGTGTGATGCTCCGGATGCACATTGGGTCCTGGAACAACGTCTGGGGGACAGGAAGCATCCGTTTGCTGTGCGTACTCATCTTGGTTGGATGATTATAGGTCCTAAGGAAGTATCAAGGTCTCTACATCAAGTTCAGTGGTGTCATTGTTCCACTAATGATATTTTGCGAGATTTAGAAAGACTATATAATCATGAGTTCGAGGATACAGATACGTTTCGTAATGGATATTCTGTCGAAGATAAAAAGCTCTAGAAATAGTTAGCAGTTCGTTTAGATTGGAGGGTGGTCATTTCCAAGTTGGTCTACCATGGAAGTATGATAAGCCAAGGCTACCGAATAATTTGGAACTAGCTGAACGCAGACTAGAATGCTTAAGGAAGAGGTTTATGAAAGACAACAGTCTTTTGGAGAAATATCAAGTTGTGATGAATAAACATTTAAGTAAGGGCTACATCATTGAAGCTAGTGAAGAGGGATTTGACCATGATGCTGTTTGTTGGTATATTCCTCATCATCCTGTTATCAACCCTAAAAAGCCTGGAAAATTGAGAATTGTTTTTGATTGTGCGGCTGTCTATCAAGGTTGTTCTCTTAATGACCAGCTTTTGAGAGGACCGAATACTGTAAATAGTTTAATTGGTGTACTTCTGCGATTCAGATTAGGTAACGTAGCATTAGCTGCTGATATCGAAGAGATGTTTCTTCAAGTAAAGATCCCGAGACAAGACAGGGGAGCATTTCGTCTATTGTGGTGGGAAGACGGTGATATACGACGAACGGTGAAGGAATATTGTTTAACAGTTCATCCGTTTGGAGCCGTTTCCTCCCCCTTTTGCGCTAATTTCGCTCTTAAGAAGACGGTAGATATATTCGGTAAGGAATTCAATGAAGATATCCAGGATGTCGTAGATAGGAGTTTCTATGTCGACGACTATTTAGCCTCTATTGATAATGTACAGGATGCAATTGAGCTGGCAAAAGCCCTTGGTTCTCTCCTCAGAAAAGGTGGGTTTAGACTGACCAAGTGGATAAGTAACTGTTTACAAGTTCTTGAATCAATTCATCCAGAAGAGAGAGCAGAAGCCGTAAGAGAGATTGACTTTGAAAGACTTCCTACTGAACGCACGTTGGGATTATTTTGGAATACTATGGTTGATTCGTTCGAATTTAAAGTTCGCATACCGAAACGCCCCCTCACTAGGCGAGGTATATTGTCAAGTGTAGCCTCACTTTATGATCCTCTGGGATTGGTAGCACCGTTTATACTTCCCATGAAGCAGTTACTTCAACGTTTAGGTAAATTGGGACTAGGATGGGACGAAGAAATTCCAAATGAGGAAAGCAAACGCTGGTTAGAGATTTTAAGTGAATTTCAGAGGGTTGAGAACGTTAGTTTTCCACGTTGTGTATTGTTTCCGCAATCAGATCGTTCGCTCCTGGAACTTCATATTTTTAGTGATGCATCGGAAACTGGGTATGGTGCGGTAGCATACGTTCGCTCTTACATTTCTGACACTGAAAAAGGTCCCCGCCTTGTTACGGCTAAGGCAAGAGTAGCCCCCTTGAAGGTCCAAACTATACCGCGCTTGGAACTTACGGCAGCAGTTTTAGCAGCTCGCATGGGATACCAACTGCAGTCAGAATTAGATATTAAGTTTGCAGAGGTTAAATTTTGGACGGATTCCATGATTGTCTTACACTATATTAGAAATGAGAAAAGCCAGTTTAAAACATTCATAGCAAATCGAATTTCGACTATTCACAGTCTTACTAAGGTGGACCAATGGAGATTCGTACCTTCTAAAGAAAACATAGCAGACTTTGCATCCAGAGGGGTCAAGTTTGACATTGATGATGTCAAGGTTTGGGAGGAGGGTCCACGTTTTCTCAAGAAGCCGAAGGAGTGTTGGCCTGCCGCTGATGTACAATGTCCTGAACCCCATCTCTTGGAAATAAAGAAGGCAATGTCGGCGCATGTAATGGCTGAAGAATCCACTGTTGATCAACTTATTAATTATTATTCAGATTGGACTAGATTACTTAAGGCTGCTGCGTGGTTAATCCGATTTAAGCGATATTTATTGATAATGCGTTCTGGTAGAACTGATCTGTCTCTACAGGTGGGCATGCTTAGAGTTGATGAGTTAAATTTCGCTTGTTTAGAATTAATTCGATATGTCCAACGCATAGTATTTCGGAAAGAGATTGAAATGTTATTGTCCGATACCGTTAGCAATGTAAAATAAAAAGTTCGCCGTTACGAATCTTAAATCCAATGATGATAAACGGATTATTATGTGTTGGTGGCCGCCTTCAAATTAGTTCCTGGCCCGAGTCGAGGAAGCATCCTATAATATTACCATCGAAGCATACAATTACACATTTGATTCTACAGCACTACCATACTTTGGAGGGGCATGTTGGAGCTACACAGGTAATGGCAACGGTCCGAGAAAGATTTTGGGTGCTGAGGGGTGGTGTAGCCATGAGGAGGGTGATAAAGAATTGTGTTTATTGTAAAAGGAGGAACGCCCGTCCCATTCAACAACTAATGGCACCATTGCCTCCGGTCAGAATAGAAGGTGGTGACTACCCATTCTTATCAGTTGGGGTAGATTATTTTGGACCCATTATGGTTAAACATGGTAGAAGTACTGAAAAGCGATATGGTTGTGTATTCACTTGCTTAAGGTTGAGAGCTGTGCATCTGGAGGTGGCATATAGCTTTACCACAGACTCATTTATCATGGCACTAATGAGGTTTGTCAGTAGGAGAGGCTATCCAAAAGAGATATACAGTGATAATGGATCAAATCTGGTGGGAGCTGAGCGTGAACTAAAAAGAAGTCTTCAGGGTTGGGTACAGGAGCGTATACACTCTGCATTACTAAGAAAGGGGATTGACTGGCATTTCAATCCTCCGGCTGCTAGTCATTGGGGAGGAGTGTGGGAGCGCATGATTCGCTCTGTACGAAGGGTATTGGGTGCTCTTGTAAAGGAACAATCTTTAACAGATGAATGTCTTGAAACTTTCATGACAGAGGCTGAGCGTATAATTAACAATCGACCTTTAGTTCCTGTTACAGACGACTCGAACGATTTCGAGGCCATAACACCGGCAAAACTATTGCTATTGAGAGAGAATGTCGAAGAAATCACTTACACTCTACCTAATGACAGATTTTCTAAGAGATGGAAGCAGGCGAGTTACTTGGCACAGGTATTTTGGAAACGTTGGTCTAAAGAATATGTTTCGCTATTGCAGCGTAGATATAAGTGGACCCAACTAGAGAGAAACATACGAGAGGGTGACTTAGTAATGATATGTTCCGAGTTCTCCGAGAAAAACAAATGGCCCTTAGGTCTAGTGCAGAGAGTGTTACCAAGTAGGGATAGATTAGTGAGGCAGGTAGAATTGAGGACAAGAAAAGGGATCCTAGTAAGAGATATTAGAAAACTGTGCCTTCTTGAAGCCGTAGATGGTAGGTAGCTACTCGGATCCCTAGGCGTACTGGTGTAAGTCCTAGGGATCACGAGATTGTTGGTGTATTGAGTGTTTGTTGTTGATTGTTTGTGATGCATAAACTTGGATTCTTGTTTATTTATTTGTCTGTGAAAAGAACCAAGGTTCTTTTGGTCGGGAGTGTTACGGGAGAACTGAAGACATTTGGCGGATTAAAACCTTTTATTGTACATTAATAATTTACTGTGTTTTTGGATGTAATTGTTTTACTTAACTTTTGACACTGTTTGTTTATATCATTATTTCGGACATTTTGGTTTGGTATTTGGTGCTCTCTTTGTCTTTGGTTTGGTATTTGGGAGTTTTGCTCCGGGAACCTACAAAATTGAAGGTTTGTTTTGTAATTGTTATAATTATTGTTGTTAGAACGACATTTGGTCGATTATTTGTGAATTACGAATAAATTTGGTATCTAAATTGGAGCTTGGTTCTGTTGTTAATTTGGGTTCGTAATTTGCAAGTGGATCGATAGTCCGTACTTCAATAACTGGAACTAGCAAAACTCATACTTGGACGTAACAATCGTGTCCAGAGCCTGATGGGATGAATTTGTGAGAATCCATCAGTGTGATAGACCTTGAAGAAATCCGTTGGTTCTTTATAACCCCGTGGTTTAAATCACTAATAGATGTCACTGCTATTTCCACAGCTGTTTGGATGTCTTTTCAAGCAATATCTGGATCAGCCTCGTTTTAAGAGCTACCTAAATGTGACCTCAGTTGTTCCTGAAATCTAATTCGGCTTTCTCGCCAATGAGTTCAATTCTAACGCGATCTTCCTAATATGGTCTTTTTGCGTCCAGTGAGGCGCAAGCAGATGCATGCCCGTATAAGAGCATGATCATAGTCTAAACATATACTCCAAAACGTGCGGCAGTCTTCTACCGAGCCTCTTCAACGATGACTGATGGCAATATGATATATTTGAGTCCATTGTTGGTTTGGTGTAGGGGGTCGCCATGTTAGACGATGTCTCTTTTTATGTCTAAAATTAGTGCTTAGTTAAAAATAAACGATTGTCTGAGCACAGTTGCAGCAGACGGTCACAACTATCAGCTCGCTGAGCCGGACTACCAAAATATCCACCTGAACGTCTTTCTGTTTGGCTTAAGCCACCTACTTGGGCAGTATAGTCACCTGTTACGAGTACGAGAAGTACAGAAAGCTTTCTGTAAAGTTCGTCTTCCACTTCATCCGGGCTGCAGTATGTGGGAGTGTGGGCAGAAACGACGAGAAGGCAACGATGTGTGTCTCCATCCTTCCGAGTTTATATGCAGTCGTACAGCACATAGGCGACAGTTAACGGCGATCTATTCTAGTACTGCTCCTCTGCTCTTATACTTAGTGCTATGCCTACATCTTCCAGTCCATGAGTACTTTCCATCAGTTAGCCAGATATACAGAGGATGTAACTCATCGGCTCTTCATTTTGGCGAGGTGAGGCCAAACGAGTGACCACACTAAGATCCTGTGTGCGTGTTTTGGAGACACAGAATACATCAGTGGTGCGAGATTCTAAGGTTTTAGCTGAGGGGACCTGCTGGCCGATTTGATATAGGGTGGGTACTTTGAAGGCTCCAATATGCAGTTTGGAGAGAGGCGTGGGACAATATTTTGCTCACTAGGATCGTTGGTTATGGTGATACATGAGGGGGGGAAGCCGAAAGAGGAAGTTTAGAGTTGAAAGTCGATGTAGGAGGAATAATAGGAATGAAAGAGGGAGGTTGATTATGAATACAAAGGTCTTGAGTGTTGTTAGAGGTATGAATGCGGTTATCACTTCCCGGTTAACCACACCGTGGAAGGGTTCTTCTCGCAGTACCGTGAAAAGGGAAATCGGGTTAGAGGTGGTCTTAATGACCTGAGAACGTGACCGCAGTGCCCAAGGGACAACCACCTGAGGTCGGTCACACCAACCTCTTTATGAGCAATTTTTGTGTCAGCTCCGTACTTGTTGAGACCTTACCGCCGGAGACGGATATCCGTGAAATAAGGCGAGGTGTGCATTTTTAAGGTCGACGTTTTTTAACCTCACCCTTCCTTGTGGGAAGGCAGCATCGTTGCTATGCTGGTTGTCTGAAAGAAACACCTTACTGCTGTCGCACCTCTGTACAGTCAGCAGTACGACTTCGTCTCCGACCTTGGGTTTGTTGCTTTTAGTCTTACCGCTCTTCAACCGACCTGTCTGGCATGGTAGGACCTTGAGTAACGGTTGTTTCAGCCAGTATAGGCTGGTTGCTTCATCACGATATGCAAACCCAACCACCACGTCATGGTAGCAACAACGATCGGGGTAAAGTTAATCTTATGTAAAACGAAGGACTAGATGAAAAGAAACAAGGACTGAGCATTATCACATAATAAACTGTTCCCGTCGCGAATAACATAACACCTTACAAAGTTGATGTTTCCCTCATCTTCGAGGATATCTAGCGTTCAAGTGCCATGATACATTTCTGCATATATATATAGACAAATGTGGATACTCACTGGAATAGGGAAATGTTAACATTTTGGATAAATGGATTACCAAAAAGCTCAGCATTCAGGTCAACCAGCGATCAAACGACACATCTAAATCACTTCCAGTTTAATAACCAACCAGAAAAAACGTGGACGAAGAATAAGATCAAAGGGGTAAGCATTCAAAACAAATATGCAAGCAAACACAGAAAGGGAATAAAAGTTTCCAAGCTAGGTCATTCACAACGGAGAACACGATGCTTTCTCTTATCATTGACCTGTATAGCACTATGAGGTTTAAAGCGGCTCTTTGGTTTGCTAAATAAGCTTGATATAGGCAAAAACCACGGGACACGATGAACTGGATCCTAGGACATTCAAGGAACTAGCCGACTTTGTTGCAAACCCCTTAAGTACATGTTTCAATCTGACCGTAACCCAAGGTCGAATAACAAAAGACTGTTAGAACGTCATAGCAAGTCCTGTCTTCAAAACAGGTACAAAACATAAACCTGAGGACTAACGATCCGTTAGTTAACTGGCGTGGTTGTTAAAAGTTTGGAAAAGATAATTCAGTAGGAACTGTTTAAGTATCTCCATGAAAACCGGACTCTTTCGAAAATTCAGCATGGTTTCAAGACAGGTTATTCCTGTCTCACCAACTCGTTAGTGACTCGTGAAAGTTGGTGCGCTCTTAAAGACCAAAAGTTACATATAGACGTAGCCTATATTGACTTTAGCAAAGGTTTTGATGGAGTTCCTCACAACATGCTGTTATACAAGTTCAGAAATGTAGGGGTTGTAGGTAATCTGATAACATGGATAAAAGACTTCCTAGTTGGGCGTCAATAAAGAGTAGGGGTGAACTTCAAGTTGCCTATCTGAGAAATTGTGTTTAGTGGAGTGCCTCAGGGTATAATTATGGGGCCAGTGTTGTTCCTTATGTATGTAAATGATATTCTAGTCTCATATAATCATCAGCTTTGTTATATGCTGACGATGTCAAGATACGGAGAGCGATAAAAAGTAAAGGTGATTGTTTCGAGCTTCAAAATGAGATGTTAAAATTATCAGAATGATCTGGAATTTGGTAGTTGCCGATAAATACTTCCAAGTGCATTGTGATACCTACTGGTCATCAAGGTACAGATACATACATTATGAATAACACTGAGCGACCTGTTGTCCAGAAACACAATGACTTAGGGTCATCGTTAGCCAGGACCTAAATCTACTGAACACTGCCATGCGATAGCTGCCAGAGGTTTTAGAACCCTGTGGTCAATACGTAGGGTCTTTAGTCATGTCAATGCTAAAACGTTTCTGACTTTGTGTACAGTACCCATGCGTCCAAAACTTAGG
The DNA here is from genome assembly GCA_944470405.2 of Schistosoma mattheei. Taxonomy (NCBI): domain Eukaryota; kingdom Metazoa; phylum Platyhelminthes; class Trematoda; order Strigeidida; family Schistosomatidae; genus Schistosoma; species Schistosoma mattheei. The sequence goes on from OX103947.1 coordinate 78,446,864, forward strand.
TATTGCATACAAGCGGCTAGACCCTGATTTAAAGGAGACATCCAAATGCTGGGAAAGTTTCAATGAACCACAACTAAGCTGATTCCCTGAATAGCAAAATTGCCGCATGATGATCGTTTGGCTAAACTAAGCGTATTTCGACTGTCATATAGGAGAACCAGAGGTGACTTGATCATAGTTTTCAAATTACTTGGTGATAAATTTGCATCTGCTCTACCCCTATTTTCTTGTCTGACTGATTCGACTTTCCCATCGAATCATCAACGAGTGGAATTCATTACCTCAACATATGATTGAAGCGCCATCTGTCAAATCTTTCAAAGAAAGTCTAGCCAACTGAGAGACGACCATTGCCAGGACTAACACAGGCCACCTAGCATTTTATCCTTTTCAAAATGGAACTGAAACTGAACTATGATTTACTGAAATTTCTCTTTTTAGTATCAGAAGGGGTTTTGTGGAGATTTTTAGTAATTTTGAACAGTTTAGATAATGAGTCAATTGAAGCTATACCACCATGGAAAACCTGGAAGCACTGTTGTGGGACTCTTCAGCAGTGCACATCCATGACCTCGCCTCACGGGATTCGAATCCAGGACCTGTCAGTCTCGCGCCAGGGGCTAAACCAACTAGACCACTGAGCTGGCATCCAACAGTGTTTATGTCTAACTTCAGCTTTTTATCGCTGAATATACCCATGTCCTTACACGAAGGCATCGTTGACTCACTGCTACCAGATATAGAAACACATTAGGGGAGAGCTTCTTGTTCTAACGTCTTAGTGTGATCAGCATTTATCAAACTTTTGCTGTGTTCTTACGCAACAAAAGTACCATTTCTTGTTGTGGATGCGGAAAAATATACCAATAATTATCGTGTTAAGTCTATGGTGGCCTTGGACTTAAAATGTTCATCCCCTATTGGCTATTATTTGATTCATATCTCCGAGGCTGTGACTTGTGTTCTGGACTCAACTGACTGGGCTAGACAGGGAAGCGAGACCAATAGAGACTCTAGGCCGTCCGTACGTGTTTACGTGTCATTGAATCGATCGATAAGTACGCTGCTCTCTAATTTTCCAGTCAAGGACACAACAATTAGCACAGAATAAAAATCGACCCAACTTAAAGTCATAACATTTCTGATCAGAAGAATCTATCCCGAGCTGTACGTTCGGTAGATTACTTTTTGAGTTTCACCCAATTTAATAGTTAACTGTGGCTTTGTCTCAGCTTACTATTCGGTTTTTTTTCACTTTTTCACGTAAAGACTAGTTCAGTTTATCTCATCCGTTTTATCCATTTTTGTCCGTTTTTAGTGTTTTTTAGTGTATTTTTAACGGTCTTAGGCTTTTGCTAGCATCCACAACACAGTTCACGTCAATACAGTCATGAAAAATTCATGCAAACGACCTGGATGCCGTTTTTCCGTTACATCTGGCATGCAGTGCGACAACTGCAAAGGTTGGTTCCACGAAGCGTGCACAGATCTCACAGCAACTGCTTACAACTGACTCAGCAATTCGGATCATAAGTGAGAATGTGTTACGTGCAGCACGGATGCTGTAGTTTTGCTGAATAATATCATTTTCCAATTGACAGGTCTGCGGAATAAGTTGTCAGCAAGCTTGGAAAATGACAGTCATAAAACGGGTAGACAAACAAGGGCGCGCAACGAAAACAAGAATAGGGATGTCGACAGGTATGCTACTAATGATGACACGTTGAAACTCAGTACCATCATTACGTCGACGGTACTCAACTCCCTCAGTAAACTCGAGTCTCACAGCTCAGGGTCCTTGAACGCGACAGTAGTTCCCAAAAACTTTTTAGGTGATTAGATCCATGTCAAAAGAGCTAAAAAGGACCAGGCGTCACAGTCTAAGTTGAACATCCCACCTGTTGTACGGAAATCAACTGGTGATTTGACCGCACAGTTTACCCCCAAGAATGTCCGTGCGGTCATCAAAGAGCCTAGGGTTCATAAACGTGCTTCGACTTCCGAACAACAAGGTGCTAAACCTGAACGCACCGGAAAATCTGGGACGACAATAACGGTTCGTGATATCTCTCTTATAATCATGAACCTCAAAGACAACCCGACCTTCCTCTCAGTTTGCAGGACAAAAGTGACAGGATGCTTTGGGGAGAATTGAACAAGAAACTTGAACTTCCAAGAATAGAGCCTTTGACAGTCACACGGCTCACTCGGGGAAAGGAGTCTAAGCATCGAAATCACCCGAGGCTAGTTCTTGTAACACTTAAGAATGCTACCTACGTAGAGGATGTCTTGCTAGCGAGTCATTTACTGAAATCAGATGGGAATGTAAGAATACTGCCTGACATACCGTATTCTGAGCGCAATCTCATCCGGAACATCCCTAAAGGATCTCGCGAGTTTTTCCGCGGAAGGAATATAATTGTGCAAGGGGTACCGGAAAACACGAACCCTAACTAAGCAAACTCCGAAAACAGGGAATGGAAATTCATCAAACAGTCCTTGAGGCTCAAACACATACTGACTCAGCATGTGACGAGACTAGCCAAGAAGGATGGTGATTCTAGACCCCGTCTAATGAAGATAGCCTTCCCATCTTCCCATATGGCGGCTGCAACTCTGGAAGCATTTCGTGCCAGTAGACGTCGACTGCCACCTGGAATCCACATGCACCCGGATAGGCCATATGAAGCTAGGACCAAACAGAAAGCAAGATAGAGCTGACCATTCCACTTGTGGACTGTCTAGACGATAAAAAGAAACGTGTAAAGGACAGGGTCTACAAACTCGGCAAACCTTATATAAGTAGGCTAACTGTCCATTCACATACAGACAAACAGGAAGAAGCTCACGCGTTTCAAATTGAAAACATAAACTGCTTATACATGAACGCCGTGAGTCTACCAAACAAAATGGATGAGCTACGTGAACTTAGCAATACGATTAAGGTTCATCTGATAGGAATAACTGAAACTTGGATAGCTTCTCAGTTCTCGGACCAGGAGTTAGCAGCACCTGGGATGTCTTTGTTTCGCAACGACAGAAAAACAGGAACTGGTGGTGGGGTAGCCGTGTACATACGATCTTGATTGGAGGCACACCAATTTCATAACCTCGAGTCTAACAATCTTGAGGAATCTATATGATGCTCTGTAAGATTGTCTGCTACTTCAAGATGTCTAGTCGGAGTCATATATGGGAAGCCCACCACCGACGTCGAGTACGATAGTCGTATGCTGGAAGGACTATCCCTCTCTACTCGTCTCGGTTTCACTCATATCCTGATTTTAGGGGACTTCAATCTCCCTAAAGTCAACTTCGCGGAACATACGTACGTTGGAGATGAAAACTCAACTGAAGCTCGGTTCTTCAACCTCATTGAGGACTTGGGATTATACGAAAATGTGAAGTCGGCAACTCGTTGGAGAAACAGTCAGACACCGTCGCGCTTAGACTGTGTATTTACAAACGAATAGTTCCTAGTTTACAACCTCTCAATCCTGGCTCACCTGGGAAAAAGCGATCACGCCGTCATAGCCTTCAGTTTTGTCAGCAAAGCTGAGCTAAGATATCCTACCAACAAATTGCGCTGGAATTTCAAACGGTTGAATGTGTCAGCTCTACAGGAATATCTACAACGGGTGGATTGGGATGTTTACCGTCAACTCGATGTGGATGCTCATTGGGACTTCTTACTGCACACGCTCTTACGTGCTACAAATCATTCAGTTCCTCAAACGGTCCCCAAAAGCTGCAAGCCACCTACAGTAATCAAGAACCGTACCCTTCGCCTGCTAAGCCGCAAAAGGCACTGTTGGGCAGAATACAAACGGACTGACAACAACGGAGCCTACAGGCAATACAAACATATAAGGAATATATGCACGAAGGCTATAAGAGAAGACAGGCTCCAGTACCAGATAAAGCTTATGGATAAATTTGTCTTCAATCTGAAGAGCTTATTCCGTTATGCAGCCTCTCTTCGACAAGCCGAAACTTGAGCTTCCCAACTGCAAGGTCCTAATGACCCGACCAATAACGCCGGCGATGCCGCTAACCTATTGGCTGAGCAATACTTTCGGACATTTCAACCGACCCACATAAACTATACTGGCGAAAGCTTCATCTGAAATTCCAAAGGACTTTCCGAAGTGAACCTGAGCGCTGACTTGGTGTTCCGGAAACTGCAGCACTTAATAATTGGCACTTCTCCAGGCTCGGATATGGTTCATTCTGCTATACTGAGGGAAGCAGCCTCAATCCTGGCAATGCCGCTTTGCGTGATGTTCTCACACTCGCTAAGCCGAGGAAAACTACCGGAAAATTGGAAGCTGGCTCACATCACACCAATTTTCAAAGGAGGTCGACGCAGAGAACCTTCAAGTTACCAACCGGTGGCTCTTCTCTCCATACCTTCAAAAATCATGGAGTCCCTGATATGCGATGGTATAAATGACTATTTACTGTTCTTAAATTTTTTCTCACCCCAACAACATGGTTTCAGGAAGGGTTACTCTTGTATAACCAGCCTGCTGACTGCGGTTGACAGATGGACAAGCATCCTCGATCACAAGGGGAAGGTTGATACCATCTACCTAGATTTCTCAAAAGCTTTTGATTAGGTTAACCATACACGTCTTATCAATAAGCTCAAACGATTAGGTATCAGACCACCTCTAATCGATCGGCTCACTTCAGACCTGAAAAATCGACATTTTAAGGTCAGGGTTAGTTTCACTTTATCTCAGGCTATGGAATGTCCTAGTGGGGTCCCCCAGGGTTCAGCACTAGGACCTCTTCTCTTCTTGATCTACATAAATGGTCTTCCTCAACAGGTATCGTCAGACTTATTACTTTTTGCCGACGACGTGAAACTTTGGGGAGAGATACGCAACCAAGACGACATACAGGCACTTCAGGAGGATCTGACTCGACTTCAAAGTTGGGCAGACGACAACAACAAGTTTAAACCTTATGAAGAGAGCCTCCAATCACTTAACCTTTACCCATTAGAGTATAGACGTCTTGGAGGTGACTTTCTGATGGCGTACAGTGACCTTAACACTTCTGGACATCCTCTTAAACACCTACTTAAGCTTAGTTCCAACACTAACCTAAGGGGTAACATCCAGAAACTAAAGACACAATACAGCAGGACGGACTGTAGACACAACTTTTACTCCTTAAGAGTTATCAAATGCTGGAATTCGCTGCCGGCCGAGCTAGTCCAAGTGACTACCCAGGAGTCCTTTAAGAGGCAACTCGATCTATTCTTAAGGATTAAGGATAGTATCACACTATGACTTACCAATTTATTTCTCCTCTTTTATTGTTAACATACCTAGGTTCCTGCCTGGAGGTATTGGTGATCCCCTGCTACTAGAAACGAAATCCTGTTGAGCGAAAGCTTCTTCTATTCCGTCCACAACCATTTGAACCATTTGAACCAACTAGACCACTGAGCCGGCATCCAACGGTGTTAATGTCTAACTTCAACTTTTATCGTTGAATATACCCATGTTCTTACACGAAGGCATCGTCGACTCACTGCTACCATATAGAGAAGCACATTAGGAGGGGAGCTTCTTGTTCTTCATCCAGAACCATTTGGACCGTCTGTTTTAACGCATCGGTCCGTACCTTTTGGCGGCTTAATATTTTGCCAACGGAACTGCTGTTATTCACTCCGTCTTTCAGCTTGATTATTAGACGTTGGTTAGTTCATATTATCATAGTTTCCGACTATATGAACAGTTTTAGGTTGTTTGTAAAGTACTTTGTAGTCCTTGAGGATGGCAAACAGAAGCTCCCATAAACTGGTGATACTTGGAGAATCAGCTGTTGGGAAATCAAGCATAGTCCTGAGACTTGTAAAGTGTCAGTTTAGTGAGTACCAAGAAGCTACTATTGGGGGTTGGTTTTTAATACCTGATTTAATCGTTTAGCTGCCTATTTGACACAGACGATCGTCCTAAATGATCCTCCAGCAACCGTAAAGTTTGAGATTTGGGATACTGCTGGTTAGTTGTTTTTCAGTTCTTGAATGATAAATTAAAATTAAGAAGTCGGTTCTCGCGTGGTCACTGGATGAGTGTCTATTCTAGAGCTCCAATAGTGTTCAGGCTGTCACTAGCATATGACGTTCCGGAAGTCAGATTACTTGCTTTTAGGATAAGCCAGGAAACCTGTTAATAAATCCCTAGTGCACTTTTGTATATGCTTAAACCTAAACGTAGATGAATAAATTAAGCTCAAACTTTTAGGGGTGGGTTCAAGAGTCGGTTGCCGCTTAGAAAGCATGTGTTCAGTATTTACGAGGTCCTTTGGCTTTTAAACGCGAGGCCTGACCTTTCAGTTTCCCTAACCCGAAATAGAAAATAAAGGATATGTTAATTTATGGACCATATTAGCCTCGAGACCATTGTTTTGTTTCGTGACCATTTAGTAATGTTTGGTGTTTATTCATACAGGGTATTTATCTATTTATTTATTTAAACAAATATTGGCTCAAGGAGGCACCAACTAGATATAAGCCACATGAATCATTCGATTTATGTGAGGGCTGGGATACTGCCCGGGTGCCCAAACCGAAGCAGGTGGTTTTCTTAGGATGCCAAACCCAGAACCTTTGTCCCAGAGGTCTAATTCACAAGGCAGTGGGACAACGTAACGAGATGCAGTCCTATAGTGGCTGGTGACCGACAATAGGTTCATATGCCGTTTATTTCCTTAGGATCTTGGAGCCCATGTGCACAATTGGTTCGGAATAAGGGTTTCCGGACTCCCCTAGGTTGACCCTCCGTATCCACCAACCCGGTTAAAGCCACGGGCATTCGATCTTCGTTCCCTCAATTTCGTAAACAGCACCCCCACTTTGAGAGGGCAGTAAGCAGGACTTCCCTGAAAGTGGTTGTGTGCACGTGAGAGCATTTCGATATGGAGAACTAACTCTCCCCACTCTCGGCCGTACCAGGGCAGAGCGGTGTGCTTTAGGGTAGTTTATGTATGAAGCACCATTAGGTTGGTAAAGCGTAGGTAACATGATAAGTGAGTTATCCAAATAGTGTACTCTGGGACCATTACAGTGAAACTTTTTATTCGTTAACATGGGGAAGAATTGTCAATGGTTCTAATTAAGCTACATTATTTTCAATCACTCGGAGAATTTGACTTAAATGAATGGCAAATAGAAACGCAACCCTGGTTGCTTTTTTTGTATGGAATTACTAAGTTTAGCGTTGTCTGTATACGTGTCACAGTTGCGACTCGTACTGACAGTTGAGTATTTCAAAGTCTTATCTTTAAGAAATTAAGTAGGTCACACTATAACATCTGTTTAATGATGTTTATCATCAGTAGGTATATACAATCGTATCACACTTCATTGAGGTAAGCAACAGTACTCTAATGCTAGGTTCGTGTCTTGATACTTCTACTCACATATATGTAGCCCACACTGATTTAAGAGGTCCTGTTTTTCTAACTGATGGCAGATGCAGTTGGTGTCAGATGTTTATAATAAGGAGGATAGTGTGACTGACAGCTCAGCTGATCTACTTCCATACTCTGTGTCTACATGTCAGCGTTAGTTTTAACGAGCTGCTCGTATATTTATCTTTTTGGGAGATTTCCTTTAGCTGAACATATCAGGATTTCTGTACACTAAAGCAAGTTATCTGAAATCAGCACAAGATGTATCTACCTTAGCTTATTGAACCCCTTATTCCAAGAGGTGAGGTGATTAACGTCAAAGTGCCTTCTTGGTTTGCCTTTACTTGCTGCACATAGAAACTAGAAGTGTAAAATTATTAAAACATCCATTCTATAAGTGTAACAGAATTGAAGCATTAGAATGATTCTGCCATCTAGATTCAACTGAGGCAACGGAGCGCACCTTTAAAGCACGCCTACTTTCCACGTATTAAATTTAAAAGTAGAGTACTAACGTAGAAGCAATAACCTTTCAACCAGTGTGTTGTAGATTCAAGCTCCTCCCCATCTACTTCCATCGAGGGGAACAGAGATTATCACTGGCCCTGACATAAAATGTAGCTTAAAGCATGATTAATAAGTCTATGCTTGGTAAGTAATTCTAGCTTCATAGCATCAACTTGTTTCGGGTTTTGTGCTAATGCCATCAGCTTATAGTAAGTAGCTTGGTGGACCTAGGACTTGATTCTGTGACCTTACAGATAATAGATGGTTACATAAATAATCAAATATTAATATATACACACATGTCTAACTAGCTATAATTTTCTGTATTGGCTATTGAAACCTACAATTTCCTTTAAATTCAGGACAAGAGCGTTATCATAGTTTGGCCCCTATGTACTACAGAGGAGCCCAGGCGGCAGTTGTCGTTTACGATATTACTAACCAGAACTCATTCGAACGTGCAAAATCCTGGGTTAATGAACTTCAAGAAAAAGCAAATACTAGTGGGGTGATTGCACTTGCAGGAAACAAAGTGGATCTCGAAGGACAGCGAGCTGTTTCGTTCGAGGTAATGTGTTCAAACCTCTAACTTTCATGAGTTTTCCACCGACTTAGTACTTTAAGTATCTAAACACTACTTACCAGAAGTAATTCTTACGATTCTACAAGTATTTAGTGTAACATAAGTCTGTGCACATGGAGAATCTTGAGTTTCAGTAATCGTACTTTCTACCCTTTTATTTCACTCCTTGAACTATATTCCCTGTTTAACACTTTAATACAATTGATGCAGTTGTTTCCATTTACCTGCTAGTCTTTTTGTTTGTCTCATTTTAGTATGCAGTCGACTTAACTTTCTCATGCTTAGCTTTCCATTGGATTAAAGTTAACCTCACTATACTTTCCGTCCTGTTAACCTCATCTTGGAATGCTGATGTAGTGTGTGGTGACTTGGGTCAACAGTTGTACTAGGTTCTACGACTTTGTCCTGCATTTAGAAGTTAATTCCTAATAATTAATTGTGGTTGTTAGGTCCTCCCCCTCCAAACGGGATGTTACGGAGTCTCGATTGATAAAATTAAATGCCACCCTGAGGCTAACCAATTGACTAGTGTTAGTAGTAAGTACACTTATGCTTCAGGATGTGACAGTAATTGCGGAAGGTATTTGTTAACATGTGCCACCGATGAGATATCTGACTTAATTAAAAAACAGTATCTTGCAGAAATTTACCTTGCTACTCGATATCTGTAATATACGGTGTAGGGAATGAAGAATTTATTCAAGTTACAGTACTCACTTGTTCTCCCAGGATTGCGGAATGTGGCTGCAAGAAGAACAAGTCAGTTGGTGTACGTTTGCATGTTGTATGTCATAAGTAACCATTCGCCAACATGAGCGATGACGAATGAAGTATGATTATGTTGATAAACAGCTAGGCCTGGTCGTATCAAGAAATATTATTTGATAACGCACTCACTGATTACCCACCTAAGTTGTGAGATGTTATAGATTTGCCTTGTTTGTTACCTCATATGATAGAAATCAATGGTTAAAAATTAGAGCGATTAAGGGTCAGTCATAATATCACGGTTATCTGTTACTGCTTGGTGTTTCTTCCCAATCCGATCGGAGTTCACTAGCTCCACTCATCACTGTATTTGGAGACTAGACAATTCTTGAATTAATTTTGGGGTGGAATTTCGAAAACAATGTAGTTTATTCATAAGATAATTTATACTCTTCTTCGAGTTCATTATTAAGTAACTTTCCCAGCTGCATGTTTATTGCACCCAAGCTTATATAGTGGATAGCTGTTATAGAATAAGAAAACGTTCAAGCAGCTGTTGAAGACATAACATATGCTGTTGGTGGTAGTAATGGATACTAGAAAAAACGTAGGTACGGGATTCAGCAAGTGAAACGTTTTTATAAATGTACACATCTTTCCTGTCTCATGGATTTTCATCATCATCAAATCGCTATTATCCTTAAAAATGTGGTTTGAGCTCTTTTCATACATAACGTATATATGTTCCCAGTTTCATAAATCTGCTGTTATTCTCTTATCTTCGGGCGTGGTTTTAAAATATTCAATTTCCTAGTTATTAAATCTGTGAAATTTCAATTGTCATCTGAAGATTTAAATGTAACTCGAAAAAGTTTTGAACATTTTTTGGTTTATACGTAAGTTTTTTGAGCTGTCCACTTTTTGTCAGCATTAACATATCGAAACTGTTGTGTCGTCAAGCTTTCATACATGTTAGATTTATTCGTGTTTTAAACTCCTGATTCAACGTAGTTTACAAGCATTGTACAACAGTGTTTCTAAGAGGCTCCATTTTTAAAGGGTTTCCTAATTTTGTTCAGTATTCTGTATATTAGAAGTTTCTAATTAGTTTTTTTCTTTCTATTTTTTAGGAAGCACAAGAATACGCCGATAAAAATAGATTACTATTTATGGAGACGTCAGCCAAAATTGCAACTAATGTCTCCGAACTGTTCACTGCCATAGGTAATTTTCATAAATTTGCGAGAGCATGTTGCATATCATGAAGTTAGACTTGCAGGTCACACACCTTTCTGTGCGTAAGTTTTGTGTTAGTCCCGTATCTTATTGTCGGAGACGGAAATCCGTGAAATAAGGCGAGGTGTGCATTTTTAAGGTCGACGTTTTTTAACCTCACCCTTCCTTGTGGGAAGGCAGCATCGTTGCTATGCTGGTTGTCTGAAAGAAACACCTTACTGCTGTCGCACCTCTGTACAGTCAGCAGTACGACTTCGTCTCCTGACCTTGGGTTTGTTGCTTTTAGTCTTACCGCTCTTCAACCGACCTGTCTGGCATGGTAGGACCTTGAGTAACGGTTGTTTCAGCCAGTATAGGCTGGTTGCTTCATCACGATATGCAAACCCAACCACCACGTCAAGGTAGCAACAACGGAAATAGAATCCTTAATAATATTGATATAAGTTGAGTATTCGACGATTTCGTTTTCGCGCTAAATTCGGATTGTACTAGTAAGCACATAAGGAATAAAGTTTTTGAATTGCCAATAAATTTCCTGTCAGTCCATGTCGTCCCATGATATTTTTATACCTGGTGTTCTCCATTCCGACTTGGACGTTTAGGTCTCCCATGAGGATGTTCAGGTCCTTTCCTAAAGAGTTCGCTAGGATTGATTGCAGGATCTCGTAAAACTGATCTTTATCATCGTCGTTGCTATCATTGGTGGGTGCATAACATTGGATAACACTCATTGTGATTTCTTCTTTTGTTTCGAAAGATGCTTTGATGGTCCTGAGTCCATGAGATTCCCATCGTAAAAATGCCTTACATGCTTTTTTGAACAGTATCATAGCAACTCATTGCAACAGAGTACAGTAGTATCTCTCCATAATTTAATCGTTTCTGTCCAAATTCAGTCCAATGGGTTTCACTGATTCCGAGTACTGTCAAGTCATATCTCCTCATTTCCACAGTTATTTGATTGGTCCTCCCGGTCTCCAACATTATCCGAACGTTCCAAATTGTTACTCTGGTTGTTAGGAGGATCGGTGTCGTGATTTCCTAAGAATCTCGGCTTTCATCATGAGGCGTCATGGTTCTTCTGAAAGAAGATCGTTCAACTCAGAGGACAGAATTTAAGTGGTTTAATTTGTTCATCCTATTTAATGTCTCTTTAGCAAGGTTGTTTTCTACGGGATGGGGTTGCTGACCCCATACCCAATCTTCCCTCTTTACACAGGCTTGTGACTTGCAGTAACCCTAGGAGAGCTACAGGCGGAGTTAGGTTTGCATTTGTATCACTATAGTTTGCTTAAGCTTAATATAACGATAAAAAAATCAGTCTTGATTTCAGCTGAAATTTAAGTAGTGGAATCGTTAAACTAGTTACTGATTATTTGATAAGACACTTAATCTAGTACTAATAAAGATGTTTACAGAGATTCTGAATAACGTTTTGATATTATCTCTCCTTACGCATAACTTTGATATCGACCAATAATCTGCTTTTAGGCAGGTTATTTTGATCTTTTCCCATTCTTTTCTTTAACGTTCTGCGTTGTCTTTTCAATCCATATTATTTTCCTTATATTGTCGCTATGAATGATTAATTTAGTAGTTGAAGGACTGAATTTTTACTGGACTTCTGGTTCGAAAGTAACAGCACTGTTTAGAGTTTGAACAGCCGGTTAATATTGTTAGCTATCTATAATAGTATGTAGCTGAATGCCAAATTTGCGAACATTTACATGAGAATCTAGTGTTTCCGTGAAATTTCTAACAGTTCATATTTCGGTGAATAACAGTTTTATCTCATTTGTACTGTATTATATTATTATTTTTCTAACATCTGATGTTTAACTGAGGTATATTTTTTATCTTCTAGGTTTTTATGATTCCCTTAGTGTTTCGACATTCATATGGCATTAATCTTGACTCTTACAAATCGCATTTTTGCTATTAATGTTTTAGTGGTTGTAGATGATTTAGACAATTACTTCAGGAACATTTAGCAGTCGAAAATGAAATGCATTATAAGCTAAGGTTTTTTTAGATGCCTCAATAGAGATATTTTGTGATGCAGCAAATCACAACTTTTTGTTTGTATGTTAGTCTCACTTTGATAAATGTTTCCATTTTAATTCACTGTGATTTATCTACCCTTGTAAACTTGCTTGCGATTTTAGCTCGGGAGTTACTTAATCATACAGAACCATCTAGACCATCTGGGGGACAACAGCTTACGCCAAACGATTCGCCTACACAACAAAGACAGTGTTGTAGATAGTCCTGATTCGTCCACTCAATATTTTCTTATAACATGGGTATATCACATGTTTCTTCAATCCTCAGTCTTTTACGTCATTATTTTGCATGTTCAGTTTGTTTCAACTAATGATTTTGCTTTGTAGTCTTATTGGTCACAATTTTACGTATACGGGTTGCTGTAATTCCTGTTGGAGAATTTAATTGATCTTCAGATCTCGAATCAAACTGTCATGTGCTATATTATTTTTTACCCAGTATGCTACATATTTCCTTACTTGCATTGGATTTACATAACTATGGGTCATACAAATTTATAATCTACATTACTGTTTAATGATTTATTGGAGCCGTTTGTGTAACTAAAATATATTGTTTTTCTCTCTTCGATAAAATGTTTACGACATTCATTCCACTCGTCAACTCATGAATATCATTGTAATATGTTGTTATTTTACTTCAAATGTTTGATCATCGAATCATCCGACTATATCCTCACGCTCTCTCTCTATGCTGAAATTTAATTATTTCTAGGATTCAGTTTTGAGCAAAAATATGCTGAAAGCTCCATTGATCTTATGATTTCATGGTTTGTATTTTATCTCTTCTATGCGCAATCTTCTGTAAAATAATATCGTGTTACCCATTTTGCTGTATTGCTTTTGATTTCGACCAGTTAGTACGGTCGCCAACTTACAAACTTTTCAATTTATTTCGAAAAGGTTGAATATTTGATTTGAGTGAACTTATTTGACTGTCGGTGTGTTATTTAAAGTAGATCGATAATATGATGTCGGTGTAGTCTCTTGGCTCACACTGCAATAAAGTTCTCCCTTAAATTGATTGTGTGTTTTTAACTAAACGTTCCATTCTATATCAAGTGTTCCTTATGATTTGCTGGGTTTTTTAAACCCTAGTGAATCATTTCAGGTTATTACACTTGACGACTCAGAAATTTAACAAGGAAAGAAATGTATTACAATCAAGTCAAAAATCGGAGACGTGATTAGATCAGTAAGTTGCTCATACCAGAGGTTCACTGGTTTCATCTGGTCCTATATTTATTTATTTAAACACATAAACATTGGTTCAAGGAGGCACTAGATATATATGCTCAACACTTCGTCATCCGGTTTGTGTGAGGGCTGGAATACTGCCTGAGAGTAAACTGACGCAGGTGGTTTATTCAAGGGGCCACACCCAGAGCTTTTGATCCAAACGTTTAGTCTACAAGGTGGTGGAGAAACGTTAGGAATACAGTCCCAAAAATAGGTCCATACGCCATTTGTTTCCTTAGGATGTTAGAGCCCATATCACCGTTAATTTGGGATCAGTTTCCCAACTTCCTCCGTGTCCACCAACCCGGTTAAAGCTCTGGATATTCGCATTTTGTCTTTTAAATTTCGTAAACACCCCCACCTCGAGAGGGCAGTGAGGAGGACTTCCATGGCAGTGACTGGTCCTTCAAGGTTTATTTAAAGTCAGTCAGCAAGTTGTACTATCAAATATCTGGTTTTCACCAATCAAAATGTTTTCAGTCTATATGGTCAAATCCGTCCATCAATGTTTTTGCATCGGTTATTTTTGAAAGTTCTCGTCATATTTGTTCTTCAGGGATAGTATCACATCAAAATAATGCTGAGTTGGCATATGGTAATTATGTATGTACTTATTTGTATTGAGCCTAGACACAACTTCCATCTCCTGGATATGATAGGACACCTTAATCTTATAACACAACTTAGCCCCAGTTGGCTAAATACTGGAAAGATTTCAATATGGAGGTGGTATTCATCACTAGAGTGCACTGGACCGATTCTTCGTTCGTGTATCAACTAACCACAAAACCTACTTCAATAAGTATTCAGTATCTTTACTTGCCTGTAAGTGATTCAGTTTTTCAAATGCTTATCATGTTCTCCGATCAGCTTTGGTTAATGCTTAATCCTTCCTAGACTCTTGCTTGACTAAATATGGAAAGGAAGAAAATTAGAAATGTCTGAAAGCCAAAGGATTATGTGTACGATTCATTTATACATATAAAGTACTGGGCTAATCCGGATAGGAATGTGCTTGTTGGATGGTAATGGTTAGGTGATTCATTGACTTCCAATGGGTCACCGTCATTCTCACCATGTGACCTTGGTATATCGTGTTATCAGTCCAAGCTTCGGATGTACGCTGATATATTGTGACACCAACAAAACTGACTGCTTAATCAATGTCTTTGTTCCAATTATATGTTTGATTTTTGTTAAGGATTGCAATCTGTCTGTCTCTGTTGGCGTATGCTGATCATAAATGGGTTTGTTTGATCTTACCATTTGATCTCGACTTTAATGAACTTCCTTTTCCCTCTAAAGTCTTTATTTGACTGATTAATTTGATTTATGGGAAGAACTATTGAGCATTACAAAATACGTAGATAGATATGTTTATTAAAGTGAATGGTCTAGAAGCCGAAAGTGATACAATTGCAACTCATATAGCAAGTACAGAGCACTTAATTTGGCCTTGAGTCCCGCTGCTTGTTTAAGGATTAGTGATGTCACCTCACTGCCCGAATCATAGTATCGCGATGAATGTTCTAACGTGCGACCTGGTTTGGAAGCTATTTTATTTGCTAATCTATTGTCTCTTGTAGTTGCTACTATGCGATTGTTGGTCTAACTCCGAAAAACTACTGCTCGAGGCTGCTTGACAGTGGTTAATAAACCAGACACTACTGATACGTCTATTATCAAGCTAAAACCACAATACTGTATTTTATATCACTAATAAGATTGGAGAGGATAACTAAACCAACACGCAACTCAAAGCAAGCGAAATGTCGACAATAATTCAGTCAACAGGCAAGTTAAATGCTCAATGGCTCACAAAATAAGGTTACTAAACTGCATAACTATTGATCTAACGAGTTCATATATCAATTTCTGAAAATGATGTAAATAACTTACAACAAAATCAAGGACCCATCTTCACACCCTTTACTAAGTCAATATACATCTAAACTTCATATAGGTGTAAGAATCAATTCGTAACTGTAAATACGAATATACAGCTTAAGTAAATGGTTTTGTCGAAAAGAAAATTTTCGCTGAATTTTCTTTATTCAAGTGGTTAATTTAGAATTACCTTAGTAGATTCATGTTGACTTCTGTTATGACCTTGGATGTCTTGTTTTGTTACCACGCGACCTATCGACCAATCCGGATACGACTTATACGGATCTTGACACTAGGCCAACCAATGACGTTCAACCGGTGCGGGCAGTCTAGCGTCCTTATTGGTCCTATGTCCTACAAGCCACTTGAGTCCAGAACACAATACCAGCTTCGAATCAGAGCAGATCGTTTATTTCAAACATACTCGGTTATATATCAACCAGACAGACCACAACGCACCATAAATTAGAAAATAACATGTGTACACAAATAAGCCAAAAAGTGGCTGTGCACGAGGGGGCAGTGAATAATAGGCTGAGCATAGATTAAGAACCGTAAATCGTATAATAATAAATTATAGGTCAAAATAAAGCTTATAATAAGAGGAATATAAATATACGTAATGTAATTGTTGAATAATTATACAATAAGAATATTTATAGAATATTAGTCCATTAATAGTCCTCGGGAGTTACCTGTAATTTAATCTCCACTCGGATATAACAACTTCTCTGCGTTATTATTTTTTCCACATTTCTAAAATCCAATACCCATTCACTTTTTCATTCTAACCGTACTTGGTTACTTACGCCTGTTACTCCTAATGGAGCATAGGCCGCTGACCAGCATTCTCCAACCCACTCTGTCCTGGGCCTTCTTTTCTAGTTCCATCCAATTCTTGTTCATTTTTCTCATGTCTATTTCCATTTCTCGGCGTAATGTGTTCTTTGGTCTTCCTCTTCTCTTCTTTGACCTTGGGGATTCCATGTGAGGGCTTGTCTTGTGACGCAGTTGGGTGCTTTCCTCAATGTGTGTCCTATCCACTTCCAGCGCTTCTTCCTGATTTCTTCCTCCACTGGGATCTGGTTTGTTCTCTCCCACAGTACGTTGTTGCTAATAGTGTCCGGCCAACGGATCTGAAGTATTTTGCGTAGACAACTGTTAATAAACACCTGTATTTTCTGGATGATGGCTTTCGTAGTTCTCCAGGTTTCTGCCCCATACAGTAGAACTGTCTTGACATTTGTATTGAAAATCCTGACCTTGGTGTTGGTTGACAGTTGCTTTGAGTTCCAGATGTTCCTCAGTTGTAAATATGCTGCTCTTGCTTTGCCGATCCGCGCCTTCACATCTGCATCAGATCCACCCTGTTCATCAATGATGCTGCCCAAATATGTAAAGGTTTTTACATCTTCCAAATCTTCTCCGTCAATTGTGATTGGATTGGTGCATTCTGTGTTGTATCGGAGAATCCTGCTTTTCCCTTTGTGTATATTGAGACCTACTGCTGCTGAGGCTGCTGCCACACTGTTCGTCTTCTCCTGCATTTGTTGTTGCGTTTGGGATAGAAGGGCCAGATCATCTGCGAAGTCTAGATCGTCCAACTGCATCCTAGATGTCCATTGTATCCCGTGCTTCCCTTCAGACGTTGACGTCTTCATGATCCAGTCGATCACCAGGAGAAAGAGAAAGGGTGAGAGTAAGCAACCTTGCCTGACACCGGTCTTCACTTCGAACGACTTTGTCAACTGTCCTCCATGCACGATTTTGCAATGTAATCCATCATATGAATTCTGTATGATATTGACTATCTTCTGAGGCACGCCGTAGTGTCGAAGAAGTTTCCATAGTGTTGTTCTGTCCACGCTATCAAATGCCTTTTCGTAGTCAATGAAGTTGATGTAGAGTGATGAATTCCATTCAATTGATTGTTCCACAATGATCCGTAGAGTTGCGATTTGGTCTGTACACGATCTATCCTTACGGAATCCTGCCTGTTGGTCACGAAGTTGGGCGTCTACGCAGTCCTTCATCCTGTTTAACAATACCCTGTTGAAGACTTTTCCCGGTATTGAGAGAAGAGTGATGCCCCTGTAGTTATCACAGTTGCTGAGATCGCCTTTCTTCGGTATTTTGATCAGAAGTCCTTCTTTCCAGTCTTTTGGTACTTGTTCCTCATCCCAAATCTTATTGAAGAGAATGTGGAGTATCCTTGCAGTTGCCGCTACGTCTGCTTTTAGTGCCTCTGCTGGATGTTGTCCGGTCCTGCTGCTTTGCCACTCTTGATTTGTCTGATGGCCATGCTGATTTCTTCAATTGTTGGTGGGCCAACATTGATTGGGAGGTCCGTGGGTGCTGCTTCGATGTTGGGTGGGTTCAGTGGAGCTGGTCGATTCAAGAGTTCTTTGAAGTGTTCTACCCACCTGTTTTGTTGCTCTTCAATGTTGGTGATTACCTCGCCTTCCTTGCTTTTCACTGGTCGTTCTGGTTTGCGGCGATTTCCAGAGAGTTTCTTTGTCGTGTCATACAATTGTCTCATGTTTCCTTCTCTTGCAGCCTTTTCCGCCGTCGTTGCTAAATCTTCCACATATTTACGTTTGTCGGTTCTGATGCTCCTCTTCACTTGTTTGTTTACTTCTGTGTATTCAGCTTGTGCCTTGGCTTTTTCTGCTCTTGTTCGACTGGTATTGATTGCTGCCTTCTTGTTCCTCTTTCTTGAATCTTATCCAGTGTATCAACAGTGATCCATTCCTTGTGATGGTGCTTCTTGTGACCCAGGACCTCATGACATGTTGAAGTGATTGCCTCTTTGATCCCCTTCCAGTTGCTCTCCACAGTAGTTCCTTCTCCATTGAGTAGATCATGAAAGGCCTGGAACTTGTTGCTGAGGACTATCTTGAATTTGTTGAGTTTGTTAGTATCCTGAAGAAAGGCCGTATTGAACTTTTGTGATATTGTCCGCCCCGTTGTCCAGTGCTTCTTGAGTTTCAATTTCATCTTGGCGACCAGCAAGTGATGATCTGATGCTATATCAGCTCCTCTCTTGGTTCTCACGTCCTCTATAGTCCTCCTGAACGTTTTGTTGATGCAAATATGGTCGATTTGGTTTTGGTAGAGTGATCCGGTGAAGTCCATGTGGTTTTGTGTATGCGTTTATGTGGGAATATGGTGCCGCCTATGACCAGCTTATTGAAGGCACATAGATTTGCAAATCTCTCACCATTTTCGTTTCTTTCTCCCAGTCCGTGTCGTCCCATGATGTCTTCATATCCAGTGTTGTCCGTTCCAACCTTGGCGTTGAAATCTCCCATCAGAATGGTCAGGTCCTTTGTTGGGCACTTCTCGACGATTGACTGCAGCCTATTGTAGAATTGATCTTTAGCGTCTTCATTGTAGTCGTTGGTAGGCGCATAGCATTGGATGATGTTCATTGAAATGCCCTCTTTCTTTGTTTTGAACGAGGCTTTGATGATCCTTGGTCCATGAGATTCCCATCCTATAAGTGCATTTTGCGCTTGTTTGGACAGCATCAATGCAACTCCTTGTGTATGTGGTGCATTTTCTTCTTCATGGCCGGAGTATAACAGGAGCTCTCCTGTAGTTAGTCGTTGTTGTCCAACTTGTGTCCAATGTGTTTCACTGATCCCAAGTACCTCTAGGTTGTATCTTCTCATTTCTGCAGCAATTTGGAAGGCTCTCCCGGTGTCCCACATTGTACGAACATTCCATGTACCTAAATAAATGGTCGCTCTGGTTGTCAGAAGGGGCATCGGCCTCGTAACTTCCGAAGGAATTCGGCTTTCATCATGAGGCGTCATAATTCTTCTAAATGAAGACCTTCTGACTCCCAGGGCAGAGTTTAAAAGGTTTGAATAATTTTTTCTGGTTAGCGTTTTTTTAGCGAGTTAGTTTTCTACGGGATGGGGACGCTAACCTCATGCCCAACCCTCCTCCTTTATCCGGGCTTGGGACCGGCATTAGCCCCCGGAGGGACTCCAGGCGGAGTTATTCTAACCGTAATGTTTCCAAAATAACGTTTATCAATTGATCTTTTGTAATGTTTTGCTGAATTGATCCCTTTATTATCATTATTCCTTAGATTACAAACCATTTTAATGCCTTGTTTTCAATTATTTTTTTACTAGGTAGTTTGTTTTTCTTCAGTATTTTTAATAGATTCTCACAGATTTTATTTATTTTTATGTTACTTTTACTTCATTCTTGTACATCTAAAATGTAATTTCAATGGTTAAGATCATGAGTCAGTTGAAGCTAGACCACCATGGAAAACCTGAAAGCACTGGGCGGGCGTTTCGTCCTATTGTGGGATTCCTCAACAGTGCGCATCCACGACCTCGCTCCCTGCGAGATTTGAACCCAGGACCTACTGGTTTCGTGCGCGAGCACTTAACCACTAGAATTTGTTTCGACCTACGAATCTTGTTTTTACTTTGATAATTTCTTAATTAATTCCACCTAATTACTAGTCATTGAATGCACTTTTCAATCATATTTATTATTTTGTATTTCTTTTAAATATAAATTAAAACGATTATTCATATGATACAATCAGCTGATATTAATAAATTAACACTAGTCTAGCTATTGATTGTTTTAATAATCAAATATGCAATTGACATTCATTATTAAATGAAAAACCACTGTATATAAATTGATTAGATACGTCTTAATGATAAAACAATAATCATAGCTGATTTTTAGATTATTGTAAACGGAAATTAGCTTATTCATTAGATATATATTTATTTACGAAATGATCGAGGTCTCTACGCCAACTATTTTTGTTTGTAAAAAAAATAATTTAGAATATGAGGGGATTTAAATTATTCTTCGTTTTTGATAGAAAAAATATATACATATGACTGTTCCACAAACGAGTGATTTCAATAATTTATGTCTTGGAGTGAAGTTTAAGATAACTAGTAGGGTATAAAGTATTAGGGAAAAAGAAATTACTTTCGCTATATACAAATAAGCACCAGACGTGAATCAGAAAATTTCATTCTGTAGACGTCAGTAATACACTTGGTCAAAACAAAGTAGTATTTTCCCCCGTGGTGTTTGATTTTTTCTAATGACTATTTTGTATTGACTGATGTAGTGGGGAATGTTAATTAAGTCTCTTATGGAACCAATATAATTGAGCTTTTATAGAGTGGTGGTCTTCTCAGCAACTTATCTAACTTACGGCGAGACTATAATTTATGAAATAATCAATCAGATTTACGATAACAGGTCTTGGATTTTGGCGTGGAATTCATTTTTTCATTTGGTTAAATAGAGTTTTGGCATTTTAGCTTATGTCAGTTCGTGATGAAAACCCTAAATCTAATCCCTAACCCTAACCATCAACTGTAAATCATAGTTCTTACTCTTCACATAGATTTATTAGCTTCATTTAGCCTTAGTAAGTAGGTGGACATTCTCAAGGCCACTTTAGCGTCACACAAATGTCTGTAAATTATAGTCTCACCTAATTTACATTCTAATAAAAAAAACTATGTGGTGAATATATGTCTTCGGTTAACAGAAGATGAGAATAGAACTTGTTAATTAAAATGTAAGTCGGAAATAATTAATGAAGCAAACGGTCAGTAATTTGAACCCATTTTTTAAATCATCCATGCTGTCTACTCCAGCCATTATTTAGATACTATTTGAAAAAATTGCAAATGTTTTGACCACCAGGAAATTACAGCGTTTGTAAACAAGACTCAGAAAATAAACATTGTGGCTGAAAATTTGCACTCCTCTGTTGTAAATTTAACCCTCTAACCATTCATCTGCCTCTTCATACCCGGTCAAAGATGTAGTCCTAAATGCCCAATGGAGAACCTAGTTCTGGACCAATTGAGATAGTTGTTTTACTATTTGAGTATCAGTTTGCAATACTGCAGCCATGTTACCTAGTATGTCGATTTTAAACAGTGAATCGGGGAATGTTTTTGAAGAGATGATTGTTTGTACTGGATTTCCATCGAAAGAAACTCGTTAGATGTGACTGGATGTGAGTTGCTTATGTTTCGTCAGTAGAGGGATTTTTCAGTAAAGTATTCCATGACCATTACTGTATTTTCAAGTAAAAAGGTACATACTGCAATAATAAAATGCAATTACTTACGGAAATACGATTGTCAAATCTACATTACTATGGATCTTTGAATAAAGAAAGCTTCATTTGAACTCAATAATTTTTTCGAATTTCATTTACCATGAAGTAAACCTTCTGATTAGTCCCACTGTTATGGTAATCTAGGTTTGAGAAGCAAGCATCTAACCAATACGATAAACAGACTTGATGGATTGTAAATATTCAAAATCTGGACACCTACATTCTGTTGACAACTCTTCACCTGCATCATAATGGTAAACAATCTGCAATCTGTGTTGGTTAATAGTCATCTGCTATGGATGAATATGCTACCTCAAAAATATTCATTGTTGGTTCAGGTCTATTCACTGGTGACTAATTTTCAAAAGTAATTCCTAGACTTCTGACAAGAAACCGTGATCAGCAGAGTTCAGTCACGTTGAGTGTGAGGCAGTTACCCGCCAGTTTTATTGAAAGACCGTTAAAAAATGTCACGAATTGTTTGAAGCTAAACATGCAAAGTATTGGATATTGGCTCAGCCGTCTAAAGATTTAGTACTCGTCACGAGACCGAAGGTCCTGGGTGCAGTGTCCGGCTACGAGGCCATGGCTGAGCACTATCTATGGGTCTCATATTAAGATGAAACAGCTGTCCAGTGATTTCTGATTTTGAGTTATTGTTTAAATATGGTCAGTATTTGTTTCTTAACTTTAACATTTACCCAAACTCACAAAAGTTCTACATACCATCTATGTTTAAGCTTTTTAAACTCTTGATACAGTATCATTTCATAGTTAATTACTTACTGGTTTTTCACAATCTAATACTTGGTCAACACTAATTGTCATTGACAATTTTATCTTATCAGCAAATACTGTTAATCATTATTCGATGATAAAATACTTTTCTATGAATAATTGAATCTCTTTGAACGTTACAATGAAAAACTTTATCACTAGTTGTATATAAATTTTTACTTAACATATGTAAATTTATGTTTGATTTGTAATTCCTATTTAGAAGTTAAAACAAACAAACAAATAAATTGTGACGGTGTTTTGTCGGTTTGTTTAAATAAATGGGTTGAAATTTTTTAAAATATTTTTGTTTGATATATTCTGTAAACCAAATTCTCTTCTATTGAATATAGTACAACGTTAGATAAATGGAATATGATATTAACTCTGGACAAGTTTGTGATTTGACCGCTTGAAATGGTATTTTTGCTATAGTTAACTCATATTTATTTTTATTTGAATGAATTTTATACCATAATATTAATAACTATTATGAGAAGTTAACTATGAAACTCTTGGTGTTTAGATGACACAATAAGGTAGTTGTTTACATTTTCATACCGTTAATAGAAGTAGGTAATATTTTAGCGATTTAGTTGAAATACAGAATTGTTCTTTTATAAATTTATAACTAGAGTTCCTAATTTTCTACTCGGTTATGTTTAGGTTTGAGATGTAAGCATCTAATTGATAAAATAAGCAGATTTCAAGGGGTGTCAAGATTTAAAATTTGAAACTCTACCCCCATGATCAGTAGCGATTGTATTGAAATCACTTTGACTTTGTTTTATGGAATGAATACAAACGTTAAATTTGCTGTAAAGTTGGTCGTAGGATATTGACGCATAGACTGAACTGTATCATGCGAATCGAGAGACCTGTTATAAGGAGTGCGTTCTTCTGAAGAGTCCTAAAATAGACTTGTATCATAGTTAAGTGTTTTCTGGTTTTCTTAAACCAAATCGACTATAAAAGTGGTTTAAATAGCCACAGTCAGCAATAATTACTTACTTACTTACTTACTTACTTACTTACGCCTGTTACTCCTCGTGAAGGAGCATAGGCCACTCACCAGCATTCTCCATCCAACCCTGTCCTGGGCAATCCTTTCTAGCTCCGTCCAGTTGTAATTCATCCTTTTCATATCTGCTTCTATAATCCGACGCAATGTGTTCTTTGGCCTTCCTCTTTTCCGCTTCCCTTCAGGATTCCAAGTTAGGGCTTGCCTCGTGATGCAGTTTGACGATTTGCGTAATGTATGTCCTATCCATTTCCATCGTCTTTTCCTAATTTCTTCTTCAGCTGGAAGCTGGTTTGTTCTCTCCCACAGAAGGCTATTGCTGATGGTATCCGGCCAGTGGATGTTGAGTATCTTGCGTAGGCAGCTATTTATAAATACTTGTACCTTCTTGATGGTGGTTGTTGTAGTTCTCCAAGTTTCAGCTCCATACAGTAGAACTGCCTTGACGTTCGTATTGAAGATTCTCACTTTGATATTGGTTGAAAGTTGTTTTGAGTTCCATATGTTCTTCAATTGTAGGAATGCGACCCTTGCTTTGCCGATCCTCGCCTTTACGTCTGCATCTGAACCTCCTTGTTCATCGATGATGCTTCCTAGGTATGTGAAGGACTCTACATCTTCCAGAGTTTCGCCATCAAGAGTGATTGGATTGCTGTTCTCCGCTTTGAATTTGAGGACCTTGGTTTTCCCTTTGTGTATGCTGAGGCCTACTGATGCAGAGACTGCTGCTACACTGGCTGTCTTCATCTGCATCTGTTCGTGTGTACGTGATAGGAGGGCTAGGTCATCTGCGAAGTCCAAATCGTCTAATTGATTCTGAGCTGTCCATTGTATTCCGTGTTTTCCTTCAGATGTCGAGGTCTTCATAATCCAGTCGACCACCAGAAGAAAGAGGAAGGGAGAGAGTAAACAGCCTTGTCTGACTCCAGTCCTTACTTGGAATGCATCTGTCAGCTGTCCTCCATGCACTACTTTGCACTGTAGTCCGTCGTATGAGTTCCGGATAATGTTGACAATCTTCTCAGGAACTCCGTAGTGTCGAAGAAGTTTCCATAATGTCCTCCTATCTACACTGTCGAATGCCTTTTCATAATCAATGAAGTTGATGTATAGTGATGAGTTCCACTCAACTGATTGTTCGACGATGATCCGTAGTGTTGCAATTTGGTCTGTGCACGACCGATCCTTACGGAATCCAGCTTGTTGATCTCGAAGTTGGGCGTCTACTGCATCCTTCATCCGGTTCAGCAACACTCTGTTGAAGACTTTCCCTGGTATTGACAGTAGTGTAATGCCTCTGTAGTTTTCACATTTGCTCAGATCTCCTTTCTTTGGAATCTTGACGAGGTGTCCTTCTTTCCAGTCCATCGGCACTTGTTCCTCCTCCCAAATCTTTTTGAATAGAAGGTAAAGCATGCTTGTGGTTGCTTCGATGTCTGATTTCAGTGCTTCAGCTGGTATGTTGTCGGGTCCTGCTGCTTTCCCGTTCTTGATTTGTCTGACGGCCATTCTAATTTCTTCCGTCGTTGGTGGGTTGACATCTATAGGAAGATCTATGTGTGCTGCTTCGATGTCCGGTGGATTCATTGGAGCCGGCCTATTCAGGAGTTCCTCGAAGTATTCTACCCATCTGTTACGCTGTTGTTGAATTTCGGTGATTGGCTTGCCTTCTTTGTCTTTGACCGGCCTCTCTGGTTTACTGTATTTCCCTGCTAGTTTCTTCGTTGTATCGTGAAGCTGTTTCATATTTCCTTCTCTAGCAGCTTTTTCTGCCGTCGTTGCTAGTTCTTCCACGTATTTCTTCTTGTCGGCTCTAATGCTCCTCTTCACTTGTTTGTTTGCTTCTATGTATTCAGCTTGTGCTTGGACTTTCTCTGCTCGTGTTCGGCTGTTGTTAATTGCTGCCTTCTTGTTCTTCCTTTCTTTGATCTTGTCCAGTGTTTCTATAGAGATCCATTCCTTATGATGGTGTTTCTTTAGGCCCAGAACCTCTTGACACGTTGAAGTTAATGCTTCCTTGATGCCTTTCCAGTTGTCCTCCATACTAGTTTCTTCTTCCTTCAGTAGATCTTGTAAGGCTTGGAACCTGTTGTTGAGAGCTATCTTGAATTCATTGAGTTTGTCAGTATCTCGAAGGAAGGCTGTATTGAACCTTTGTAGTGCTGTTTGTCCACTTGTCCAGTTCTTTTTTAGCTTCAGTTTTAAATTGGCTACAACTAGGTGGTGATCTGAAGCTACGTCAGCACCTCTCCTGGTTCTCACATCTTCCATTGTCCTTCGGAATTTTTTGTTGATGCAAATATGATCTATTTGGTTCTCTGTAGTGTGGTCCGGTGAGATCCATGTAGCCTTGTGTATACGCTTGTGTGGAAATATTGTGCCTCCTATGACCAATTTGTTGAATGCACACAAATTTGCAAATCTTTCTCCATTTTCGTTTCTTTCTCCCAGTCCATGTCGTCCCATAATATCTTCATATCCAGTGTTGTCTATTCCGACTTTGGCATTTAGATCTCCCATCAGAATAGTTAGGTCCTTTCTTGGCATTTCTCAATGATTGACTGCAGCCGCTCGTAGAACTGATCTTTAATGTCGTCGTTGCTATCATTGGTGGGTGCATAACATTGGATAATATTCATTAAGATCCCCTCCTTCTTTGTTTTGAATGATGCTTTGATGATTCTGGATCCGTGAGACTCCCATCCTACAAGTGCATTTCGTGCTACTTTGGACAGCATAAGAGCGACTCCCTGAGTGTGTGGAGCATTGTCCTCTTCGTGACCGGAGTATAGCAGCATCTCTCCCGTAGCTAGCCTTTTCTGTCCAGCTTGGGTCCAGTGGGTTTCGCTGATTCCCAGTACTGCTAAGTTGTATCTCCTCATTTCCATTGCTATTTGACTGGTCTTCCCGGTTTCCCACATTGTTCGAACGTTCCATGTACCTATAAAAATTTTTGCTCTGGTTGTTAGAAGGGGCATCGGCCTCGTGGCTTCCGAAGGAACTCGGCTTTCACCATGAAGCGTCATAATTCTTCTAACTGAAGACCTTCTAACTCCCAGGGCAGAGTTTAAATGGTTTGGATTATTTTTTCTGGTAAGCGTTTTTTTAGCGAGTTAGTTTTCTACGGGATGGGGACGCTAACCCCATGCCCAACCCTCCTCCTTTACCCGGGCTTGGGACCGGCAGTAACCCTATAAGGGCTACAGGCGGAGTTCAGCAATAATTAAGCTACCTTTATAACATAACTCAGTGTTAACACGTTGGTAATGTATATTATGGTAATGAGACGGAAGATAGTTGCTCAGGATTATGAATTGATTGAAGTCAGATGCGTAAACCATCTGATGTTGACTAATTGGTTCAAAGATTCAGTGCCCGTCACGAGAACGAAGGTCTTAGGTTCAACCATCGGCAAACACGTGGACGCTTTCTGTTTAGGAGCTTCACATTTTACAGTGAATAAAACGATACTTACTAACGTAGATATTCAAATAAACTGAGAATTCGGTAGAAAGGCAATAATTAATATATTTTTGTTATGTCGCAATCAGCAGAAAATTGTATTTCTGACATTTAGTGCCTTAATGTAAGCCACTTCTTCGGAGTAAATAAATGACTGCAATGTCGAGTCACCTAGGCTAGTGGGCATATTGCAACTTCATCGATCTTCACTAAGAAGGACCTGACATTTGTCGCTAACTGTAAAATTATCGATAATGGGGAGTACTTTGAATTAATTATTACAGTTACTGTCAATACAAAATACAAGGGGAGATGATGAATTTGAAATTTCACGCATGTGGCTGGCATTTTTTATTCTTAGAGATTTTGACCAATTATTATTGACATTATTTGCTGGGGATAAGACAGAAAGCGGACACTCATAATTGTCAATGGTCAAATTATTTATTACGTTTACAGGAAAAGAGACAGATGTGAATATTCATACATTCTTCTGTTTTTTTTTCTTGAAATTTTGTAATGATCAACATAGTCGAGGAATGCGACGGTTGTACTGGAGAATTTTGTGGCTTTTGTGTAAGATGTTGGATCATGTAGATGTAGTGAAAGTGAAATATGATTGGTCGCTAAGACTGGACAAACAGGCATTTAGCCTAGTGACTGCTAAATATATGATTTCCCTTCCTGCCATTGATTTCTAGATCAGACTCACTGAGACTGACTAGTTGTAATTGTGTTGAATAAAGTATTATCTGGTTTTAATCTGGTTCACTATTTTGGGTTGTGAATCCTGGATTTGATAAAACGTAACTAGTCTTATTATTGTAGTAGACCTGACAGTGTGAGAAAAATATTTCAAACGATCTGTTATATTTGTAAGAAGTTTTCTTTGTTGAACTTTTAGTTGAAATGACCTTAAACAGAATAATGTGTGAAGTTTTGTTAACCAAACATAATGATTAATCGGCTCTTAGAAATCCTCTCATCTCAGTCTAATTCTGTCAAATAAAATTCTCTGATTCACGAGCTGTTTCCTAGATGTAACCATGTGATTTTTTAAGACTATTTCTAATATCAAATAAAATTATTTGTCAACTTTTCACTTTCATACTAGAGCAACTCAAATTATTAATTTATATTTAATTATTTGACTGAATATCGAACGAAATTTTGAAGGTAACTTTATTAACTTTGACCGAATTAAATTGATCGTCTACTCAATGTGCAGATGTATCGACTTTGTTTACAATCAATATCTTGGTTATTCAAAATAATAAACGAGTGGTTACAGTTTCATAGGGGTTATTACATTTAAACAACGCCTGATTCTTATAATTGAGATCATGAATCGATTGATGTCAGGCCACCATTGAAAACTTGAACGCACTGGACGGCCGTTTCATCCAATTGTGGGACTCCTCAGCAGTGCGCATCCACGATCCTGCTCGCGGGATTCGAACCCTGCTTCTTTGACAAGAATTCGAATGTCTAACATCATTTATTTTAACTCAAGTACAATACGCTATCCGCACTCGAAAATACTGTTTTTTTCTTATTGAATAAATTTACATACTAATTTTAAATATATACTCTACTATCTGCTATCTTTTACAAACAGTATGTGTTTACCAGCTAAGCTATCACTCAGCAATTCGATAATCAGTTTAATCAAATAAGCTAAGTATTATAGCCAAATTTCGAATATAATCAGTGCCTGATGAGTATGAAAAATGTGAACAGATGAAGGGTGATTGAATTTAGTCAGTGAGAAATTCGGTCTAGGTTTCCTGTTAATTGGCATTAGTCAACAAGATTTACCTGTAATCTTGGAGGGATTGATACTGTAGGAATCAAATCCGAGGAATCTAGTTTTATTGATCTGTAAGAATGCGATATTTACAACTGAGCAATCAGAGTATTGGTCGATATCATGTGCATCTAGTCCTTCATCTCGATTGTATCCTATTGGTTAAATTATGATGTGGTCTTTGATTTTAAAATGAAACCATAAAGCCCATATAACACCTAAACCATTAAAATAAATACTATTCAGTTGCTTTTGTGTTACCTCACTACTGGTGAAGGGTTGTATTTGATAAGAAAATGTATTTTGTTTCTTCGCTGCTAACTTTAGGTCAATTAAGATTAAGTACCATATATGTACTATTATTATTATTACTGCT
The DNA here is from genome assembly GCA_944470405.2 of Schistosoma mattheei. NCBI lineage: Eukaryota > Metazoa > Platyhelminthes > Trematoda > Strigeidida > Schistosomatidae > Schistosoma > Schistosoma mattheei. The sequence continues at coordinate 78,476,091 of OX103947.1, forward strand.
ATTATGCTTGCTTCTTCTTCTTCTTCTTATTATTATTATTATTATCATTATTATTATTATTATTGTTAACAAATAAGATAAACAGCTTGACTAGTTCAAAACAAACATGACCTAATCTGACCTTATTTTTAGTTAAGAATTCAGTCTAGTATTCTTCGCTTTACCACTCTAGATGGGTTTCATCTTACAAGGACTTAATTAATAAACAAATGAAAATGAGTAATAAAAGTTACTTTCTCTATCTCTCTCTCTGAGTCTATGCAAATGAACATTGAAACAATGTTCGAATTTCATTGCCGACTAGTAAGGATTGAGTAAATTGACATAATCTCCACAGAGAAAATGCCAAATACTCTGATGATGATTAGAACTTGCATTTTTGAATGAATATTTCTTTCTGTTTAACAGTCGTTAGTTGAATATAAAGGCAGTAATACCCTCGATACTTATCACTTCAAATAATATCAGAGAATTTACACGATCATTTCAAATGTTAAGAGTGACTGATTGAGTTTTTAATGCAAAAAAGAGCTCAATATGTTGCTTAAAATTGTGAACTAATTTGCTTTTGTAAACCAGAACTCTGTCTCGTAGGCTTCTACTGAACCCGAAGTAATGATTCCGTTTGTAGAAAATGTAATTCAGTCTGAACAGCATATGCATTGATGTCTAATTCATTCACCCTCCACTAGATATTCGAATAACAGTGAAATTATCAGTTTTGCGTTATGGAGATTGTTGAGTTTCATTTGAAATAGTGAACCGATCAACGTTAGACCACCACGGAAAACCTAGAAGCACTGGACGGCCGTTTTCTCCTTAGCAATTTCTTAATGGTTGTCTATGATGTTAACTATCAAATGGAACAATCTCCACAAAATCTATTCACCGTACCTATAGTAAATTAATACGATCCATATAACCACTTAAATAGTGATGCAGGTGTTAGAAGTCTCAAAAGTCCTTTTGGATAATGTTAAAAGACCTAATGTTTGGAAACTAAGCTTGGTCGTTTAGGTGTGCGAAGAACTGTAAACAGTTGTTCCTATACATTAAGTAACTTAAAGAATAATTATGATTGGTTATAGGCATGGTTGATTTTAAGTGAAATAATCGGAAGAATAACCGTGAGACCAAAAACAACAATTATAAAGGCATTTGAATGATATGTGTTTTTATAAAGCAGCACTGTTATTATAGTCTACAGTAATGTCAGTCAGTTCGCAGGTTCTGTTAATGTATGTCTTATTTATTCACATCTATCTAAACCTCCTATTAAAACAGCTAGGCAGAAATCAAATGAGTAGTTAAAAATTTAATTTGTAATACTTTAAACCACAACACATGTGATGCATGGGCGAGGATGATAATGATTGGTTGTTTGTTAAGTCAGACTTGTAGATAGTCTAACAGGCGTTAGATGAGTTATATATTCTGCTATTCTTATTCATACCATTTATAGTGTTAGATTGTTTCGGATTGTTGCCGGTTTTTGGTGTGGGAATATATCCACGTTCTAGTCAGGCTAATCACGTGTTCTTGATATGAGTTGTGTTTAAGTCCTGCAGAATAGACACGGGGCGGGAATCTAGTGTAGATATTCGTCTAAGGCAAATTAACGCCCCATTCATAAGGATGAAGGAAACCCAACCGTTATAACAATATGTAGTCACAATGATGTAGCTTAAGTTTTATATCATGGTGTGTGGGTAACACATTCATAGTTAACTGTTACTTTGATTTATAAAAGATAGAAGAAAAATATCATCAACCGAACTAGATGATAAGTGCACCTTAAATCTAAGAAGATACAATTCACTGAATACCAAATATCTAAACTGTACATTTTCTTTCTTCGTCTCACTCTATAATTTAGCATCCATGGTATTTTGATAGCGGAAAATAGGGCATATTTATCCAATATTACCCGAGAATTTCATATGTAATCTAATTCAAATCTTTCATTGCTATGAAGTTAGTATTTGAGTTTACAGTTGTTAAGACTAACCAATTTTTATCTGTGTTCAACATTAATTCTTTTCTCCAACTGATTATACAATTTGGGATGTTCACAAAATCAATATGGAGAAAAATCTTGAAACGTTTCGACTGTAAATTCATTTGGTGTTGTTTTATTTGTATCGTGTCATTGTTATTAACACTGCAATCTATCAGTCTCATGTTGGCGAATGTGCATACTGAGATGCAGGCACATCCAGCTGATGAGTCCCAAATAGGAGGGGAAACGCGCGTCCTGGATTCCACTGCTAGCCACTGTCCATCTTTGCTAAAAAAAATTCGACTGTAAGTTATATAAAGATAAATGTGTGGTGAATAAACTGGAATTCATTTGTAAAACCTTTCACCTAGCTGTGTCATATCTGAATGAAAGGATTTAGAGCTGCATAAACAACATATATAATTGATTTAATGGGAATTTCAAGACTAATCCCTAATGCTAACTGAAGCATTTATTTTTTTAAATATTAAAATTTATACTACTTATAAGTAACAAGAGCGAATAAGATAAACTTTTAAAGCCCAGAAAATATTACATAATTTTATGTAATCGTACATATTTATACAAATTATAAATACGTACATGAATTCAATTAAATAAAGATATTTTTGTTTATTTTCCAACATAAAATGTATACATTTGAGCATACATGTAGACATATCTATTTTGACTGCAATACTATCAGATTCTTATTAAAAATTGTCTTGAATACATGATTTATTGAAATAATATTCATTTATTTCAAGAAGGAAAAATCACTTTAAGTAAATATGAATACGAATAGCCGTAAATAATCATTGCACGACAGGAAAACCATCGAAATTTGTAATATAAATAAGAAATGAAACTGTTCAAAAAAGAAAAGAAAAAGGAATTAACAGTAACGATAATCAATGAAACCGAAAAAAAAAACAGATGGGGGATTGTTTGAAATCTAATTAAAAATCAAAAGAAACCAGAAAAACCGAAGAAAGGTTGAAAAATTATTAAAATAATTAAATGGTTTAAGACAAAGAAATTCATAAAGATTTTCTTTAATCTTAAACAATCAAGAAATTTATAAGAAATACGAAAAAAAAAATTCAAAAAGTAATATAGCTGTCTATTAAATAAAACAAAAAGAAATGTTCAATGGTGTCATTGAATGATAAACGGGTCTGATATAGAATACTACGAAAAATGATTGGCGCATCACAAATGAATTTATCTTACATAATGTTAAAGATAATATGATCAATATACGCTTTTATATATATATATATAATTATGAAGAAAGGATAGTTCTGGTATATGTTCAATCATGGATAAATTATGGATTTTTTAACCAGGTTAAACAGAGATAAATTTTCAAAGAAATAAATGAGAAGTAATACAAAACATAAAAGAAGAAGAAAGAAAACAAATGGATGGTTCATGCAGTCAATAAGTTATTTGATGAAGGGTACGTTAAAATAAATAAACTAGAAAAAAAAATCACGAAGATATTTTCTTCATAATTTCATTAAAACAAAACACACAAAAAATTTATCTTAACAGGAAAACAAAAAAAAGAACAAAAGCATCCAAGTTAGAAATACATCATAGTTCTATCCATAATAATATAGATAATAATTATCATTTCGTATGGAAATATCTTTATTAATATAGAATAATATTAATATTTTAATATATAGTTAGTTTAATGAATGATTTTCATTTTTAATTTTAAAATTAACTCTTTAAATGAGGATAGATAGTTCGTATATAATTCACAATAGATTCAGCTGAATGAACTGGATCACATTCAGAAAATATATGACATGTACATTCACTAATTCCTTTACGAACAACTAATCCAAAGATTCTATAAGTTAAAAAAAGGCCATTAGAACATAAATGTGAATATATTTATACGAATATTCGTCAAGATTAGAACAAATAGTTTAACAGAAATTAGGCGCCGAGTATACAGAAGACATTACATGTGAAAATTATATTGAAATAATCTCAGCGATTGAAATTTAAAATAATTCCAACGTTTCGTTCAACTAACTTGTCTGGACTTCTTCAGGGTAATAACGAAAATCAAAATCATCAAAGAAATATATAACTTTTTAACAATCAAAACTATACTGTGTTAAATTATTTTCATGTAGTTGAATTTTTTCACATGATTTGTAGTTAACTGACTCATTTTATCCCATTTTTTACAAAAAGCAACATCCAAATTTGATTGGTTCAACATAGTATAGTTATGCTTGTTGAAAAGTTATATATTTCTTTGGTGATTTCGATTTTGATTACTAACCTGAAGAAGACCAGACAAGTTAGCTGGACGAAACGTTGGAATTATTTTAAATTTCAATCGCTGAGATTATTTCAAATATAATTTTCACACATAATGAAATCCATATTTATTTTATGATTTTGCTTTCACTCATTTCTTTCTTGTTTGTTTTAAGACAAAGCAAATTCTAAACATGGAATAATCAGAACAACTTTGTTTATAGCTAATTTAACTATGGCTAATTATGGTTATTATACATGTGTAGTTGAAACACCGTTTGGTACATTTCGCAATAGTACAGAATTAAAATGACGAACAGAATCAAAATTTCAAAGTTATTTATAAATAAGTTAAGAATATGGAAATTACATTTCATGATAATGATGCTAATTTAGATTTATTTCAAAGCGCTTAACAATTTATTTGATGTAACACATAAGGTGACATGAAACACATCCAAATATGATTGGTTTAACACAGTATAGTCTTGATTGTGATTTTTATTTTGATTACTAACCTGAAGAAGTCCAGACAAGTTAGCTGGACAAGACGTTGGAATTATTTTAAATTTCAATCACTGAGATTATTTCAAATATAATTTCTACATATAATAAATGTGAATAGTTTGCTATTAACCTCATTATATATATATATATATATATATATATATATATATATATATATATATATATTACATCGTTCTGATTAACTAGGTCAATGTATCAACCGAATGACTTATTTAAATGATTTATCTTTATAAACATTTACTGATTAGATTTATGTTAATGTTTTGTTGCTGAGAGAAGCAATAAATATAAATGAATTATTATTGTAGATCGATCAATAATAATAATTATTATTATTGTTATGTAAATCAATGAAAGTTCCTTAAGTGAATTGTAGTCAATATCTCATGAAACATAAAATATGATCATACGAATTAAACTAATTGAAATCAGAGTTATAAATATTGAAAATCAATACCTGCTAACCCTATTTACTTATCACGAGATCAATTGAATATATAATTACATGAAATTTAATCAATAATTTCAAGGATTTAATCGGTGTTTCTTCTTTCATAGATCAATATCCATTGTAAAACTAGTAACTAATTGACAACTATTAAATAGTTGCATTTTGTGTGTGTGTATGTATTTAAAATAACTTGATTCTCTGCAATATCGAATTTATTTTATATTTGATCTTCTAACATTGAAGTATCTATTATTTTATGAACAAGTATTCACTGAATTGGTTCTTATGTTTAGATTACATTACACAAATACACGTATACAAATATATAGAAGTAAGAATTGTATATATTTTTTCTTTTTAGAAAAAACAAAAAAATAAAAACAATTAACTCACTTAGGATTCCGTATACCATGATTTTGATGTTCGGGATGAATAAATCTAAAGTTGGTTTTTAAAAAAAAACAACTTTATTTTGCGCAAAATCAATAATACAAATACATATATATAACTTTTACATGGAGCCCCTCTGGGCTACTGCCGGTCCCATGCCCGGATAAAGGAAAAAGGTTGGCCATGAAGTTAGCGATCCCATTCCGTAGAAAACTAACTCGCTAAAAAACGCTAACCAAAAGAATTAATCCAAACTATTTAAACTCTGCTTTGGGAGTTAGAATATTCTCATTTAGAAGAGTTATGACGTTTCATAATGGAAGCCAGATTCCTTCGGAAGTCACGAGGCTGATGTCCCTTCTGACAACTAGAGCAACCATTAATTTAGGTACATGAAATATTTATATAAGTTAGTTATTAGTGATGAGTATCTAAGAGGTGAATAACAGATCAGATTTTTTTTTTTTGAAATATTTTCACAGCTTACATCATCAAGTATTATGATAATTAATTAACGCTGGGTATAATACATTTTCATGGAATTGCTAAAATGAAAAGTCTGATTAATAATTTTGTAATTTACAACGGCATTACATATATAATGTTCAGTTATTAAAAGATAATAACTAAGAGTTATAAATAGTTTAGTTTGGATACATTTTATTAGTTAGAAAGAATTCGAAAATTTTAATATTTTCTGCTTATTAGTAGTCATCATGAAAAAATTTCTACATCTTCAAAATATTATTTTATTTATAATCAATGTAGACGATCCAATATTACAGTTTACTGTAATAGACGAAATGATTGATATCTAAGCAAAAACGAATATATAGTGGCTAGCAGTGGAATCCACGACGCGCGTTTTCGTCCTACTCGGGACTCTTCAGCTGGATGTACCTTAATCTCAGGGTCGATGTTCACTCTGGGACTATGAACCCAGTACCGTTCGCTTCAGACGCCATCGCGTTATCCACTTAGCTACTGAGTCCTGATTGCCGCTTACTTGTGCAATGGTTCAAGTAAACAATACAAAATGAATTTGACTGATATTTTTTTGCTTAGTTTGACAGGTAGATTATCTAATTTCTGTATCTTTTATAAATATTTGAAGAAAAGATGATCAAAATGTAAGCATTTCAGGCTTGTTAAGGTTTTTCTTTAATTAAAATCACTCTGTATAATCCTTTTTCAATCTTCGTAGCGTAATGGTCATCTTATTTCTGGACAGAAATTTTCATATTTTTAAAAACATAATGTTCAGTAGAGGTTTTTGTGGGTATTATAGTAATTTTAATGGTTGAGAGCATGAGTCAATTGAAGCTGGACCACCATGAGAAATCTGAAAGCACTAAATGGCCGTTTCGTCCTATTGTGGGACTCCTCAGCAGTGCGCATCCACAATACCGCCTCGCGATATTCGAACCCGGGACCTATCGGTCTCGCGCGCGAGCGCCTAACCTCTAGGCCACTGAATCTAACCGGGTCTGTTGTGAGATAGTAACTCACTGAAGACAATGGTGGATGTGTCGTTCAATTTCGTGGATTAGTTGAAGTTAGACATTAACATCATTGGATGTTAGCTACCATCAATAATATATTGTGATTATTAGACTTTAATAACAAAATTTAACAACTTAGAACAGATTCTTTTACTCGGCTTTAAGTCACATTTGTTTTTGTATGTGTGAGAGTTAGATAGTAAAATGAAGTGGATAGTCAAATTGAAATAATTAATGTGTAGTTTAAACCTGCATCTTAATGTTTTAATCATTGGGTTTCAGGTTTAACTTTTGGATCACTCAATTGATTTTCAGCACTGTAGTAGCATTAGCAACTCTCTCACAAACATTGTACCCTAAAGCCAAGTACACAATTATGATAAAATGATATTATTCTTTTGTTTAATCTGTATATTCATGAGTGTTGGAGCATTCCTATATCATTATTAATCCATTGTTCATATATTTGAATCAGAATGTTTTGTTAAGAAAATATGCTTACTCTTTTTTTCGAGTTTCTATACCACAATACAATAATATATTATTGGGAAGATGACGTCGAAGGAATAACCGTCTTAGTAAATCTATAATTGTAATTCCATCGTGTGCGCTAACATGTAATTGAATATCTGAATATCGAACACGACTGATACCATGATCACACTCAGATGCTGTCAAAGTTTCCAATGGAATTAATTGATCAACTGCTCTTGAGAAACATAGTTCATTATTCCACTGTGGAGTATCTACTGATCCTAACATGAAACATCTATATGCTGAAGTACGTAAAAGAATAAAAGATACGGATAAACTGGTTAAATAACCTTGATCTTTTCACAATTAGATAATTTAAAAGAAATCATTGAAGATACCAAGGTAATACAATAAGCGCATCAGGAGTGAGATTATTAAGCACTGGAAGATGGAAGCTAATGAGATAAGGCATAATAAATAAAGTGTTAAAATAAACGACGAGATGGTTTAAAATAAAAATAAACATGGGTTCTAATGTTACCTTACTAAGAACTATAGATAAATAAAGCTATTCCTTCATTACAAATACCATTCAAATAGTGTGCAGTTTAACACAATTAAAAGCTTTGCATAATCTCATCACACAGTAGACTGATAACTTTTATTGTGATTATAATCAAACTACCGTAGTACATCAAGGAACTGCACATCCTGAAAAGTGTAATATTATTTTTAGTCTAGGTTTAGCATTCTTGAGTTATACCCAGTATATTAATTACTACCTCCCTCATTCACAGCCACATCTGGCTAATTCTCGTACAGATGTTGTTTCATATTTTATTGGTACGTTGTGGTCTGTTTGATAGGTATATAAACTCAGTATGTCTGAAATATAATGACTCATATCGCAGAGGCTCGGATTGGTATTCTGAACTTAACTGGCTGGGCTAGGCGGCAAGCAAGGCCAATCAGAACTCTAGGCTGCTCATACGGGTTTATGCGTCCGTGGTTCGATCGATAAGTCACTGCTCTCTAACCGGCGGTCACAAGTTATAACAGAATATGACCTTTAATTTCACCACTATCAACAAGCTGTTAAGCCGTATCCATTTAGATTCGAAGACAGATTTTCAGAATTGAAATCAAAGCTGTAGTGTGCACGATTGGAGAAGTTCTGACTCATTTCTCTATTAAAACTCAGAGTATTTTTCGTATCCGAAAGAAGATACAGAAACATTCTTCAAGCTTTGTACAAAGACAACTTTAAAATTGTTTAAAATGAATTTCCCTGATGATCAATAATTTTCTTTGAAAAATAAGTCAGTGTAAACCTTGTAGTAACTTCCTACTCAATAATTTACATGTATAATACTGGGAGCAAAATTTGAAATCTTCACATTTCTATCCTTCCAAGTTAATGGATAGACATTACTGAACAGTCTCATACTACGTTGAAACAAATCTTTGGAATTTTATCTAGCTTTCATAGGTTTTTTCATCTAATGGTATCAATTCATAACGCATGGTTTATTATAGTCAAACATGATGAAAAGATATTGTCCAATGAACAAAAGTAACATATATGTCGTTAAATTCACATATTATCAGGTTCTAAACGGCATTAAAATGCAAATAGTCTGGGAGTTATGTAGTACTGAATTCTGTAATTTTTACTGATAACAATATTAAATTCGGAAGGCTTAACAACAATTTTATAGTTTGTTTCATGGATTAATTTTGGGAAACCACTGAAAATTAGATGTATTAAAAAGCTGTTTCGTTCTGTTGCAGGAGTCACTAATGAGGATATGGTTATTGTTGAAGTAGTGTTGAATTGTTCTAATTACAATTATTTGGCGACATAGCCTAGGGTTCCTTTGAATACTGTAGACTGTCCAAGTCAATCCGAAATACTTTATGATAATCATCTTCAGTCTACCACTAGAATCAGCTCACAATAGATTGATCAATGGGTGGTGATCAATGTCATGCGTGTCAGGTCCTTCTTAGTGCTGACTGAATCCTAATGACCAGGTTGTAATGTAGCCACTAGTCTAGGTGACTCGACATTACGGGCACTATGTTGAGATAAGATGTTAACGTCTCTGATTGTGAAGCTGGGTGACACGGGATTGAATCTGTCAGGGATTGTCATATCCCTCAAGATTACAGGTACGCCTTTCTGAGGAGTGCCAAATAGCACGAAACCTGGGTCCAGGGTTTCCTGTTGACTACCTCCAACCACCATCTTACTAGAATCAACTTTCAACATTAAAAAACTAATTTCAAAGTAAAATACAACCACACGTTGTTCTACTATTTCTAGTGTTCAACTACCTTTCGTGGGTTTTGAAATTGAAAAGCAAACATGAATCTTCCTCGGCGAGTTTTAGCTAAACAAGTATAAACTGTAAGTACAATCTGAATTTATATTTTTTTATAACATACACTAATCATATCAGCTATAAATCTTGACTAAATTAGATAAAGATGTTCAAATTATGCATAAACAAAGCTGTGTAGATTCTTTAAACGATATGTAAGCCGCATCCATACTCTCTGAAAATCACTCGTTAGTTAAGTAACGTTATTTGAATGTCTATAACTACTGAGCTAGCAATTCTAAGGTCTGTATATGAAGTATTTTTTACGAAAGTTTCCTTGAATCTATAATCATAATTCCTGATAAATATATCCAATTTTTTAGAAATCAAATGCACTGAGTCAAATTTAAAATAGAGCATTCAATAAAATATTATCACATTGAGAGTTAAAACTTACTCATGCCTTGATTAAGCAGACTTTGCGACATCACTGGTTTATGATGTTCATCTTTAATTACACATTCGAATGGCAGACCTTCTATACCCATTGTAGAAGTATTGGTAACTGATTTTGTACAATCAATTTCCACGTTATCCATTATAACAGAGCCTAATTCTGAAACTGGCCCAGTAGCACTGTCAACTTTCGGAATATATTGATTATTCGATTGTGAAATATGATTACTTATTGTTGTATCCATAGTATTCGGTGGTAAGCCAGTTACAATTTGTGGTGGAGGCTTATATCCATGTGGTAACGGTGTAGTTGGAATGGCTGGGAGAATTAATCGACAAGGTAATGCTAAAGCATCTTGTGTGTGTCGGTTGATTAGGGCAGCTAAACTTGGAAATACTGGTTCACTTGCAAAACCTTTAAGGCGTACACCTTTAGTAGGTGTATTAACCGCTTCTATCAAATAATGTCTAACTAGTTCAGATTGAAGATCATCTATAAAATAAATAATTTAAGTAAAAAGAGAGTAAAATAAAAATTAAAACCAAAGAATTGTGATATTGTATGAGATATAATATGCAGAAATTTCTTGAATCTAATAAATAACAACATTATTGGAATATGTTCTCCAGTATTTAGTTTAGATAACTAACCGTAACTACTTCAACTGTCTAATCAAAATGCGTTCAGAGTAGAATGTAAAATGTTAAGAAAATCTTGTAAAAACAACAAGAAATAAGTCATCTTTTCAAACTATATTTCGAATTTACTAAACAGTCATTTAGTTGACTTGTATCCAAAAGAATCATCCAATAAAATAATACGGTGTGATACTATTGAATGTTTTATATTGTAAGCAGTATTGGAATATGTACATCAGTCCATCTATTGTTGATGGATTCAAATAAGCAATTCAAGCATTCTTACAGAATTACACCTGTTAATGACACACGCGCATATTAGAAGTGTACTACGAAGACAATGAAAACCTTACAGAGTTCGAAGTGTAGAGTCCTGGACCATGCAAATACTAAGATACTAGTACATTCAGCTGTGGTGTTTGATGTATGAAAAAAGTGTTTATCTACTTTACGTGTACAACATACATCATATTTCGTCAAGTAATCAGTTGGAATTGTGGGATTTTTCTGCATGTGCACAAGTTGAGTACTTCACTTTTATTTGTAAGTTTGAAATTCTACTATGCCATTAGAATTTACAAATTAAATGCAACTGACTGTACAGTATACGAAGAAGATATTGTTATCGAAATCCATACATACCAGGCTCAGAATAACCCTTTTTCTGCCTACTGAAAGGACATATGGCACAAATGAATAGTAAGGAATCATTTACGACCTTAACTAATTGTTAAACATGAAAGAAGGACCTGGAGTTGTTTAGCAGTAAGTTACCAAGAGATTTTCTATATATCATCAAAAAAGTAATCAATGTGACTTAATTTCCACTCATTTGAAAGCAAATTAAGAAAATGTCACATTGAAAATTTTGGATGTCTGTAAATGTAAACAATGTAAATGTAAACAATTTGAATTCCCGAAATAGAATGCATCTTATGCTGGTTTAGTAAAAAAAGACTGCTAAGACTTACATACGTAAAAACAAAAATAATACTTCAAACGGTTGAATATAATTAGATTAATGCTTTAAATCTATGATTTCGATTTGTTCAGATATAGTAGCAAAATACGTTAACATCCAGTCCCAGATTTATATGTGTTTAGTAAAAGAATATAAATTTAAATAGATACAGCATACAGTAAGTAAAACGATCAAATTTGATTTTGCTTATCATAGAATGGTATTATAATTCAGAGTAACTAACAGCTAAATTCAGATTCCAATTTTCGCCCCATCTGACATTCGTTGGTTTAGCACAATATTGATGTCAGGAATAAAACTAGATAAATGTTCTTGATCCAACTGTTAGTCAGTTTGCAGCTAAATACAATGTCAAGGCATCTATTCAAAGAGCTTACATGACAGTAGAGACCGACCAGATGCAATCTAGAGTATTACCAATAGGAAATTACTAACTATTACAACTAATACCATGAAATGTTACGTTGACAAACAGGACATTTCATTTTACTGAATTTTTTTTTAAAAAACTATTTCGTAAAACAATAGTTCTAATGACCAAGTTTTGCAAAACAATAACTACAAACACTGTAATATGAAGTAATTTTTACGCCATTTCGTTCACAAATCTGCTTTTACATTATCTTAATGATTGATTACGTCGTTAACTCTCTCATTTGTTAATTCAATTCCTACGAAATTAGACTAGTACGAATATCAAAGGTATTTATAATGTATTTTGGCAGTAAATATCAGTTTACATATATGCTTCCATATTTATATATATGTATGTTAGGTTACTGTTTACTTCCTCAATAAAAATCAAAAACAACATTTATTATTTAGATTAAAATAACAAATAAGTTTGGCATGCCTTTTAGAATTGCATAATCAACTTTGGGTGAAATTAAAGCATGCTATGAATAGTATTCCACTATATTTAAAGTATAAATTGCTGTGAATATAACAAACTAACCATTAGAAAAAAAAAGTTTATTGGCAAGAATAGTGTAGTGTAAAGTATGTTTTAAGGGGTTTATAATAAAAAAAACTTACTACATGCAAAATTAATTTATGCATAATGAAGTGTGTGTGTGTGTGTGAATAATTACAATGTGACAATAGTAGCTGATATATTGCTGCATTGATATAAAGAATAATAAAATAAATCTGAGTACTTGTTTGAAATCTTCATAAATCAATAAATATTTCAGCGGGAACTTATAATACAATGATAGTCAAAACTATCGTTAAGCAAAAATAATTCGAATGATATTTCTAATGCATTATAGTGATGTTTCACAAATGGGATCTTTATGAACAGGCAAAATGTTTGTAATTATAATAAACAATAAATATCATGCAATGAAAAATATGGATTTATTACTTGAAATTAATCATCACTATTCTGTTTAATTTCAGTGATTTTAGTGTTTAAGTATATTAAACTGATAAACATACACATATAGAGGGTAAATTTCAATCAGAACAAGACATTGATAACAACATTGTGTATAGTGTATTGAATTGCTAGAAAACAAAGATTGCTTAAACATAAATCAAACAGTTGTTCCCCTTAAAATGTGTCATATAATCCATCAAAACTGATTAAAAGAAGATGGAACAGCTTCAGAGAATACTTCAAGACATTTTTAAATATTCTACTTTTCACGTGAAATCACTAATTATAATTAAGATTTCACGTAAATGTATAAAATATATTGAATAGTAGTCATTGAAAAACCATATAGCTAGCAGATGTTTCATTAAAGTCAATAGAATAAAATAGTATATTCTCATGTGAACTACAAGTCAATAGCACAAAGAATAAAGATGCAGTATATAGACATTTGGTAATAAATAAAGACAGTGGCTAATACATGGTGTAATAATGTGAATTAATTATATTATATTTCGTGCAGATGTAATTATATAGACATATGATCTATTGTTTCAGACAGAAAAAAATGCACCTAACTGTTGAAGAATAATGTGATTATTGTATACAATAACTGACAAATACATATTCTCGAAGTGAAAGTGCTCAATAGCAGTAGTGATTTTATGAATTCAGACAACAACAAATATAAAGAAACAACATTGCCATCATTAAAATCATCATCATTATCAACAATCATACCAACAATAACGAGAACAATGACAAGCGTAGTGTTAAAGATCTTCCTTAAAACGTGCGAAGTTGGTCATGGGAAAGATTTTGAATAATACTAGTAATAGTAGTAATAAAAACGATAATAATTGGAGGAGGTTAAAAAAAAAGAAAATACTAAGGGAAAAAAAACTTTATCATCTTAATTTGTTTTATTTTTCTTACTGAAAATGCTTCTGACAAATTTGGTAAAACCTACAAAAAGAAATGAAGAAATTATGAATAAAAGAAGAAAAGAATCACATACTACTACTACTACTAACAGTACTTCACTTTGAATGATTACATTGTACAATAAAAAGAAGTCAAAACATTTGATAGCTTGAAAGGTGAGAAAGTTTAGCAAAAGTAAAGATAACACTGATAATATATTAAGGAATAATGATAAGTTCAGATTGATATCATGAATGGATCGATGTTAGTGACTAGCTTCAAGATAGATTTCCTAGAGTTCTAGTGAGAAGTCGTGACCAGTAGAGTTCAATTAAGTCTGTTGTGAGGCAGTTACTCACTAAAGACAATGGCGAACGGTCACTCAATATCGTGGATTGGTTGAAGTTAGATGCTAACATTGTTAGATGCCGCCTCAGTGGTCTAGAGGATAAGCATTTGTGTTTAAAAAAGTGACAACAAATTAACCTTAAGCAAGAAACACTTGTTTATCCATAAGTAATACGAATGCAGGACATTAAGAACCAATAACCAGTTAGACTAGTAATGACAAATCTGGTTTTTTGTGATGACTTTTTCTTCATTTTCAACTTATAACACATGGTAATGCAAACAACAGATAGGTATCCTAGCTTGAAATAAGGATGATTAATTTTCTTGTTGAAAAGTTGGTAGAGTAATGTCAGGTACTCTTCAACTTCGGGACTACGATTGTATTTTGTCTTATAGGTCTATTTTGTAGATCCTAGTAAAAACACTGGAGATAAATTCCTAATTCTTTCTCAATTCGTATCAATTATCATGATCGTAAACCACCCCAATACTTAGATTAATTTATCACTAAGACTGGGCTTATAATGCTCACATAATAGAATGTATACAAATCGAATAGTTAATAAGTTATAAGAATATAAACTTATAAAAAGCAACTATTAACATAAAACGTGAAACAATGATAAAAATAGGCTATAATAACATTGTTTATTGTGAAAAACTATGCCTTACAGCACCTCAGTAAGTTAGAGGATTTACAACGCGATACAAAGGTAAATTGTGGCTTACTGATAAATTAATTGGAATTGACTATTGAGTAACAATAAGTTGTCAACATTGAAATAGCTAGTTTAAAAGAAAAAGGCATACCAATGGGTGATAGAAAAATAATTCTATTCAAATCAGTCATGTGAATCAGAGTAAGATGTATGTTTCTTGTATTGAAAATTGGTACGGCTCAGCACACTTGTGCTTTAGTCCAATAAAAATGATGAAGTAGACGTAAGGAAAATCGCTCATTGAAGAGCTAATCCATGAATGAAGGATGTAGAATCATACGAGGTACAAGATTTAAAAGATTGTGGATAAATACATCTAGCTCATTTCAATACATTTTGAGCAGTCATCTGACATGTCCAACTATACATTATGATTATCAGAATGATGCTATCATAGGAGCTTGCAGCTCTTGACATTTCATCAACTGACATTGTCTTGGCATATCTATTCATAACTTTTTCAAAAATCTGCTCTTGTCAGGTTCAATATTGTGAGTCAGAAGATGTGCTGACAGGATATACACAAGACGCGTCTCAACCACCTCAGATGAAGATATATAGCATTTTAATCCAACTTGCTATCTTTAATTAGCGCTTGAAGCCTAATCTTATCATCATTCACTCGATGGTTCCGTCATATGTGAATCACACTACGAAGGCATTTCTGGTCTAAATCTAGTAACCCACCTTTGTCCTCTACCTTTAAAGACCATGTTCTACAGTGATAAGAGCGAAGTGCTGAGAGCTATACGCGCCCTTCGATAAGAAAATAGGTATCGTTTCTAAGTTAGTTTCTCAACATATTTAACACTGGTAATGATATTAAGTGCTGAGCATGGAAGAATATAATAAATGTAAAGACTAGAAATGAAATATACTTATCATGTGATTGTATAGGAATAGTCGACATAAGTAACGATATTTCTGAATTCAACATTGACATTATCTAAAAGCATTCGTACGACAGAAATCCAAGAAGTAATCCGAATTTGAATCATAAGAACAATTTGTTTGAACTAAACAGTAGTCGCTTTTTCATATACAAAATATAAAATGGCAGCAAGTACAATAGTTAATTTTCCTTCATTGGTAAAAATAAGTGTCTCAGGTAACTTTTTCTGTTTACAGGAAGTACACTTTTCAAAATGTAGCCGCTATATACGTTGTCATTAACATATAATTCTTAATACTGTAAATTTTGATGAACCGCTGATAATTTATTTCCTTAATCGGTTGGGAATGTTAATTTCAGTGCTTCTAGATGAAACTAAGCTGCTTAACTCGGATTGAATTGTCTTATTTCATTTAATATTAATATTAATAATTATTGTTGCTATCGTTTTCTTGAAGTTTAATTGGAAATAATGTTTACAGTTTCACTTTCAGCGTATGACAATGCTATCATCAAAATGGGGTGGGATGATAGAGAATATTTATAGCTTAGGATCAGGCTTTCGATAGTGTTTTGCTTTCTAAGATCGATAGTTTTATCATGGAGCTTTCAATATATTTCTCGTCCATAAAGATAAAATTAAGCTTTTCACAGAGTCAGTTAAAGCAATATTTTCATCTAGATTTATGCAGATCAATTAAAATGTAGTTTATTTGTTATATCTTCATAAGGTAAAGTAAATAAATAAATACTCAATTGGTATAAAACTTCCTTAATTTCTACAGAATGGACGGAATTACTGATCCATAGTCAATAGCTTTATCTTCTGCCATTCAACTATTCTAGTTAATGAATAACTTTTAAATTCAACAGCTTTTCCCTGTTAATTTGGAAGCTTGAATTTATTTGTAACTACACAATTAAGCCATAGATAAGGAAAAAAGGTAAAACTAAGTCTAGGTAGGTTTCAACGTTTCATCTGTACCTTTTCCATCTCAACGTTGAAATTTTGAAATGTAATTAAAAATAGGAAAATACCTTGATCAAATTAACATGTCATTGATATGATCCGACTTATTTCGATTTCGGTTGAAATAAAAATATTCGGCTTTTTTCTTTTGTACTATTTAAACATGTGTAAACTTAGTTCTTTTATTTACTTTATTCTATGAGGAAGTGGCTTATACTAAGTCACAAAGCATAAGAAATTTAATTTCCTGTTGATTAAGATTTTGTAATTTGAAGAACCAGCTCCACTAATCCACCGGATATCGAAGTAGAACACATACACCTCCCTATACATGTCACGCCATCAACAGTCAAACAAATCAGGATGGCCACCAGGTAAATCAAGAGTGAGGGGGTAGTAAGACCTCATAATGTACCAGTTGAAGTACTGAAGTCAGATATAGGAATAATTGCAAACATGCCTCACATTTTATTCAGAAAGATTTAGGAGGAAGAAAAAAGGCCACCGACAGATTGAAAAGAAGGATACCGCATCAAGATACTAAAGGAAGGAGATCTGAGCAAATGTCGAAACTACACAGGAATCACACTACTGTCAGTACCACGAAAGGTTTTCAACAGTGTTGTTGAGTCGGATGAAAGACTCAGTAGACGCCCAACTTCGATATCAATAGGTTGGATTCCGTAGGGATCGGTCGTTCACAGACCAAGTTGCGACACTACGTATCATCGTTGAATAATCAATGTAATGGGACTCGTCACCACACATCAACTTCCTTGATTATGAGACGTTTGACAGTGTGGACAGAAGAACCGTCTTCGACATTGTGGTGTCAGTAACTGAGAAAATTGTCAACATCATTTGGAATTCATACGATGGATTACAATGCCTCTGCACCAGTAGACCTCAACATACACAATAGAAAAACCAACATCCTCAAATACAACACAGATAACACCAACCAAACCAATCACACTAGATGGAGAAACTCTGGGAGAGGTGAAAACTTTTACTTACCTGTTCAGCACCATCTATGAACAATGAAGATCTGATTCAGACGACGTAAAGGAAAGGGTTGGCAAAGCAAGGACAGTATTTCCACAGTTGAAAAACATATGGAACTCAAAACAACTATCAATCAATAACAAAGTCACAATCTTTAGTACGAACGTCAAGACAGTTTTAAAAAAATAAAATTTTTTAATTTATTGAAAAGAAGTAAAAGAAGGAATGCATTAAAAAAAAAAAGAAAAAAAAAAAAATAAATAAAAAAAAAAAAATTACAGTTAGTTCTACTGTACGGAACTGCAACTTGGAGAACTACCACAATCATCATCGAAAAGTACAAGTATTCATAAACAATTGTCTACACAAGATTACTCCATGTCCGTCGACTGTATATCATCAGCAACAACCTACTATGGGAGAGAACAAACCAGGTTGCAGCTGAAGAGGAAGTTAGGAAGAGACGATGGAAAGGGATAGAAAATCTATTGAGGAAATGATCAATCTTTGTCACGAAGCAAGCAGTAACATAGAATCTCGAAGGGAAATGGAAGAGGTGAAGATCAAGGAACATACTGCGTCGGGAATTGAAAGCAGACATCAAAGGAATGAAATAGCATCTGCAAAGAACTGGAAATGACTGTCCAGGACAGGGTTGGATGAAGAATGCTGGTGAATGGCTTATGCTCTTCTACGAGTGGTAACAGGCTTATTTAAGCAAGACTTTGCAAATAAATTATTACAATTAACAATTTAACCAATGCCTCATCTATGAGAAATTATCAAGTTAAACTTTTAGTAATGACATTTGTTTGAAAGTTTACAAAGGAAAAATTAATCACGATAAATAACAGATTTTTTCTTATGAAGAAATGAAAAACTACATTATTCCAAAGAACAAATTAAAATTTTCTTCATTGTTGTACCGATTGTTGTCGTATGATTTGTAACCTACTGGTGATGTTTTATGTCATTAAATATAATAAATATGAACTATCTCAGAATGTCTAATGAATGAATATTGTCTTTAATCAGGATTCTTGTAAAAAAAAAAAAAATTCTCAAATATAAAGTTAGTATTATTCCATAAACTGAAATCAGGCATCATTTATATCAGATATGACAATGAATGTCTATAGCTCTTTACAATAAATTGATTGATATAAAAGTATGGAACAATTAATTGTCAGTTCATCACATTAAAAAAATATTGTGTTTATTATAAGATTCATTTTTGGCTAGGCTTTATGTGTGAATTGGTTAACAGTTTCAAACTAGAACAAAATGATTATCTATTGATGTTTAGTTTTCAACGGTTTTCGCGCTAATGTCTACTCATAATGAAATATATATGTATATATATAACAGTAACAAGATAATATTTTTGGTACTACCAATAATACTTTTGATCATATTAGCAGCGACACTAATAGGCATATGACTAATAATAACACGAGCAGTAACATGCTACATATATCTGTGCAAACAATCAATATGTCGAATCATTCTAAATATCAATTATAACAAGCATCACAATTGGATGGATATATAGTTTTTAAAAAAAAATATATGTTTGCATGTAATGTATGCTCACATAAAAACAGAAAGTTATACTTACTAGATTTTGGTGTAACTTTTGGTGGAAGTGTAGCAACCTTGACTGCTAAACCAAAAGCATCTTTGTATGTTGTACTATCACGAATAAGAAAACTTCCAGGGACTTGTTGACGTAAAATACTTATAGCTGATAGAAATTATGATTGGACAAATAAGTAAAAATTAAAGGATTAAAAGGATTATAGTGTAACAAATGATAAAATGGTAATATAATTAGTTTAGGAGAATCAGTGTTCCATACAAATTAATATTATGTACGAAATGCTTTTCGCTTACCAAACTTAGTATAGAAAATTCAAATAAAAGCCGCATATGGAATGATATAAGATAGAAAAAAGTATGTGAATAAAATGTATCAAACAAAAACTGATGGTGATAGGATCTTAAATTGTAAGAGCATCTTTTCAAAAGTTTGCAAATTTTTAAAAACGTTATGAAAACTGGATCAAATAAACCACAGGAACTATGGGGAAAGACATTGAAGAAAATCTATCAATATAGCTTAATTAAAAGATTTTCGCCAAACTGACTATACTACATGTATATCGACCTTACTTGCACAATCATTGAAGACGAGTAAGCACTTCATAGGCGTTCCATCTTGTTATCTAACGGTTCATTGGGACCAAATCCAAGAGTATCAGGTCTCATGGCAAGCATTTTTGAAGTCATAGTATGAAACTGATGAACTCTACATGAAAAGCCTCCTAGAGACTAAAGCCAGATTATTATGGACCTTCGGAAATGATAACTAACATACTCTCTCTAATATATATTGTACAAACTAAAGTGGCTAGTCAAGCCAAAGATAGTCCGCGAAATAAATAACAATAATTTTCAAATATATCTTTTTTCTTAGTCTCTATAATAATAACAATCCATAAACGTATTGATATACAATAGTTAAAGTCGATACATGTAAATAACTATATATATCACATGGAATCCTGAAGGCTAAAGGAGATGAGGGAGACCAAAGAACATATTACGCCGAGAAATGGAGACAGACATGAGAAGAATGAACAACGATTGAATAGAACTAGAAAGGAAGGCCCAGGACAGAGTGGGTTGGAGAATGCTGGTCGGTGGCCTATGCTCCATTGGGAGTAACGGGCGTGAGTAATATATATATATATATATATATATATATATGAGTTGGATCGACAGAATCTGTATGACTTGGACAGAAATAACATATAGATCAGACAACTTGTACGTATTTGGGACTTGTACCACCTATCATCTTTAAATAATCACAGACTATCACTTAATGAGATGAGGGTCGGGAAAGAAGAGAACAGACATTTATGTAAGATCAGTGACAGACTAATCACTCATAACAGCTAATTACACAGTCTGTTAATGAAAGTAACTGCTAGTCACATTTGAAATATTTATAGTTGCCTAATTTTTTTTTAGTTACCCTTTAGTTCAAAAAACACAAAATGAATAAGATAATGTCTATTTAGATTCAGTGTGTATTTATTTCATCGGGAGTTTGAAGCTAAAGGCTCTGGATTGGAGTCTTTCCGTGAACATCAATACCAGAAACACAGGCACATCCAGCTGACGAATCAAAGATAGGACGAAACGCACGTTCTAAATCTTAATTTTAACCATTAACCAACTCTACTAAATTCATGTTTTGTTTGAAGCTTTTATGAACAAAAAACAAACAAAGAGACTACCGGGATAAACGTTATTAATATGTTTTCTTGAATATTGTACACATATACATCATATAAAGACAAAAAAATCAATACAGGAAATATTTGTAAAACAAATACTAAGTAAATAAGAGAGAATTACTTAGCAACAATATTTTCCAGGTATTTTGTATATTTTTACACAAAAATTATTTCAGCTTTTTTTAAAAAATGTATATTTGTTTTTTGTTTGTTTGCATTGTTTCATCAACTTACATGTAGAGTTTACATGTGTAGTTTATAACTTTTGGCATTGAATCAAATATATCATACTGACAAGGAGTTTATGCAAAACGTATTATTATTACTATTATTATTATTTATTGTGACGTTTCTTTAAATTCTCTACCATGTTGTGCAAAATATTGAATGTAATTTAGTTTGATTGGTTAATAGTTTATGATTGAATAATGAATTTTCTGTATTGTTATGTAAATAAATGAGCTATGAATGATTTATTACCCTATTAATATTAAGTAAATGGTAATTTAATTAAGTTAATTCATGGTATTTAGTACATAAAAAAGATTATCAACGAAATAGTGTATATACAGGATTTTAGTTTTCAATCTTAAAGTGATAAGTCTTGGGGATTGAACGCTATATTCGTCTCCTAAGCTATCCTGTAATCCCCAAGCTAGAACTATACAGCAACCTGAACACGAGAGAGAAGACTCAAAGTATATGAGAAGTAGTTTACTCTAAGGTTCACTTTATTACAGAAAACACAGGGTTTTTATAATATTTTAAATATCCTTGGGTTGCTCGAAGATTCTGGAATGCTACTAAACATAGTAGCAGTGTAGCAGCCAATCAATCAGAGCCTCTGCATGTGACGTTTCGTTTCCTTGATATTTTTGGCTAAAACTTCAAGTGAACGCTGATTGGATGAAACGTTTCTTAGTGTTTCCTGATGCTTGCTTGTCTTTTGCAAGCAATTTTCTGGATCACCCCAACATAAAGTGAGTTTTTAGGATAAAGAAATTTGTCTCATTGCTTTTCTTGGAAGAATACAAAAACAAATTACTAAGAATAACAACACATGGTTAGGTGGTTTTTACAACGGGATAATATTAGCTATGCTATTATTGTACAACTAATGTGTCTGATTATAAAGTTTCATACTAGTACTTACTTACATTAAGCGTCTCACTCAGGAGCTTATCATTTATCGACAATTTCTTAACACTTATATCACTTAGTTGAAATCCAGTGGTCTATATTTCTAGTAATATAAATGATGATTCGTCATTCTTGATAAAATAGAATAGTTGTTCATAATTACAACTACTTACCTTCTTCTCTGGATAATTTAGGTTGATACCAAACACGTGCAGTTGCAATCACTTGAGGCATATTACCACTATCTACTGTATCTTGTTTAGATTTCTCAGATTTCCATCCATTTTGCATAGGAACTTCGGTAACTTCACTCGTTTTTCTAGTGTTCGTCAAAACATTCAAATTACTGACAACTTTTGTCGGAGCAGTTACTGTTTGTGGAGTAGTTGAGACAGTAATGTGATCTGGATAAACAGATTGTGTACCAAGTCTACTGGGTGGATAACTTTGAACTGGGGTACCTGACGAGACAGTTTTCGAGTAATAAAAAAAGTTATGAGATGTGTTTTAAAGCAATCATATTTTTGGATACACGGAAATAGAAAACACTACTCTTGAACTGGAACTTTCCCTGAAAAATTCTGATATTAACTACACTAGTGAATTATTTAAAGATAAGCTAAAATAACCTGACGAACTCAGAATCAACTTACAGGTCAAGAAATAGTCATCAGTTAAAGTTAGAAAATTATTAACAGAACACGATAATACCTTGAAGGAAACTGAAATTACTGGTGTACATTAGTTGATGATCATTTACACAAGTAGACATCAACTTTGAAAGTAAAAGGAATTACGTTGGAGGGAATAAAGTTTCTATGTGAATACAATATTTAAATAATATCACTGAAGATTGTTTTATCGACGGGATATAGCTTTTCAAAACGTTATCTACACTGTAAAACTGGTATATTTATTTTAATATGCTTTAACATACTTAATCATGAAACCGGTTCAACAGTATGAATCTGATACATTTATTTTTCTGAACAAGTTGCTCAAACTATGGGCTACTTTCTATTAATTAATTTGTTTACTTTTTTGCATGGTAGTTTGTAATTATTGTTGATTTACAGAAAGTTATTTAGTTATTTGATGAAAGCACTAATATTAATTAAAATGACATTCACTTTGAGACATAGGTATTAAAAGTTAAAGTCAAGTACTAAGTTATAGGATCACAGAGTAAAGTTGTGAACTTACATTAATCAAAGTGAACTAGATCATATACAATCTAGCAAATAACTCTCGATATTAACTAGAATGGAATTGAACTGGAAGGAAATTAAGACTAGGGAGGAAGAAATCAGATACTTGTTTATGAAGTCGACAACGCATTGGTTTCGGCAGTCAAACTGGACTAATTGGTGTTTTTAAAATCGTAGATACTACTATCCATGGTACTGGAGTATAATGGTTCATTTCTAATTACACTTGTAGAGATAAACTTATTTTAGTCTTCTAATGCCCTGACATACTATTATTTTGCTCGAATTTTCTCCTTGATAACTCAGTTGTACTTCATATTAAAGTTTTGATAGTTCTGAAGAAACTTGAGCCAGTAGTGAGTGCTATGAAAGTAACATTACACTTTTATTCCTATAGCTTAACTCGCAAACCTGTTTTAGCCAGATCATCATTAAAAACCCGGAAGCACTGAAAGACCTTTACGTCCTAGTACGTGAATGCGCACTGTTGACGAATTCCATTCTGAAATGAAAAGGTCATCCAATGTTCCTAGGTTCTTAATGGTGGTTTAGCTAAGATTATTTTGTGATTTAAATTATAGAAGTACTGCAATCTGCACAAATCATGCTTCATATTTTTGATTCGTAAAGTCCATAGTTCAAAATAATGTCCTTTAGGCTGTTAGCAAAGAATTATTATTTTATAGAAAAATAGTTCTGTCTAACCATTCTCTAAGTCACTATGCTGAGGAATCCCATAATAGGACGAAACAACCGTCCAATGCTTCCAGGTTTTCTATGATGGTCTAGCTTCAATTGACTCATGATCTCAACTATTCAAATAATGATTACTTCATAAAATAAAGTGTACTTATTTGAGTTATTTTATAGAATATACACATACAGGAAGATGTTATTTATCTTTAAATATGAAGCTGGAATTTTTATTTTTGTATATCATATTCAATAATGATAATAGTTGATATTACTAAGAACAGGATGATGAAAAAGCCTTCAGTTTTAATATTTTATACAATAATAATGAATAAAAATATCCCAATTTCATTCGTATCTTATACAATTGAAATCACTGAATATTTATGTTTGTAAATGATAAATTCCTGTATGCCATCCATCCACTTACTTTGTTACTTTTTATTCTGTTTATAAGTTTTAACAGAAAGTTTATACTTTGTTGCTGAGGAGTTTGAATTCGTTTATTAAGATCACTATTGACCATTGTTGATATATTTATAAATGTATGGTTGTGAACACACATTCAAACTTATACATTTAACTAGTCAGTATTATATTGTCGAATACGAACTATAGGCACTGGTCACGAAGATTTTCACGTCTGTTCTCTGGCACTAAGAAAACAAACTATAGACATTATGAAATGTAAAACCTTAACAATTTCCTATTTAACAAATACGCTATGTGATAGAAACATTGTAGGAGCAGAACTAAACAAGGGCACTAGAGGTGCATAGTTAAAGCTCATTATTCTTACTGTTAGTGTGTATTCATAGATTGTAAGTTTTGCAACTCAGATTTAAATTGTTGCATTATGTTAGTATTATAGATAATTAATTAATTTTAGTTAACGTAGAGCCTGGCACAAATATTCCTTAACCCGAATTTCCCAAGTCTCTCCTGTTTTCCTGAATAAATTGTATTGAACTAAGTGATTATTATAACTTCTATTTAAACTAATCATGTGAAAAATAATAAATCCCGTGTATACTAGTTGATAGATTGTCAGAGTGAAGACCTTATTGATATTGACATGAAATTTCAAATAATTCAAACCTTTGGAATTTCAAATTACACTCATGACTTACTTGATGTTGGTTGAACACGATTAATGAAAATTGTCTGTTCTCCATCATGATTATAATTTTGTTTATTGAGATATCTAAAAATATGTAGGATAGAATGTATTTAGAAAGAAAAAAAATATTATCCTTGATGTTTGTGTAAATTAGAACTGACCTTATCTGTGCCTAATTTCGTTGAACTCTTGTTGATATATTAACAATGAAGGAAAAAACACTGTCATTTGCAGCTGCTTAGTAACTGGAGCTTACTTACTCCTGTTACCCTTCGTGGAGGAGCATAGGCCATCCACCAGCATTCTCAATCTAACTCGATCCTGGGCAATCCTTTCCAGTTGCTATTTATCTTTTAATTCATCCTTCTATTTCCCGACGTAATATGTTCTTCGGCCTTCCTCTTTTTCGTTTCGTTTCAGGACTCCAAGTTAGGGCTTGTCTCGTGGTACAGTTTGATGATTTGCGAAATGTATGTCCTATCCACTTCCATCGTCTCTTCCTAACTTCCTCTTCAGCTGCAACCTGGTTTGTTCTCTCCCATAGTAGGTTGTTGCTGATGATATACAGTCGACGGACATGGAGTAATCTTGTGTAGACAATTGTTTATGAATACTTGTACTTTTCGATGATGATTGTGGTAGTTCTCCAAGTTGCAGTTCCGTACAGTAGAACTAACTGTCTTGACGTTCGTACTAAAGATTGTGACTTTGTTATTGATTGATAGCTGTTTTGAGTTCCTTATGTTTTTCAACTGTGGAAATACTGTCCTTGCTTTGCCAACCCCGCATTTACATCTACATCAAATCCGCCTTGTTCATGGATGACGCTTACCGGTAACTGGAGCATTTGTTAATTTTCATTCTATTAGTATACGGAAAATTTTTAATATCAACTCTTCATATAGTGTGTGAGTAGTTTTAGTAGTAAATTAGTTGCATAATATCAGCAATAATAACTGCTTTGATATGATTTGTGTTATATCTAGAGGGTTGTTCCTAATATACCGCGTATAACATGAGCACTAGAACGCCAGAACCCTTCCAAGTCGCAATGAGAAGACAGAAGACTAATGAAAGGAATATCATTCCCAGACAGCGTCAATTATAGTACAAAATTGTCAGGTATTTATAGTTTTTAGTAAGAACGAAATCATCATTACAGTCCTCCAATCCGCATACAGGGGGTTATTAGCATTGTCCAATCGGGAAGCTACACGTAGGAGTCCGAGAATATTCTTCCAAAAGGTGATTAGATGGAATATCTTCGGCTCCTTTTGAGCCTTCTAAAGCTTCCTCGAGTTCAACCGTGGTCCGTCGTCACAGTTTGATTATTGGTTCGAATGATGATTCGTTAAAAAATAAAATACTAACAGAAGTATTGAACTTGCTTATGTAACTTTATTATCTGTTATTAAAATTTGGTTGTAAGTAAACCAGTAACAAACTGCTATCATTAAAAGAACCTACTCGGTTTATCAAAAACGATTATTCTAAAACACATAAGCACATATATAAGACAGCTTAAAACCAACACTATCAGTGATAACGAATGAGCATGAGTTTTGATACAAAATAAATATAGTAGTGACTAATCATAAAAGTAGATATCATAAAGAACAATAAAAGAAAAGAAATGGAAAATGTATTTTATTTATAAGTAAAAAAATCAATGTGTGAAGCACGAAGGTTTAATACAATCTGAGGTCTGGATAATGGATAACAAGTGAGTGAATGTGTAAAGACAGTTACATTGGTTACTATGTAATTTGAAGTCCGTACAATCACAGTGATCATTAAAAATCTTATAAAATTATATCGTGTTATTTTTAACAAACGATCTGAGAGCTCATTAAAAGGATTTTCCGTGTTGTTGATTATCAGAAGGCGAGTAGCAATAAAGTCTTTGAAGAGTTTACTTATTAACTGATGATAACTAAAGTAACTGTCTAAAGATACTCGGGTTTTTACATAGATTCTATGGTAAGTCATTTGATTCGATGAAACAGCCTTATAATAGTTATTTGGATCATGGAGGAAGTATACTTATCCAAGCTGTACTGCTTCGAATAGGTACAAATCAAAACAATCATGTGATATTCAAATAAGTCACTTTAATCCTATTAAGTACTTAGTATTTATTTGTATGATTAATTGTGAACTTTTATTCACGTACACTGTTACATATGTATGGATGTTTGCATATTCATTTGTCTATTTATGGCACTAACTATTTGTACTACATAAAGCCACTCAACAATTCACAAATCTATTGATGGTCACACGGAAAATACACATTACACAATGTAATCCACACTTCTCACAGTTAGTCATTCATAATTCCGTCAAGCTCTGTACTTTGTGCCTTTAGTCTGTTGAGTTGAAAAGTCCGAAATACAGCTATCTCAACAACATTTCGTATTAAACTCGGGATTATTCGAGAAATTAAATAACATTAATTGGAGTATAAAACTAATGGAATTGAATTCAGTAACAAAAATAACAGTGTAGGCAATTTTCAGTAAACGTTTATATATTTTTGATGTATGAATAAGTATATATTTGAATGTTCTACAGATTTGTGAAGATAATGCTATCTGGCGTAACAATTATGGTTAATATATTAAAAAAGTTAACCTATCTGCTACACCATAAAAATATACAATATAGTAAGTGCGTAACTGACCTACTGTCCCAGCTAACGTTTTTACTAATACTATACTCGAAGTAGGACATCTAAGAAAAATAATATGATTGCTCTATAAGTTTATGATAAAAGTCACACTGAATATTGTGAGATATTAAAACTTTGTACAATACATCGAACAAATGGATGTCTTTCAAATTTTGATGTTATACCATTAAGTGAGTTTGGGCTGCATACTATCAATCAAATAATAAGGGTTGCGCAAGATCATGGATTGGTTGAAGTTAGACGTTAACACCGTTGGATGCCAGCCTGCTTAGTCTAGAGGTTGTGTTCGCACGCGAGACCGAAGGTCCGGCGTTGGAGTCCCACATGCGGGGCCGTAGGCGAGGGTTGTTGAGGAGCCCCGCAATAGGACGAAAAGGCCGTTCAGTGCTTCCAGGTTTTCAATGATGGTCTAGCTTCAGTTGACTCATGAATTCAACTGTTAAAATAACTTAATTGAACTGAGTTTAAAACTTGTTATTTATTATATATATATATATATACAAATGTAGTTGGCATTTATGTTAGTTAACTGATCAGTACAAGATATGGTCGGTTGGAATTATTCAGTGTTTATAGTATGGAATAGGTCATCGAATTAATTAAAATGCTTATAGAGATAATGTTTTAAGTTGTCTACATTCTGAACGATTGATTTGAAATATAGAAGATAGATTTGATGATTATTTACAGATATTAAGAAGAGAAAGATATCAGTAACACAGAAGAGATTAACCTTCATTCTAAGGATCATGTTTTCTTTTGAATAATTGAAATATATAAAATATTTCTAATTTAGAGTTTATAGAACAATAAGTAAAAATCTAATCCTTTAATCTCAAAACAAATCAACAATGTATATATATATTTAAACAATATTCATTATATAAATATGAACTTACTGAGTTGAAGCAAATGGTTGTCGTGATAAACTTGTACGTGAGCTTGCTCGTGGAGGTTGATGATCATCAATTTGACTTAAACCTTAATATTATCATCATTATTATTAGTTTGATCAACAACATGTCAACATATGAACATCGTGTGTGTGTGTGTGTGCGAGAGAGAGAGGAAGAGAAACGAAAAACACAAAACACGTTCAATTAACTTGTTTTATTGAAATAGTAATAAGGTGGTTATAAAGGATTAAGTTAATCGTGAAAAAGAAATTAGTAATAATGTTAGATGAATTCAACGTTAAGTAATGCATATATGTGTATATAAAAGGGAAAATTATAAAAAAATGCTTTAATTCGTTAAATTTATATATGAACATAAGCTTATTGTTAATTATAGGTTACATTTATCTGTTCAACAGAAGTTCATTGATAATAATGGTTAAGAAATATAATTCAAATATTATTAACTCATATTCTATTGTTAATGAAGTTTTACATTTAATTTTATTCTTCATTACAATATGAATATAAAGAACCAATATGAACAGAAAAAACCGAAACAACAAACAAATCACACACCATATTTCGCTTGTTATGATATGTACTTTAGATAAGATAGATAAATGATTCGAACCCAGGATCTGTCGGTCTCGCGCGCGAGCGCTTAACCTATAGACCACTAAGCAAGCTGGCATCCAACGGTGTTAATGTCTAACTTTGTGGATGCGCACTGCTGAGCAGTTCCATACTTGGAC
This sequence comes from Schistosoma mattheei, assembly GCA_944470405.2. Taxonomy (NCBI): domain Eukaryota; kingdom Metazoa; phylum Platyhelminthes; class Trematoda; order Strigeidida; family Schistosomatidae; genus Schistosoma; species Schistosoma mattheei. Next base: position 78,506,170 of record OX103947.1, read on the forward strand.
GAAATGGCTGTCCAGTGCTTCCAGGTTCTTCACGGTAGTTTAGCTTATTCAACTATTAAAATTACTATAATATCCACAAAACCCCTCTCTGATCATAATTTTAAAATTAGTGAATTATGTAATCAACCAATTTTAATAAGCTCAGAAATTCATGTTGTAGATTGAATAATTCAAGTACTTAAGGATTTTTAATTATTAACATAACAAATTCAAATAAAACGTTTAATTCCTAATATTATAAATGTTTATAAAAATGACATTTAGGCTTTTTACTGTGTGTTAATCATAATACATGAAGAAGTGCAGATAGATTCATGCATACAAATATAAAAATTCCAGAAAACTTCAAATAAATATCAATACAACAAATAAACTTATTATTGAGATGATGGAGATTTGCAGCTTAGGTTAATGATCTTGGTGGAGTTTTTTCCTGTGAGCTGGATGGTTTGGTCGTGGAGCCTCCACATCATCAAGTAGAAGTTTTGCTGATAATGTCGTTCAGAAAGCTCCATCACCAAACCATCTAGCTCACAGAACAAAACTCCACCAAAAACTTAATGTTCAAATTCATTGAAAATATACAAGCATATTAAAATAGATTTAGTTCATCAACCAGGAACCGGAACAAGCAATTCAACTGTAAAAAAAGTTGATTCTGTTTTAAGTACTAAATTGTTTGAATGTAAAAAACATTGTTCAAGGATTCCGTACAACGCAATCTGAATAAATTTTAAAATAAACAAATAGATTAAGAAAACAATCACCGAAACTCATACTCCGTTATTAAAACTGAACTGATTATTAAAAATGATGATTAGTTTATTTTAATGTCAATTTTCAATTAAGATTAATTCTTTCCAGTGTAGCTTTACATTCAACTGAAATGTATTTACATGTGCAAAAGATATATATATTCATAGTATACAAAAGATATTTTTAATAATGATACATCAAATCGATGTTCCTCTCATGTATTAGTCACCAAAACTTCAATTGTTTTGTATAACTTAATCGAAGGATGGTGCCACACATTAGCCTGGATTTAAATTTACATGTAGGTAATTTTTTGAGTATGCAAACATGGAAAGTAACTACTGCTGTTATTATATAATTAATATATGCAAATATTAAGTATGTGTTTACTGGAAAACCAACCATTTATTTCCGTTTTCAATGTAGTTTTTCCAGGTTCCGGTAGAATGAATTGATGATTAATCAATTCCTCATTTTCATCAATATCAACATCATTTGGATAGCATGAATCAGCCATAAAACCATCTGATGAACGTAAAATTTTCATATTATCAGGAAGAGCCCATAATCTAGAACGTTCAGGTGGTTTTCTTAAAGAGACAACTCTTTTCAAATTAGTCATTTCTGATTCATGAATATCTAAATAATTATTCAATATTGCATTGTCCGATGGTGATTCAAACACTCTTATATCTTTTTTTACAACTTCATTTGGCTGTAGACTGGCAGATTTTCTAGAATATGGAGACAATGTTGTTGGTAATTCACTTGATTCTAGTACCTGAATTTTTGCCATTTGTGTATTTGGCATCATATCTTCATAAGTAATTTGTCCTAGTGGTGTAGTAGTTATATTTCTTTCGCTTCTCCATGTTTTACAAGTGGTAGATGTTGTACTAGAATTTCTTGGCAATGCTGTCCACAAAGGAGAACCAGTAATATCGCGTCCTGGATCAGGTGTATGAGATTTAAACATAGGACATGTTTCAACTGAACCACTATAAGCAGAGTGACTTTTATATAAACCGTTGGAAAACCCTTTAGTAGGTCTACTATAACGAGTTGGTGTTGTACTATGAGCACGATTAAAATGATACGAAGTTGGTGAATACATTCTTGGAGTTCGAAATGTATGCTTATGAACTTTGTTAGGAAGTATAAATTGTTGTTTTATTCAAATTTAGCACAGCATATTTGGTAAATAAATATATATATAAACATAAAAAACACAGTGAGCGCAATATAATTTGCATACAAAAATGGTGAACACATAATTGAATCATGATTAGCATGCAGAGAATGGAAGTAAGAAAGAAAAGGAAAGTTATTACAGAAATTATTAACGGAAATAATTATAAATAAATAATTTCTTTCACATTTCTTACAAATAAATTGTTTAGTTATAATTTATGAGATACTGTTTACATTATGGGGTGTTGCAGTGATTATTGATCTAAATTGGACAACAACTGAAAACGTAGGTGCACTGGATAGCTGTTGCGCCCAACTATGCGGCTGCTCAGCAGTGCGCATCTATGAAACCTGATACGGTTGAGGAAGATGCCCACCAAAGACAATGAGAGGTGGTTGCGTATTGTAGAGATTCAAGTGACCATAGACTTGTACACCAATGGATCCCGGTTTGGGAGTTAAACATCCACATGGATACTAAAGATCCTGGTTTTGATCTTCTGTGTCGGAGTGCCGGGCTAAGAGAAAACAGCCATCCAACTCCTCCAGGTTTACAATGGTCGCTTAACTTAGATAGGTTTGTAGCTTTAATAAGTAATTTTCTGTCTATGTTAAAAGTCTAGAGATAGTATGTTAGATACTTGAATAAATTCTTTTTAATGTTGAATAACAGTCAGTAGGATCTAATACTCGTATTAGCTCCTACGTAACAGAAATAGTTATCACAATATTATTTTTTACTTCAAAGTAACAATGATATTATACTTCTAAATATTAAGTGACAATAAAGTTCTAGGAATAATGTAGTGAACGAAATAAGAATTGTATTGTTATCTTATGATAATGATGATCTATATCTTGGGTGGATCGTTTTGGTTATGTTGACTTCTTTGATCTAAATGTTAATTATATGAAACGTTCATTATGGTTGTCAACGGCATTGTCAGTGTCTACTTTATATGAAATTGAACTAGATAATTAGCTCAACAATAATCGCTGAATCAAGCTGTCCCGATAAAGGACGACGGTTGAGCATGGGGTTACTGACCCTATGCTGTAGAAAACTAACGCGTTAAAAAAACGCTAAGTAGAAAAAAACACAAATTCGATAATTATAATGGTAAACTGAGAATGTTTGTTTTATTTATTGTTATTTTGTAATGTTCACTGTGTCTTCTAAATCTTTCTTACCTAAAATACACAAAAGATTTTCTTCTGAAGAAGAATAGTAGGATAATTCGCTTTATTGGTTACTTAAATATACTACTGAATTTATATAAATATTTATATTTATGGAGATTACTATACTCTCTGATGCTTGAATAAACATCACAGAGTATTAAGTGACCAAAAGTGATTATACAATCTTTTGCTATAAAAAAAAACTTAAAAATTATAAATTTTTCAAGTAGATATCCACTTAGTGTTTTTTGTTGAGCTAGAAATGATTGTCATTTCCAGTAATCGCCTAATGAAGTACATACATTTTATGATCCTTATTTTGTATCATAAGAGATAATGGAAGCGATAAATTTGATTGAATTTCGACATTAGTAAAATATTGGTCTATTTATCTGAAATTCAATATTCAAATTACTTTTAAGCCACCTGGTTACTTAACATTTACAAGTTTATTAAGATTATTACAATCCAATGGTTGTTTTTTTTTCTTTTGAAATAGCTAAATACACTCTGGATATATTAATACAACCTTATTCTCTATTTATATTTTGTTTATCTCATTCTGATTTGTCACTATTTAGCATGTATCAGTTTATCAGTCAAAGGTATTTTAGATAAGAAATTATTTAGTTTATCTAAAAGATAAACATATTTTTAATACTTACTTACCTATCAAGTTTATCAGTGAAATTATATGTAGTATATAGTAATCTAACGAATGACATGTAGATATTCTAGCTTAACTGTAATCTATAACACGATAGTAATGAATGTTTTTAATTATATATAGAGTCAATAATAATACAAAACATATAGGTTTTATTAAGGAGTATGCTAGAACAGTTATATTTCTTTATGAAGTGTTATTAACACAAGAGTGATGGTGATCTGTCAAGTTCTTTTTATGATAAAGTCTTATTAAGGCTTTGTATAACTGGTTAAGTATATATAAGTATAGAAATGGAATTCAAATCTATTAATGAGATGTGTTCGAAAGATTTACAACAAAAAATATCCTAATAACTTGTAGTGAATTCTAAATCATTTACTGGATATAACAATTATCAGGAAAAAGAGATTATGTAACTAAGTAATTTATTTATAATTCTATATCCATTATATGATTGATTAGCTAATGTCAACAGATTGACAGGACGTTTAAAAATGACAAATATAATTCTAATGTTTGACATCGTTTTGATTAATGGTTAGCAACAATATACTCATATACTACAGAAATATATTTCTAAAGTGTAAATTCAATTTCAATCTATTTGAAAATATCAGTGTCATAGGATATTTCTGTTGGGATGTATATGTTTAATTTATGCGGATGATCAAATAAAATTTTCAATTTAAAACTGTTAATCTTCTTTATAGTAATTATGTTTAAATAAAATGGGATTGAGAATCAACAATGTGAAAACTTGACTGTTTACCAAAAACTCTTGAGTCATATTATCAATACAATAATCACAGTTATTGTTTGCATATAATGCAAAATCACATATGAATAATTTACACTTTTCCTTTAGACACTAAGTACAAAACTCACATAAAGTTAGTGTTATATCCTAGCTGTTGGGTCGGCTTCCGGAGAACTTCAACGGAGCCTCCAGAGGCCCAAAAAGGAGCCGAAGGGCCCTAGCCAATCAGAGTATGATGGAACGTTCGAGAATTCCAGCGTGGCGTGCTACCATTGGTCGGTAGCATAACATGACGTTAACGGATTGGCTGAAATATGATGTTGATTTAACAGAAGCCAACATCTATAAATACCCTTGATTTTCTGTACTAAGAGGAACATTGGGATAAAGTATTTTCTCTCATACTTATGTCTTCTCTCTGGTGTTCAAGTCGCTGTGTAGTTCTAGACTGCGGGTTGCGAGAAATAGCTTAGGAAACTAATATAGCGTTCAACCTACACGACTTATCACTAGCGAAGATTAAATTATGAGTGATTTCTGAGAACTATTAGTAGACTAATATTATCTATATATTCTTATTGTGTAACTATTCAGTGACTAGATTGTGTATATCTATATTCCCCTTATTATAAGCTTCATTTTGATCTAAAGATTATTATTATACAATTTACTGTTCTTATGTTCAGTTTACTGATTACAGTCTTCTACGTTCACATCCGCATTTTGGCTTGATCTTGTATAAATGTTATTTCCTATTTTATGATGTGATGTGGTCTGTTTGGCTGGTATATAAACCAGGTATATTTGAAATAAACGATTCGCATAGCGGAACCTGTTATTGACGTTCTGGACTCAACTGAACAGGCTAGGTGGACAAGGGACCAAAACGACGCTAGGCTGTTCATATAGGTCGAACGTCATTGGTTTGGCACAGTACTAAGATTGAATGGATCGTAACTAGATTGGGTAATAATAAGCCGGCCTTAAAGCCACAATAATTAGAAAATAGCTTTCGAATGGTCTAATGTTAAAATGAATATGATAATCCCAGTGTTAAATATTTCTTTTCCTTTCAATGAGTACCAATTATTTGCCTAACTGGATAACAATTATCGGAATAAATCATTATCCATTAGTTTAAAATATCATTAAGGAATAATTGTAAGGATGTTTGGCAACTTAATGAATCAAAATACACAATTGTTAAAAGTTAGTAACAGAGTAAACACATTTCTAGACAATATCTATGACGATGATGTTGTTAAAATTCATAGCTTAATTATCCTTTGAGTATAGATAGACATAGTTAAGTATCTAACTTAAATTGTAGTTTCATGAATGTTATTTATAAAATGAAACAATATAAGGTAATATCGAGGCATAAGCACAGTATGCACATATGCCAATAACAGACTGATCAATTGCAGTCTTAAACCTCAATGGGAAGATACAAGCCAAGCAATACCAAGTGAATATAAATCTGAAATTTAATTATTACATAATACGATCAGTGTTAAGTTTCATTAGGCAAAATGTGATCATCACATGGTTCATATTTATAGTTCTAGATAGAAGACAATAAAGTCAATATGAATGCAAATTATTTTTGTGTATTTATGTATATATAAATATCTTTGAAAAAAACTTATTTTATGAATATATAATTAATCATTGCCAAATTGAAATCAAAGTCTCGGTATTCAATTATAACTTTTATAATCTTCTAAGTGGTTTAATTTATCATTTCAGGTATTGTTCTAGTTTCTGCATTATTTCAGTTTGTGAATCGTATATGGACTTATCGATTAAGGAATATTTACAAATTATGTCATACAGAAGTTTAGTGGCGGTCGGAATAGCTCAGTGATAACGTCTCAAATAGTGGAGTTGATTGACGTGGTTTTGATTTACACAAAAAGTATCAGTTACCTAATGATTACACATACGCCTTTTTGAAAACTGACAACTAGCCAAAAATCTGATTTCAATGTTAATAATCGACTACTCCAAGTACCTAAGATCTCAGTTGTTTTTGAATTTAAAGTAGTTGGGACTATACTAGGAAGTGTGCATTAAGTTTTTCTCAATAGAAATGTATGATTAAAACCTGTGACATTAATAGAGAAAACATTTCAGTCAGTTAAGCATTGGAATTAGAGATGAATTCGCCTGTGTGCTTTACAAGTCAACTTAACCTATTCATTTTGGATGGTATTATATTGTCTACACATAATGGTCTAATCGTTAATTAAAAGAAGTTGATGCAAAAACCCTACTATGTAAATGACATGAAATGATTACCCATCTATTCAAGTTCCAAGTTTTATAGCCAAACAACTAGAACATTTCTTTTATAAAGGATGATATCATATTACTTAAGTGATTTGTTAGAGTTTTTCTCAGTGTGATCAAAATACATCTACTTGCACATCTATTTGTATTATACAAACATACGCCATATTATATAAAATACATATAATAATTAAGTTTTACCTTCAATCATAGACGAAGCACCACCTCCTCGTGCCAGTGTTGTCATTGATCCGACATGTGAATCAAGATCTTGTACACCTCGACCTATTGGTTGTAGTGTAATTGTTTCGAATTCTTCAAAGGCTTCAGTATTTCCCATAGATCTCTATAAAAATTCAACATTTGGTGTAAATATTTGATGCAAATAATATTTAATGTATGGCAAATTATTTATAAGCAATTGGCATTTCAGTTAACCATAGAATAAAAACTTATCTGTCAAGCAGGATAATGAGTAGTAGAACAATGATGGAACCGAAGAAATAATCAATTGAACATACATGCATGTATAAAAAGTTTTCATTTGACAAAATGATAATCACTGAAAATCATGAGGTTTTGTCAATTTATAATTAGAAGCATTCTTGATACTAACATACCTTTTGAATTATCTCCTTTCGACCGATTTCCTAAATATTAATTCAAAATAATTATATCGTAAATGAGACAACATAAAAGTAATATTAGGTTGCTAGAGAATGATTCTATAACTAAATGAAGCTAGAAAACTCTAATGATGATTCATTAAGTCTCATCTTAAAGTTATATCTATTTGCTGTGATGGAGTGTAACCTTTAGTAAAACTTCAATCTAACATGTTTTTAGAAAACGGTAAATTTAGTTGGACTTTTAGCCTATAAACCACATGATAGTCATTTCAATTAAGATATTCACTCAGTTTATCGAGTATCGATGTATACAGTTTATTTCATTTTACAAAATAATTGAAAAAAAACTTTACACTCTTTCCATGTATGTTAATGCAAACTAAACTATCAAAAATTGTTTTTTTGACAGGGTTCTCAACTTATTTCTAATTTTTATTTTCTGCATTTTGTTGTCGAATTGATAATTATAAGATATGATATTATAGTGTCTAGTACTGTGGTGTGCTCCACTTATACGGACAAACATAAGTAGTATATAACAGGGATTGGAAGTGGAATGCTTACCGTCAGAAGATTAGAATAAAAAAGAAAGGAAAAGAGAGAGCAATCAGAATGACAAAAAGATTGAAGAAATGATGGAGTATGTCAAGGACAACTCATGGAAGATATTAACTCTGAGATGCAGGTACATTCAACTGACGAGTCTCAAATACGATGAAAAGTGCGTCTCGGATTCCACTGTTAGTCATTACCTATCTTTATTTGTGATGTCAAGCCGTTTTTATTTAATCAGCAGTTTAGCTGTCATTTGATTAATAGGATTAAGGTAGACAAATGGTTATACAACTTAATGTAAGTTACTATTAGCTGATCAGTGAAAATCACTTTTAACTATTATTAATACAAGGTATATATATATATATATATATATATATATATATATATATAGGGTTAGTTTAAAAAGAGAACAGCTGATTTCATTGTATTTAATTTCTTAAAAGACGCTCACATATGCTTGTCAATTTTCACTATAGTAACTAATAGTGTTTTTTTTACTATAATACTAAACAACTAATTTATAACCAGCATTAAATGTGTCTATCCAAGGGCATTACAGGATACTAATGTAGCAATAATTATTATTTATAGTCTATAAAATAATATTTACATCCCACAGTTAATAAATCAAAACTGACTAGAATCTAGGTTGTTTTTTTGTAAAATCTAACTTTCAGCTGCTTATTCGATCACATGTTATTATAGGTTCTTTTAAATAATGTACAGATTTCATTTATTAGATTCTTTTAATTAACATATTTGATGCAAATATGCTTATAGATAGACAGATAATTAATTAAAGGAATACGTCTTATATTTTTTTTTGGAAAAACATTCTGAATGTGAATATGGAGACAGATTGGCAGAAATAATTTGATTACATAATCAAATGTAACTAAAATGTTGCATTATTACATTTAAATTATCATTGAAATACAACTTCATGAAGATTTTTTCAACATAGATATCTATATTCAGATAGTTGAAAAATTTGTATCAAAAGGTGTTTTGTGGAGATTGTAGTGATTTCAATAGTTGAGATCATGAGTCAATTGAAGCTGAACCACCATGGGAAACCTGTAAGCACTGGACGGCCGTTTCGTCCCATTGTGGGACTCCTTAGCAGTGCTCATCCGTCACCCCGCCACGCGGGGTTCGAACGCCGGACCTATCAGTTTCGCGCGCGAGTGATTAACCACTAGGCCACTGAACCGACATCCAACGGTGTTAGTGTCTAACTTCAACTAGTCCTCGAAATTGAGTGACACATTCACCGTTGTCATCAGTGAGTTACTATCTCACAACTGACCCGGTTGAACTACACTGGTGGTCTAACTTCAATTAACTCATGATCTCAACTAATGAAGTTGAAAAATCATTAAATTTTATTAATTAATTAGCATTAATTTTTAATGATTAGAATAAAAAGAAAAGCTGATTATTAAGATATGTTACGATTCTTTAATTTCAATGCTAGGAAAAAACTGCTGTCTTCTACTTCCAGATTTTCAATGGTCATCTAGCTTAGATCGACTCATGAATTAAGAAATAAAGAAGAATCAAAAGAATTGAAGAATTAAAAGCTGAATTCTGTTTTCGTAGATTGTATATAATGGGCAAATCGATCCCAACACTAAATCCTAATCCTAAACCCTTCATTTAGAATAAGACACCTTACCTTTGCGGCTACCATGTAGTAGAATTGATGGATGAACCTAGTCAGATATTTGGAGCGAAATATATCTATACATGTAGCTACAGAACATTTTTGCATTGTAGCTAACGTTAGGTTTTGATGAGAACCTCAACTCTAATTACTTAACCCTAGCCAGGAACAATGTAAGGACTCTTAAAAATCGATTGAATGGTTTGACAATATAGATAATCTTTATCCATTAGTATAAATGTACATGTCGTTGTTATTTACACTTACAGCAGACAGACCCTAATAATTATGTAAACTCCGTTTATAGTTCACAATAACTACTGTTTTATTTTAAACTATCCATTGATAAAAGGCTTTTTTTCATTGACCAGAAACTAGCTGGATATTAGTCGTGGTTGTTTTAAGCATGGTCTTACACCATACTTTTACCTTATTTCTCACCAATTCGATTGGAACCAAGTCAGTGATATCTGATCAGGAATAAAATTATGGGTATTTTAGGGAAATTAGTGCGTTTTCCAAAATTCGACTTGTTAATTAAATAAAGACAGCATTTATAAATCCGGATTAATTCACTTAAATGCATATCTGCTACATATAACCTTTGCACAAACAAAGGAAGTATGAATATATATGTGTAAAAAGAAATTTATCTTTCCAAGATTAACTTTTATGAGGAATGAAAATGTAGAAAAAATAGTTGAATGACAGATAAACATGTTACAATTCAGAATTCATTTAAATATGAAATTAACTTCTTAATCATCAAGTAACATATTTTATTACATGGTTCACATTTAACATAAAGTATCTACTCTCATAAACTTCAAGTACATCTAACAATTCATAGATACACCTGCGATAATTAAAAAGCAGAAGATGTTTAGAGAGAATAACAGTTTATTTATATCTTTTGAAGATGTTCCGAGGAATCCATATCCATTTTAATGTTGAAGTAATTTTTAAGTAATAAGTTAGGTTATAGCATACTTGACAGTAAACATCAGTTTCTATAATTTACTATTTTTCACTGAATTAATTCCATTATCTACACTGCAAATTGCTGAAATGTCTATTATTTATGAATAGTATTTAAGTTTTCAATAATGTAGTCAGTCAGTAACAACGTAGAACGTCGTACGTACGTACGTACATCAGTTCGAGTTGCCACATCGCATTTGCACAGAGATGCAGTTGTCGATTCAAATCCCGTAGTGGTAGAGGTAGTAAGAGTATAAGCAGTAATCGGAAAGATCAGAGTTTGAAAACATTATTCAAGGAGTATAATCCAATGAAGTAAATTTAGAAAGAGAAAAAAAGGGGACATGAAGACTTCAGGAGATTAGAATTTGGAAGAACACAAAGAGTGGATGCACCTGTGTTATTGTAAACGGTTTTGAGTCATGTCATTCAAGGTCTCTAACCATCGGTTGCTATCATCTCGCGGATAACAACCAGGTAGTCTACACATATCAACATGGCTCAGTCCATTTGTCAGAGAATTCATGGGTTTGTGCCATGTTTTGGTCTGGCCGCCCCTATCTTTCTTCCAACCTAGTCCTACACCAGAAAACATAACACGTCGGGGCAGTTAGTGGCTGGGCATATGTCAAATATATCCCAGCAACCTCAACTGACAAAGTTTCATTACTTCATCAATTGATTTGCCATCCTTACTTAGTACCCGATTTCTAACAACTACATTACTTACTCGGTGGTCCCAGGATATACGAGCAATGCTTCGAAGACACCTATGATCAAGTACTAGTAATCTACGAGTATCTTTTACTCTTACCGGCCATGTTTCACTGGTATAAAGTAAGACGGAACGAACTGCTGCGCAGTAAACCGGTCCTTTGGTTGGTAGACGGCTATCTCGCCTACGCCATAAATGATGCAAGTGACAAAAACTAACCGAACCTTTTTTATCCGTTCTGAGAGTTCGTCACACATCAGACATGCTCAACTACTTCACTCCCTAGCATTAGGTCGGGTGTCGATGCAACCCAATCCTGAAGCAACATTTTACATTTCTAGGGTGAGAATCTCATCCCGAACATGCTTGCAGTTTTGCTTAGAGTGGTCAGAAGACTGTGCATTTTGTCAGCGTCTTCATCAAATAGAGCCATGTCATCGGCATATTCTAAGTCAACACGTGAATTTCCCGGTAGAAGTTCAACTCCTGGAAATTTAGATGAGAAAAGTGACATCTCTAAAAGCACATGGACGACAAAGTTAAACAAGAATGGGGAGAGTGGACAGCCCTAACGAACACCATTCAATAATGAGTAATAGTTGTAATTCAGTAAGAAGATTTTAAAGGTGTTGTTTCTTCAATATAAGATAACTATTTATTTGATTTATATTCTTGCTTTTAAATATTTTTATCACGGTGAAAAATATATCTTTTATTGTTGCTTTATAAATTCACTACAGAATCGATTACATTTTGCATTGAATTATTTAAATAGTTTTTATATTTCAAACAGTTGTCTTCATAATGCATTATCACCATGAACTTTATGTATTCCATTCTAGGTTAAAACTTTCTAACTATATATGTATCATTTTACAGAATGGTAAGTTGCTATAAAGTTGTTGATTACTTCTGAAATTATCGCATAAGTTGCCAGTTTGTCTCGTTACATCTCATGTAGAATTTAGAATTCCAGAATATGTGAGTTGACATTAAGAAATCCAATCTCTGTGTAAAGAAGATGTATTGTATAACCCTCTTACCTCATTATAACTATCTCAATTCTTGTTATTTATAGTTTTGTCATTATTCTGAATGATCTGTTGAGTGATATTTATTGGAGAAAAGTAAAAACAATGTTTGTAAGTAAGTTGGAGTGACTTTTCATTATAGGACAGAATTAAATACACAACTAATTTAAACCAATGAGCATTTTTCTAATCTAGCTTAAAACTTTCATAAAAGTACACTTAATGCCTCTTTAGAGATCAAACTCTTCAAATTCAAGCTTTGAAAGGAGTCAGGTACTTCTTGGTTCACTGGGTTAAAATTCGAATACCCTACGTTTTCAATTTCAGTTAGTTTGGATTATATTACATCAGCTTCATTCTGTGTCGTCGCTAGTATTTGTCTCAATATATTCCGCATGGATTCCATTTCATTCATATATGTTCTTCAACAAGAAAGTGAATAAGCCCAAATGAATGAAAGTTGACTGGATAGTTTTTTGACAATGACGGTTTGATTGATACTTAACAATAAAGCCTTTTATAAAGAAATACTTTTCATTCGTCTCGTTAGTAGCTTATGTGTAAGGAGTGTGATGAAACAAACCTAGATGGAATATACTTCATAGTTCATAGTGATTACAGAAAAAAGATACTTTTCATCATATCTGTAAACATCCATCAACGTGTTTTAACTTACATTAACTGCTGAAGTCGAACGGTAATGTTGTTGTTGGACATTAGATTGTTGATAATGACGGTGATCATGTAGTCCAGTTGATGAAGCAGCCATTGTCTTAATCTTGTCTGCCTTAATAATTCTTGTTCACGTTCTTGTTTCAAACGTTCTCGTCTGGCTGAATAACCACTACGTGCCAAACGTGAAGATGATGATGATAACATTTCACGTTTATATGCTAAATCAGACTCTGAAATAAAGTTTATAATACACAAAAAGATTTTTAAACAGTTTAGCAAAAATTGTTTTCTTTATTTATATACATATTATAAAGTTATTCTGCTAAATTCTTTAACAGTATTTGAATTGGTGATCTACAGATTTCGAATTAAGGTTGTTTTTGAAAACCGAATACATATCTCAGAATGATCCAGATGGTTACTCATTTTCAAATATCATTTAGACATCAGATAGTTTGTAGGTTTCTGGAAACGACATTTAATTTTAGGTAGTTTGAGGTAATTAATCAAAACCCGGGTAATTTTCAATGAATCATTTCATTATTAAAATCGACAAACAATTCTGAAACGTTTTAATGATAAACTCAAGTAAATATTAGATTTGTTTTAATGAAATACGCTAAATGAAACTATTTAGACTATTTGAATAACCAATAAAATGATCCATTTAACTCATTATTCTACATCATATCTTAATGTTTATAAAGAAATGAATAATAGTCAAGTGTTTCAAAATAAAATATTTTCTATAGTGAATTAGTATTTTAGGAAAATTGAAATTATATCGATGGAGGTTTCCTAGAAGTTAGAGAATAACGCCAACTTGGGCATCATCAAAATTTTTGAGAGATTTAGTAGATGCTTCATTTAGTCAGTATATAGAGCCAGGGGTCGAACCATAAAATCTTAAGCCTCGAAAAAAGAAATAATTTTTAGATTATTAGTTTGGAATGCAATCGTCAGTATTTCAAAGTTCAGTCATTTTTACGATATAACACAGCTCGTATGCGATGTCATTAGTACTGACTAACTCACACCGTATATTAACTAATTGAACTGCACAGGTCATAATTAATCTTTTTTTAAAGGTATTAAGTTAGATCAAGTTCATACTGTTAAGGAATCAGGATTAAACGATAATGAAGCTGTTCATTCTTATTACGCTTTTGATTGAAGTATGTAATCATTTTAGTAATTATATAATATTAATGGATTTTTGACAGTTTGCCGGCATCCAACGGTGTTAATTTCTAACTTCAACCAATCCACCAAACTGCGCCCCGTCTACCATTATCTTCAGTGAGTTACTGTCTCACAACAAACACGGTTGAACTCCATTGGTCACAGCTTCTCACTAGAACTCCTCTTGAAGTCAGTCACTAGTGAGCACATGATGATTATTATCAGAAAGGGTATTTTGTGGAGATTGTAGTATATTATAAATTTATTGTTCGAATAAAAACTCACCAGATCCTTGATATGATCGTAAATTCCATGATCGTGGACCATAAACATTTGTATGACTCATTGCACGTTTAGGAGCTGAGAAATTTCCATCATTTGAAATAATTTGTGATTTGTAAATAGCTAGAATATTTGGATAACACACAACATACAATTGCCAAAGCACAAATATTTATGCATGCATACAATCAAAAGCATTGGTACATACAAACAGTACAAACACGCACAATACAAATATACACACATATACACATACATGTATATACAAACCAGTTGAGTAGTGAAGAAAAGAAAGAAAAAGAAATAAAAACAATCTATTAATTTGACAATTTCAACGTATATTGGTAAATTTTGTGGTGGAAACAATAATAATAATAATATAATAATAATAATTATCATATGCGGTAGTTATGATAGTGTGACTTTTATTGCCATGATCATGACAAAATCTGTACAAAGAAACACACAGAAGATGAAACAGATGAACATCCTAACCAATTATGAGAAAAAAAATAATACTGGTGAGAAATCAATAGTCATTATCTAGGGATGACGAAACGGATTAGTGGAATGACATGCACTTTTTTTGTTTAGAATCATGAAAGTAATGACCATGATGGTTAATCAGACAACAGTAGATAAACTTCAATGAATTTATTAATTCTTAGATATTTTTTTCAGTCGATTTCTCATGATAATCGGATCAGGCATGATTATTTATGTGAGATTGAAACAAAAGAATTCAATTCAACTATTTATACATGTAGTATTAATTAAACAGGTTGGAGATAATTTGTTTCTTTTCTATTTGTGAGAGAATTCCCCAATATATAAAAATATATATTAAAGGTTAGCTACCACCACATGACAACACACATATAAGTTAGGAAATTATTTCTAGTAAAAAAAACACACTAGTATAATGTTAACCCGTCTCTCAAAACAGGTATGATAATTTGCTTGTTGTCAGAAAAACAAAACTTTTGAGAAAAAAAAGGCCTAACTGATGCATTTATTATTTTAAAAATATAATGGGTTTGTATGTGAGCGAGAGTACACCTTGTTGTTGTTGTTTTAAATTTGCAATTATACATAAAGCATTATGATGTAAAATTTTGCACCATTAAAATTCCATACATACTGACCGACCTGGTAGATTTAAATAACTTGATTGATTTTTTAATTGATTTACTGAACTCATACCAAAAATAACAGATAAATCATCACGATCCGGATCATGATTATGATTAGTATGTTTCTGTAAATCATGCATATTTAGAGCATATGGTGTAGTTGTTATTTCAGTGCATGGAATTGATTGATTATTTTCTGGACCGTTTGTTAAGGGGGATAAACGTAGTCTCAGTTTGTTATTTTCTTCAATAATCGTTGATTGTGGTTTTTTAAATATTTTTTGCAAAAATGTGTTTCCTTCCTTTTTATATAGATTATTGGTTGTGGTCTTAGATACCATTTCATTCTCTATTGAAACATTAGTCGTCATTGAAGTTTCCGTTGTATTTGTCGGAGTTGCAATTGATTCATTTTGTATGACTCTGTTAGCTAAATAGATAATTGATTTATATGTTCACGTGAATGAGATAGTACTTATACAACGACGAAAATAATCGTTTATACAATGGACTGTATAAACCGAAGATAATCGTCCCTATAACGTGAACTTGTTGAAGTAAGTAAACATAATAGGCAACACTGATGTATTCAATCAGGGACTGGAATTTAATTAGTTTCGATTCAATTTAGGGTTAAAAATGAACGTTACTGACAAATACAAAAAAGAGCATTGTGCTGTTTGATTCTCAGTAGATCTCTAGTTGATGTCAATCCATTTTGTAAACCATTTAGTTCAAAAAGAAATATTATTATTTGTTCACGACTTTACTACTACTGTCACCACTACTGTTGCAGCAATTAATCAACTATGTAACTACCGTTGCCAATATCTGACTTCATGTTACATCATAGAATAGTCAGTGTTCATGAAACCGTTAAACAGGTTGGAAAATGTTGCAGACATTGGAAGACATTAGTTTTAAAGAATTTCTCACATTCTACGGAAGTAACGTGTAAGTGATGATAAAGTTCAGAACTTTATCATGATAATTAAGTAGGTGTTACCATCTTGAAATACTTGCTTTGTATCGTCACCCTAGATGTTTAATACAGCGTTTGTCAACTCTGAGACTAAGTGGAAAGGCGGAGAGATGATCATCATATGATATTGTACTGTGAATTGAAAGATAGTTGTATTGAAGCGGTAGCAGTTGGTTCTTCCTAAAGTGAATGGAATCCTAAAAATTGTGCAACTCAATAGCTAGACTCATGACAAGGTATCTTGAAATGAAAATCAATAACGTTCCTGTGGCAGCTTTCTGTTACATTTTTTGTAGAGCAAGATGCAATCCTCGCTTCATCATAATTGAAGTGGATTGCCAGTAAACGCGATTCTTGTTCGTCCAATAATCGACTATATAGTCTTTTTATCTTTGAGCATACGATTTTTAGCCTTAAAACAATATTACCCTACTTTTTAATTGCCAAAACTTGAAATAAATAAGTAAATAATCAAATAATTGGAGTCAGAGTAGCAGAATTATAAAAATTATGGATTGTTTGTAGTTGTTGGTATACCCAATTCTATCCTAATGTCGGTATATTTTCTAGAAGAATTCCGACATCGAAAATTAATTTGAAACAGGAATTTAAATTTATGTACCCTAGCTTACACGAATATATTAAAGCATTGAGGATGTTTAAGGTTACGATTGCTTAATGTTCAGGTTTAACAGTTAACTTTTAACGTAATATTATCCACTGAACCATTTTAATTTTTGTTTCTAAATCTATATAAAAATTTATGTAGATTGAGTATTGAAATTCTTCATCAACTGTGTAACAATCTAATATTTCATTATTTATGTGAATGAATACGATAAACATATAATGTTTATTTTGTAATTTCAACAGTTGAATCAGTGAGTCGATCTTAGCTAGACAACCATTGAGAACTTTGAAACACTTAATGGCCGTTTCATCCTAGTATGGGACTTTTCAACCGTGTGCATCCACAACTCCACACGCTCGACTCGAACCCAGGACCTTCGGTCTCGCGTGTAAACGCTTAACCTTTAGACCACTGAGCCGGTCATCCAACGGTATTTTTAAACATTTCAACTTTATGATTATGTGCTGAGTGAATTGCAGAAAAAGCTCTAAAATTATTAACATAAATTTGAATGAAGGAAAATAGTGAAGACAATTTTAAATGCAAACATAGGATTAGAGGGTCAGTGGCATAAAGTATGCATTAAGTTAAAGTGAGAAGAATTCTTCATTTTTCTTCCTTAACTCTATGAACTTCTCTTTCTGTCCATAATTTTAAAGATATTAAGCTGGTCATAGTTGCTTCGTTGATTTCATTTCTTTCTCCAGATAAATGAATGACTGAACTATCTTGATAATGCAGGTGATAATATTAACTTTGTTGATGATTCCATTTAGTGATATTCAGAATTATTGATCAATTTGAATGGGGAAGTAGAACGGAGAACGATACAATCACAAAATAATACGTGGAAGTCCGCTAGAAAATTTGTTGGGGAATCATAATGAACTTTGATAGGTTCGTCAATTAAAGAAGTGCCTGTAAATTTCGTCATTATTGCAGATCAAGTTGAAAATCAAATTAATTGTTCAGTCTGTTCAATGATGATCTCTTAAACAAATATCTAAAATATATACCCGAAAAAGTCCAACTCACGGTTTTTTTGATTGAATAGACCAGCTTGTCTACCTGTAACCACAGTACTATTATGATTACTATTATTATTTATACTGGCATTACTGTAGACTGTAAACGGAGTTTCTTGCTCCGACCAGTATACTTCTTGATGATCTTCTAGATGGTAATTATTTTTTATCAAATTAGGAATATAATTATTGATTCTATTTGGTAATGTAGTGTGATTCACTAATGGTGTACTAGTTCGAACTTCTTTAAACACTGGAATTTCATCCTCTTGTTTTATCTTCACTTGTCCTCCGTTTATCACATCTTGTCGACTGTCATCTACTGTAATTTCTTCATGTATTATACACGTTGGTCTTTTGTTTAGACTAATAAATTTCTTATAATTACTATGATTATTTAAAGCACTTCTAGTCATTATCTGTGAAGCTGATTCACTAGATGATGAATGACTTTCCAAATCAAATGGATTATTATTAGAAGCATTTGGGAAACAATAACGACATTTTGTATTGTGACAACTGCGTTTTAATCTAATTGCATGTGGATTATGAACTACATAGGATAATGGTGCATGGAGATGAGGGTGAAGTACATTTCGTTCATGATCTACTTTACTATAGATTTCTGAATTGTACGGATTATTTCCTGTTGAATTATGTTGATAAGGATTTGAATAGAGTTCATGATTCTCTATGTACTGATTACGTTTCATTTCTTTACAAAGTTCCGTAGTCATTTTCTTTATTATTATTTTTAATTTGATGCAAAAAGCTTGTTATATACGCAGATACTACTTGATCAGTTGCTGAAATGAACAGATAAATAAAAGAAAAAGGATAAGAATAGGACTGTAATACATAGCAAACATGTTATATCATACACATTAATCTCTTTATCATCTTGATAAGAGCAAAATAAAGATTAATGCAGAATAATATGAATTAATTAAGTTATTTCGCTAGATTCTCATCGACTGCTTACAACCTATTTGATATTTTAAAATCGATATTGTCACGTAAATGTAGCATACTCCTTTTAATCACCTTCATATTTATAAGTATGTTGATTTCTATGGTTACTTTGATTTTAAAATATTGAACAAGTTGTAAGCAGTTGATAAGAATTTAGGAAGATATAATGAATTCATACAGTTTCGTAACAATCTTTGTTTTTACTCTCCTTAAAACCTGTCATGTAAATAAACTGGATATGTAAAACTATGAATTATAGATCAAAACCCTAGATTTTTAAGTACTTAATTCCAGTATAATAGTGTTTTGGTAGTGTTAAATTATCTAGACTGAATGTCCTAATTTCAAAGCATTAACAGTTATTTGGTACAATATTATCGCTATCCTACTTGAAGCTCAGAGAATGCAGTAGAAACAAAATTATCCATTTGGTCAACCAATCGTTTCTAATATATACCATCCACTGATTATCTTGTTAATTTTGCAACATGTTCCATAAGTACTTTTGAGTTGTTGAGGACGTTAGATCCCCAGAACTCACTTGGGAAAGGACCTAATTTTGTAATTTTATTTAGAAATTTCGAATTTCTTTGTTTTCGCGTCAAAGGAGCTCTTGTCACCTTCATGTCGTATTTCGCATTGGGAACTATCTTAAATGCTATTTTTCCGTTGCGTCTTTTAGTGTGCTATTCAGTAACTCTCCCCAAGGACGGTTTTGCATTGTATATATACGTTTTGAATTGTGTTTGTTGTTATCGCTCGTTTCTGGCTGTTTTGCAAAATATACTTCCCATTCCAAGCTTGGACTTCTCCCTCTAGTTAGCGGGGCTGGGACATATCAAAAAGCTAGCTTACTGGTTTTCGGTCACTGGGTCTTTGCTTTCGTTTGCAGATTAAGTGAACTCGTGATAGTTGCAAACCTAGCATCTTTATAGTGAATATCTTAAATATCTTCTATTGATTTTAATAAATGGCTTTATGTGTTTTAACTCTAATTTCTGTTATTCTGCTTACTGTTCATCTTAGTAGTGATTTGACAACAGAAGATGTAAAATGTATCTGGTGAAAAGTGCTAGGTTACATATTCAGTGATATGACCATTTTCAACTTATTTTTTGGTGTTTAAATATATTAAGAACAAGAATTTCGGGAGCAATATATTTCCAAATAATGACATTTAGGCACTTACTCTAGTCCACACAGTCTCATAGTAACTCAAATCCTTACAAGATAAGTCTGTTTCATAATCAACATCCATCATAAAATCAAATACTCTCAAATTCAATTCCTTATATGATTTTGGTTGATTATTAAAGGAAATCTCAAATTATAATGGGACAATAGTTTAATTTTCCTGATTTTTTAAAATGTTCATTGGATGACGTTAATTAATGGAAAAAGCTCTTCAAAGCAGTCAGTATCTAGAGACCAATCCTGTATATAACAATTTTGTTATATCAATTGTGAGTTATTATATTCGAACATTTGTTATCCATTTAATGAATGAAGTTTATTATTTTTCTAACTGTAAAATGATTGTGATACAACTTAATCAGCTTAAAGGAAGTGTTAAATACAGATGTATACTTTATATATGGAATATATCAAATGGCATTGTCTAAAATAAATCACTGGATATTGTGAATTATGCATTAAAGGTTTGAAATGAACATGTTATTTAATATTAAACTAAGAAACCATTGTTTACATGCTGAATTATAACCATTTCGGCTCTTTAAATTATTTGCTTAATGAATTAACTAATAAGATTTTTCCCTTTATACATATGAGTCTAATTCACTTGATTTGTAAAAGCTTGTATTTTTATGTTGTTGAGAATAAAGACTAGAACTGATTAATCCCTGCTAGCATATTATTTATTGTGAGCGAACTGACAACTGAGCACAACAAGCTGACGATTCTCAAGTAGATATTACTAAAATTTCACTGATAATCACAATCCAGTGATATTAACTCTTTTCTTGATAAACAATGATAATGAACATTAAATAAACATATATATCAACAGTGATTGATTCAGTTCCAGTCTTTATTGTCGTCAATGCTAAATGATGACATGATCATATTACTTATTACTCTCATAATCGAGAATGAAATTTATCAGAATGAGAGTTTGTAGAGATTATAGTGTATCTAAAATTTTTATTTAAAAGAAAAACTTTTGGTAAAATCATTACAAATAAACTTAATATGCATTAGTTTATTACAGTCTTGACAGTTTATAATATACAGTCATATAATAATAGAAATACTTATTAAATGCATCACATAATAATGTTTTCAACTCACCAGTTTTGTAATTTCACCAATTCTTCTTTCAGGATTCTTGGACACTATTAAAATTTGTGCCTTTGACCACTACTGTTAATAATACTATTGATGATTTTTGCGCATTACTAAAAGAAAATTTCACTATGTAAGAATAAGAAAAGTGCTTTTCCAATGGATATTTTTCAGTTTTATATTATCACGGTTGCTAGTGTAAATTCAAGGAATAATATTGTATGATTTGATCTTCATTTAATTATGTGTTATACTTTTGTTTCCGTCTTGATAATACGTTTTTTTTGTTTTCCAGTTAAGTAAGTATGTATAGTATAGATGAAGAAAAAAAGATCAACTCAAGAGACAGATAGAGGTATAAAAATAACCAGACAGGAAGGAAGAATAATACAAAACCAAATGGACGATTCAACTTATTCGTTTGACTTAATCAATACTCAATATGTTCTAATTAATTGACAAACTTCATGTATTTATTGTTGAGTTCTTTAAAGAGTATGAATATGCATATGCATATGCATATACACATATATATTGATATGTCTGCACAAAAATGTGTTCATGTGTAAGTTAATTTCGATTACTAATGCTAAATTGTTTATCACATTTTCATTACTTTTATAAATACAATTACATATATCCAATAAAAAATTGGCAATAATAATAAATTCTGTAATAATTGGTTGAAAAATCCTTATTGAACTGAGAATGATTTTTGGTAAAATTTATTTTGACTGTTCTATTTTCAAACCTAGACCGAAATTCCAATGGTTCAAGTCATGCGTGCCGGATTGTGTATGTACACTGCTGAGAAGTTCCATACTAGGATGAAACGACAATCTAGTGCTTTTAGTTATTCAATAGTTGTCCAGTTTAGATCAACACGTCAATTCAACTGTTCTATGTTGTTTTTTTAAAAAAAAACTACGATAAACCAATCATAATAATAATCTCATAATGATGGTGATGGAATTTAGTGATATACACATCTACACATAAGTAGTCGAATGGAAATAAAATAATCTAATGAGTGTAATAAGAGAATGTTGTAACAACAACAATAACAGGAAACGGTGATAGTATTAATAATAATAATAACGACGAGAATAAAATGACAAACAGAATCAAAATTCCAAGTTATTTATAAATAAGTTAAGAATATGGAAATGACGTTTCATGATAATGATGCCAATTTAGATTTATTTCAAAGTGTTTCACAATTTTTTGATGTAACACATAAGTTGACAAGAAACATATCCAAATATGATTGGTTTTACACGGTATAGTTTCGCTTGTTAAAGAGTTATATATTTCTTTGATGATTTTGATTATTTCCCTGAAGAAGCTCAGACACGTTAGTTGGATAAAACGTTGGGATTATTATGTAAATTTCAATCGCTGAGATTATTTCAAATATAATTTTCACATATAATGACTTCTCTATACTCGGCGTCTAATTTCTGCTAAACTATTTGTTCTAATCTTGACGAATATTCGTATAAAGGTCTTTTGGTATCATTCATAAGATGTTTGATATAGTAGATATATGTGGCAACTTTAAATTATTATTAAGCATAAGATGATCAAATACACATTTGAAATATGTCGGAATTTGACTTCACTATATATTGTATGTAGGGGAATTATGCATATTTTACAGTACTATTGTTAAGTACATTGTTCAGTACATTATCTTCCGTTATTGTTAATTCACTAACTTTTCATTATAATTTTAACATCTTAAATGACTTAATGGTCATCTATCATTTGCTGTTTTTATCCCGTTTAATAGGGATAAATGTATGTTTCAAAGAAACTTCAGAGTGCTCAAATTGTTGGACTTCACGCTTCACACACTATATCTTTACACTTCATTTAGTAATCTTGACAGATTTCATGATTTCCTTGAAATCATATAGCCTAGATGGTCACAAAGAACTTTAAATTATTCACTTATTCTGATCAATTTAAGAAATTGTAAAAAATGATTTATTTTGCTGCTATGATGATTAGGAACTAAATTAAAATGAGGAGAGTAGCATAGGGGCTAACAGGAAGAAGTGAAGAATGCATTAGTACATGAATGAACTGACTGATTTTCTGAGTCATTCAGTTAATTGTAGACTTCTCGGTGGATGTCTGCTCAACCATTTTAATTGATTGTTGGAAACGTTATGTTGAGTGTTACATTATCAATCATACCACTTTCTCTTTTCATCAAAATTTTGAGTTAAATAAGATTTCTGATTTAGATTCTTCCAGCTGATTTATTTTCCATGAACTGTATTTTAAATGTTGATACTTTCAAAGCAGTCAAAATTGGTTCCTTTTTCTTGTTTTTCATCATATCAATTTTCTCTTTTATTACGGTTATATGAGGTACAAAAATGTTATACGTTGATGATGAGTGATTAATAGCAAATAAGGAATGGACTGTTTCTTTGCATATTGCTTCTATATTGAATTCAAATTGTTAGTTATTAAGTACAGTTTCTATCTGAAGTTTGGGCTGATGATGTCGTTCAGAAGAACGATGAAAGCTTCACGAGAAAACCATCCAGCTCAGAGAACAAGACTCCATCAAAGTACAGTTTGTACTCTATTCTGGAATAATACATACACTTACTCTGAAGTGGTACTATATCCGCATTTTTAATTTCAGATGATAGCATAGAATGGGTTTACATTTAAAGGGTAGTAATACAATTTATACAGTTAAATCACAACAAGGTTGATGAAGGAAACTCATAAACAAAATGACCTTTTTTATATACATATGTACACATTATATTAAGTCAGTTGAAAATTCATATGAAAAAAGATTTCAATACATATTTTATGGTAGTTCAGTGTGAAATACAAAAGAAATACAGAGTAGAAATGATGAAGTAAGTCAGAATACTTATAAGGAGAGGAAAGAACAAGATTTAAGGTGAACATAATTTAACAGTTGTAATAAAAGGCTTATGAAATTATAAAGACAATGTCCTTTATCTTTAGTTTCGTAGGTTCATAGGTCTCAACCTTACTTCATTGATTTTTGTTTTGGGCAACTTTAGTCAGTAGTCCTCACTTAAAATGTATGTCACAAAGCCAAATACACGAAAAATAACCTGATTACTGATTGAATTGGAAATTATTTATAAACCTGTACACTAGTCTTACTGATTTCAGTAGTCATCTACATATAGGTCGTTTATTTTAAAAGCGACAACTAATTACGCGAAAAAAAGGAATGATTATGAGAACAACAAGCATTACTGCGTTAAAAAGCTTCATTCCTTCTTCAAAATACAGTGTATTTGTCGCGAACAAATAATACTTTGAATATCGAGAGTATTGTTTGCAACATCATTTTAAACTCTCTCCTAAAAATAGAGGCAAACAGATACATCCTATATTGATACAATCATTATCAATTTTATGAGTATTACATTGGCTCTTCGTATCATTTCTGTTTCTCATTACTTTATTGTGAGTTTCTTGAGTACATTCAAAGTAACATAAGATATAGAACATGAAATTTTGTAAAATATAAAAGAAAAAAATTGCATTTTTTAATATCAGAAGGGGTTTTGTGGATTTTATAG
Source organism: Schistosoma mattheei (assembly GCA_944470405.2). Taxonomy (NCBI): domain Eukaryota; kingdom Metazoa; phylum Platyhelminthes; class Trematoda; order Strigeidida; family Schistosomatidae; genus Schistosoma; species Schistosoma mattheei. The sequence continues at coordinate 78,531,374 of OX103947.1, forward strand.
TAATTTTAATAGTTGGGATCATGAGTCACTTGAAGCTAGACTATCACGGAAAACCTGGAAGCACTGGACGGCCGTTTCGTCATATTGTGAGACTTTTCAGCAATCCGCTTCCACGATCTCGCCTCGCGAGATTCAAACGCAGGATCTATCCGTCTAGCGCGTGAGCACCTAACCTCTAGACCACCGGCCGTCATCCAACTGTGCTAATGTCGAACTTCAACCAATCCACCAAATTGAGCTACTGTCCACCATTGTCTTCAGTGAGTTACCATCTTACAACAGACCCGGTTGAACTCTAATGGTCACCGCTTCTCGGTAAAACTTCAGGAAATACCTCTTGGAGGCAGTCACTAGTGAGCTTTAATTGACTCATGAATTCAACCATTTAGTCACTGAAATCTCCACAAAACCTCTTCCTGATTATTATTTAGTCATTATTACGACTTTTATTGTTGTGATAGTATCGGTTCGAATTTGAACAAAACCTTTCTTTTTAAGAAATAAAGTGTTATCATTTTGGACTTTATTGAAATATTTAAGACAGTATTATTCATTACATCACTGATGGAATCTCTTTATTTACTAATACTTTTCCTTCACAATAAAATCTATAAAATTTCGGAGCACAACTTAAATTTTCACTCTCTTATTCTTACGAAACATTCATTCCATTATTATAATTGTTGAAGAATGAGGTATTTTTGTGTTAAAAATAAATAAACAGTTTCCTGTCACTTTGGTATGGAATGTTTCGCAATCATATAGGGATTTTCATAAATGTAGTGTAGAATTAAATTTAATGGCTAAAATACTAGACATCAGTAAAACCGTCACCTTTTATACCATTTTGTGAGGAGACTGAAGCTTGAAGGTATTGTATTTAATTAACCAATCTATTTATTATTTTGAACTGGGGATAGTTGATACGTTTGAAGATGAGTGTGTAAAATTAATAAAGCTCAGACGAACATGGTCGTTTCCTCGAGAAAGATTATTTATTCCCTATCTACTCTTTAATAATGTTTATTTTCATTTAAAACACCATTAATATTTTTCGTAAATTTTTGGGTGATGTTCCTGAAATTAATTCAACTGATTTCAGTGCATTAGGTAAACGCTCTGTTATTATATTGTGTGAAGTATTTGCTAATTCTTTTAAAAAATAGGTGTATATCTATTTCAGTAACATGAATTCAATACAGGTAGTAAATTTGCCTCCAATACGGCCATCAATTTGAAGATAAAGACACGTTACTTGCCTATTATGTTAATGATTTACGGTCTAAGTATTTTAAAGTAATTTTGGTGTATTTAATAAGTCTTAAGTGATTGATATGTAAAACTCTTTTCATATCAATGCTATGATACACTCTTGAAAGTGACGGAGATAAAGCGAAGATATATAACTTGGATCCTCAAAAGTATTCTGATGTAAACATTTAGCAGTGGTTTAGTGAAAAAAATTGATTATTAATAAATCCGATGATTATCCTTTTACAATTCCATAATATCCATCTACAAATTTACATCACTGAAGCTGAATCGTGTACTAAATTGACACCTAAATAAGCATTTTCATAGTGGGATATCAAATTTCGGACAAATACTCTTCTAAGAAAAAAATTATTTTTGGAGAAAGTGCGCAAAACTTTAAACCGAAAGACATCGTTTGAGCTTATAGTGTAGTCAACAGTAACAACAGTTGATTGTGCAAAGATTCTTCGAGTATTTCAGAAATAAATTGTCCTGCATAAACATTCGTTTTCATATGATTTTTCGTCTTAACTGTAGCACAATTTTATATGGATTTAATTACAATGTGGGCACAGTTTTCCAATTGGGAGGTTAGAAAAATACATAATATTTTTAAGTTGTATTTCTGTCTAATACTTCAAAGTTTTTGTGCTTAAACCTACTGAGTTGTAGTAATTAAGACAATCGTATACTAATCAACTGGTATCTTGATCATTAGTTAATATATTCATTCTAATGAACAGCTGTCTCACTAAATGTTAGAAATTTTATCTGTACACGTTGATCGGTATCCTGCAATGATAAACTATAATCAAAATGTCCTTGTAGAGATCAGTTATACGATAATTTATTGTATGTTGAAATAGAACTCAGTATTGATTTCATCATAATATGAGTTAATAACTCTTCACAATGTAAAAACAAACGTGAACATAATGAATACCATTTGTAATTTTTGACCCGTATTCACCAACATAGGCTAGGAATTAGTGCGAATGTTCAATGAGTTCTAAACTTAAGCGATTTCCACGAATTAATTGAAAAAAAACTTTGAAAAAAAATGAATGTTTTCTGTTTAATATGGTTCTTGATAGGACGTAGATGAAAAATAAATCACTATTATAGATCATTTACCAGCTTTCGGATGTATATTTTTCTACGTAGGTTTCGATCTATGAAGATTACTTCGTACAAATGTCAAACTGTAAACTACACGAATTTGTTACTCTGACTTTATTGAAACCAAATATGAACATCTTTTTATATTATGAATTAAAACGCTTTCATGTACTTTTATGCTAGTCGAAAAAAGATTGTGTCACTTATCATTAATGATTTCATTGAAAAAAAAGTTAAACAAGCATGTTAGAGTAATTTTATGTGTACTTAGGGAGTAATTCCCGTCAATATGATTGATATCCGTTAAGGAATCATATAAAGTTAGAAAACATTGTACACTTCTTTCGTTGAAGATTTTGATACTTCTTAACCGTACAATTCAGTTACCATAGGATATAAGATACTTATACATTGATGTATAAATCATCATTGCATAATGGAAATATAATATTTCCTATTTTCATCTTCAGTCATTTTGAGATATATCGTATATGAATTATTTTCTCGATTGGTAAATTAATAAAACCTAAGTATTCATTGACCATGTACTTGTGAATAACATAAGATTTTGTATTGTATATAAAAGCAATTTGCAAAGTGATATAGAAGCAAATAAATAATGAAAATAATAACATTTTTCTTTATCTTATAAATGAAACTAAATAAATTGAATATATATACAAACTAAAATTCAACCCATTTCACAAGCCAGTGGCTATTCGGACTCAATAGTTAAGTGGATAGCGTTTGAAGCGAACGGTACTGAGTTTGAGTTCCGAGGTGAACATCAACTCTGGGATGCAGGCACATCCAATTGATGAGTCCTAAATAGGGAGAAATGTGTGTCGTGAATTTCATTGCATGCCGATATCAACCTCTACCTAAATGAATTGAACTTGAAAAAAAGTAAGCTAATTTCAGCGATAAGATTGTCAGTAGTTCCGTATATACCCTCATGGTAGATATGTTTAGAGTAATTCTCCAAATCGTCGATAAACTTATAAGTATAAATAAAATACATAGAAATTAAATACAATAACCCAAACTCACATGTTGGCTCTTTCCTAGGATACGTTCTTTGTTGATATGAGTTGACACTGGCCAAACATTGTGTATGATGCATTTTTCAATTGACATGAAATGGAAATTATGGCATAACGATGCCCCAAACACCACAGATAAATAAAAACGATAGAGAGGAACTGACTAGAACATATATATATATATATATATATATATATATATATATATATATATATATATATATAGCGAGGGAGAGCGAGTCTATGACATGATAATCACTTGAGCCCACTTACTTGTATTCTTATGCATAGAAATATGCCAAAATTACTTGTAGTTATAGTAGTAGTACTTATAGTGGTTGAAATAAATGAAATATGTATTGATTATACAGCAAGATGTAGTGAGAATTATTCACTTGTCCTAGTTCAAGTACTGACTAACATGTTAGGTTACATGTATTTTCTAACTTATTATTTTCATATTCCTCTTATTCTCAGTCATACTTTCATTTTATTGTTCATTCACCCTCTCTATTTTCCCAGTTATCACTTTTAATATCTTCATTTCATGTTAATTTTAGATCATTTGACAAACCAAGTGATAAGTTGCAACTAATTAATGAAGATTCAGCAAATATGAAACCTACGATCTATATGTTTTTCATTATTGATTATCTTTTTTTTTCACTACTTGTGATTATCATGACAATGATGCTGACGATGATGGAAACAATGCAAGTACTTATCATTTCTAAGTTAGCAAACATAATAATATTAATTGTGATTAAATACATATATAATTCACATGACGTAATTGCTATACAGTAATAAATTTTTGTTACATTGATTTACACGAAAGAAAACCGCATACTTTTCAGTCATGATGAATTACAAAGGCTGATTAAGTAGTATCGGAGTAGTTACTTGTTGGTTTCAATCAATTAATTGAGTAAACAATTCATGATAAACTGAATGTATTGATCGACTTTAGATGTGCTAGTGTTATTTGACTGATGAATTGTGTAAAAAACAACTTTCATATTCTTTTCTTAGTAATGTGTTTTGTTTGAAAATTAAACTGTTTAAGTTTATTTATCATTTTATGGTTTTCAGTCTAAGGCAATTGAATATTGTGGATTGACTGATAATGAAACACAAAAACAACTGCATATACTTCAGTTGAATAGAATGTTTCTGAAGTGTCCTCAGAAAACATTCTACAATAATCAGACAAAAGGTTAAAGATTGATGCATGTTAAAGGGTTTCACTTCTTGTGGTCAATAAAGTTTGTTTTACTGATGATTGGCGTTGGAATTCTTTCTGAAATAAGTTTTATTTTGTCAGTTGGAAACTGTTTCTGTATGTATGAAAAGTAAGTTTACTCACATATGCATCAATCTATTCATCAATTCCTGTGAGCCAAGGTACATTAACTGAAGTCAGCAGTTGTCTTCATTGTGCATGCGAAAATACAATCTAGCTTATGTCTGATGGTATGAAAGAGAAAACATTCGACCACCAAGCATTTAGTTGACTGTTAATAAAAGTTAACTTTTCTTTTAAAAGTCGTTTACAAACTTTATTCGCATTTACCTAGATTTCATAATTTCTAACTAAGAACATTAGTACGTTTGATTATGATTGAAATAGAATCTGAATTCTATGTTTAGAAGAACTATAAATCATTTTTGTCTTGAACTTGATCTTGACCTATCATTAGTAATGTTATTACTATTATTTCCTTGATGGGATAAGATACGTGTCCATGAATTTGCAGCTCATCTGCTTTTGCGTGTTTGAAATGTGTGGATCATTTAGCAAAGTTCCATTCTTTTGGTGAGTGAATGTTGAGTATAAAAGCAGAATTTTCAGTGGGATTTTGTCATAATCTTCAACTCTTACTTTATATGTTTTTACATCCAGCAAGCTGAGAAGCGCAATGTTAGCATGTTCACAAAAGACATTTGTAGATAGCTTTAGACGATTTAAATGAGGTTTCAGGTCAAAACTGAATATTGAATACAGGCACACCAAAGGAATGGGGGAATTCTCGAAAATGACAACTATAGCACTTTTATTGAACATTGTATAAGGTGGTTCTTTCCACATTCCTTAATGATGTTTCCCATCTGTTTGACTTCCTAATCAATAATCATTTATTATATCATTCAATATCATCACTGTTCGTCATGGGATCAACCCCTTCAAACTTTGCGCAAATTCAATGGGAGTCATTAAACGTTTATATTTTTTGTTCTCTTAGAAACTATGAACTCATTGATATCCCTTTAGGATTAATATTTATTTATCTTTTCATCAGCACCTCATATTTTATGAATTTGTCAAGTGTATACACGATATCTGGTACTTTGGCTATAAAGTATATACATATTATGCTATAATAAAATATGGATGAATTATTATTTGCCATCAATCGGACATAGAGCTAATCTATCAGCTTATGATTTATTCATGTTGATCTATTAACTACAATTACACCAATGCAAATTTAATTGGATGCCAGCTCAGTGTTCCAGTAGGTCAGGAGTTAGCGCGCGAGACTGAAGGCCCTGGGTTCGAATCCCGCGTGCGGGATCGTGGATGCGCACTGCTGAGGAGTCCCGCAATAAGACGAAACGGCCGTCCAGTACTTCCAGGTTTTCAATGGTGGTCTAACATCAATCGGTTCATGATCTCAATCAAAAACGTAACAATCTCCACAAGGCCTAAACTGATAATTCTGCATAGTTTGTCGTATTTGCTGTTTGTGACTTTTCTCTCTATAAAATTTACAATTCATTGAAAATTAATTCTAACATCTATAAAGATTGAAGGAAATTTAAAGCAGAATTAAAATAGAAATGATTATTTCTATACAGAGTAACAAGTGTGAAATTTAAGAAAGCTAATATACAGAACTTGTAGTGCAGTGCAGCAGTAGAAAAAAATGAATACAAGTTAACCAAGGTCCGAATCTGTCATAAACAAATATTTGCTTTGATAAATAATTGAAGCTAGCCTTTAATTGCGTGCCTGATCGTTTAAACTGCAAAACCGTGCATGGAGGACAGTTCACAGACTCGTTCGAAGTAAAGACCGGTGTCAGGCAAGGTTGCTTACTCTCACCCTTTCTCTTTCTCCTGCTGATCGACTGGATCATGAAGATTTCAACGTCTGAAGGGAAGCACGGGATACAATGGACATCTAGGATGCAGTTGGACGATCTAGACTTCGCAGATGATCTGGCCCTTCTATCCCAAACGCAACAACAAATGCAAGAGAAGACGAACAGTGTGGCAGCAGCCTCAGCAGCAGTAGGTCTCAATATACACAAAGGGAAAAGCAAGATTCTCCGATACAACACAGCATGCACCAATCCAGTCACAATTGACGGAGAAGATTTGGAAGATGTGAAAACCTTTACATATTTGAGCAGCATCATTGATGAACACGGTGAATCTGATGCAAATGTGACGGCGCGGATCGGCAAAGCAAGAGCAGCATATTTACAACTGAGGAACATCTGGAACTCAAAGCAACTGTCAACCAACACCAAAGTCAGAATTTTCGATACAAACGTCAAGACAGTTCTACTGTATGGGGCAGAAACCTGGAAAACTACGAAAGCCATCATCCAGAAAATACAGGTGTTTATTAACAGTTCTCTACACAAAATACTTAGGATCCATTGGTCAGACATTATTAGCAACAACCTACTGTGGGAGAGAACAAACCAGGTCTCAGCAGAGGGAGAAATCAGGAAGAAGCGCTGGAAGTGGATAGGACACACATTGAGGAAAGCACCCAACTGATTCACAAGACAAGCCCTCACATGAAATCCTCAAGACCAAAAGAGAAGAGGAAGACCAAAGAACACATTACTTTGAGAAATGAAAACAGACATGAGAGAAATGAACAACAATTGGATAGAACTGGAAAGGAAGGTCCAGGACAGAGTGGGTTGGAGAATGCTGGTTGTTGGCCTATGTTCCATCGGGAGTAACAGGCGTAAGTACGTAAGTAAGCTTTTTAGTAATTTTTTTTAAAACGAAACGGATATCCACCCAAATTTTTTATTAATTCTTAGACTTTCGAACTGGAATCAAATAGTTATCTAATGCTCACAAGTTTACAACAGTTCGTCAACTGAAGTCATTTCGCGACAAGATGTATTCCAAAAGTAAACTAATCTGTATAACTTGTGAAACTGAGAAATAATCCTGTCTTATGAATGAATGAATACGAATTTCCTTAGGTTAATTATAAATTATTGAGTTAGCAAAACATGACAGCGTAACTTACTGAAAATTAACAGATCTCAACTGGTCAGTCTTTATCATGGTTATAATATTTATTTTCGCAATACACTATCTATCAATCTATTTTCATTGTCAAATCAATTATATACACTTTCAGCTACGCATAAAATGAGATTCAAAGCAATGATACATTCATAAACATTAAAGTTATTGGTCATAAAAAAAAGATAAATGTTTGATGGTATTTTCACCATGGGTATTCAAATGAAATTTCAACCGTATATATGTATGCATATATCATTTCAATGAGAGAATACTAAATGACAGTTTATTTAAGAAGTGATGATAACCATATCATGTTTATGTCTAAAGTTACGATAAGAAAAATGACTGAAATAAATTATTCTTGTCTACTATTTATTTAATGAAAAATACAAAATAGGAGCAATAACGAAAGTTTCAACACTATAATGTATGAGAAAGAAAACGGTGCTTAAAAGATTAAACATACCTTCCTGGAGTACTATGCTGTTGCAGTTGATAAGATCGTTGAAATGATGAACTTGTACTTAAATATTGTTGTGTTTCCATATTTGGTGATCGTCTTGGTACTGAATGACTTGGTGAAATTAGATTTCTAGAATCATTTATATTTTCAATACGTTGATGTCTTTCATCAACTAAACTCATTGCACGTCTAAGATTAGCTAATTCTTCTCTTGCTGTTTGTAAATCATTTTCAAGTTTTTTTCACGTCTAAAAGAGTCATGACTATTTTCAAGACGAACTGAAACAGCGGATTGTGCCTTAAACAAATAATAAAGTTGAAAAAGAGTTAAAAGTATAAATACGTTAATTGAATTTGAAGAGGTGAATGAAAGTTTACTTTTGATATATGGTTATGTAATAAATTTAATAGTGATTGTTATTTTTACTTAGAGTGATTCTAAACACTATTGCACATTCGAGAAGGTAAATTGTATATTCATTTCTGGTTTATACCTTATTATCATTGTTAAGTTATAAGGCAAGGTTTGATATGTACAGTCAACAAAATTGGAAATGGGGCAACAAAAAACTGAAATGTCGATTAAAGATAAGGTTTTACTGTTAATTCGCTAAATAGGAACTCGAGCCGATCAACTCTGACTAAGTTCCTCGATGCTATTAGGATAGTGGTGTAAACGGAATTTTTCGGCCTGCATCATAAAAGGGTCATGAAGCAGTCGAATGACTTTTAGTCTTTTAGTGTATCTGCAGCTGTGATGAAAAGAAAGATTTCCAAAAATCAGCTGAGAAAATAATACCATTGTATTTAGTAGTAAATAACTGAAATTGTGACTGATGAATTTCTATAATGATGAGGTAGAAATATTTATCATCGTTCTTATTGAACTTTTGTGGTACTTCAATCCGAATGGACTGAACTTAAAAATCTGAACAACTGAATTCTAATGCACGGGAAATTAAAAACCTATCTACTAAATAACAGCTTACCATAGTTTTGTGTAGGAAATGTTAGTATATACACTCCACATAAAAAAATAGACAAGAACCATATAAACTAAGATATCGGGTTCGAGTCTCGAAGTGAACATCAACTCTGGGATGCAGGTACATCAAGCTGCCGAGTCCCGAATAGGACGAGACGCACGTCCTGGATTCTGCTGCTAGCCACCAACCATCTTTACTTATAACTAAGATATGAGTTTCGAATTGATGAAAACTTACTCAAGTGACAAAATCTTTTTATTGATAATTCCGAAAATACCAAATGAAAAATTTCAATTTCTTTTGTTTTAAACCTGAGTGTTAATCGATATATAAATGGAATATGAATATGCTAAGGGAAATTGCTGTAAGATATAATACACTACTTACAAGTAGTTCTAATTAAAATGTCAAATTTAAAAGATAGCTGTTTTCTATGAATACGTAATTTTCTACGTCAATCAAGTACCACATCAAGTTACATATAGGTATTTAATTGTCTGTCAGTGATGTAATAAACACCAAATAAGACGTTTTACTCATAACTTTGTCATTAAGAGGATGTAGTGCTTAAAAAAGGTAAAGTCCACATAGTGATAATTTACGGGATTAGAGGGATGAGACTAGATAAAACCAATATACAGTGGATAGTATAAAAGAAACAAAGTGTTTTGTAACATGTGTTCATTTCATACGATTAGTTTGGTTTAATGGGAAAATAATCCAATCCATCCAATCATTTTAGTGTGTGATTTCTGTCAGAAAAGTTTTCCTTTTGAATTTTGGTTAATTTTAATATGTTGGTTGCGAAGCTGTGAAGTCAGTCAAATTTCCTGAGGCTGTTTTTGGCTAACGTGAAAAAAATTCCTTTTACCAAAATATCAAGAATAGTATCTATATATTAATCCTTGATTCCAGTTGATTCAAATTTATTTTACGACTTCTAAACCAATGAATAAATCAATCTTAAACCAAAGTTCTTCAGGGAAATATCTTATCTATGTGTGTATCTATCTAAAGAAAAGTGATTCACAAGTTCATTTCAAATTGTACAATCTCTTAACTTACCATTTATGTATAAAATATGAGGTGTCTGTGTTAGGACAAGTGTAAATATCGATAGAAATAACTATGGTTAGGGGGAGATTTTGATTGCATGAAAGAAATATTACAATGATGATTCATTAAATACATAATTATTTAGTGTTTTCACTTTAAATGAATAGGTTTTCGCTTAGTATTTTATGATGTAGTCATTATTAACGAATTATACAGCAACGGAAATGAGGAGATAAAACATGGCCGTGCTCAGTATACATGAAATCCAATAGGCGCAAGCTGGATGGAAAAGATTACCTTCAGGAAAGGTGCTGTTGTAACCTGATCATAAAGAAGAAACTGCTTCACACACTCAGGGAGTTTCTCTGATGCTGTCCAAAGAAGCATCAGAAGCACTTATAGGATGAGAAACTCGTTAACTCAGAACTATCAATGCATCGTTCAAAACAAGGAAGAAGGAGATCACAATGAATGTCATCCATTGTTATGGTTACAAACCCTAAAACATCCGTTCCATTTGAAGTATTTTATGAAAAAGAAATCTACAGTTTATAAGGCAAAATAAAAACAGAGGTGATTCATTCGAATCAATATTCTGGTGTAGTTTAACATCATTCAGATTTATAAGAAAGTCTGTGTTTTTATGCAAATGCACATACGAATATGTGCATCTGCATGGGTATGTGCAGCCGCATTAGTTGCCTGCATAACGAAATACAATAATAATACTATTAATGAATATATGTTATTTCTGTTAGTTATATTCTATGACCATAAAATGAACATTTTGCTTGTGTATTCCGTCATTCTTTGTATGCTTTGGTTTTATTGTTATCAATCAATTCTTTTGTGTTTCTTTATGATGACTACAGTAACAACTATGAATCAGAATCTCAACTCTAAGATTATTACTACCGGAACTTAAGGATCTTATACATGTGCGATGATGTTTAAATGCAACATAAGGTACTTGATCTTTACACTCAGTGATTACTGTATGGTAAGTACTATGATATTTGTTTATTCCTTAATGGTGACGGAATTCTTTCGACTAGGTTACAGTATGACTACTAGTGTAATCGAATTACCATCGGCTACACAATATTTTGATGTCAGGTAGTTGGATACAATGGCTAGGGAACCCTATTGGATCTAGGTTTAGTGCTAATTGGTGCTCGCCTGTAATCACCAGGGTACTGATGTTTCATATATACACCTCGAAAATGTATTACTTGAATTCACAGAGGCGATAACACTAAGAGATTCGGATCACTATTGAACTTCTTTGTTGTGACTTGTGTCATGATCTTCTAATTGTCTCTTATCAAGAACAATCTATTACATCATAAAATAAATTTATGTTGTTTCATTTATTTGAATATACTAACTAGAAGTGAAGAAGAATAAATACAAAATAGAATGTAATGACCAACACATCTTAGAAGGATAGTTTGTTATTCGACTCCATTTTCATTGTGAACTTTATATCCTCGAAGACTTTGTTAAGAAAATTACAGGTATCCCTTTTTTAATGATAATCAATATGACTTCGATAAAATGAATAAACATTTTTGGCTTGATCACTGTTAAAATCGAGGCTTAACCCTCGACATTTATGCTTCAGCAATAAATCCCAACATCGGTGATCCTATTGGCGTTCTGTTCGTAAATTTTAATGTTAAATTGAAAATATGTTAGACATACGTCGATGAATTCTAACAAACTATAACTTAAAAGCTCTGTGTACGTTATGACATTTATGTCAGTGAGGAGGAGCAGGATAAAGTGTCTTTTGTTAACTCTAGTTAAATTGACCTGAGTATGGCTGTAGCATAAAATGATATTATCAGTTAATCGTTGTTGATTTTAACTTTGAAAACCTTATCCAAAGATTGTATGGATGATTTAACGGAATGATCTAATGAGAATCCACCAAATGTCTAAATATTCTTGAATTTTCTATTGATAAATTTTACATTATGGTTCCAGGGAGTGATACAATTGAGAGTATTGGGACATTTGTTTTGTGTAGATTTGGCTTACCATCATTGATCTTGTTTATATATTTTTCCTGCACTGATAAGATTTTTTAAAATTCTAGAAACCTGATTGTTCAGCTTTTTGACTGGATTATTGTCCATCAATTTGTACAGATTTTCATTCTCAAATATCTCCTAGGTTTTCCTGGTATTTTTTCTGAGTCCTTGTTCCGCCAGAATGAAGAGATAAAACTGTGTAACCATCACATAATAGGCTCATCAAAGATTGCTCTTATATCAAAGACTAACTTATTTGTGGCTGATATCTTTCATAGATTGGGCTTCGTTAGAGTACTATTGAAAACTATGAAAATCGAATGGTTATATTGTCCTAACATGAGACTACTCAGCAGTACATATCCTCTATTTTAATGAAACCTACCTCTCCCTTATGTGATTTTTTCAGAGTAACCGGTTAATCTTTATTTACACATCTAAACTAGTGGATTGATTACATATAAGTTTAAACAATATTTTATGTATGGGTAGGAATATTGCAGTCTAGTCAACAAGATCCAATCAATACTTAGAGATAGGGGAACATTTTTTACTGCTCAGAGAAAAACTGGTGTACATATCTCAGTCCTATAGTTTAGTTTTGGGCTGGGTAGCTCAGAGATAATATCTCGGACTGCGATGCTGGGTGATGGAAGTTAAAATCCTACAGACATGCTTTTCTGATTAGTTAGTACTATTTTGTTATGAAGGATCGTATGATTGGAATGGTAGCAAATGTATTTTTCTATTTTGAAGCAAATTTTGTTTTGTTTTACTGAACGAATAATGAGCAGTAATTCTGTGGCATAGATTATCAACTATTCATGTGAAGCACGTTTTCTATAATTATGCATTATGCATTTGATCGATAACGCCTTCTTAATCAACTACTTTGTTACTACATGTTTTACTTCTGTACAAGTTAGTGTGACAATATTCGTATAAGTCTAAAATAATATTTGCCGAGAAAACATCAAAATGGTTACGTGAAAAGGCTGATTTTTATACTTACGTCTGTGGTTCCACAATCAGGATCAATAGTTAAATGAATTTGATTGAATTTTCGAGGAGCAACAGGTGGACGTTGTTTAAGTGTTGTCGTAAATACCGACTGATGTCGTGGAGGTGTTGAAAAAGAGGAATTAAATTTACTGGTACTTTTTCCAATATTATCTATTCGATCTGAATAAAAGGTTGAATGTTTGTGATAATTTGAGTGTAAAGAATCATTAAAATTATGTGCGTCAGTATTGTAACCAGTGACCGAAGCAGACCTACTACTCGGAGCATATCGATGATCTGGATAAACTTCATCATGAAACAATTGTTTTCGTGATGTTTGTGAAGAATAATATGGTTTGGAATTATAATGCGTATTAGATGGAGGAGGAAGACCGGCGGCCATATTCATACTTGTTAAGCGTAATTCTTCCAATAAACGATCAAGTTCTTGTGTTCCGGCCATGATGTTAAGATAACGTGCTGCTTCGACTAAATCTTCTGTTGGATAGAAAGTTTGTACAGGCTCTAGATATACCATATATTTGAACAAAAAAGAAAGATATGTTATGTTCTCTCAATAAATATTCACTATTCAATTGATTGAATTTGTTATGGATAGATTTACTTACAGAAAATGCCTATGTACTGAAATATAATGATTTTCACAGTTGTATCAATAAGATGTAACTTCATGATATTGCAAAAAGTCAGGTCATTAGCTACTATTATGTTATTAGAAAGTTACATATTGTAACAAAACAGGTCAACTGTACGAGATAAATGTCTGTGCCAGTTAAGATATGCTTAGGCAAATAGTGAATGCGAATACATTGTTAAAGATAAATATGGTGAATTAAGAATATGTTTTTTTAGTTTTAAGTAAACTGATCACTAGGTAGTTAAGTATCAACTGGATCATTATTGTAGACAGCGGTTATGTGAATTACAGAAAATAATTAGTATTTAAATCTAATCAATAAATTCAGACAACTTTGTTTGTGTTCGTTTTACGAATATGTAACAGAACATGAGTCGAATAAACAAAAGTTGACCTGATGAATAGTAAATTTAGGTAAAAATTAGAATTTCGTAGAACTTCTTAAGTTCACAGCTAAAGATAGCCAGCGGGGAGTTAAAGTTCGTACATACGTCACCGTTTGGTTTTCATGACACTGAAAACATATAAGCATGTTCGATAATTTCTACATTCAGTCATTTTTTTAAAGTCTCGTCGGCTAGTGAAGATCAACATAAAACTAGGAATATATGCACGTTAGTTTGTGGAATATTCAACACTATCAACTGCCATCTCTTTACGTATATGCATGTATAATATCATATTCTGTGTCACAATCAGGATTGCTTATACAAGTCATTATATTTTTATACCTAATTAATATTAAATTAGCTATTTTATTAAATACTCATGCTTTATGCTATGGATCTCAACTTGGTTTCAAAAAATACAGCGCCCATTGTTAGTGTACTATGATGAGATGAAATGTCTTAGTTTCCCGTTGTCGATTCTAAGGATTGCAAACGATCAGTCTCTACTGGTATATAAGTATCATGACAGAAGTAACTCGATAATTTCATTTATTTGAAAGTTTTCATTAAGGTTGTAGTGTCCAGCAAAGGGATGCAATATATGTGTTCATTCTATTTTTGGCTCATTAGATGGGTAAAAAAGCATCTCAGTGTTGAAGTCCATACTGAAACTCGAAGCCGCTACCTTTTTTTTCCACGCCAATAAATTGTCGATTGAACTCCAGAGTCCAGATGGTCACTACCCTACCTAAGCCTGGTAAATATTTGTGACTAAACGACAATACCAGAGTAATCCATTCCAGATATATATGTGACAGCAGAGATTACTACTTTGCAGTCCTTAATAGCATCAATGGAACATGCAAACACGTTCGAGTGAAGTTAGGACAGATTACACAAGTTAGTATCTGGATTTTGTAGATAAGGTTCTTTGCAAAAACAAAGAATAAGATTAATTCTAATTATATCATTAGGCGTAAGATTTCTAAAAATATTATCAAATTATATCGCAATTATAGATAGATAGAAGAATTATTAAGGTGAATTAGAAACTGAATTTAAAGAGTACTATATAGCTCAGAATGTTGGAAGTCTTATATATATGATAGAAGTCCTAAGAATAATAGTCGTGATTCATAGAGGTTTGTCTATTATAGGGAAAGTTAAGCTCATGATAGGCAGAGTTCGTACAGCATCAAAATTCTAGGCAAACATAAAATTGGTCACTACTCAGTGCTTAGTCAGCCGTGGACATCTTAGTCTTACAGGAGGTCATTTGGTACCTAAAGGGAGCCTCGTTTCCCTTAAGATTTGAAGTGTGCCTTTCTGACCAGTACCAACTAGCACAAAACCTAGATCCAGGGTTTCTTGTCGACTATTTCTAACCACGTAAGATAATTATTGCCCGTATTAATAAAACCAAGTTCTTTTGATATTATTAGATGAAAGAGCAAATGATGTAGACTATGGGTTCAAAGAAACCACTAGATACATAAATGAAAAATGTAAAGTGATGATTGCAATAACAACGGTACCAACGTACAATAGTGTGACAATCAAACTGAATGAGAGGTTATCACAATAGAGCGTGATATAATATCGGTGATGAAAAAGTTTGTTTAGAAAGTAATGCGTTAGTGAAGAAAAATACCAGAATAAGAAAACTTCTTATCAGCCTCACTTAAAATTGATTAGAGATTTGCCTTGAGATGAATATTTGTACATAAAATCGTTCTAGCTACATTCATGATCCATTTATTTAGAAAGAGGCAATCAAAACGTGTTGTCTTTATTTTTATAAGGTTTCAAATAATCTGTGAATTGAAATCAATTACTTTAGTTCTGTCGCCTTAACTTGAGCGTCTCCGTGAAGGTTATTACTTAACGTGTTTTACTACTCAACCAATAGTACTTATTTCGCTTCTCCAATCTGTCAATTCTTGTTTTGTGTAAATGACGAAAATTAGTAGTTGGAAAGATTTTGTTCAAGTAACACATTCTAAGTAGTTCAAGTCAATGACGAAATTGCTATTTAATCACATTGGATTTACACCACCTCCTTAGCTTATGTAGATGAGCAATGTTTATTCCATTCATATTAATTATGGTCCAAGTTACATAGACTTCTTAAATCACAAGAAATTTATATAACAAGTAGTAACTACCATTGATGTTTGGCTATGAGGATAACATTTTGATTTTTTGTGAACAGTCATGAGTGTAAATCTCAAAAGTAACAATGAGATGTATGATAATGCATTCACCAAAAGACCTACAGAAAAATATTGAATTTAAATTTTTAATATCGTCTCATCATTATCATTATGCTGAAAAAATCGAATATCAACTAGTATGAATCTTAATTCTAAGTATTTATGCTACTGGCTTCAGCTATCTCACATTAGAGAATGTTCCATGATGGTCAGCAAAATAGACTAGTAGATAAATGGCAACGAGATTGATAAAAGTCAATTAGCATTGAGAACCAGAAGAACATAACAGTTAATCATACGTCATAAAGTAGAGTAAATACATTTGTCCTGCAGGAAGCCGAAAGTAACCCGAATAACTCAGTAGTAAGCTCTTTAACCGTGACACGATTCAGAATATAATGTGAGGCATCAGTCCCTTGCTAATAAGTATTAACCTACCATAAAACTTAGTTCCATTGGATTCTGTTAGTCAACTTATCACTTATTACCAGGTAATTACCAACACAATTTTGAATCACTTGAACAATCCAACGCTGACTTCGATCAGGACTAAGAATCTGACACTATGATATTGGTGACTAATAAGTAGCCAATTAATGTTCATACATCGCTTTTATTGTTTCATAAACTGTCTTGTCATATCTACCTATTTATTTTTAGTTAAGAAATGAAAAAAACGAAAATATTCTTTTTACTAGTCTACTGATTTATTATAATCTAATCCCTATAGTTCACACAAAAGTAGTGTTAGTAGGAGCCTCTGCATCAGTAGACCTTGAAATACACAAAGGAAAGACAAGATCCTCAGATATACTACGAAGAATACCAACCCAGTCAAACTTGACGAAGAAACTCAGGAACAGGAAGATACTGTCACTTAACTAGGGAGCACTATCGATAAACAAGGAGGATCTGATGCACACGTAAAGGTAAGGATTGGTAAAGAAAGAGCCGCATTCTACAATTGAACAACATATGGAACTCGAAACAACTGTCTTTCAACCAACATCAAAGTCACAATCTTGAATACGAACGTCAAGACAGTTCTACTATACGGAGCTGAAACTCTTAGAACTACTACAACCATCATCAAAAATGTAAAAGTTTTTGTAAACAATTGTCTACACAAGATACTTAATGTCCGTTGACCATATACCAACAACAAAAACAACAACAACCTACTGTGAGAGAAAACAAACTGTCTTCCATATAAGAGAAAATTAAGAAAAGATGTTTGAGGTGGATAGGAAATACATTAAGGAAGTTAGCAAACTGTATCACGAGGCAGGTGCTAACTTGGAATCCTGAAGGAAAATAAAAGAAAGGAAGACCAGGGAACATATTTCGTCGAGAATTGTAAGCAAACATTAAAAGAATGAATAACAACTGGAAATAACAGGAAAGATTTTTCAAGACAGAGTTAGATAAAAAATACTTGTAAGTAGTCTATGTAGTTCATTACAATTTTTCATTTGCCTTTTTTTTAAAAAAAAACATGAATTTAAATTATTACACATTTTGTTTTCATTCATTTTACATGGATTCACTAAAATATTGAAATAAGTAACATCTTTCTTTTTTACATAAATAATAGTTTTTAACTT
This sequence comes from Schistosoma mattheei, assembly GCA_944470405.2. Taxonomy (NCBI): domain Eukaryota; kingdom Metazoa; phylum Platyhelminthes; class Trematoda; order Strigeidida; family Schistosomatidae; genus Schistosoma; species Schistosoma mattheei. The sequence continues at coordinate 78,549,481 of OX103947.1, forward strand.
TTAACTAGACAATAATAGACAGTGTCTGAATAATATTTTATTATGTAAAATATTCATAACAAATTTTTCATTGATTTTTCTTTTCAATAGTTACCATGTGTGTTATTTATTGATTAGTCGGTTTTGTTTTCTCTTTTGAAAAATTCATATCATTTTATTGATGATGATAATAATGATAATAATGAATGTAATCAACATTTTAAAAAAAAACAGAGAAATTTCGTTTTTTGTTGAATTCAATAGTGAATTTACTATTATTCTATATTACGTTTGTTGATTAAATTCGATTTGACACCTAAATCGAATGTAATTATTAAAAGAATGATGAATATCAGAAGAGGTTTTTGTGGATATAGTTGAGATCATAAGTCAATTGAAGCTAGACAATCATAGAAAATCTGGAAGAACTAGACGGCCATTTTGTCTTATTCTGGAACTCTTTAACAGTACACATCCTCGATCCCACCTCCCAAGATTCGAACCCAGGACATATCGGTCTTGCGTGTAACAATTATGGTATATGATAAAGTTTATTTTTATTTATCTATTAAAACTATACAATAATTATTTCATAGTTCTGAAAAACAACCTTTTATTTGTGAAACTATTGATTTTAATGTAGGTGTTACTTTTAAATGAATTAATGTAACGTAACCCATTGTATCATTGAATAAAAATAATAAAGAGAATTCAGAGAAGAAAATTATGTTTTCGACAAAATCATTTATTCAACCTTTACATTCTTATTTATAGTTGTATGGTAAATATATGTTTATGGAAGGATAGAAAAGGTTACATCATAGAGGATTCGAGACTCTAATTATCAAATGAGGTGACGCAGTAATCTGGCGGCTAGATGAGAATAGAAAGATGAAATAATTTATGGGTGAAAATTATGAAGATAAACATGAGGGTCATAATAATAACTTAATAATAAATAAATTGGCTCATGATCTCAACCATTGAAATAACTAAATAATAATCAGAAGAGGGGTTTTATGGAGATTTTACTAAATTTAATAGTTGAATTCATGAGTCAATTGAAGCTCACTAGTGACTGTCTCCAAGATGTATTTCCTGAGTTTTACTGAGAAGCAGTGACCAGTGGAGTTCAACCGGGTTTGTTGTGAAATAGTAACTCACTGAAGATAATGGTGAACGGTAGCTCAATTTGGTGGATTGGTTGAAGTTAGACATTAACACAGTTGGATGCCAGCCGGCTCAGTGATCTTAAAGTTAAGCAATCGCTAGCGAGACCTATCGGTCTCACAGGGCAGGATCGTGGATGTGCACTGCTGAGAAGTCCCACACTATGACAAACCAGTCGCCCAGTGCTTCCAGGTTTTTCATGGTGGTCTAGCTCCAACTGACTCATGAATAATAATCGTGGAAAATTGTTAAAGGATAATAATATGTGCTTATGGTTTACAGTTACAAAACACTAAAGAAGAGAATTAGGGTCAAGGAAGGATGAGAGGTTGGACGTATCGTCTTTGTACGCAAACTTCGGAATTGAATTGGTGGATCGTCAATGCCTCAGCAGTGCATAGGTTTTTGACTCGACCTTCCTTCGATCCATTTCCTTTGATTGTGTAAGTTATTTTAAAAGAAGATTCCCTAGGAGAGACATGACCAAAGTTGGTTAGATGCTCTTGTATTGAACTTGTAAATGTTTTGCATTCTCTTTTTAAAGCCACACCGGCTAGTGTTCTGAGATACGTTTAGAAAGTGATCCTTCTACAGACATATATTTCCCATACAAATATAAATACGAATGTACAGCTTAAGTATATAGTTTCGTTGGAAAGAAAATTTTCTTTGCTCACTTCTTTCTTTTTTTACTCACGGTAAAATACTTGTTGGATAAATTGGTTATTTAATTTTCAATGGTTGAGATCATGATTCAATTGAAGCTAGACCACCATGGAAAACCTAGAAGCAGTGGATGGCCGTTTCGTCCTATTGTGGGACTCCTCAGCAGTGCACATTCACGGTCACGCACCCCGCGGGATTCGAACCCAGGATCTATCAAATATAACTACTGAATTAATTGTCCTGATAGTTTAGATTCAATTGTTTCCTATCATACAGTTCATATATATTTTATGAACTGAATGAATTTCTAACGGTGACACTGTGTGAAACGAGTTCAATTCCAATAAGAAGAATCATTTCTATCAATATTCAAGGTGTAATTTCTTGAATCTTGAAGAACTCTTTGTCAAGTATTTCTATTTACCGATTTTCTTTAAACAAAGAAAATGTAATTTAATTTTAATCAATTTGATAAATAAAATTTAGTCACCAATTAACAATAGATATCATGACTCTGGTGATCAACTCTAATGAAATAATAATCGATCAATGGATTTCTAGTCTCTCTGACCTTACAGTTTAGAAAAAATCTCTAAGCGTATGTAAGGTTAAACGTTTTTCCAATCTTCATTAACATTGATTAATTAATCAGAACTCATTCAAATGAATTGATTAAGAAAACAAAATGGTGAAAATTACTTGGATAGTTACATTGAACAATTGTAATGTTCAGCATCAAACTTAGATAGATATCTTTTTAATAAAATTAGAATATCTTGACATTTTGATAAACTACACATTGTCATTATTTACCATTAAAAACACACACACACTCATAATACAATCCTGTAAAGTGTGAATTGGTGAAATGTATAAATGTTTTTGGAAACATACATCTACAAAAAAAATAACCATTAAGCTGTATACTATTCAGTTTAGCTGAATGTTTTTATAACTGTTAGACGGAAAACAACCTATTTACGTCATTTCTTGTTAGCCAATGTTCAATAGATATTATACGGTACATAGTAATAACTTAAAGAATAAAACATTCAATTTTTAACGTTTACAATAAGATTCAACTTAATCTATCTCATTTTGTTTAGTTATTAGGTATCACTAACCAATCTTAAAGATTTACAGCATGGGTTTGTAAATCAATATTTGGTTACAAAGTTGCATTAATTAATTATTTAATTAAAGAGTTGTGGAATTTATTTTAACTCAGTTTTCTTTCTGATTTGATGTTAACATAGTAACCAATTAAAGCGTACGAGTACTTACTTTATAGCTATTTGATTCAGGCAGGCAATCCATCATAGAGTTTAGGTCATATAACCAGGTTACAGTGATAAGTCATGACTAGAAGTATTAAACAATGTTGAGAGTGAAGCATTTACAAACCAGTGAGAATAATTAACATCACATTATTCTGCTCATCGGCTGATATTAGAAATATGAATGATTTTCTACGTTTGAGGATAACCATCTTTCTTTAAATTACCAATAAAAGTGGAATATCTAGCATTTACGAGAATATTTCAGTACATTTATTGTACCAGAGTTGTACATAACAATGTTCCTTCTACTGTGGTTTTCTTTATTTCGTCTAAATCTACCAACAGATTTTTTCTGTTAACAAGTTATTGTAAAGCATCCTAACTTGGTGGATGAAAAAAAATTAAGTGAAAGTTGGAGATTGAAGTGAATTCCTTAGTGAAAACCCTTATTTCATATGCAATATTCACTGACTAAATGAATGTGAACATATTGAACACAGAAGCAGATAAATTACAAATTTGTGGACACGTGCCCTATCCTTTTTTCTAAACGTTGAGTCCTGAGGAGTTTCAAACTATAACAACATACCTGTTTAGTGCAGCCTGATTTTCGATAGTTCCACAATCTCTATCAGTTACTGCTGAAAATCATTTTTCGGTCATGACCAACTCGATTATCCAAGTAGAAAACAGTTCAATACCATAGCCATTCTTAATACATATGAGTCTTCCATTATGCATGAACGACCTTCAAACAAAGGTGTGTTCATTGTGAATTATACGGATTAAACTGGAGACATTTTCATCTACGAGTCAAGATCAGACAAAAAATCACACAAAATAGTAGAACTTCGGAAGAGTGTTTTAACCTGTTGGAGTATTTCAAACCACTCGTTTTATCCAAGTAGACATTGTAAACTTTCCCTAAATCTTCGCTTTTGGTCGCTTCGCTTGAATAATAATTTGCGTTTAGACAAAAATTAAATAAAGTATCTAGGTTTAATCCTCTAAAGACAACCAGTAATTTATCCGTAACCTGCGTTTTCCAAATTTTCTTTTAACTACCTCATCACTATACAGTATATCAATTTAAATAGATAACTATTTTGTTAGTAAGTTTATGGATTATGAGATCCTCAGCATACTAATTATTCGTAAAAAGCAGATAGTAGCAAGTGCAAATTCAGTAGTCATGTAGATATTTGTGTATCAGACTACATTCACACTACTTCTACATGATTTAATAGCCAGTGATGCTTTACAACCGCACAATATGGAAATAGATATAGAGAGAACTTGAAATCAATTATCATGCAGTTGTTGAAAACTGTGTGCATTATCTAAGAGCTTAAGACTAAGATAAATAATCTGTAACTTCAGACTAACTTTTTAGTAATAATCATTTGAATTCAGTTGTTATTATTAAGTCACTACAAAAAGATAGAAATACGATCAAGTACAAAACCTCTTTCTGATAATAATTATCATATGCTGACTAATAACTGGCTTCAAGAGGTATTTCCTGGAGTTTCAGTGAGAAGCAGTGACCAGTGGAGTTGAACAGGGTCTATTGTGAAATATTAACTTATTGAAGACAGTGGTGGGTGTCAGCTCAATTGGGTGGATTGGTTGAAGTTAGACACTAACGCAGTTGGATGCCAGTCGGCTCAGTGATTTAAAAGTCAAGCATTCTCTCGCGAGACCGATAGGTCCTGGGTTCTAATCTCGCGGGGTGGGATCATGGATGTGCTTTGCTGAGGCTTCCCATACTATGACGAAACGGCTGTCCAGTGTTTTCAGGCTTTCATGATGGTATAGCTCTAGTTGACTCATGAACTCACCTATTAAACTTCTATGCACACCTTTTCTACTTTTATGGTTATCATAATTATCTAGCAGTAAATTTGTAGAAATATGTGGATCCAGTCTACGTAACTAATCTATGTACTCCATTAGTGGAACATACTTAAAACAAATTAATTTTGGAATAAAAATGTGTCAAATTACAATACATGTATATCACTTGGGATAAAAAACGCTGAATTTATACCAAAGTATGCAGGATCGAACATTTTAGTTAAGAAAAGTTCAGTGTGTGTGTGCCCGTATGACTTGTGCACTTTGTAGTCTTTTATTTAGAACAGTGATTTATCGATTGAACTAACTGAATTTTGTGTGTGCGTAACAAAACACACAGGACCAATGTTATTCGCCCAAAAATTAATGTTTAGTGAAGGTAAAGAGCTTTCACCTAGTAAAATGTTTACTTATTATTTAACGATCAATAATGTTTACTGTGGGAAATTCACTTAAAACGTCTTAAGATCGATTTGAACAATAATATCAATTAAAAACACTTTATCCCATTCTGTACAATAATATAAATTCAACAAGAAAGTATACAATAGGTTTCTTGTAATAAGGTGCTCTTTTCGTAGACCGTCAATCTTATTTTAATAATAATGGTTTATTAATAAACAATTGTTTCGTCTAAACGGAACAACTGACATAAAATACAAAACAAAAATAAACTTACAAAGTTTCTTGATAAGTAATTAATTGTGAAACTGTCGTAAACCAGGTCAAATTATTAAAATGTTGATAGACTTATTTACTAATGAAATACACTTCACTAATTGTCTGTTCCTTTGGTGAAATATTCCAGCTAACATTTTGGGAAATATGAAGTTCAAAGGTTCAGATAGCTTTGTCGTGAAGTTTAGAGTTTCCATTTAAAAAAACATCTTTAGAAGCCTACATCACAGTTAGTTTCTACAAAATGTTCCACAAACCCCAACGAATTTATTGTATGTTACTGACTGTCATCGCAGGTTATTGAAACCACCAAATACCTTAGCATCTGCAGATGAATTATCATCAAGTGTTGACTAATATCATGTTTGTCTAGTCATTTTATGCTGATAGAACTCTACCTACCAATTTACAATATGACCTGTTGTAACGGGTGGCTGCAGGTTTTGATAAGCAGCGTTTATATCGATCGATTACAGTGACCGCGTAAAAACACGTATGGATGACCTAGTGCCCTGATTGGTCCCGCTTCGCAGTCTGTCCCAGCCAGTTCAGTCAGGAACACAAGTCACAGCCTCTGAGTTATGAATCATTGTATTTCAGACATTATTTATATACTAACCAAACAAACCACGTCGTACCATAAAATAGAAAACAACATTTACACAATATTTAACAAGTGAAACAAACACCGACCAATGGGACATGTCCATTTAACGTTCAAGGACACCATTCGACTTAACACGATAATTATTGGCATATTCCTCTGCACACCTAACATGACCGCTGGTGTAGGTGACTCAGTACCGTATAGATTATGTTAAGGTATAAGTTGGTGGAGAGTGGTGAGGTTAAGTCTTAGACTATGAAGCTTGGTGACATGGGTTCGAATCTTACAGGAAGTATCGGTATTTTTAAGATGACAAGTACTCCCGCCTGATGAACGAAAACTAGCATGAAACACCAATTTACGAGTTTTTTTGCTGACCACTATCAACCGCCTAACAAAAAATATTGTTTTTCAAATAATTTGACCAGTCCCGCTAATTGTAAAATGTCTTGCAACTGTTCATAAGTTGGTTAGTTTTAATCATTCAGAGGTTTTCAACTATGTTAAGCTTCTTAAATATCAACTATTTTCAGTTTAAAGTTGATAATTTGTAAAAAATCCTTTAAATGAACTAAATATTCCCCATGGATCCTTAAACCAATGTTATTTACTGTCACGCTTCGACATTAATTGACAATGGTTTAAGCTTGCGGTGTTTGTAAATTGTGTTCATACATAAAGTTATTGATTAATTAGTACCAGATGCTATGCAGTTTAATTTATTCAAAATTTGATCTTTGATCAGTGTAAATGGAATCACAAAAAATCAGTGTATTAAGACATGGTTTCTGAGTTACTTTTGATATCAACTAAATCTTTATCTGCCATAAATATTTACTCTCTCTTCTTGAACCAAGTCACTTCGATTTGTGTGGCAAAATCACCAAAATAGTAATGTCAGTTTTGTTCACTCATAACAATGTATACAATCGAAATATTGATTTTCACTAACTTTTATAAACTATTGATTATCGAAGCTAGAAGGGATATATGTAAGAAGGCTTCAATCCGAAGTTTCATTGAAGTATCTATCGTTGACAAAAGCCTAAAATGTCTGTGGATGCAATCAACTTAACATTTTGTGCTTTATACTGTTTATTAGTTTCCTATATTCAGGCACATGTGATGTAATGGGTGTGGACTAGTGAGAAGTCACAAACTACGACAAAAAGGCTATGATTTGCCCGTAAATACTTTCTGAATGACATTTATTCATATTGAAAACTAAATTCAAACTATATAACGCGTTAACAGTATAAGGGTTTAAGAGGATCAGTATATTTGTATAATTGAGTATGTCATAGAAAACGACAAGTGAATAAGAGATTACTTGGTAACAAATTTCAGTATAAAATATAAAATATACCTACAAAGGCAATCACTTCCCAGTTTTTGAATAATAAATACGCCATGAAGCATACTTTTACTAAAATGGGATCTAAGTATCAAACATTATGATTATTCAAATCTTAATATATTTTGTAATTTTATATGATTCTTATCCGGCTTATTTACAACTTGATGGGGATTCACTAAACAAAGAATGATCATAATTATAAGAATAAACAGTTAAAAACAAAGTGGACACTGAGTAAAAGGTCTCGTTGTTAATTTAATCAATGTAATAAACTAATTCACAATCTAGATGGATCGGTTTTAACATACATGATTATTCTTGAAATATACGAATTATCGTTAATTAATAAAAAAAATTATATATATTTTTGATCAAGTTTTTGAATTTTCTGGTTATTGAACTATGAACCAACCCAATTAAACTCTGTCCCCCCACTAACCAATCAGATTGGAGATAGAGTCAAGTCAATACCTTGATCAATATCACTAATGATATAACTAATGATGAAGTCACGGTTTTATACATGTATGACGCCAGTGGATAATGGTATTTTTCACTTATTAAAATTTCAGATTATATTTGCTTGCAATAACGAAATGAAGAAGCAGAGCGTTTCATTAGAAATGTCTTTCACACAGCCTGGCGATTAAAAAATCATTCTTGATATATATATGATTATTTTCAGTACTTAATTGTGAAATCGATCAATTACATTTGGATCGACCTTAAATCTAGTTGGTTGTACATTTCTACAACAACCTGAAGAAATGTAAGGTAATTGTTCCAAGTAATTACCAAAGAGTAGATGTTCCAATTTATTATGTGCCAACTGGGCAGTATGCGCTCATTAATGGATCCATAGAAAATGAACACAGAAAATCTTAAGTCTAAACCAAAACCCAGTAGTTCACATTATCAACTTCTATTAGTTCATGGTGCAAAACAACTAACATTTTAAACAGCTGATAGATAACTGCTTTACTGCTATATGTTTACTTCGTTAGTCAGCTAGCATAATTACGTTTGTGCGTGTATATAAATGAGTTATGTTATATTTACTATAGTTCAGTTAAACAAATGCGAAAGTAATAAACGGTAAATACTGCAAGTATATTTGTATTTTCTTCACATCACAGACTGACTTCAGCAAAACAATTACTGACAACTAGTGGATATTGGGCCACTGTTACATCACAGAAAATGCTTCCTTTACTGTGCACACCAACGACTCAACCAAAGACGTAACCAAGCAGCCTTCGATCTTTCGGTGGAGGGAAGTAATTTAGGCCACTGAACAGTCAGTCAATGAATTATATTTGTAACAAAGTAACAAGGTGTTTGCAACACATAGATTTTGAAATTATATACTTATAACTTGCAGAATGTAAGCCTCAGTATTCTATTATGAATTCCTTAAAGACATAAGTTTCTTGAAGTTTAAAAAAATATATTCACCTAATATAGGGTAAACAAGAACTATTTGAAAGACGAATCTGACTTGTGTATTTTAGCTTGATTATCAGTAATATGATGTGTGAAGCACAAGATAATAATATATCCTGAAATTCAGTTACTACTAAAACTCTAATAAGAATCAATTTCTTCTGAGCACATGATCTACTTGTAAAAAAACTTATTTTAATAATAAAACGATAAATAATCACTACAATTTTGTAGACCTGAAGTCCAAGTGATTGAATTTGACCTTGGGTGGCACGTATTGTGTGTGACTTAGAAATACAATTCAGTTGTTAAACTGAAAAAAAACAATGTTATGCTCGTCGAATCTGCAGCTCAATAACTGAAAATCTTACTATGAATCTTACAAGATATACTTATTAAGGTGAGCTTAAATGAAATATACTAGCTATTTTTAAACTGAACAATCGTCACAGATATACTGCCGTAATGAAGTTAGTGATTATGTGCTCAATAGTGATCACTTTTGATAAGTATTCTAAGGTATGCAGTGTAAAGACATGACTATCTGAAGTCAACAAGGTTGCGAGCAATGTACATATCACCGGAGGCAATGTATGGTAGTCAACCGATATCACCAAAGTAAAAATGTGGAACTCTGAATTCTGACTTAGTGGTTTAAAGTTAACAAGTCGACTTAGTGACTGGAAACGAGTGAACACCTTTAGAGAATTGAAAATGAACAAAAGAGCTCTCATTTACTTCCTAGTTTTCAATCGTTGTCTACATGAAATTAATCTCAGACAAACGTTTTTCTCATAAATCATAATGAGTCGTTATAAACAAAAAAGTAACTGAATTCTAGAACTGCTTGAGTAAAATTGTAATGTATAACATCTGTAAGCAATTCATCTTATAAAGCCATCGAAATGTTTACATAATGATTTATTCAAGATTCTAATATTATGATAAAAAGTCAAAGGTAAGAAAATTCTTACTGAACACTCTATACTACATATTCTAGTACTACGATCATAGATAAATCATCACAGAAAAATGGGACCTTGCTACAAACAATCATCCATTTAATTTGGCCAATCTCTAAAAGTTATGAAAAAATCGAAACTAAAAATAGATGGGCTGAGAAATGAAGAAAAATCAATTCATTTAACTTGAAGAACATTACACATAACTGAAAATATATGATTACTTTCTACTGAATGATCTATTTACGATGACCACTCTGTGCTCTTTTCACTGACTAGTTAAAATAGGTGAACTTGTATCAAATTGTAGTCACTACGTTCTAAATTTGTTTAAATTACGAAATAGTGAGATGAAGGATAATTGTAATGTACAAACATTATAAGCCTTTTGATGGAAGCTTTTAAAGATCATAAAACTCAGTGGACTAAGATGCTTTATTATACAATTAAGAATGAGAGCCTATGGTGATCTAAATAAAGTTTCCTTGGATGTTTTTCGTGTACAGTGTGACATACCCTTGAAATGAATTAATTTATGTGTTATTATAATGACGTGTATCTTTTAAAAACCTTATGCTTGTCACCGTCATCATCTTCCACTTACTCAAATTGTTTTCAAATGGTTTTTGTGTAGCAGATTTCTTGATACTGTAATATACCAAGATTATTTTTGTTTTCGTAGTAAACAATACCGATTTCTACGTCAGACGTCTTAAATTCAACAAAGAAAATTCAGAATATTATTTTTGTTTTCAATAAGTAAGTAAACACAGAGTGAATAAATAAATCCGAGAATAAAAGAAAAACATCAACAGTCAATATTTAGAACTCGGTTTCAACTTTAAAATGAGAAATTATGTACTACAGCATTATTTTTTTACAAGATACCATATTTGACATCTTGATAAAAGGAGTATTTAATGAGTTTCATTGTCTGATGAAAATGAAGAAGAAAACCAGACCAAATTACAAGTGATCGAATATTCTTACATAATTATAATTTTATTATGATTTTTAGGGAAATATACCAGTGAAAATGTAAAAGAACACATTACGCCGGGAAATAGAAACATGTGAAAAAGATGGATAACAACTGGAAAGAGCTGGTAAGGATTGCCCAGGACAGGGTTGGATGGTCAGTGCTGGTGGGCGGCCTATGCTCCTTTACGAGGAGTAACAGGCGTAAATAAGTAAGTACCAGTGAAAAAAATGTGCATGAAATCTATTCAATTTGAAAATTCCTCATCATTTGTTTCCACAATCTGTATACTTTATTCTTGTTCCATAAACTGGATAAAAATGGTTATAGATAATTTATTACAATACAGTCTGATATGTATATCAGCATGTGAATTTATTATAAAGAGATCAATGGTATCATAGTCAACATCAAGGAAAACTTAAAACCGACAAGCAGACTGTTCATGTATGATTTAGAGCTTTTTACTCTGTACTTTTTGTACAATGAAGAATGAACAACAGATATTTAGAATCCATACTTAATAACAATATGGGACCATTTTATAAGTCATCTTTCATAATTCACCCATTGTAACATGAACACAAACTGAATAAACACTATTTTATCCTCCTTTGTAGTGTGATATTCGAATCGTAGACATGATGAGTATGTTCACATTACGAAATCCCAGGAGTATATTTAAAAAAATTAATTTTTTCTAAATTCTAAGCTATAAAGTAAATAATACGTTAACTTTAAACAAATAAATCTCTTTCAAATAACTGCCCTTTTAATCTTAATTTATAGATGACATCATTTGACTATTACAAGAGATGACAATCATTCGATAAGTACATAATTATTCATACACAATACTAGTAATACACCTTTTCATCAGTTTACATTTATTTAATCTTGTAACAAAAGCATCTTGAAAAAAAGATGTCAAGTGTATAAAGCATATTATTTGGTACAATCTAACATTAAACGAAAAACTCGAGAGAATTATGAAGCCATGGACAGTTCATAATAACAATCGCTCATAATTTAAAACAAATTGAAAAGTAGATTTCCTTAATTTAATTTATAACCTGTAATGTCAAATGAATAAAGAATATGATTAGTGGACATTTCAACGATAGTTAGAATCTTTGGATACGGGCTTTTTAGTCGAATAATAATAATAGTGATAGTAATAGTAATAATAATACAATGTATCATAAACCTACTCACATTTCCGTTTAAACAATTATTTTCTATAACAAAAAAAAAACTATCACTATGATTAAGTTATTTTTAATAAACCCTCTAACAACATCTAAGAAGGCAAATATAAATCAAATTAAAATCATTCAACTCACGAATAAAATGAATGCAAGAAAAGATAAAATTATAATCTTTCCAAATGGACTATTAATTGACTCATTGTGTAAACATGTATTCATCGTTTATATTAATAAAAATAAATTGGGTAATACTCATGTGCATATAATAATAATAATAATTGTATTAGATTTCACTAAAATATATATATTGAATATCCTGTTCGCAATGTGAAATGAATTAAAAAGATTCAAGTTGACTTAAATAAACCTGTTTTACTTTTTTTTTTGACTAGTTATTGTTATTTGTGTTCTGTGCTTCTGGTAAATAGAAAGTTAACTATCGTGAAACTATTTTACATTCCAGTTTTTTATTTGTTCTAAATGATAAACTTTTTTGATTATAAAAGAGATTTGTGCCTATTCGCAGTGATATTTTTGGGCATAATAGGCACAAGAAAACTCTATTGATTTGAATGATTATTCGGTTTCATAGTTTACGGGAGTGTATATCTAATATGCATATATATATACATGTACTATGTGTGTATATATTTGAAAGTGGATAGGTCGATAGATGTGCATTCCTTAAACAGGCGAATGTCAACGTCCAGATTTGTTTTTTCTTTCTGTGCATACTCTATAAATAGGTATACTTAACTTATACGTGTATTTGTACTGTATATATATATATGCATTGATACATATACAGATGTGTATGCATGCATATGTGTTTTCCAATCAGTTAGGTTTAAATCAATAGACAAAAGCATATAAATTGTTGCCTAATTTTACCTCTTTTTCAAATAAACTGTAATCCATGATCAAATAAACTTCTTTGTATTGATAAACAGGTAACAGTAATTTTCGTTTATGACATTTTTTTCATTGATAATGAAATGATTTTGATACTATTATTATTCCCCTCTGTTGTTGTATTGAATATTCATGGCACAAATTGAAATCATAGGCTACAATGTTATGTATACTGATAAAAAAGAAATTACAGACGTTTATTTATTTATTTATTTTTATTCGGTTAAAGTAGTATGACCTACTTGTGCTTTGTGTGTGTTTGGTTATTTCAGGTAGTTTGTGTTGGTTGGTAGATGGATGGATGTACCTGTGCTTGTACACAATGCACATATCTACTGTTTTATAGTGTAAATCTATCTTTATGGCGTGTATATATCTGCCAATAAATACTCACATACGCATACACACAAACTAATAGTCTAATATGTTTACTTAAAGAGCACAATTATATTCAAAGCAAAATGCAAAATCTACCTAGAATAGTAATACAAACATGTCCGAATAGCCTATAAGCATTCAATATTAAAAGAAATCAGACAGAAAAAGATATGCTTAACAATTTAGGTTGCATTTTATATTGTACTGTTGCATTTTATTGCATTTCATTATTTAACAACTACCCTTATTTGTTTGTTATGATTGTTCTTTCTTTAAGTAGTTAAAAAATTCAACTAATAAATAAATGAATAATTTACATAATTTTTTTTGTTTTGTTTTGTTTATTAAATACGATTACAGCTTCATCATGTTTTGATTTACAATCAAAGTTGTGTAGGAGGGAATGAAATAGATTCTATTTTGAAGATTATGTGGCAAGTTACCAATCATCAAACATATGTCATCCATCTTTCTACAGGAAGTGTTGACTAACCTTATATATCTATGCAATACTTTCTCAACTGTCTAAGTAATTTAAAATGTTCTTCAGAAAATATTTATTAAAATTGATCCAGGCAAGCAAAAAAAATTTTATGCAAAAATCCTTAGTAACTAATGAATCAATTTTGTTAGTATCAATCACTGATTGTTAGATTTTCGCTTCATAAATAACTAACCATTTTAAAAAAAACATGAAATGAAATTGAAGAATGTTCATCATTATTGTTGCTTGGTAAAAGATTTCTTGAGTTGTACAGTTGTTGATAGTTTCAGAAAACAATCACCAGTATACATAAACTATTATTTTAAGTGAGAAAGTTTCTTCAAGACATTGTGAAATCAGAGATCATTTTTAAAATAAAAAATGACAGTTGAATTAGGGTATCATCATCATCATAAAAAAAGTCTTAAGAAAGTTTCGTGTTTTAAACACCGACTTAACAGTTACGACATATTGTTTATGAGTTCTAGTTTTTGGTGAAGTCTTTTCCTCTGAGCTGGATGGTTTGGTCGTGGGTTTTCATCGTTATTGTAAACGAACTCATCAACACTAACTTCAGATAGAAACTCCATTATCACACGAGTTCTAATCCCAAACAAAACAGCTGCTTGTAATTTTCCTAATTTCAAAATTGTTCAAAAGCTCTTGATTTTTTAGTATAGTGTTTCTGATAAGCCTGCTAGTTGAATCCTCAATCGGATTTCCCAACCGCTTCTAATAATTCCAGACTTAGTCTCCACAGCCACTTGAACATGAGAGAAAAGGCGAGAATCGAAAAATCAAAGACTAGTAATAGGGATTCAATCGTCATACCAGAATAAGGTGAATTCATTTTAGCTAAATGGTGCAAGTTACTTTATATGACACAGAAAAGTATTGATTCATGTTTAGGATGATATAGAGGTGGAGATTAATTAAGGGAAGTACTGAAAGTCCAAGCACTGTTTACTTGAATTCTTTATACAATAAATATGTGAATATTTTAATAAAAGGAAACTTGAAAGTGAATAAAGAGACAAGAGTTTAACTAGATAACACGCAAATCAAGTTAAAATCAGACTGTTTCACATCTGGAAAACAATTACATATTTTTAGTCAGTGAAGTAAAGTGTTTACTTACACACGATAATCCAACAGTAAGCAAATTATCTCACACTGAACCTTACTACATATAATGATGCTGATATACATTCACATTCAAACATAAAAATGTCGCTAATATCACTAGATAGGTTATTTGACTTAGAACTTCCTTGGGATTGTTTTCAACCATATAAAGGACATGCACTGTGCATTCAATGTCGAGTCATTTATACTGATGGGCATACTACAACTTCGACTCAATTTTTGATCTGGTCCAACATATTATTAGATCGGTGAAAAGAGGCAGTTAATTTGAAAAATATGGTGTAATTACATTATGCTTTCGAAGAATTTGATCATACATAAACTTGAAAAGGCATTTATAAAATTACTGAAGATCAATTAAATGGCTTCAGAATCACTTGGTATTAAATGCCGCGATAAAGTAGGAAGTAGAAAACTATGTTCATCGATAATAAAACATCTAGTCAAAATGAGCCATAGGGTTGAAAACAACAACAACGTCTTTAAAATGTTGCGTAAAGTTTTTTTTAGGATGAATTCTTAAGCTTTTTGACGCTTTTGCTATTCACAAATTCACATCCCCTTTATAAATACAGAAATAATTTGCCGTAACCTTGAATTTTTTCTGACAATCGTTAAAACATTTTTACAACCTAGCGTGGTGTGACGACATCCTATTCTTCTTGTAGTATATTAATTTTTCTCTTTATCTAGAGACGTATAGCTTCATGTATATATTTGAACTACATTTAATTGGTATCCATTAGTTCTTATAAATACCTTGGCAAGTATATATAGGACCACATTGTTCGTAATGTATAATGTAAACAAATTACATTTTTCAAAGTAACTACCTCTTCTCATTGCGCATTTAAATTTGATCGATCTAAATATTATAACATTAGTTAATGCCCAGTAATTCAAGGTTTGGAATTAAACATTTGTGGCATAATTGTAAATCCTTTTTCATAACTATTGTGAAGATGAAACATTTTATTGATTGATAAATTTAAATAGCACCACTCTTAAATGTAAGGTACAATGTCATGTAACAATAGATAAACTGCCTTTCATACTTATTGAATTAGATCAATATTTAAATCGGCACAAACAGATGAACAAAAACCAAATGACAAAATACATTCGGAGGGCGTTGTTATAGTGAAAACTCTTCTTTTCATTTGTAAATATTTGTGACCAACAAGGGTATTTGAGATTGAAATTTGTTAATATTGTGATGTTTATTTGTAAAATATTGAAATTATAATGTTAAGCTCCACGAGTTTTGATTCCTTCCCATGTTAGCTTGTTATATACAGTGATTTAGATTTTATCAGACAAAATAAATTTAGGTACCATAATTTGCAGATAGTGAATTCAAATAGTCCCATAAACACATATGAAAACCAACAAGCATGAGGTAGGAGGAGCAAAGTTTGTGGTGCACTATTCTGAAGAGGAATGGTATTACTTGTTAAC
Source organism: Schistosoma mattheei (assembly GCA_944470405.2). NCBI lineage: Eukaryota > Metazoa > Platyhelminthes > Trematoda > Strigeidida > Schistosomatidae > Schistosoma > Schistosoma mattheei. The sequence goes on from OX103947.1 coordinate 78,566,045, forward strand.
AAGTGAATCGGAGATCAAGACTTGCACACTCACCTTTTAGAACGTCCTGAATTATAGTTATAAGCATTGTACAATATCATTATCTACATAATCTCTTGAACGCTTTACAGATTACTACAAAAGGTTGACACTTTGTTTCATAAAATACGTACTCTCTTTGTTCAAAAAGCAATTATTTTTATTACTAGTTGACTTTTATACGTTGACCTTAGAAAACAACTAATTTATTTATTTACTATTGAGTTATATTATCATAACTGATGTAGCATCTGATAACTAAGCGCAATATCGTGGATTGGTTGAAGTTGGACATTAACACCGTCGGATGTCGGCTTAGTGGTCTGAAGGTTAAGCGCTCTCGCGAGACCGAAGAATCTGCGTCCGAATTCATGTGCGATATCGTGGATAAGCGCCTTGGAAGAGCCCTATGCCGTTTATTGTTTTCAGGTTTCAAATTTTGGTATGGCATTGATCGTTTCATGATTCAAATATTTTCACAAGGTTGAAAGATATCTTAAATCAAGACATATTAGTCATAAACAATCTACAAATATTGCTTATACTAATCATTCTTTAAAATATTGTCTGTCATTGTATTATTGTGATTTAAATGAACTGCATGTTGAAATCCCATGTTGCTGGAAATAGGTATGAGGAGGATACTGTCTAGTTCATCTAACAAAAATGTACAGTTTTTTTAAGCAAACCAACAATTGTCTGATCACTACAAAGCTGAACAAGGTTTCGTCCTAGTATGTTAATAGTCCGCAACCACGAAGCAGTCATGAATATGAATTAGCTACTTCAGATATCGTAGTAAACACTTATCATTCGATCGTGGAATTAGATTGTCAATATTTTTTATCTCCTATAGGATAGCAAAAATGTGCGGTCAGTTGCAGTCAACTACCATGTATGCAATATGATCAAACAACATTAGTTACGACTTATCATTCCAACCTCGCGGATCTATCTGCAAGCCCGATACTCATGGGTACAGGATTATAACTTTTTAGGGGTGTAATATATAGTCAACAAAATATCGGCGAAGTTGTATGCACGAACGGGGATTTTTAGCCCTCTTCTAAAAACAACTTAATGCACATACTATTATTACTGAAACTGTTTTCATTCATCTTGAAATTATAAGAACCCGAAACCATTGGATAGCTACTTCCTCCATTTACTGGAAACAAGTCCCTTACTTTTGAAATTAAATCTGAAGCCATAGAATCGTGATGCAAGAAATTGATACCATAAATTTAGAAAAATACAATTATTATTGGTATTAATATTAGCCTTGTTATTATGCCTTTACTCACCAGTCCAGTGTGTAGAAGTGCCAACAGATATTAATTTCCGAGTTTTACAAGGAGGACCAAGTTTGTCGGTTGGAATACCACGAGCGCATGCTTGTGTTTTTTGATTGATTCTTTTACTGGTTGAAATTTCACCGGATGATTGTTGACCTAAACTTAATTCTGATGAATCATCGTAATCTAGGTGGTTAATGTTGTTTGGTGAATCAAATGAGTGAATTGAGGAATCATTAATTGACTGATTGCTGTCCATTTTACGATGTTTAGAATGAGCTGAGAAAAAATTGACAATACGGGTGGCAATAGTTTTATGTTTCTTGGAATATTTTAAGACAGTAGTACTAGATGGTGGAGGCATAGATTCTTGTTCATAGCAATACTTTTCGGATTTCGGTTTCGTTGTGCTAACAACTAAAAGAAAATAAAAAAAAGTGGACGGAAAACGGGTACTTTTAATTGTTTAATGTTCTAAACATAATTTTTTTGAATTTTGTACGGTGCTTGTAGTTTTTACCATCTTTTAAAAAAATATTACCGCTAGATATAGGTTTGGAAATTCATCCATGAACCTATGAAACTAAGGTTAGATTATCAAACTTAATGCCGACCGTATCACTTCGAAATACAGAGACACCGGGTCATCGACTGAGCATATTAATTTTTCTAATTATGAGAGTTAGGGTTTTTGTGTTTGTATTTACATTAGTCATCCATAATTATACTGTTCCACGTTATTTACACGATAGCAAATGTTTCAGAAATAACAGTGTCTTAACACCTGACAATTCTTCCATAAGGAATTTGTAGTACCGGCCTTGCAATAAAACTATATGGATGATGGTTAGCGGTAGAATCCAGGACGCTTGTTTCGTTCTATTTGGGCCTAGTCAGCTGAAATTACCTGCATCCTAGAGTTGACGACCACTTTGAAACTCCAACCCAACACTGTTCGCTTCAAACGCCACCCACTTAATCACGTAGTCCACATAGTCACCGGCTCGCGGAATGAGATGGATTTTAGTTTATATATATATATATATATATATATATATTCGTCATTTGGATCTTTCAATTGTGTGTACTGCATTGACATTGCCATCAATTCCCGAATAGGGTGAAACGAGCGTCCTGAGTTCCACTGCTCGCTACCACCCATCTCTGCCTAAAATGCTTGCAACATCAAGTCAATCTGCATAGGGTGCACGTATGTCAATAAGAGGCTGATCAATAGCAGTCCTAGACTTCAATGTCAAGGTTCAAGAAACCAATAAATATGAATGATAAACATTTGCCAAGCCATAAATCAAAATAAAACTCATATAACATTTGGAATTTACACAATAAATTAGAATTAGTTCTATTAGTTATCAGATTGATAAACTTGAATCTGTAAGTGGATCTTTTCATAGGGATTTAGCCGTGATAAGAAATACTATGTACTGAATATGATTACAATCCTGAAAAATACCAAATACAACGAACCAGGAGCAAAAATAATTTTAAAAAATTCTAAAACTTACTTTGGAGATCGTTTACAGACTCAGTATTTTTATGTTTCGATTTTCCAATGTGAAATAAATATTTAGGACGTAATTTCTTGAAAGATAATGATGAAGATGATGATTCAGATTCTTGTCTTCTGTCATTTGGATCAGTATTATTTGACTTTAGAGAATCAGTTTCTGATTGAATGTTTTTATTTATGGGATTTCCTATTTCATTATTATTTTGATTATGATCTATGTAGTCAATTTCTTCTTCTTGGTCAGTCACATTATCGAATTCTTCTTGTACACCCTCAAGTCCAGAGTCTAAACATTCATAAGCTCTTGAGTTAATTCGCTGAATTATACTCGTCTTCAACCATGGATTCCAACAGCTTTTCATTTTTTGATCATTATGTAACGCATCACGATTATTTATTCTGCTATCATCTATATGTGATAATTTGAAGGTACATAAAGTTGAATCGAATTTTGTATCAGCAACTAAATAATCAAAATGATTTTTTTATTTAAACACGGGCTAATCTTAATGGTAATTGACGTGATCTAATTGATTCCGATAAATTTTCTAATGAATCATGTAAACGTGAACGATCTTCAGGATTGTTTTGAACATCAAGCAGGTTATCTGAATGACTATTAAATGCAGTTTTTTGTTTCGATACATTTTCTACTTTTATTTGGATTTTTTCTGAAATTAAAATTGAAACAACTTTATTTAAGTTTTGGCAAACAAAATAAACTTGAACTTATACTGAATATTAGATTCCCTTAGTAAGTATATGAAAATGTTTCAAAATGATTACTTCATTAGGTATTGTAAATGAAAGAAGCATCTTTTTATAATATCTATGAAAGCATTTAAAACAAGATTTGGGCAAGTAATCATCTGAAAAGTATCATGTCCAATACCTTCATAAATGTAAATGTACGAATTTTTTTTTAAAAAAAAGGAAAATGGGATGGTGATTAAAGTACTTTAACTTCAATCATTGAGTTACAATTTTTGTATAATATTCATTTCATTTACATAGACCTCATTCTATCAGCTAGTTTTCAAAACTAAAGTGTAACTCCTAATTGAACATTGAAACCACAATAATCTCTATTCATTCCTTATATTAATTACGGTTATATCGAATTAAGTATTTTATTTAAACACTAACTATTCCATGTGTGTAAAACATAAATTCATTGAGTTTGTAAAATAAATTCAGATGTATCTAACATAGAATGGCACTTAGAAGAGATGTACATACTGCACAGAAGCTTATAAAACTTGCACAATAAATAATTCTACTTTAGTAAACATAAAAGCAGAAAAAAAGCATCCTGAAAATAATTGAAAATCCTTGTTTAATGAATGAAAAGTGTGTGTTGCATATTCTTCCCTTTCATGTAAGTTAGATTAGAGTGAAAACAAAAATATTTTAAAGATGACATAGTTGAAAACCATAGACATATAGAATCGATTCACATTAGCGCATTGTAATATTGTATATTTATTGTCTAAGATAACATATCGTTCAGTCATACGAAAATAAGTATTCTCACTTGTTTATTTGATAAACAATCAAATTATCTTTTGAATGGATAAAACTTTATTAACAGTTAAAATATTTAAGTAACCTGTGTGATTAACAAGGTTGGGAGAAGAAAATACACTCATCTATGACATAGGATGAACACTCTACATCATAAACTAAAAATGTGGACTATTAAATTTCAATTTTAGTGAGGGGTAACAAACACCTTGAAACTTGTGAATTCTCGGGTTAGATCCCAAGAGAACACATAGTTGTTAGTTTGGAAAGAAATAAGTATCTCGATTTATCCTACTTCCAGTTGTTCTGCTAATGACTTTATTCTATGGTAAAACTTGTACTTAAACTAGCGAAAATCTACACAGAACCATATATCTTAGAAATTAATTAACCCAAACTATTATTTAGTAGGCGTATTTGTGTTTGAAATAAAATGTTCTCCCACGATTGTGATAGATGCCTTTTTGGCACGTAAAGTTATTTTTTTTTAAAAACTTTATGTAGGCTGAATTTATCCCATAATCTCTTCGCTTAGATTATTGCTTGATATGTAAGAGGGTAATAGCTAAAACTTAAAGAATTGTATGAATCCATTTAGTGACAATATTGATTACAGTGACTAGGTAATTATGTTTCTGCAAACTTGTCAGAAATATTTACTGTTCAATATCGATACAACTTTATTGGGATAAACCTATTCCAGGCACATATGCGCACAATGATATTATTAATTAGTTAGAATACTATACAAGAGCTAATTGATTGTACATTACCTGCATTTCCAGAGTTAGCAAAAATCGATACTTGTCATTACCTAGAATTATCAGTGAATTATTTTTGTTTGAAAAGAGTGTCATATCACTCAAGTTGGATTATTTTTCTCATTAACTGGTTATATTTGAAAAATTCCAATATGAATCAAGGATTTTAAAACTGAGAACATAAACAGCCTAAAACTATAACTTGTGAATAGCTAAAAAAATCGTCAACGTTTCAAGTTGACAACTTCAAATCCTATTTTGGACTCATAAACTAATCAGAATTCAGTCAAGATTATCAACAACAGGATAGCTTAATTTCTTTCTAAAAATGATAATGACATCAAATACATTGCACAAATGATTCAGTATCTGAATTCAGTAGCTCAAATGATAACGCATTGAGCGTTTGGATTGAATATTACTGGTTTTCAGTCCAACTATCAACATCGACATTGGGATGGAGATAAATTCAGCTGAATAATCTTAAAATAGCCGTAAGCACGTAATCTGGATCTTCTTGATAGTCACAAATCCGCCTCTTCTATAAAAACTGTCATAAGGTTTCCGAAATATGGGTACCAATAAAACGTAAGTTAAATAAAACCAATACTGATGAATTGCAAACAGTAACTGTACAAATCGAACTTATAGTAAAAACTGAAGTATTTTGACGTGATAATATGCTTCATTATTTCACTTTACAAGAGTAAGTAAATATATTTTTTGATAGAATCCAACTGATAGTACATAATGTGAACACAATGATACTGGACCTTTTCTCAATAGTTTATCCTTTTGATAGTGAAAAAATGGTCTAAAATGATTTGTTCCCGCTATTAATCAGTACGTCGGTCATGGATTCTATTTTAGGAGATATCATGGATATATAATGTTAAAGATCGGTTAACTAATCGTAGCCCAATTCTTGTGTAAAAGTTCCAAACACGAGAATATGTTATGGCCCTTACACACTTGGATTATATATATTGACCATAATTAGAAATAGTAACTTGTATTTTCATGAACATTGTTTCATCTATACAAATAAACAGTTTGATAAAATTCGTAGTTTTCAGTTTCTAGTGTTTACTAGAATACCAATTACTTCACTATCTGGCTGTTACATAAAATTAGATAAAATCATAACTATACTCAGCTTGAAAAAAAACGGTAATTGACGGGTCTTTCTTTTCTTGCTTTGACCTCAAAAGTACCGACAAAATCATACAGTTTCATTTTTAATCATAACCTAGGATTGACCTTCACACAAGTTTGTATAAAATTGACACGACCTGAAATTATCTAAACAAACTGTCGATATTATCGAGAGAAAAAATAAAACCAACCATTTAATCAATTAACTATTTTTTCTAAGCTTTATCCAATGTAAACTGCGCTGTAGTTACCCGCTTCTATATTTTGAATTTCTCGCTTAACTCATTTTGATGACGAGATTTCTGAATTTCTTCATCATTGTAAACTATAAATGATGATGTGTTCTGATCGATGTTACTTGTTTACTTGATTTGCAATATTTCTGAAGGTAATGGTGTTTCAATAAACAATGATCGTATTATTTGTGCAAGGTTTTTCATTCTGAAGTTGTTATTCTATCAACCAAGCTAGTTATTTTGAGGCATATAGCTGGTGTGCATAGATAACTGTGTGACTATTCTGAATTTTCAAATTTCTTTTCTTAAAGACAGCTAACTTATAATTAAAAATAATACACTTTATTCATTCAATAAATGAACATTAAGTATCGGATGTATTAAAAAATCACAATCCAATAACATAATAATAAATGGTTTACCTGTTATACACACTGGAAATGAATATCCATGAGTTAGAAGATTAGATCACTTCCTACTTATTAGATATCTACATTATGTGAAGATGTCAATGAAATTACGCTATGTAATGGATTTATACTACCTTAGGTTTATCAGTAAGAATGTTACTAACGATCAAAAAGAGTTGATATCTTCTATAGGTCGAATTTTCTCAGATTGGGTAACTCGGTGATATAATACCACTGGCTATTAATATTGTTATTCTTTTGAGTTTAAGTTTTATATTTTAATACGCTGTATAATCCAGTTTTTTTGGTTTTAAACTCCCTATTCAATCTAGACAAAGCTTAGTCAGTGTTTTCTCTAAGAAATAAATAAAACAATCAACCATTTTTATCATTCCAATTCTTATATTGACATAAAGAGGAATTCTGTATACTAATTTATACTTAATTTTCTAATTCACTTGTTAATTAAATTCAAAATGTAGTGAAAACATTTAATGCACAGATTACGTACAGATTATACAGTTTGTGCCTACCGCCTACATTGAAAATATTCATATCTCATGTGTGTGTTCTTTTTTACTCTATTCATTATTTCTTCCTAAATTCTAGTAGAGAGAAAGAAACCAGAAGTATGGGGTTGAAAACTGAATTGAGGAAAAATATAACCAGAAGAAAATAAACTATGATGATGTATCTGACGATATTGCTAATATAACACGAATAAAGTCGTAGGAAAATAATAATAATAATGTTAGCTACTATCAAGATAAGGTACAGATTCTTAACTATCTTCAACTCTACTAAAGCACAATGATAGATTTATAAGGAAAAAGTGCTTTACTGAAAGTTGCCATTATACAGCAAAGCTGATGATAGACTAAAGGGTTGAAATCCTACCATCTATTTGTGTGTGTGTGCACGTGAATTAAACTTTTATAAAACGCTATGTTAAGCAAAAACAAACCAACTAATCGAATGCCTGCAGCGAAAAAAGAATCTTAAAAACAAAACACTAGCCAAAGTTTATCCTTGATATATTTTCATTATATACCGGTTAAGGATACTAAGTACATATATATAATTACATTGGAGATTATGAACAAGTGATCAATAAGTAGAGGATAGTCAATGACAGACGAGAAACATAATATCAATTTTAAATTTGCAAACTTGGAACAAACTATTTATTTTGTTTAATATTGTAAAACACCCATTTGGCTCAAGTTACTATGTGTCGTATGCAGCATAAGCTATATTACCATGTAGAACTGAAGGTCCTATATGAAATTCGATATTGATATTGTGGATTGTTGAGCATTACTTTGGAAAGTTTTGCTGATTGTTCATACTCAGAGCACGTTTGCTAGTTAACCGATTTCATTAGTGTTGTTAATTGCTTTTCAGTTTTCTAAAGCGCTGTTGTCATTGGGACATTGTAAGGCATATCATCATTACTAACATCAATGAGTTTAACCGTTACGTAAGCGGGATAAGTCAAAATTGGTCTTTTCATGGTGTGCATAATTGATTGACGTGATCAATGATCGGAATAATCACATATATAATGTATATGTGTATGAATCGTGAGAATTGTAGCGTTAAGGCCTAGATAATGTCTGGTTCTCCTGTGAAGCGGGATTGAGCTGTACTGCTCGAGTCCTAAATTTTAAGCCAAGATGGTGTCTGTCTCTTACGTTAAGTGAGACGGTTCTGTTCTGTTTGGGTTGTTGCGTGAAAGTCCGGAAAGAATATGGTTCTCCTGAAATCCGATGTAAAATTACACTGGCCCACAAGGGTATATTACACAACTTATATATAACTGTGTTTTATACATGAACCAGCTCACTGATATTAAAATTGCCAATTAAAAAGATAGCGGTTTCTCGTTTAATTTTATAAGACTTTCAAAAACTTCTAATCAGTTTGTTACGTTTAGTCTTGTAATATTTACTACTGGTGTTGAAGACTATAAAATTATATTGTCAAACATATAACTCATGAATTCATACCTTCGTAAGAATCAGTCTCTTGTCGGCACATGTGCATCAATTGCATTCCTAGATAATAATAGGAAGATACCAGTAAACAACACCAAAAGAATTTAAAACTTCACCCCATCGCACAAGCAAGTGGCTATCAGGACTCAGTAGCTAAGTGTATAACGCGATGGCGTTTGAAGCGAATGGTACTGGATTCGAGTTCCAAAGTGAACATCAAATCTGAGATGAAGGTACACCCATCTGACGAGTCCCAAATAGAACGAAACGCGCATCCTAGATTTCACTGCTAGTCACTATCTGAACCAGTGCAATGCAACTGATTTACGAAGTATAAATCATATGTAGTCGGGTCTAAAACATATTTTGTGTGGTAGAGTTAATGTTATTCATATGAGATATTAGTTTAAAACCTGCTACCTGTTGTAAGCAGATTAATTCAGTTGCTAGTTCGTCGGCCGATTAATTTCATTTCACGGGGTTACTATTCAGCTTGTGATTAATTGATTTGATTTAACCGTATAGAGGGAGGCTCAATTACCGCTAGATTGAATTCAAAAAATGGGTTCACTTTTATGATAAATTAGCCTATTAGTCTATTGTATAGAATAAATAATGCTTCTTGAGAATAAATCTTTGGAAGTGATAACATTACGTAATACATCAGTACACTTTCATAATATAATAATCAGCTTATTATTGGGCCTAGAGTATTAATGATACTCATTGCTAAAATTTACGCTACAATATTGTTTCTACCATATCTAAGAAAATATCTTTTAAATAAGAACCCTTCAAATGAGCATGGAAAGCATAACGTGTAGATGAATCATACAGATCACACAAGTTCACAACGGTTTTATTACTGAATTAAATGTAAACAAAAGTTAAGAGCTGTGATATGATAGAAGGTTCTAAGGTGTTAATTAAATCCAGAAACTTTACATCGGAACATGTCAAGAAACTGAGATGTTATTACCCTTTTCTAATCTTTATTTTTCTCTCATTGAATTATCAGTGGTGTGGAGGTTAAGCCTTCGCGCGAGTGACCGAAGGTCGTAGGTTTGAGTTTTGCGTGTGGGATCGTGGATGGGCACTGCTGAAAAGTTCCGTGCTAGGATAAAACGGCTGTCCAGTGCTTCCAGGTTCTCGGTGTTGGTCTAACATTGGTCAGTTCATGGTCTCAATCAAATCTTACTAAATTGCTAAGACAATCGGACGTTGGAACTTATAATCTCATAGTGATGATAAACATTCAGGAAAGAACTTGAGATCACTTTTTACGTCGTCAACAGAAAGTTCACGGTGGAACATTGGTAGGTACTTCTCAGATTATATTTCATAACATATATTGGTCTAATTTACTAGGCTGATAAATTCAGCGCTTACTTAGTTTTTTTTAACATCATATGACTGTATACTGTTGTAAACGACAATCCCTGTTTCGTTTTATTTAGCGACTCAGTCGGTTGCATTTGCAACCAGGTGATGTTCACCGCAGACTTCGAATCATCATTTGAGAATACTCAGTTCAATAAACTAGTAACTATAATCAATATCGAGCCACTTCTTTATTGAGCCCATTAACCAACAACGGAAAAGTAAAAACCCATATAGTTGGTAATAATCATCGATGTTAATTGAAATATTGATCAGCTTGAAAGTGAACGTAATCCTAAATGCCGAGTGAAGTATTTTCACTGCACGTGCGCAAAAGAAAATCAACAAAATATTTTACAAAAAAAGAACCATTTTTAGTCTACATGTTTCTAAGTTATATTTCATTGATTTTGTTGGGAAAATGTTAACTGGTGAGTCATAAGTAACGAAATCCCACAGTATCCCATTTTATCAGGAAATTATTTTCTAGGAAAATGCAGCAGATATAATTAGTGAAAGGTTAACCTAAATAGATTGGAACAGTATATATATGCAGTTTCTTGTATAACACTGATACTTGATCATGCATTTTATGTTCTGAAAATAATTAAATAATCAAAAATGCTTCACAATGATGATCACGTTGGGACGGAAAGTAATGGAATATTAAAAACCTCAAAGACACATTTGGAATGACGTAATTTATGAATTGTTTTCATTCATCAAAATTTTAATGATGGTATTCATAGAATGCAGGCGAAATACATAGTCATATGTAGCAATATTGCAGATTAAATTATTCGTTATATATATTAGAAGTAGAAATAAATCTTCCACTGCATTCTTTTTTCAATTTTCATTCTGAGTGAACTTTCTCATTTATTTGTGAAAAAAAATATTTATAAAACGTCAATTCGGTTCTTCAAGTATTTCACCTGTTTAAAACATTTAAAATTTATCCTTATTTTAGTGAGACGACTACAACAACATGGTAGCATACATTAAGTTGATCATGTATTTTTATCAATAATAAACACTTAAATTTACCAAGATTCTAAAGTTATTTCTTTATTTCTGGCTTGTAACCAGTTGATGAGTTTTTGGTGATAGTCGAACTTTGAGCAAGTTTAGTAATAAGCTTTAACATTCTGAATTAACGGCAAATTGACTTTTGCCTCAAATAAGCCACTGAATCTTATAATCAGTGATTCTAAAGTATCTTATTCGTTGGAAAATATACAGGTTCTAGGTTGGAAGCCATGTAAAATTATCTATTTGCAATGCAGGGAAGTTAATTAGGATGAAACAACTGTTGGACTGCTTCTCAAACACTTTTATAACTTTCAATCTGAAATCCGCCTATGGTGAATCACAATCCTAAACAATGCGTTTCTTTTTCTCTGGCTTTTGTAAAATTAGTTAACACTGAGTTCATAAAGCATAAACAAGTGGTTTTTTCAATAATGAGCTGCGCCTAGGATGTATAAATGTATAAATATGAAAAGTATTTTATGCTTAAATATGTAAACATAGTCAAACAATCCTGAGTTTATTGTAAGCAAAATGTCAGCTATCAAATATATTGAGAGAGAAAAACAGATTTCTGTTAAGAATGACAGAAGTAAATCTGTCATTCTCCATTTGGATATATTCTTTTTTAAACTAGCCTTATGAATTTTTGCCTGTACTTCCAGGCATTGTATTGACCAAGATAATAATTCTGTATATCCTGGTGTAAAAACTAGTGATATATAAGATCTAAGTGGTTGATCAGGAGATTTAATGAGAAAACGAAGGTTATCAGAATTATGAGATATGTTTGAGCAATACATTTCGAACAATCTGATCACACATATACTTGTTAAGACATTTGTATATGAAAACTAAAACCCTTAACCTACCCTGGTAACACTAATTTATTATCCAGTGTTTATCACATTGTATTTGTGTACTTTATTTTCTTTGTTACGGCTTACCTTTAATCTGTCTAGTTGACCTTTTAGTTTTCTTATAACAATGTCTTAACAATTATATCTGTGATCAGATTGTTCGAAATATATTGCGCTAATATATCACTTAATTCTGATGACTTTCGTCTTCTCATTGTATTATCGAAATTTATCAAAGGGACTAATTGTTTTAAATAGGAGGTTTAAATGTGATTACACTAAAGCTACAAATATGTGAACATTCAAACAGTAGTTGACCGAAATTCATGTGAACTAGAATGTTAGTTGTCAATGTTTTCGAGCTTCACAGTGCAAATCAAAGCCTTTGTAACAAATGATGTAACATTTTGTTTTAATGGCTAGAGTTCAGCCAACAAAGACAGTCAACGTGGATGCCAAAGAAACTAAAGACAACCGTACCTTCTAAGACAGATAGTCGCAAAACAACGTCATCGGAATAAATGGGTAAAAAGAGTGTGTAATAACCAAAAGTCTTTCTTTTACAGGAATAAGGCGCCGTAGACGTTTTTCAGAATAACATTAAAAGCTTTGCACTTAAGACATCTAGTTTAATAAACTAAACGGCACTAAAAGCGTCCACCTGGGTCACGAATTTCCTCTACTATCTCAATATATTTGTATATATGTAATATTGTATAAAGTAAGTTCGTTTGAAGTTTGCTTAATTGAACTGGTTTTGATGTATAATCAGCAGGGATAAGATGAGGGAAACTTGTACTTAACCTAAGGATTTTTATTTCGTCGCTGCAAAACGAATTTATGAGCAGAATATGCTTTTATGATGTCATTAAAGATATGTGATGATGATTGTTTGTCACAAAAAACATTTCAATAAATAGATTTTTATTCATTGTCGTCTGAACACCACATAGGGATCAATCAGTTGTAAGTACCTCAGTCCCACAGGCAGTAAGTAAGTTATGATCCGCATAACTCAGTTGGAATGTCTCAGACTGCAATGTTGGGTGACACGAGAATCAGTCTGCTATGAAGCACCAGTTATTAATATTATAAAATCAGTGACTTTATTCAATATTGAATGTTTAGTACAATGTGAAGTTTTCAGTAAAGTGCTTCATATACAAAGACAAAAAGCAAGTAAAGAGACCGATAACTGCATACGTATACATAAGAATTAAGTAAATGAACTACCTGGAATTAGTGAAATGTTTTTGAACAGGATAAGAATTTCTACAACATTTAATGAGCAACATGTTTTAGAATACAGGTCTCCTCAAGAATAAAAAACCGCCTTGTTTACGTGTTCTAAATAGCACGAAACATAGGTCTTGTATATCCTGTAAACTGCCTCTAACCATTTAACTTTTTTCTCCACCCGTCTAAGTGTGAACATTGATTTCACCCACGGCTGACATCGGAATACAGTAAAACAGTTTTTACTATTACATTAGAATTAAAATAAGAATACGATCACAACATCATACCTTTTCAAATTCAATTTTCGATATGAGAGTTTTACCAACTAATCATACAGTCGGAAAATAATAGTTTATAACTTTCATTTGCAATCAACTCATAGTCTAGTCCTATAAATATCTAATGTCATTGTATCCCAGATTTTTTTTGCTCCGCAATACATGAATCTTCACTGAACGTTCAGGAAACATATTCTGAACTAAGTCAATACAAAGTTCCATTTAATTTTGAAAGTATAGAATTTATTACAAGTTATAGATAATTCTCGTAACAAAAAGTCTAAACAACAACACTTACCATCAGCAGTTAATGGAATGGGTTTCGAAGTAAGGTTTAGAATTAAGCTCATCGAGGAAGGGAAAGCTAAAATTGAAGAATGGTATTACTGAAGTGAGTTAAATAAAAGGTGAAATTCAGAGCATAGTAAATGTTAAAATAATTACAAATATACTCACTTTTTTATTTCAGTACAGTTTCACCGAATTAGTTAGTAATACGTGACCGAATTCTGAGTACCATAATCATTACGCAAAATCTGAAAGGTGTTTTACGAAACTGGAACGAACTATGTCAACTTTTATGTAAATAGTCGATGTGTTTCACATTCATTGGATGGAAGTCACTATCTAGTCTACCTTCAGATTCTAACCTTTGTTTTCTACATTTCTCTTATAAGCATAATTTGGAATTAATAATTTCTTGACTACTGATAATACTAAACAGCATAGATCCAAATTATTCTATCCCATTTAATTTGATGTTTCAGGTCAACAGTAGTAACCTTATATGTTTTTAGTGAAGTATTAAGAGGATATCCTATACTTGTGAATAGATGATGATGATGTTATATATAGATATACTCACACAATCAATATAGTGAAGAGTAATTCAAAATATTTATGTGAGCATATGTTTTTAACGTTGTCAGCTTACATAAAAAGCTCCGTTGGTATATTACACAACAATAACCTGGTTTCAACAAACAACCACAGTTAAGGCCTTTGGAACAAATCATTCGATGAAAATAGCATTTAAAAGAAAAACAAACAATCACTACTATCTACCGTATTATAAATGAGTAATAACCAATTAATCAATGTAAAAGATCATACTCCTCTATTTCTATAAAGTAGATACATCAAAAAAATGCAAGGAATAGATTGCAAGTTGAAGACTAAGATCAAAGAAATTTTTTCTAAATATAAAATCAAACTGTAAAAGTATGCAAAATATGCATCAATCATCAACTAGTTCCTTTAATAATTAATTGTCATTTTAATGTTTTCATCTAGTTATTTGTTTATTTCTAAGTTGTGTGAAATTCATTGTATTTTTTTTAAAATGAGTACGTGCTAAAAAGAGATTCATGTAATTGATTTCATACTTTGTCAATAAAATATCCATATGTCAGATATAGTTTTAGATCAGTGGGAAGTTTATTAAACATTAGTATGATAATCAGCATGGGGATTTGTAAAGATTGTAGTAATTCTAATAGTTGGATTCATGAGTCGATCTCAGCTAAACCACCAGTGAAAACCTGGAGGCACTGGACTACCGTTTCGTACTAGCATGGGATTCTCCGACAGTGAGCATCTGATAATAGTTATGTGTGCACTAGCGACTAGCTTCATGATAGATTTCCTGGGGTCGTAGTAAGAAGCTGTGGCCAGTGGAGCCTAATTCGTGTTGGGTTGAGACAGTTATTCACCTCAGATAATGGATGAATGGTTTCGTAAGATCATGGATTGGTTGAAGTTGGACGTTAACACCGTTTGATGCCGGCTCAGTGGTCTAGAGGTTAAGCGTTCGCGTGGGAGACCAAGGATCCGGAATTCAAGTCCCGCGTGAGGGATCGTGGATACGCACTGCTGAGGAGTCCCATACTAGGACGGATTGATCGTCCAGCAATTTCAGTTTTTCAACGATGATAGAACCAGCTAAAGCAAACATTCACGACTATAAGTAACACAAGAAACTGACGGACAGAATGGGTTGGGAAAGAGTATGTCAAAAAGAATAAAAATCTTATGATGGTTCTACATTATGCAAATAATAAAGTTATCCGTTAGGTAGTTGGTGGTAGTTAACGAGATACTCCAAAGTGAGGCACGCGACATGAAGATGTACTGAGGTAATTGATGCTTCCCGGCATATTCGATATCCCGTCACACAACTTCACAGACTGAGGTGCTACATTATTTGGGCTGCAGTAGACCTCTTCTGAGACTGACATAATTACATTTGATTATTGATTCAGTAGTGATCAATGTTGTGTTTGTCTAAACATTGTATGTCTGACAGATTTCTGCAGACCAAGCAGTATTATGGTTAATAATATACGTTATTCAACATTATATTCATCGTGTTTCAATGTCAGTTATACATAGGGGTAAAAGAAATAAACCGTCAACTATCTTGATTGAAAATACAAGATTAATTTTTTTACACAGTATTTGTTTCCAATTTCATGATTTGAGGGGGTTATAGAATACTATGATTGAAATACAGAGAAACTCAAAAGCTTAAAATGACAATCTTCTAGAGATAAATTGTTATGTATTATGTCGTTAACATTTATTTACACGTTCTTTGGATGTGAATAAATAGTTTACTAAGTTTTAAAGAAAATAATCACTCTGTAACTATGCAAATGTCACTCAGTGAACTCATTTGTTAGAAATAAAAGGTAATTGACAAGTTGATGCTATTTGCCTACCATATTTAAAATATTTTGGGGTGATAAAACATTACTTGTACACTCTTCTGATTGATAAGTATATATGACAGTAGTCAGTTCAGAAACTTCTATGGACTAAAAATGAAGGTATTAATTTGCAAACTCTCATTGTAGTATAAAATTTAATTATGTAATTGAGTCTTAGCAAATGACGTAATTACTATAAGAAAGCACGAATCAGCGGTCTGGTTCATAATATTCTACCGTCAGTATTAGTTTGTCTAGTCCTTGTTATTAACCGAATCATTTTGGTAAACCTAACATGCGACCACTTGTTCAGGTGACAGCCTGTTCTCTGTTGATGACAGTCAATAGATCGGTATGGATCTAGTTTCAGAGGTATTTGAAACTGATCAATAAGACTTATCTATAATCTTAAGGGTGTTAGGGCATCTAGTGGAATCCAAAAATATATCACTCAGTTTCAAAATAAGAGATGTATTTATTAGGATATTAGGGGCATGGCTGAGGTCCAATACGACCGAGATTTGAACATAACATTTTTATAATCCCAACCAGCTACATAGCTTTCTGACGACAGCCCAAACCACATCATGATGGCCCAATTCCGCTGAAACCTATTTTTTTAATACATTTCGCTTAGAATGTACTTGATTTTATTCCACCACTTGATCTCTACTTATATTGTTAATTAGTACAATAACTTGGACTGTACACTGTTTAACATAATCATAAAATTTCGATGCATTAATCACACACACATATACACAAAATGAATATTGAACTGATGAGAGCTATGGTAAAAGAAGTTTAATTAAAATGAGAACTCAGGTCAAATACAAATTTAAACTTACATCCCGAAATTTCTTCAAAGTCATTTGGTACAAATCGTATCCAATCCTCGATCCCTTGACAGGAATGTATATGAATTCTGTCATACAAAGTGTAAAACTGATCACTAGTAAATAAACATCTGTATTACAATATAATGGTATATGTTTTTAGCCTTTAAAAACGGACAAAATTTGAATCAACTTAATCGAGTTTATTTGACAATTCCCTAGTCAGTGTCACTATGTGATGGAATGTAGTTCATTACAGGTAGTGTTGCAAGAAACACAATGTGTATTTCATACCACTCAAAATGTGTCATTTCTATTGAGAAAAAAACCTTTTTCTCAAAGACTGATAGCAGATTTTAAGGTTTTATAGAAATTTCAAAGAAGAAGACTTGAACGGTGACATCACCAAACTAATTAGCTGTTATATAAATATATATAAAATATATATATATATATATATATATAGTCTCTCATGATTATGGAACACATTTAATACACCGTGTAAACCAGATAGATTGGATTAGCTTACAAATGAACAAAATTAATTACTGTTTCAGGAAAATTTTTGATTATAATCTTCCTTTTTAGTCAGAGTTTTTTTAGACTGAAAGCATTCACAAGAAAAATGTACAAACACTCATTTGTGCATATACTCAACCATACACTTGACACGACTGAAGAGATGTGGGACAATGTATGGAATCTGAAAACATTCGCTTACCATATAACAGCAAACAGTGGGTACAGTGTGTAATTTGACAGTTTTATCAATGGTGAAGATATTTAAAAACATTATTAAAAATTTTGATCGTTCTAATAATTCCATGTTTCACTTTCACACATAAACACAAGGACATGCTTATCATAACCGAAAATAGTAAGTGGCTTTAAACTTTATTACAATCAGAATAAACGCCTGTGTCTTTACCATTTAATGCATTTGTATTATATTCAATTAATAATATCATAGTTTACTTATTGCACTTCTCTATCAACTACCTCAATAATTATATCATTTGTTGTAACATGATCAAGACAAATCAAACTTATTTGATAAACATTTAGTGATCATCGCTGAATGATGTTCATGATCAGCCAAATAGTGTCCAAGCAGAAATTCACCAGAACGATTTAGATAAACAGAATAATATTACAACGAGACTCGTTTTGAGAAAAAACGTTCGTTACCACGGACATTTGAGGAAAATAGTTTGCATTATTTAAAAGAATTTCAGAACATATGCAAAAGATTTTGGTGCTGAACGACTTTAAACTATCCAGTGGTAGCTTAGGAAGATTATCAAAACAGGCCATTCAACAGGCCTTGATATCGTTTGGAGTGATAAAATGACAAAATAATAGAAGACTTCTACCCTAGGCAGAAGCAGATGTTATTCGTTTTCTCATACCTAATTTCTAAGTAAACCATCAGTTTTAACATTTTGTCTGCCAGGTTCATAATAATCCACAGGTACTTCTTGTAATCGATTAGATCATCGCATTGTTATAACTTGTAGATTCCATTCGTTTATAAATCGAACTTGTATTGATATAGAAAATAGTTATAGATGGGTTTTACAGGTGAACTAAGTGATTTTATCCATGTTACACATAACATTGCATTGACTAAATATTTTATTTATCTGTAAAAACTGCTGTTTGTATGGAAGTTTTACAGTAAACGAAATGATTTCTAAAAGTTTATCACGAGAAATAATTACTTGATCTATTTTCACTGAAATAGAGTTTGTTAACGCAATGAGGATCTATATATTTTAACGTCAATAAATCAATCTCTGACTTATTGATTTCCTCACTTTGTGTTCCGTCTTAACCAATGTACCAGTCTAAATTGTTCATGAATTGAATGAATTATTTAATTGAATATATAGTGATTTAGTTGGTTGAAGTTGTACTGCTTAAATTTAATAGTTCGCCAGAATCTGTATACAAAATCCAATTTGGTTTTGTTTATTCAATTCTTTTTCGATTGTCTTTTATTTAGTTAATCAACTTAATAAATCATAAAATTCTCTATGCCATAAATGTTCGTCCATTAATGGTTTATTTAAAATTGTAATTCGTAAAGTATGATTAAAAGTAGTTGATTGTTGAGAATAAATAAGCACTTTTACGAAAGATCACCAATAATACTTCCTTAATTAATGTGTCCATTAAATAGGTGACGAGATTTCTGTTTGAATTTAGCTCTTTCTTGCACCTCTGTTATATGAAATAGGACAGTTTTACGATTTCATTATATTCATGAAATATATTGTTTAAAATGACCAAACATATCCATTTAATCTAACTCCTATTACTCTAGATAACAAACGCATACATACACAAATAGAAGAAAGAATAAATTAATTGGGTAAGAAGTAATTCATGATATAGAAAAGTTAAATAAATATTGATTCTGTCAGACTCAGAAAATAGTGTGAAATATTATATGAACTTAATTCTGATTAGTGTTATTCTTCCCTATAGTTTACAGTATATTCTTATTTCGAAAGGATCATACATAAAGACTAAACGACTATATACGTTCATGTTTAACAATCAAGAACTCTAAAAGCTAATCTGCTTGAGCTGGTTTTATACTTAATGTAGATTACCAGCCGTAAGAATTTGTATGTCCCATGCAACCAAACTCATGAAAATCCATATGAATCGTCCTAATACATACATCTAACTGTTTTGTTAAACGTTTGGATATTATTTATAATTGATTCATCTCTATGTGGTGACCAATGTCATGTGGGTCAGCTCCTTCTTAGTGCAGATTGAGTTCTATCGACTAATTTGCAATGTGATCACTAGTCTAGGTGACTCGACATCACGTACACTATATTGAGATGTGAGGTGTTGGTTGGAAATAGTCGACAGAAAACCCTAGACAGATTTCTCAGGTAGCATCAGTTTTCTAAAGATTGGTGACGAGTGCCAATCGGCACAAACCCTAGTTCCAGAGTCGACTACCATCAACCACTGCCTTATTCTGGATATCACTTCGTGATACAGTCTATACCAAATTCTGATCATGGTGAAAACACAAATTTTTCCCTTAGGTTAATTAATTCTATTAATTTTGTCATTCACTGTTTAATTTAGAATACTGAGTTAAATTGAGTAAATCCTACAAGACGTAAGTCAGTGAAGTGAAATTGATGAACTGAAAATGCATTTTATTGTGACTGAGATAAGCTGAGAGCTTGATGGAGACAAAAAACAAATGTTATTTTTGTTGTGTACAAAGTTCGAGCTCAATGTTATGGATTACCAAACTTTCAACTTCTTCAAAGATTGGGAACCGAAAAAATCGTCATAGATTTAAACGAATTCAATCAATAACTTTTAGTCTAGTGTGTAGAATAGTTGCCTGATCAAGATTAACTGAATATTCAAATAGTAAACACTTAATTTTTTCCCCTAGTATCCTTATCGAACATACCTGAAATGTGTTCCCATTTTTCATATATATTGTAGACGTTTTGTAAAGGTGTATTTTAACGGTTTACACCATTCAACTCTCTCTCTCGCTTCATATATATATAGTTTACATTTTTGCATTCATTGGTGATGACAAAACTATGTCCAATTGAATAAGGCATAATGTATTTGAAGAATGTCATTTTAATATTTTGATTATTTGTAAGTTTATCTACGTGTGTCAAAGTTAATGTGTAGTATTTGAAGTCAAACATTTCTTACATCCCATGAAGTAAGTAAAAAAAAAAAAACAACAACAGTTATTCAGTGAAATATGGGTTTAAGATTGTTGATAAAATTCATTGTAAAAATGACTGAAGATATTTACACTGTTCCCATTCAACCCAATATATGTAAATTAATGGAAATATACAGTTGTATGTTTATTATTATTTTTTTTAAATGAAGTTTTCGAAAATGATTAATTTTCTAGCAGACAGTTTGAAAAAAATCATAAATAAAAGCAGTAGGATACTTGAAATGAGAAAAAAAATTTTTGTAATTTTTAAAATTGTTGTCATATAAAAATAAATGATTTTGAAATATTCCCACCCTCCTCCCTCCCGAAAATATTATGTCCATATTTGGTTGGGAAATTGATTTATACAGAATGAAGTATGATAGTTTAATAAATATTTTATTTTATTTGAATAAGTCGATGGATATTTATTCTGTTTGTAATAATTTATAGGGATAAGAATGATGTGAACTGAATATTGATCTATAAAATAAGTTTAGGATATTCACAAAAATGATTCAATTGTATTCTTTAAGTAAAATAATTTATTCTAGCCAAAATCGTGATAAATAGACTTAACTACTGCTTGATACAGGGAGAAGTATAGTAGTGTTTATTCATCAAACTTTATGAAAGCATAATCTAGCTCTTATTTGAGGTGTGTTCAAGACAGATTTGTTGGTAAAGCTTTACCTGGGGAGACATGTAGGCTCTTGTGAAATGAATTCCGTGTTTTCAGGGCTTACAAACCCACCGCGTGGATGTGGTTTTGTTAGGAATGTCGGTCCTGCAGGTTTTTGTATGTAGGTATCGTAATAAGAAGAGAAAGTAAAGGATTTTTGAAGTTTTTACTTACTCTGGATAGGTAGAGTCTGTATGCATAATATGTAACACATGGACTTTCATCTGAGTATCCTTTGATATATATACAGATATACTTACCCTGTGAGCAAATATAGATTACATGCGCACCGGTAACACACAGGTTTTGATCCTTTGTATCCCATAGCATACATATAGGTATATTCACCCACTTAGGAGGGTAGGTGTTTACTGCTCCCTTTGAAACGTAATTGCTACAAAAGTCTGTCTTTTACTGATTACACGCTTATCATTCAGCTCATGGCTACCGCCATGGTACTTCCTGACACACACAAAAGCATAAGCATTCTCTCAGGGGAGGTTGTTGGTCACCTCTCCCTAGTATTTTCTACCATATCTTTTTATTGTCTTTGATCGAGTAGATTAGGCCGCTAATTTTATTAGACACAGGGCAGACATAATTTCTGCTAACGTTTCCTTTGTACGACACCACACACATACCCTTTACATATAACTACATACGTGAACTACATAGACCTGGGGATTTGTGAAATTCTTATACATAAGCGTATTTATCAGTTCGCTTAGTGTGGTTATGTGAGCCCCCAGTTGAATTCCTAGTTAGTCAAGGATAAAACGGAGTGAGTGATTGGTCCGAATTCCGTCGACTACCTAAGTTGTCAAGCAAGGTTGCCTCTACTATCCAGCAGTGAGAAGGCCTTAGGTAGGATTTTGTTGCAGAAACATAAGACCTAACTTGAAAGGTCCTGTGAGTACTCCATGAAGTCTACAGAAAATATGCTGTACAAGAATTGCCTACTTACTGAATCATGCACCTAAAGCAGATTCATATATTTGTACGATAACAGCCGATGTTTAAAGAAACCTGAGGAAGCAATTAAGTACTAATATGGTGTGCCTTATGTGGACAGATATAAGTAGTATGCAGAAGGAATAGGAAGTGGAATGCTTACCAGCAGAAGATTCAAATAAAGAGAAAAGGAATGAAAACAGAGAGCGATCGGAATAACAACAGGATTGAAAGAATGATAGCATATATAAATTAAAACTCAAGGAAGATGCACAGATGATGTATTTGACGTATAATTTTGATATTTTACAAAGGAACTGCTTGATTTTGCATAAAACATAAAATTGGTTTACCGTACCCGAGTTCTCGTTCACTCTACGCTAATTGGCTTAATAACAATTCATCATTGATTGTTTTGTTTCACACAAACTTGACTTATATTTACTGATAGCTATTGATTACTACCATGGTCAACGAATTTCAAAAAATTGCACTGGTTATCTAAACTGAAAAACGATAATTTAAATCTAATCATCATTGCTTTATATTGTACATGACAGTGAATTTTTTATCAATTCTTTATCAATTTCAATAGTTGAGATCATGAGTTAATTGAAGATAGACCACCATAGAAAACGTTGAAGCACTGGACGGCCATTTCGTCCTATTGTTGGATTCCTAAGCAGTGCGCATCCACGATCCCGCCTCGCGAGTTTCGATATCACTTGAACGTTGAATTATATATCATATAGTGCAATTTTAAATTATGAAATCGGATTGTCTAAATTTTTCAGAGTCTAAGTGCTTAAAATATTTTTCTCTATACAAATTATGCTTTACTAATTATCACTAAAGGTTATTATTAGTGTAACTAAAAAATGACACTTAGCCAGTTTCACTGGAATGGATAAACATTTATTACGAAATAAAACACAAAACATTAAAATTACAAACTGGCTGGGTAAAATGTATCCTCTAAAACCATTGACTTATATTATGATACTACAGGAATGAACAAAATTGAAACAAGACATAGAAACAATGACATTAATAAACTTAGTTAGAAAAGTGCTATTTGAGAAACCCATACACTTACCGAAATAGTCGAATACGTTTTAAAGGATAACTTCTGGAATGGTAGGCCAATATTATAATATCACCACTCAATTGTAGACCAATATTACGATTGGAGTTAGATTGGAAATTCAACACAAGATTTGCAGAATCAGTTCGTTCGTATTCGCTTGTAAAAATTTAAAAAATTAGTCATTTTGCAGTCGATAGAATTAAAAATCATATAGGATGAAATTTTGCCTAAACCCTCAGTCTTTTTGAATGTCTACAGGGAAAGTCTGAATACTTCACAGTAGTGAGATCACGTCAGTATAAACATTCACAAAGTACTATAATAATGAGCAATTTAACGACACTATTAGGCGTCATCTGTGATAGGGTTTTAGACTAGCAACCTTCATATATATATTGTTTTAAAGACTTGTCCAGTTCGCAGATAGCTTTCATCATTGAGCAACATCATATGGAGAATTACTAAGACAGATAAGCCACTGAATAGATAATTCTTAGTTTATAGCTGGTCATTAGTACAAATTCATAATTACATATACGATCGAACCTAGAAACCCTATAATCATCTATGCGGTAAGACAATATTTAATGGGTGAACTACACTTCGGCTACGTATTGCATAAATCGATATGATAAACAACTGTGCAACCCCACCTCGTTCAATCTGTCAGTCACAGTTTCTTATATCATTTTTGAGAAATCATAATCAAAGCTATTCATTGACAAGACAACACTAATTAATGTGCTTATTGAGAGATATGAAGGGCTTCTGTTTAATCCATCTATGATTACTGGATGTGTACTTCTGGCGAGAAGTACTCAATTTAACAAAGAAATCTGTCCAATGCTCTTGAGTTATTCAAGTTCTTTAATTGATATCAGTCCTTGTTGATGAGTAACTATGAACTCAAATTATTAAGTAAAATATCACTTAATACATACAAGTAAAAACTAATTATCAGAATGAGGTCGTGGAGATTGTTGAGTTTTTCGATTGAGATCATGAATCGAGCAATATTAGACCATTCAGTGCTTCCAGGTTTTCACTGGTAGTCTAACAATAATTGATTTATGATCTCAATCAAACAGCCAATTATTAGTTATTCTACAGTTTACTACATTAAAAAACATATACTTACTAAAGGTTAGTAGTATACATATGTACAGGAGGAGAACCAGTATAGAATTTAAAGTATAATCTTAATTTATTTTTTTCAAAAACAGGAAAATTATATAAATATAGTTGATAGATATGTAATGGTGCACGTAGAATGTATAAACTGTTAGTTGGTGAGAATATTTCCATATAACCAGCGTATCTATAATAACAAAATACATAAATAAAACACTTCAAACAATAAATCTAGTTATCAATATTTGATAAAATATAAATCATATGATACCATTAATAATTAATGTTTACCTCTTTAAAGTAATAAACAACTATTGTGACAGACATTCAACTATAATATGGATTCGCTTCAGTTGGTAACAAATTAAAATAATCATATCAGTAAAATAAATCCCCGTTTACAATGAATGTATTGATTAAGTTTAGTGAAAGTATAAAAGCAGTCAATAAAGGTGGAGAATTCAAGAAATAATTTATACAATTAACTGTTGGTTGGATAAGCATGCGAATATTCTAAAAGATAAAATTGATTACAATTACAAAATGATTTACAGATGAGGATATTATCTAATAAATTATGAATCTTAATACTGGGAGATTTAGTGATCGATTCAATGGAGCATGAATAAGAGAATCCTCTGGAATCAAAAGATTTAAATCTAACTTGTTTGTCAGGTCAGTCTATTTTGTGAATGTAATTAGATAATCAATGACTTTGTGAAGTAGGAACAACAAATCTTCCACACATGTACTAATTTATAAACATAAATAAAATGCTTTACAAATGTAATTTTCAGTAAAGGGTTATTGAAGTGATTAAATGTTATTGGGATTATGAATTGATTTGAGTTAAGCAACCAATGAAAACCTGTAAGCAATGGACGGTTTTTTTCATCATGGTATGGGATACCTCAGCAGTACGATTTTATGTGTAACAAGCATAAAATTACTTAGTTCACTGGTAAATTATCTTTAACTACCTTCTATTTTTATACAAATTTGATTTAGGAAGAGATGGAATAAACGAGAGATAGAGGTGGTGATGCAACCGATCACAAGAGACACATATGAACTGTTGTTATCGCGGTGGACAAAATAATGATGAAGTAATCATGATGACGTTGATGAAACTAGTAATTGGATATCATAGTAATGATAATAATGATAATGGTAGTAACAATAATATGAGAAACAAAGAAGTGATTTTCGAATCACGTTAAGGTTACAAACTGGTCATATCTCTTCATGCCATACGTCGAAAACTTATTTTGACGAATTCATAATAACTCGTTTTTACTTAATTAGTTATTTTGATATGTATTCGCCTATTTTTAGCTTTCGTTGTATTCCTCAAGCTGACGCTGACCCAGTAGTTATAATGGTAATCTCGAGGTTTTGGGTTGAACTCACGGTAGGATGATGGATATACAAAGTTGTGGTGACCTATAATAGGGTGAAAAAGGTGTCTAGGGCTCCTCTGTTCTCAATAGTACCTACATTGAAAGCAATCTATGACTTAGATAACCTATAGATTTAGGCTAAGAAACTCCTTAAATTATAATGAGATTTGAAGTCAATGTGTGGGAAAACATGATTACTCGAATGCCTAAATTAATCCGGTTTCAAAAATTTTATGGAACAATCTCAAAAAGATAACACTAGTTATAATCGTCATGATTGAGGAATGAAATTTGGCTAAAATGAATAATGAAGTTGTTAAATGATGAATGGAAAGGTCAAGCAAACAAAATATAATGCTTTGGTTTTCATCGTTTGTCTCAGAAAACAAACCTTCATTTACTTCTATACTTTGTTCGCTGCATTAATGCCTACTTCTTTTCTGAAAATCTTTTAAATATTATTATACCAGTAAGTATATCCCACTATAGGAAATTTAAATTCTTATTAATGAACACAGTAAGTAAGCACCCCCCCTAACTGCAAATGATTTATATTACCATGGTTGGTAGTAACCTTAACTAATTTGAATAATATCTAACACGAACAGTACGTCATAAGATAACCTGACACATGTATTATGATAGACCTGACTGGCCTATCGCAGTAATCATTACTTCTGATGTTCAGTGCCCTTTGATTCAGCCGTACTTTCTCTAGTTGTACATGAAAAAAACTTAATTTGTTATTGTGTAGGAAATGACCTCAAATGCAGCGTTCGTATATCAACAAGATGTGCATTTTAAAAATTACTGCAATATGTGTGAAAAATGTACTTAGTAAACAATTTTTAAACCAGAATACTTCAAACAATTTTATATCCCATATGTCTTCCGGATTATAATATCCACTTTTTATGTCCGTCCCTAGCACTTCTAGAGCTACTGTTGGTTTCAAGCCTGGGTGTGGGTTCGGCAACCACATCCCGTAGAAAACAACCTTGCTAAAATTGTTGACCCGAATAAATAATTTAAATAATATAGACTCTGTGCTGGGAGTTGAAGGAAGAATTATGACGCCTCATGATGAAAGCCGAGATTCTTCGGAAGTCAGTAGACCGACACCCCTTCTAACAATTAGAGCAACAATTAATATAGGTACATGGAATGTGCAGAGAATGTAGGAAACCGAGAGGACCAGTCAAATAGCAACGAAAGTGAAGCGATACAACTTGACAGTACTCGGTATCTGAGAAACCCATTGGACCCAAGCTGGACAACAAAGGCTAGATACTGGAGAGATGCTACCGTACTCCGGTTACGAAAAGTAAGTTGCTATGATGCTGTCCAATGAAGCACGAAATGCACTTATAAGATGGGAATCTCATGGTCCAGGATTATCAAAGCATCCTTCAAAACAAGGAAGGAAGAAATCACAATGCATGTTATCCAGTGTTGTGCACGCACCAATGATGGCAATGAAGACGATAAAGAGGTTGTTCTACTCGATCATAGTGAATTGCCCAGGAACGGAACTCAAAGACCTCGTAGGAAGTCTAAACGCTCAAGTCAGAATGGACGACATCGGGTATGAATATATCATAAAACGAAATGGAATGACTAAGAGTAAGGAAGGAGAATGAGAGATTTACAAATCTATGTGCATTCAACAAATTGGCTATAGGCGGCACAATAGACTCACACAAACGCATACATAGAGCTACATGGGTTACACTGGACCACACCACCGAGAACCACATGGATCATATTCATATCATTAAAAACTTCACAACGTCAACGTGTCGAGAGGTTCTGGGTCGCAACAATCATCATCATCATCATCATAAGCAATGGATCTATGTTGAAACCCTGAACAAGATTCAAGAAAGAAGAACGAGAAGACAGCAATTAACAACAGCCAAACAAGAAAAGAAAAAGTCATAGCACGAATACACTGAAGCAGACATGAGAGAATTAAGTGGAAGAGCAACAACAGCAGAAATAGCTTCAACGGAATGAAATATGAAAAAACTATATGACACGATGAAGAAACTGACAGCGAAATGCAGTAAACCAGAACGATCAGTCAACGACATAAAAGGCAAGACAATCAATCATAGTCAAGAACAGAGGAACAGATGGGGAGAACACATCGAGGAAATCTTGAATAGACCAGTTTCATTGAATCAGCCGAACATCGAAGTATCACACATACCTTCCTATAGATGTCACTTCAGCAATGAGAGAAGACATCGATTGTAGTCATCACACAAATCAAGAGTGGGAAAGCAGTCGAAACTGACAACGTGCCAGTTGAAGCACTAAACTCAGATATACAAGTAACTACAAACATGCTCCACACTCTATTCAGGAAGATTTGGAAGGAAGAACAAGTGTCACTGACAGACTGGAAAGAAGGATATCTCATCAAAACACCAAACAAAGGAGATCGGAGCAAATATGAGAACTACAGAGGCACCACACTATTGTCAATAATAGGGAAGGTGTTCAACAGAGTATTGCTGAATCTGATGAAAGATTTAGTAGACGACCGACTTCGAGATCAACAGCTTGGATTCCGTAAGGATCGGTCATGCATACATCAAATAGCGACACTACGAATCATCGTTGAATAGTCAATTGAGTGGAACTTCTCACTATATATTAGCTTCCTTGATTATGAAAAGTATATGACAGTGTGGATAGGAGAACATTATGAGAATTTTTTCGGAACTATGTTGTGAGTAGCTGAGAAAATCGTGAACATCATCCGGAATTCATATGACGAACTACAGAGCAAAATGGTGCATGTAGGACTGCTGACAGATGAACTCCAATTGTAAACCGGTGTCAGACAAGGCTGTTAACTCCCTTTCTCTTTCTTCTGGAAATATACTGATCATGAAGCCTCTACATCTGACGGAAAGCATGGAATTCAATGAGCAACTCTTCTATTCCATACACATTAACAAATTCAGATGATGACAACTAGTTCGGAAGCAGCCTCTGCAGCAGTAGGCTTCCATATACACCATGTGAAAACCAACATCCTCGAGTACAACACGGAGAACACCAACGCAATCACACTTGATGGAGCAACTCTGTAAGAGGTGGAAACTTTCACTTACGTGGTCAGCATCATCTATGAGTAAAGAGGACCTGATGCAGAAGTGAAGGCCAAGACTAGTAAAGCAATGGTAGCATTCCCACA
Organism: Schistosoma mattheei; assembly: GCA_944470405.2. NCBI lineage: Eukaryota > Metazoa > Platyhelminthes > Trematoda > Strigeidida > Schistosomatidae > Schistosoma > Schistosoma mattheei. The sequence continues at coordinate 78,595,491 of OX103947.1, forward strand.
GTTGAAGAACATTTGGAACTCAAAACAAGTCAACCAATAGCAAAGTTAGAATCTTCAATACAAATGTCAAGACAGTTCTACTGTATGGAGCTGAAACTACGAGAACTACCACAACCATCATCGAAAAAATACATAAATTTATGAATAATTGTCTATACATGATACTCAATGTTCGTTGACCGGATACCATCAGCAACAGCCTACAATGGAAGAGAACAAGCCAACTTTCAGATGAGGAGGAAATTGGGAAAAGACGTTGGAGGTACAGAGGACATAAATTAAGGAAATCATCAAACTGCATCACGAGATGAGCGCTAACGAAATTAAATTAATATTTGCTATATTGTTATAACAAAACAACTTGCGACTATATTGTAACTTGGCTCTTAGAACTTCCTCAATATTTAATAATAGACGGAGTGAAATTGATTAATATTCAGTGTAACCATCTAAAAGATATCTAACTAACCGTAACTAGCTCATTGGTTGTCTCTTTAAATAGTTGATGCAGATCTAAATTTCTGCTGAGAATTAATTCTCTCGAGACTACATGTACACCTTTCTGACAAGCTCCAGCTGACATATATTTAAATTTCATAACCTCTCACCAACTGTCTCAGAAGTTAATACTGCGTTATATAACACATAATCAAAATTGGCATACTGATTAAACCCGCCGAGTTATATCACGTTTTTAAGTTGCTTGGTTTATTAGATACAAGCATAGATGAGCTTTTTTAAATAACTGTATCACTCGCATAGCTGAGGTAAACCTCCCAAGATCAGTCTGTTTATGAAAAAATACATGAAAGTAAAAATTACTCTGTCTTTCTATGTAATCTTGTATTCCATCTCTGACATATCCAAATAATCAATTATAATAGGGTATCTATGGTGGACGGAAGGAACCACAAACCAATATACGTGATAAATTTTATTGATCAAATAATATAGGAGTTTTTCAACCATATTTGTGTATGCTAACAGCATTCTTTACAACTTGAAAACTTCTGAAGGCCTTCACAAAATCAAACTATTTATCGTCTTGGTTACACATGTCGTTAAAGCTAAAATTTGTTTCCTTTTAAACTAATAACACAAAAAACAAATAGCTTATCTAAACTTCACTTTCCCTCTTGTGATTCCCATTTTAAATTTACTTAAAAGGTTTTTTAGACATTCATTGATTTATGTATCTGTCAAAAAGAAAATCAATTTATAAAAGTAAAGTTTTGTGTAACATTTTTCTTTGTACGGACGTCAAACTAATTCATCCCACTTTCAAAAACACCAATATTAAATTATGACATTTTTTGTGTTACATTCTTTTACATGCAAGTTATTATAATTTATTCTGTTATTTGGTTTTTCTATAGAGCTAGTAGTTAATTCCGCAGTTGGTCGGTTTTATGCTTTTTGTTTTACACAGTTATGACTACTTATTTTTAATTAGGTAGTATGAATATTTGTTTATTTCATTGACAAAATAAAGTTTACGAAATTCACATAAAATTTGATAATTTTGCTAAATGATCACTCAGTCTGCATATATATATATATATATATATATATATATATATATATAAGCTTTATATGTCATGGGAAAGAGGAATGTAAGCAGCACATCTTAATACTGGAATTATTTACTATGATTTTGTAATTATTTGATCATTTTATGCTATATTTTTATTGAAACTCAACAGTTGATAGTGTTTAAATTTATCCATGTTTCGAACCAAATATTGGTATTTTGATAGTCATCTCTCACTTAGAGTCTCCAGAACGGTTTGTTCGGTATGCATTTCTTCTCTCTATTGTAGAATGTGACTTCGTGATAATATTAGGTGGTTGTCCGTAGGATAACCTCAAACCAAGTTTCTCGTTAATTGATAAACCCAAACAAGATATACCTAAATTTCGATTCGAACCCACGTCAATAATCTGGACAATTATGGAAATTGTTGCTGACACAAGTAACGTTCTGCAGAAATGAAAGAAATTACAAACAATTAGTCATTGTTTAATGAATAATTTCACGTTTTTCTAATTACTGGTTGGACTCAAATGATAAAGTATTTATTAGAATACTATAGGATCAAAATATCTAATCAAGCTACGGTTCAATGATTAATCGGTAGTAAATATTGTGACTTTCCAACTTTTCTGATTTTAAATAATGACCACTGGTTAATTTTCAATGTAATTTTACGAAGGATTCTTCGGTCAGGTTTAAAAAGCTTCACTTGTCTTAACAATTTGATCGATGAAGACAAACACGTATATATATACATTATGTTATTAGTCTATTGGAAAACTAAAGTAATTATTCCATTAACTGTATAGATACCAGGTAATTATCTAGAGTTTAAGAAAAGGTAATTCATAGATCATAATCTCATGAATGTCCCTTATTATTTTTAATAACAAACATGTGTTAAAAAAGATTACCAACTTCAACCAAAGAGCATCACCATGAAACAGTTCGTGAATTTTCTTAGATGAAAATATTTCACAATATTTACTACTGATTAATCATTGAACCGTAGCTTGATTAGATATTTTGATCCTATAGTATTCTAATAAATACTTTATCATTTGAGTCCAACCAGTAATTAGAAAAACGTAAACTTAGTCATTAAACCAATTAGACCAATTGTTTGTAATTTCTTTCATTTCTGCAGAATGTCTGTTGTGTCAGCAACAATTTCCATAATTGTCCAGATGGTCATCGAATACTGAACTGAAACATAAACGTAAATATTTCTGACAATCTGTTTTACTACTAATGTTGATGCTAGTAGCAATAGTTAAAAACGGAAAGAAGTAGCGCAAAAATATCCGGACTTGCAAAATGAATTCAAAAAATCATTTCAATAATGAAAATGTAACAAACCTCATCCAACCAACCGGAACATGAGAGAAGCCATTAAGACGGGATGAAATATAACGTCGTAGGGAGTAAGTATCGTTATTCCGGTATCTAAACGAATATAAAAGTGTATTAAGTGAAATTTACTCTTATGCCTTAAGAAACATTTCATTTCTATCCAACCCATCAATAACTGACACCTTTAAAATCAGCATTATTGATCATGGCTTCGTTCGGATATTTTCTACGTTTACGAACACTACTACCTGTGATAAACGCTGAGGAACGCTAACATATTTTCACACATTACTAGTTTCTGTAACCACAAATACCATTTTGTTATTATTGGTTGTTCAGAACAAACTAGGAAAAACGGATATAATTTGGGCAAAAAATCTCTTGTATCAAAAATGATGCATGAATAACCTTAATTTTGAACTACCCAATGTAGACTCACAACACTGCAGCAATCAAAGCTCATAGCCCTTAAAATTGTTGCAAATTCGATACTCTTAAGATATTGAAATGAATGTAACTGATTCAACTTTTAAAGTCAGTTAATCTATGAGATCTAACAACCTTCTGTTAGCCTTTTTGTAGTATAATAAGCCATGGGTGAATAGTTCTGTGAAGTTCTAAAATGAAATGAATCAGATATTCATTACTCAAAGCTTTGTAATATTTTTCTTCGGCTTATAGATAGTAAACTACTTTTGAAATTGAAAAATAGCTATAATAAACAACTCCAGCATTTCTGTTAATAATAAGATAAGAATATCATTAACTGTGTTCTCTGATAACAATTTTAATGGTTTGGGATTTCACTACCTTAAACAATTTCTCATTCATTAATAATAACATTACACCAAACGTCAATAACAAATTGAAAAAAATACGATGAAATTATATATAGTGAGAAAATTAGTGAAATGCTCATAGACAGTACATGAGAAAGTTCATTTTTCAATTATCAAATACTTCATGATGGTGTACAGCTTGATCTCATGCTAAATCTGGTACTAATAACCGTTTCACTCATGATAAAACCCTTAATATTACATAGGATAGTAAGATAAAAAGCGAAAAATGCACTATTTCATATGTTAACAATTGACTGCAGATACATCTTCTCTTACTTTGAATGGGAGCGTTATAATCAACTCATATCACGTATATATAAGACATGATTCACAAAATGCAATGTTTAACGTTATCTGTCTAGATAAATACGAAACGTGTTAGTCACTCATTTTGTTATTATTTAACCTTCTGTTCTGTGGGTTGTTTTATATTTAACGCAAGTAAATTTTGTGTCATAGTGAAAATCAGTATATTATTAAAAATTTTTTTTGAGTTTCTGTCCTTTTTTTCGCACAAGGTATATCCTATTCAATACCAAACAAAGTGATTTTGAAGTGGTGGAGGAGATTTGTAGCTCAAATGGATGATTTTGATGGACTTCTACCTGAAGTTTGTGCTGATGATATCGTTCAGAAGGACAATGAAAGCTCCACGAGCAAACCAGCTCAGAGAACAAAGCTCCATCAGAAAAGTGATTTCGATTAAGGAAAACTATTTTACATTGTTTTCTCTTTACTTCTTTATGTCAAAAATATATTGACCTCGAAATACATCTGTATGTTTGAGAATAAATACATTGATTACTTCATTAGAATAGTATTGCATTACATTTCATTGTTTTAAACAAGTTCTATTCATTGGGCCGACAAAATATGATTTCATTTTCTTCCACCAAATTGATTCAAAAGTTAAATATACTTTATTCATATGCTTAAACATTGAAAATAGTTCCCATTTAACTAGTTTTTCTTATATTTGTATTGAACAAAGGCTTTAAAAGCTATGAACTGCAGAATTATACATGACAATGTGAATCATGTGTCGTGACATTTCATAAGCTAATTTGTTTCATAGAAACCATCTTTGTATATACATACCAAAAGTCATCTATTCAATAGACCAAAATGACTTACTTATTAATTGATCCATAGAATGAATCCAATGCAAGAACAAGTAACATTAAACGAATTTTTGCTTGTTCACCTTCAGCATGAAGTAGAATTATGTGATATTCATCTAGTGCTAACCAATCATAAACTTTTTGACAAAATACAACCATTGTTGCTAAATTAGGAAAGCTTGTTAAAGAGAATACGCAATTTTGAACCTGAAGTAAGGGAAAATAATAAAAAGTTAAATCAGGCTTTCGTCGTCTTTACTTGTAAAGAACATATCACAGTTCACAAGAAAATAAAACAGTTTTACACTGAAATCAATAGATTTACAACGGAGTAGATGTAGTAGTTATTAGGACGGAGCAGTATTGTAACTCAGTATATCAATTATATTTGTCGTTGTTGTAATGTAATATAATATCTAAAATACTAGCTTCGATAATTATCAGACGCCTAACTAAGACTCGTGAACTACAAACACGAGAGAACCAAGCTGGCTTTAGACCTGGTCGTGGCTGCATCGACCACATATTCACCATTCGTCAGGTTCTAGAACACAGGCATACCTATCGGCGTCCGACGATGGTGGTCTTTCTTGACTTAAAAGCAGCATTTGACTCTGTAGACCGCGAGACTCTGTGGCAGTGTCTGTCATTGAAAGGCGTACCTCAGAAGTACATAAACCTTGTGAAGGCTCTTTACTCGAACACTACTAGTCGAGTCAGGGCTTATGGCGAACTGTCATCTACTTTTACAACCTCAAGTGGTGTCCGTCAAGGCTGCCCACTTTCTCCATTTTTGTTTAACTTCATCATAGACCTATTGATGGAAATAACACTCTCGTCGACTGAATTCTCGGGTATTGATCTCCTTCCAGGAGGTCCACTTATCGACTTAGAATATGCAGATGACATAGTCCTGTTTGGTGAAGACGCTGACAAAATGCAGAGTCTTCTGGTAGCACTAAGCAACAATGCCAGAATGTTTGGGATGCGCTTCTCTCCCTCTAAATGCAAGTTGTTGCTTCAGGACTGGTCTGCGTCAACACCTGAACTAAGGATAGGGAGTGAAGTAGTCGAACGCGTTGACAACTTCACTTATCTTGGAAGTCTGATCAGCCCTAATGGGTTGGTGTCTGACGAAATCTCAGCACGGATTCGTAAAGCTCGTTTGGCTTTTGCCAACTTACGTCACCTTTGGCGGAGGCGAGATATCCGTCTATCAATAAAAGGACGAGTATACTGCGCGGCAGTCCGTTCTGTTTTAATTTACGGCAGCGAAACATGGCCCTTAAGAGTAGAAGACACCCGTAAGCTACTAGTATTTGACCACAGATGCCTTAGAAATATTGCTGGCATCTGCTGGGATCACCGGGTAAGTAATAGTGAGGTTAGACGCAGGGTATTAGGGAATGATGGTAAATCAGTTGATGAGGTTATGAATCTTCATCGACTGAGATGGTTGGGCCACGTGTTACGTATGCCTGAACACCGATTACCACGACGTGCAATGCTAACCGGTATTGGGGATGGTTGGAAGAAAGTTAGGGGCGGCCAAACCAAAACGTGGCATCAGTGCTTGAAGTCAATAACTTCTATTCTGAGCCATGTTGGTAGATGCAGACTACTTGGTTGGGGTCCAGGTGACTATCGTTACCAATGGTTGGAGACTCTTGGTGACATGGCTCAGAATCGATCACAATGGCGTCGGTGTATACACTCTTTGTTTTCCCTTAAACTAAGGGATTAAAATTGCTTTATATCTTTCTTTTACGAACCAATTCTTTCTTCTTGTACTATATTTCTATATGCAATCTTTCTCTTCTATATTACCACCTGTGACCTAACCACTGCTATGAATCCGGTGTTCATCTTGTTGTGCTGATGCGGTATGGCAACCTGGACCGATGCACATATGTGCCTGGTCCTACGTTGTAGCTGACTGAATGTAATCGTAAGATGTTTACAAACTAGGGTTATACACTATAAGTTATTAATATTTTAGTGATAATTAATACTCCGTTGAATTTATTTAACATTTGACTATTTTTTGGTGTATAATAAATCATATGAATTTAACCTTTCTTCTTTCTCTCAACTGTCATATCAATATTTTTACAACCATCAATGTTTTCAATAAACACATTTATACTGGACCGTGATATACAATTCTCCTGGAGTTCCTCTGGGGCTACTGCCGGTCCCAAGCTCGAATAAAACAGGACGGTAGGGAATGAGGTTAGTGACCTCATCCCGTAGAAAACTAACTCGCTAAAAAACACTATTATTAAAATGATAGAAATCATTCGTTTGATGTCTCATTGGTTCTTTATTAGTTTTATGCTTACTTTCTAGTGAATACTGAAACTCATTTGAAATATCTAGACAGACCTAAAGTGTAACACTTAGTTGAAAGCTTACTTTGAGACTGAAAAATGATTAAGAAAGACATTAATTTGCAGATTGTAAACTACAGTTTATACTTCAAGAAATTACACGCATATTTGTAAACATAGTTTTCCCTCACTACAGTTGTCTTTCATTACAGTCGCTAATTGTATTAGTTAGTTTGTATTATGGGAAATCTTTGAGCCATGACGTGTTTAGTCAAAGTTAATTTTTTCCCACTAATATGAAATATTAAACTCTGAATATGCTATTTGTAAAATAATCGAAATTTAAGTACTGAATAGGATGATTTATGATATTTTTTTAAGTGACAAACGTATCCGATTAAAAACAGTTAATGGAAAGTGATCTATTAGATCTTCGTAATGAATATATAAAACAAATCATATGAACAAAATGTTAGCAGAGTTTTGTATTCCCTGATCAAATTAGAGATGAAAACTCTCTTTAGTCTAGCTAAATTTAGATCATAATAACAAGTTAAACGTATGTTTATCGTGTACCAATAAATCTGTCTTTTTAGGCTTCTGCATAACTTTAGATATATTTTTTTGTTTATTCACTGGTAGTGAACAACTCATAGTTACAAAACGTATATTCAGGGAATGAAACTATATGAAAACCACTTAGTCTAATTCACTTTTCATCTCAATAATGAATGTACAGGGGTTTTTGAACCCCAGTCAATATAAAACGAATTTGACAGTCAGATTAGGGACTTAAAGTCAAAGTTAGTCTGTGAACTTTCCGTTAATTAACTGAGTATAACTTTTGCGTGGTTATTTAAATGATTGAAATTTATGTTGGTTATTGCCCAGAAGACATTCAGACAAGATTATTGGACCGAATGACGGAATTATATATATTTCAAACACTGGGATAATTTTAAATATAATTTTTACAAATAATGAATTTTAGTTTGCTTTACCCACTTTGTGAAATATTCTATCCAAACGTAAATTAGTTTGTGAACAATTGAATACCTATGGAAAAAAAAGAAATATTCGAATAAAGGAAAAATTCTTAATTCTTACATACAGTATATTAGACAGACATTTAACATTTTATTTGTAGTTTGTCATCTTTGTGTCGTTTAATATTCATTTATCTGACAAACGTAATTATAAGCATTACACTATATAAATTATTTGGATCACTGAGAGCTATTTAATTGGTCATCTTTTGTCATTTTTAACCACAATTCTATCCTATTTTCGTGAGAACTGTGTTTCACCTAATATTCGGTTAGGAATTTGTATTTTTTACTACAAAAATCAAGTTGACAAATTTTAGATAACCACACAAATAATCAGCACATGTGCGCTTAACTCGTGACACTACGATTCTAAACCTTAAAAGGACATTAATCTTACTGAAGACACACATCAAGATTTGTTCAAGAACAGGAACCAAATATTTCTATGTGGTCACGATCAAAGACTTTCTGTACGAATCGCTTATCTGCCAACCAGAAGCTTACATCTTTCAGCAGTTAATGTAATTCAGATCTAGTGAGCCATTTTCACATCTTTTATTTGTTTGACGTTCAGTGTTTAATGCTGGTAATCTCGAACTTAAGCTTGCAACTAAAGCGCTATTAAATACAGGACTACGTATTAGCAAATGTTCAATATACTATTCCTTTAACAGGCAAGTATCATTCGTCCCCAGAAGTGTTACTCATTAAGTTATTATGTTTAATTTTCAATCAAGTGAGTTCTGTATCATTTATCTAAATTATAATTCCCATAACATATAAACATTATCTACTTAATACTAGACGAGTCATTTATAATGAAACAAAACTGTTGTGGTTATAATTTTGTCTAATGAATCACTCAGTACAACTTGTCAATAGTTAGTTTGTTGTTTAGTCATTTTTTAAAATTCCTAATTACTTATCATTAAAGTAAAGTAATTGGTTATCGATCTTCCAAATTGATAGGAAAAGACTGATACTATAAATTATCCTGCCTAGCCAATAAATCTATTTAAACCATTCTGATATAAACAGGCATTCAGTACCACTGATATTCGCAGGGCAAGTGGGAGACTTTAAATATATTACATAGATCTAGTAATCTACATTCATTGCAGATCAAATTAGGAAAGAGGAAGAATACATATACCATTATCTTTAAAGCATTATCAACTTAAGTAAATAAACGGCGCCTATTAAATAGAAGACCATTCGTCCAGATAAATAAACTATGGAAGAAACATTCTCTAATAAACGCCAAATAAAATCTTGATGTAACGTGTAGTATTAAGATCTTTATTTGATGATTACTGTATTGGTTATAGTAAAACATAAGACATTTTTAAAATCCTATAAATGTAGGAAAATTGTATTATAATTGTATCTAGTTGACACTTTTCTATATTACATTAAAGAAAGTAAACTAAACACAGTTTTAATTATGGTTCAGTGGTAAGAATAACAATCTATATTTAATTTACAACTTTACACAACCGATTTAAAGCTGAATTTTATTGTAAATATAAATAAGCCTATAAACTACATTCATTCATACCTTACATTATTGATTTATGGCATTATGCATTATCAGGATACAATTTATTATTAGTTAATTATAACTAGCATGTTAAATTGTCAACTAAATTAATATTATTATCAGTCGATGGTTAAGACTATATTCAAAATGTTAATTATATTTTAAGTTCTTGAGATGGTAGAGAAGATTCATAGTTCAGGTGGATGATTTTGATGGATTTTTGTTCTTTGACTTGGATGGTTTGGTCGTGGAAATTTCATCGTTATTCTGAACGATATCATCAGCACAAAATTCAGGTAGAGGATTTGTGCTGATGATATCGTTCAAAATAACGATGAAAACTTCACGACCAAACCATCCTGGTTACAGAACAAAACTCTATCAAAATATTTTAAGTTCTTCCCATAGTGCGTATTCATGTTAACCGTTTATTTAAGATATATGAACTTTAATCTTTAGTCAAACAATTATTTTTTAGAAACTATTGTATTTATCTGTTCTGTGATCTAATTAAATTAATGCTTTTCAAATAGTGATTAGCAGATAATAATCTAATAAATTAGGATGTTATTGTTAGTTATGGCCATGACTAACTAATCGAATCGTTGCTTAAACGTTCACTACGTCAATATGGTCTGATTTATCTATAGATTATCCCTGTTGCATGTGACCTACTAATTGAAGGACATTATTATCCTATATATTAGTGTGAATCATAATTTTCTTTTCATTTCGATAAGACACGCAATATTGGTCTGTATGTTTATGCGATCCAAATAATGGATATAATTCATTTATTTATTGTACTAATCAAATTTTTTTTACGTTTAGAAACAGATCAAGTTAAAAGCCAAGTTGCCTTTGTTCTTACTACAGCTTTCAGATAGGCTCTGTGGTCGGCAGCATCGCGTTCATGGTTCCAGTAGCATATCTGTAGGACAAATTAAATCCAATAGTTATTCTGTTGGAATTTTTATTCATAATATTTCCAAGTTGATCAACGAAATAATGTGTATATAATTGTTATAACTTGTGGTTTGTATCCTTGGTTCTTTGTTTTTCACCCCGTCGCCAATTGTTATAACTCTCGGTTTTACTTCGTCTAATGTTATAACGGTTGGGTTTCCACTTTTACACGTATAGGATGTTAATTTACCTTAGACGAATATCTACACTAGATTCCCCTTCCTGTGTCTATTCTACAAGACTCAACACAACTCAGATCAAGAACGTGTGATTAGCCTGACCACAACGTAAATATATTCCCAAGCCAAAACCCGACACAACCCCAACAACAATGAACAATCAATAATGAGTGAGTCATAATAACAAGGATAGGGGAATATATAACTCATCTGACACCTGTCAAACTATCTACATGTCTGACTAAGCAGACAGCCAGTTATTATCACTCTCGCCCACACATCAATAATGATTATCATTGAATAGTTCATTTCAATATTAAATACTTGACTGTAAGGTTTCTTTAACCTATTACATAGAATTTATTTATCAAAGATCTTATTCAGACACTAAACATTTTAAACATTATCTAACATCTGTAACACTTAACAGCACAAATGAATACAAAGATGGATAGTAGCTAGCAGTGGAATCCAGGACGCGCGTTTCGTCCTGGATTCTAATGCTAGCCACTATCTATCTTTTCCTATAATGTTTGCAAATTAAGGCAATATCGAAGCAATCCGCACAGTATGCACATCTGCCAATAAGTGACTGATCAACTGCAGTCCTAAACACCAATGGGAAGATTCAAGTAAAACAATACCAAGTGAACAAATTAATACAGTTTATTTTAGCAATGATTATGTATGTTGAGTGTATCCTACTCAGTAAAGTAAATTTAAAACTACAGCTGTTTATTATGCCTCAATTAATGATAACAAATTAGTATCCAAACGTTCAAACTACATACATTGTAATGTGAACACTTGTGATACTACCCGGTTAACATGTTCGGAGTAGATATGATACAGCTAGGGCCTGAAATTCAATAACCGAGGCTTTCGTATTTTACTCACTGAGTTATGGCCTTTTTTGTATATCTAGTGTCTATGCTGCTGTAATTTTATCGTACCCTCAGTAAAATGACTGGTAGATAAACACCCAACAGCTTCTTCACTCATAAATAAACAGAAACCTTCATTTCTTACGGAATAATAGTTTAAAGGGACAATGCAAATAGATTAAATTTGTTGATTATGACGACATAATTTACACCACTGTAATTAATAAATATATTGAATGAAATGTACTGATTTACCAAAACTTGTGCACCATTTGTTATCATATTTAAACGTTTATATGCCTGTTTCACATCTTGTTTCGACTGTTCAACAGGTACATTTTCCGGTAGAATAGTGGCTAAAAATGGAATAAAACGTGTTTAGAAGGCTTGTACGCACATTAGCATAAATCTACACGAAATGTTTAAAATAATAGAAACCAAAATATGACGAATCAATGCTTTTTATGGGTCATTTGATTTTCGCTTCAACTAAGACTGAATTTCTTTGATTCTGTGCTAGGACAGTTGACATAATTCCCCATTTTTATAGTTTGCGCTGTGGACTGATTTTATCATGAGAAATACTGAAAATCATCAGCCACTGGATAGCCATTCTTCTTAGTATGACACTAAAGACGTACCAGAGATCAAACATATGCTTTTACTAAAAAAACATCACAGTATTCAAAATTGCAGTGAATTTTATTATAAAATAAATACAATTGATAGATTTCCCAACCTCAACATGTTATTAGTTAATTCGTTCGATTCAAAGATTCCGAATATTTACTTTTTATTAAACATAACGAAATGTAAAACCAAGTTCTTAATCATCGTTTCTAAAACTGGGAAACAGTAAATTTGGTTCCAGTGCAAAGTCCCAAATCTCTAATCGAAAACTACAGAGTTAAATATTCTACACATTGTTGCTCGCTATCTTAAGTACTTTCAATTTCCTCTCTTTACCAACCAAAGTCTAGAATTTAAGCGGACTAGATAAGGACATTTTTGTTTTTTCAATTTTTTAAACCAGGTTGTAGAAAAAATGTAACTGAAAACAAAATCCATGCCATTGGGTTTCGTTATGAATTTGAATTAAGCAAAAACAACAACTGATACAGAATAACATGAATTCATTATATTTTATGATTTCACAAAATATTTCAGTCACATGACAATCTATAACGTAGGGTATTTTGTCGGAATCGGGTCGACAAATCATTTCAAATCAATGACAATATTTTTTTCTGAGGATTAAACAGTCGTTAAATTTCGATTGCATAACCCTTATATACTCAGGTCTCTTACACCACTTGGAGGAGCATAGGTCGCTCGTCAGGGTTCTCCATCGAACTCTGTCCTTAGTTCTCCTCTCCTCCCCTCACTTTTTTAATGTCTGACTCCAATTCTTGACGCAATGTGTTCCCTGGTCTTCCTATTTTCCTTGTCCCTCTCAGAATTTCAAGTTTTAGTGGTAGTTCTACAAGTTTCATCTCCATAATGTAGAACTGTCTTGACGTTCGTAACGAACATTCTGATTTTGATGTTGGCTGACAGATAGCTGTTTTGAGTTTCATATGTTTTTCAATTGTAAGAATATTCCCATTGTGATATCAATTCATGTCTCTACATCTGTATCCGAATTTCATTCTTTATCGATGATGCTCCTATGGTACGTGTAAGTTTCCACCCCTTCCATAGCTACACATCAAGTGTGGTTTGGTGTCCTCTGTTTTGTATTTCAGTATCTTGCTTTTTTCCCATGTACATGTTGAGATCTACTGCTTCAGAAGCTGCCACAACACTGAATATCTTCATCCACAATTATTGCTGGGTATGGGATAGAAGAGCCAGGTCATCTGCAAAGTTCAAACCGTCTAGCCACAAAACTCTGTTCATTACATTCCGTGCTTCCCCTCAGACATGGAAGTCTTCAAAATCGATTCGACAACCAGGAAAAGAGGAAGGTTCAGAGCAAGCAGCCTTGTCTGACAGCGGTTTACAATTGAAGTTCATCTGTCAGCAGTCCTACATGCACCATTTTGCACTGTAGTTCATCATATGAATTCCAAATGATGTTCACGATTTTCACAGCTACTCTCACCACAGTGTCGAAGAAGTTCCCATAATGTATCTCCTATCCACACTGTCATATACTTTTCATAATCAAGGAAGCTAATATATAGTGAGAAGTTCCACTCAATTGATTATTCAACGATGATTCGTAGTGTCGCTATTTGGTGTGTGCATGACCGATCCTTACGAAATCCAAGCTGTTGATCTCGACGTCGGTCGTCAACTGAATCTTTCATCAGGTTCAGAAATACTCTGTTGAACACCTTTCCTATTGTTGACAATAATGTGGCACCTCTGTAGTTCTCATATTATCTCAGGTCTCTTTGTTTGTTGTTTTGATGAGATATCCTTCTTTCCAGTCTGTCAGTGACACTTGTTCTTCCTTCCAAATCTTCCTGAATAGAGTGTGGAGCATGTTTGTAGTTACTTGTATATCTGAGTTTAGTGCTTCAACTGGTACGTTGTCAGTTTCGACTGCTTTCCCACTCTTGATTTGTCTGATGACCGATCATCTTGATTTTTCCTATCATTGCTGAAGTGACATCTATAGGAATGTATGTGTGATACTTCGATGTCCGGCTGATTCAATGAAACTGGTCTATTCAAGATTTCCTCGATGTGTTCTCCCCATCTGTTCCTCTGTTCTTGAATATAATTGATTGTCTTGCCTTTTATGTCGTTGACTGGTCGTTCTGGTTTACTATATTTCCCTTCCATTTTCTTCTTTGTGTCATATGGTTGTCTCCTGTTACCCTATCCTCTGGCGTTGATAGCCCCTAAGCGTATTTCTACTTATCGACCCTAAGGATCTTCTTCACTCTCATGTCCACTTTAGTGTATTCGTCCTATGCCTTGACTTTCTCTTTTCTTGTTCGGCCGTTGTTAATTGCTGTCTTCCTGTTTTTTTTCTTTCTCGTGTATTGTTTATGGTTCCTCTAAAATTTCACTGCTTATTATGACGATTATTGCGGCCCAGAACCTCCTGACACCTTGATGTCAATGATTCTCCATAGTGATATCTTCTTCTTTTAGTAGATTTTGTAGGGCTCAAAACCTGTTGTTGAGAGCTATCTTGAATTATATTTGTTTGTCAGTATCTCGAAGGAAGGCTGTATGAACATTTGTAATCCTGTTTCTCCAGTTGTCTGTTGCTTCTCTACCCTCCCTTTCATCATAGCCACAACCAGGTGGTGATCTGAAGCTAAGTAAGCTCTTCTATTGGGTCCCATATCTTCCATTAAAATTCTGAATTTTTTATGATGCTGGAGATGAAATTATGAAGAGACGCTTCAAGTGGATAGGAAATACATCCAGAAATCATCTGACTGCATCAAAAGGTAAGAGCTTACTTGAAATGCAGAAGTTATAAGGAAAACAATTACACCAAGGAACGAATAGCGTCGGTAATTGGAGGCAGACATAAAAAAAATGAATAGAACTTAGAAATAACTGTAGAGGAGAATGGAGAATAGAGTTCAATGAAGAACCCTGACGAGCGACCTACGCTCCTCCACGTGGTGTAATAGGCGTGTTTAAGTAAGTAAATATGATCGATTTGGTTATGTATTATGACTTTTAATTATAATAGTTCAGCTAACCAAGAGTGATATTTACTGTTATTCTTCTTTTACCAATAAATATAAATCATGACAGAGTGATAGTTGAAATATAATGTAAGCACGCTGATGATGCTATTTAGAAAGAACATTGAAGATCCATGAACAAACCCGTTTATTTCTGACGCTTAATATCACCAGAAAACAAACATTTTGTTAAAAGAAATAGATATATGTACATCAGAATTTCCTCTATTATCGAGCTCCCTCTCTTCACAATTTGTATTATTTCAAAAATTATCCAATCATAGAAATAATACAAGTGATACTGAAATTAAATTCTTTTTTTATCACCACGTTTCTAAACTTCAAATCTTAAGTTCTACAAGATTCTCATAGTTTTAAGAGATGTAATGCTTTTTCACTGTTACAATCGGCATAATTCTTTTTCTTGAGCTGTTTACAGTTAACAATCATCTCATGAAATAAAAAAAATATTTAATTTCCTTATGAATTTTCACTTTTCACAAATCACTTACCAAAAATTCGTGAAGTTAATTGATCTAAACGAGCATTCTGTTCGGTAATTGAACATCTGAATAATATGAAATAAAACACAGAAATGAACTTATTTTGTGATTTGCACACATTCATACACACAGAATCCCTGTCTAAACTGTCTAATAAGCAGTATTGAGAAATTGAGGAAACTGGTGAACCTCAGAGTATACTTTAGTTACTACATAAATAATTTGATGTATTAAAATTAAGTGAATAAGTAGTGAATATAAACTAATCACAGCGTTTAACAGAGAGTGATGTTTATTTTGAAGAAAATTAGAAAATCACTGAAACCTATGTTTTTTATAAAGTAGTTAATCAAACAATGCTGTCTACTCTCTTCCTTCCTCTTTCTTCTGGTGGTCGACTGGATTATGAAGACCTTGACATCTGAGGGAAAACACGCAATAAAATGGACAGCTCAAAATCAATTAGACGATTTGGACTTCGCAGATCACCTAGCCCTCCCATCGCATACAAATGAACAAATGCAGATAAAGACAGCCAGTGTAACAGCAGTCTCTGCATCAGTAGGCCTCAACATACACGGAGTTGAAACTGCGAGAACTACAACAACCACCATCAGGAAGGTGTAAGTATTTATAAATGGGTGTCTACGCAAGATACTTAACATCCATTGGCCGGATACCATCAATAACAGCCTTTCTGTGGTAGAGAACAAACCAGCTTCCAGCTGAAAAAGAAATTAGGAAAAGACGATGGGAATGGATAGGCCATACATTACGCAAATCATCGATCTGCACCTCGAGACAAGCCCTAACTTGGAATCCTGAAGAGAAGCGGAAAAGAGGAAGGACAAAGAACACATTACGTCGGGAAAGAGAATCAGACTTGAAAAAGATGAACAACAACTGGAAAGAGCTGGAAAGGATTGCCCAGGACAGGGTTGGATGGAGAATGCTAGTGAGCGGCCTATGCTCCTTCACGAGTAGTAACAGGGGTAAGTAAGTAAGTAACCAGTTGTTCAGGTATTATCAAAATACAATCTTCTCAACATATTTAGTTACATCAGTAAACATGGAAGTGATGAAAAACGACGGTAAATAATAATGTTCATTATATGTCAAGGTCCCGAGAGATTCAATGAAACAAATTTTCATCTACAATATATATTGTATACTTAATACATAAAATAGGATAGTTAATTTCCTTGGTTTTATATAATCCACAATAGTATAATCTCCTTTAAAAGTAAACTTTTTAATAGCTTCAACGACGGTCTGTCCAATACAGACACTCATCAAATTCCTATTAACAAAAAGATGATCTATCAAATCGTAGGAAACAATTGTTTGCACATATATTCCCGAAGATGTCGGTGTGTACCAAAGAAAAAATCGTTTACAATGACTCATTCAACTGATGGTAAATGTTTACAAAACAACCACGTTGAATTTTCGTAAAAATAGACTATGTGTTATTCTTTTTGTTCTCTAAAAAGAACAAAACATAATCCATTTTGTTAATGATATATTTCGCTCCTAATATATTTGTTTAACAATGATGATAGGCGTAGTGAGAAAAAAAATATTTTTTTAAAAAGAATTTAGCTAAAACAAAGTGTAACTATGGTTATAAAAAATGTTTAGAAGAAAAATGCTTTAATCACTGTTTGATGGGCAAAAAAGCGTTACACATATGCCTCGTTGGCGAAGCATCCTAAATAAATTCGAGAAATTTCAGCCAATCAGGAGACAGACAGTGTACAATAACAATATATTATACAAAATGAAAAACGTGTAGTGGATACATTTGTTTAATATGGTTAAAAACTTTTTAAGGTTAAAAGAGGCTCTACCGTTACACATGATACAGGAACTCAACCATGTGACTTCATAATAGTCGACCTCTGGAGTCATGATTAGGTCGCAAAAATTTATTCTAACCTCGACCACATTGCTTCTATAATATTTGTGTCTACTCCGATTGTGGGGTCTACAAAATGCGGCTTGTGGACGATGACACGTGGCATATAATCAAGTCTATGTAAGCATCGATTCATTCTCAGTCATCCGTGTACATTGTGGTTCCCGGCTGCACATACTCTCGTATAACTGGTAGTATGGTTGTAGCTTGTCGGTTTCTATAGCGTTGGAAGTGTCTTTTTTTGAGACTATCTATCGTATATACCAAGGCCTACTTATGTTTATTTATGGAAGTGCTAATTACACAGAGAAAAAATGAAAGTGATAAAGTGTTCAGTGTAAATAAAATGAATTAATGATATTCTATTATTATTCTTGCTCTATTCAAAGGTATCATAATCGACACCATGACCGCTCAATGCAACAATATATTTATCTAAAATTAGATCCAACCACTTTCAAAACAAATATCACTCAAGTAAATTATTTTTACACTATCATACACCATATTACATAAAATTATTTAAGAGAACTGTGTCCAAACAACTAAACCTCCAGGTCATATGGAAAAAATGAGACAAGTGTTCAGTGCTTTCTGATTTTGAATATACCTATAGATAATATAAGTTTATGATAAAAATTACTCTCATTTTATAGAAAAAGGTCTCTACGAAAAAAATATATTGGAAATACATGTGTTCGTTAACATGTCAAGTATAAAAGTAAATAATGGATATCTTATGTATTGTTGTTTACCTATTTGCCACTTTGTCACGTTGTAGACTTAGTACCTGCTGTTTTGTTATTTATATGAGACAATTATATTGTGTCTGCTAAAATAAAAATTAAATGAGTCATTTTATAACAAGAAATCCTAATTCATCGAAAAACCTGAAGAGATGAATAGCGAAAATATTAGACCAGAAAAAACAACAACTGAATAATCAATTAGAATGCAGTTTAAACTGTGACTCAGACAACAAAATGAAATAGGGTCAATGTTTGTTTACAAATATATTCGAATGTTAAATATCCCAAACTGTAATGTACGCAAAAGTAACGATTAGGAATTATTTTGTTTTTACCGGTTGTTTAGGCAAGAAAAATAATTGAATCATATATAATTCTACACCATCAACTTTGAGATGGTTATTCAAATATTATTTAAATATTAACTTAGTATTGAGCAATAACTACTAACCATGTGACCACTAGTGACTAGCTTCATGAAGGAATTCTCGGAGTTCTAGTGAGAAGCCGTGACCAGTGGAGTCCAATCGATGTCTGGTAGAGACAGATATCTACCTCAGTACAGTGGAAGATGGTCAGGCAATTTCACGGACTGTTTGAGGTTAGACAGTAAAACCTCTGGATAACAACCAGGTCAGTGGTCTGAAGGTTAAACGTTTGCGCACGAGACAGAAGGCCCTGGGTTTGAATTCCACATGCGAGATCGTGAATGCGTACCGCTGTGGTATCCCATACTAGGATAGAACGTTCGTCCATTACTTCCAGGTTCTCAATGGTGATCTAACATTGATTGGTTCATGAACTCAATTACATTATTAAACTATACTTATCTATGAATTTCGACATAAATCTTATCATATTTAAGACCTATTTACTTATTAAAATTAAGTTTTATTTTTACTTGTGAACTTTAAGTAACTGATACCTGTTAAGGTAAACTTTCTTCTGAAATATTTCCATGTCGTAACTTGTTTTCAAAGCTTATTTTATTTATCAGCAACGAGATTATTACATTTAATTATTGAAATATGTATACGTCATTAGAAATTGTGAATAAGCCTTTTTTTTAAATGTTTGCCTTTGTAAGTATATTCATGAAATAAACAATAAACAATATCATGAAACTGAGACTCACATTTCTTGACATTCTAAATCAGTTACTTTTTCGGAATACTCCTCAAACGAAATATTGTCCATCTGTAACATAAATGTTGAAGTATCACAATTTATTGAGTTAATAAGAAAAAAGTTATGCAAACATCAGCTGTATGCTTTTTCTACTGTCCTGACGTCACTTTAAATGAAACAACGTAAGTGAATTATAAGAACGGTTTATGAAAATTAGATATTTACACTGACTAATCAGTGATTAGTAACCGATCAGTAATATTGACAATGAATTTGCAATCTTTCCACTAGTTTAAGTGACTCAACATGCAGGCACCATGTTTGAATGTTAGACGGAATTGAATTTAGTTGACGATAAACCATGGACCCTGATTATAACTGTCAGCCGGCATGAAACCAGTGTCCGAGTTTTCCTGTAGTCTAACTCTAGCCATTTAACTCAGATATACTGACTATACACTAAAGCAGAAAATCAGAAATAAAATCCTTTATTCATAATGTGAACACACTTGATTAGACTTCAAGCAAAACATGTTCCAAAAATACAAAAGTATTAGAAGAATCATTAATATACAATTATCATAAATTAAGATTTATCAGTATTGATTATCTCTATAAAAATCAAATCTAATCTAATTTTTCTCATTAGTATCTTGACTTTCACCTTGACAGCAAGTCATTACTTTTAATTTCTGTACTGATAGACGAAGATTTAAATGATTATGAAGGCATTGTGATTTCCCTATTGTTACAGACAGACATTTTTAGAAAGCTTCATCAAAAACAGTGTATAGGCAAAGGTTTGTCTACTACCTGGCTCCTTTAGATATTCAATACCCGATGTATGTTTTTTAGATTAAGTGAATCCAATTGTTAAGAGTAATAAACAATACGAAGCAAAAATTTAATGTTTACAAAAAACATATGCGATTCATAGAGAAAATCAGTTTTATTTTAAAAGTTAAATCGTTGACGTTTCAAATTGAAATCATCAGTGGAATAATGAGAAATCAAAAAGTTTAAAATAATCACTACTTAAGGTAAATCGGAACAATATACATTCAGGTGATAATTATGATGTCCCTAGTAATATATAAATGTTTTTCAGTTAGATATTACTTGTGAATATGTTAGTAAAAGTGACAAACAGAGTCTTCCTCTCTTAGATAACTGAGTTTATACTAGATGACAATTACATCCACTGATAACCGTTATTCGAATCCTAATGATTGATTCAAGGACGACTGATTCCTACCGAATATTCAGTCATATTGCTTCCAACAGATAAATTATTGAAAATTAGGCGATAATGAATGATGAATGATCAATTTAATAAGTGACTCATTAGAAAGTTAACTTTACAGTTTGGAATCAACAAAATTTTCATCAGATAAAAGGCGTAAAATTTAAATTAAATTTTATCAAACTTACTTGTTCAACTAGTTCATTTTCATTTATAAAAGATTTTACTTTGTCAGTTACATCTTGCTTTTCAACTTCACTTTCAATAATAATTGGAACAGCGAAACGAGGTTTCTTTTTTAATACTCCACGTGGTTCACTCGGGAATACATGAACTGAATCAGATGTTTGCGAAGTCTGTTTAAAAAGGTAGATATTAGAATAAGCAGAACATTAAAATAAGTTACCTGAATGTATAGTCTTCAAATAATACTATCATCAATTTAAGTGGCTTGGAATTTCATTTTCACTTACCCGAATAGCAATTTGTGTTATGTATTTATGATATGTATAATCGATTATTGTACTGATTGTTTGAATATTTCTGTTGATGTGAAGGACCGCAATTAAATAGTTTTCTATTGATATATGTACATCCTGTTCGGTATATCCAACAGAAATGTCCCAAATAGACGAAATGCACGTCCTGGACTCCACTGTTAGGTGCTATCTCTACTAATAATAAAACTTTTTCTTTTCAGAAATCTATATATTAAATAGTCGTGAAAAGGATACTAAACGATAACATTTGAAGATTGACTGTTGAAGACTATCGTTTTGAATCAGATACAAGTTCTTATACAAGGTTTTAATCAAGCTAAGCTTACAATGGCATAACGATTTCATAAATTACGCTAATAGACACCTAATGTTAAAAAGCATTTTACATTATAATCAGACGTTAGAAAGGGCTATGCCTGCGCAATTCAAATTTTTCCCACAAATCAAGAACTATAGTTAATTTAGTGCAAACATAACTCACATTTTTAAAGACAACCCTAAGCAAACACAGAGCTTGGAAAATGAAGACCGAGCTTCTTTAGCAAAATACAAATATATTAAACTAGCAGCCTATTAATGAAAGCTAACGTATTCGGCTCGATTCCATTTGTAAAGATCATCGCCAAAATATAAGTACACTCTGCTAACAAGTATCGAATAGAACAAAACTACCATTCTAGATTCTGCTACTAACCACAATCGCTTTATTCTATAAATCTCGTAAGCAATCAATTCAACAACACTTTGGTTTTATCCCAAACTAGTTTTTGACTTCTTACTCTAAAAAGATTAAACATTCATTTTATTGTACTTGTTAAATCTAAAAAAGATGAAAACAACTATCAATCTATTCATTTGTCTAGTTTCCACGAGAAATGATGATAAGCTTCATAGTTATTAATCTTGTCAAAAATTTACACAAGACATATGGTAAATTTGGAAACGTTAACTGATTTGAATTAATGTGAACTGTGAGTCATGTTCATTCAGATCCAAAAATTTTAAAGTCTGGATGTACTAGAAAACAGTAAACAAATGTATCACTTACATGTTCTGGACCCGATTATCTATGAGATTTTACTTGTGTATGTAATCGAAGAGTTCAAAACTAGGTAAAAACATCTACCAAGTAGTTATCATCTTTAAATAATTTAAAAATAACATCATTTGGTGCTTAATATTACAGTGAAATCAGAACTATCGTAATAAAATATATTGATTTCTTATTTAGGTTTAGAATTAAGTAAATAAATGACACGTTGTATGTCGGATTTCATTCTAACACATTATCAGCATTAATATAGAGTGATTACAATCCTCGAATTTAATCAAAGTCCTACTGGTTTCACAGGCTTATATTCTACTGACGCGTGGTGCTTGAGTTCTACCATAAATAATCAAATTGTCAGAATTCACTTCGTCACAATCGTCGAATTCCACTAAATACTGATGAAGTTTCTTTTTGTTTGTTCCTTATTATAACCAACCTACTGAATACAAACCATTCTGAATAACATTTTGTATACATATTGAGTTCAGCATAAGGTCATACTTAATCAATATTGTCCAAATCACTGAATGTTTAAAAGATAATCTCAATATATTTGATGGAAGTCTTATTAGCGCTAGAAACATAGCATGTAATCAATCCGTAAGAAGCTGTAGAATAACCTCATTTTTATTTTTTGAAGTTCATAGTAGAATTAAAAGCTTGTTAATGGTTAGAAAGCACAGATAACCATTAGTTACTCAACGTAACTTTACAATTTAATGGCTGAATTAGTGCATACAGAATATGAGTCAAGATGAAGATACAAACACTGGTGTAATTTAAGGTAAGACTGTAGTTTTTGGACGACTTCGAGTGACGCTTAAGAAATATTGGGAAAATTCGCTAATTTGCTATGTTCAAAAGTGCGTTATTGTTGTGACAGGTGTCCGGAATCTGATAGTGATGCACGATGTGCTAAGCGCTAAACCTAGCGACTGACTACTTGAGCGAGAAGGCACATTAGGCTATCGGATAAACGCTCAAATACTCATATTTATACAACTCTACCCTTTACGAAATTAATCCATTTCCTGGCCAATGAAGTGCAATTGTCCTTCAGGTCAATACTGATCATCATCGACTGGCCTCCTCATTAGGCTACTTCTGACTGGGTCACTATATCAGTTATTAATTAGCGTGAAGAATTATAATTAGTATTTAGAGTTGGATTAGGGTAAGGAATGATAGTAAGGGTTTTCATCGCGAACTGACATCGACAATAATGACATAATTCTATATAACCATATGTTTAAATGAATTCCGCACCGAAATCCAAGACTCATTGTCTAATTTTATTGCTTCGTCCATAAACTATAGTCACGCCGTAAATTAATACATCTCTTCTTCACAGGTCACCATTAATTTTTTTAAACTTGAAGCCAATCAATAAGCCAAATAAACAACGATAACAGTAACATTTCAATACTTTAATAAGTTTGTCAATCGGTAAGGTGATTCAGATAACTTATGTCACTAGATTAGTCACTGATTAGTATTACGTTTATTAAGAGAGAAAGTAACTGCTTATTGATATGGAAACCTTACATATTATAAACTGTATAAACAATGAATGACAAACAGTGTAACATGATTCACTGTTCTTTAAAAAATGTAATACGGTAGAATCACATTTGATGGAAGTAACAGTGAATACTGAATTGAGAGATAATGATCGAATGAATAATTCATTAGAAATATCAAAGTATAATCATAAAACTTTTGAGTTGATTAAGTTGAAAAATAATGTTGAAGGAAATTAAATAACAGTGCATAGAATGATATGTGAGTTGAATGTAATCTCCAGCTTTTATGTCGATAAATTGGAAACAGTCGGAACTGAAGGTACAGTATGAGACCTATGTGACTACGTGTGCACGATAATGATGGATAGCTTCTTTATCACTGAAATCTAGTAACACACTCAAACTATGCATCCATCGATTCCTAGGTAATAATCCGTTCGTACTTCTAAATAACCCATCCTTATCATCCAACCTAACCCTCTTCGTCCTTATTCTCTACTGGAAATCAGATACTCACTTTTGTATCGTCAAGCATTTATTCACATTCCTAACAGAAATCATAAAAATCTGTACGTGATAGACTTACATTTCACATGACTTAACAATCAACAGTACCATTGTTTGTATTGACCTCTACTGTTTGAATTTCAGATCGGGGAAAAATACAAAATAATTGGTTAGTGAGATTTCGTATGAATTCTGAGATTTGAATTTCGTGCTACTAGACTCTAATCATCAAGGTGTATTATCAGTGAAATTGGAAGAATCTTCAAAATGCAACAGTGGTGTGTAAGTTGTGATACTTTGTTCCCAATAAATCCAATACTATGTATAATATATACTAATATTTATGGCTTGGCTAGAAATCACTACAACGTAGATCTATTTCATAGTGAAATTAACGAAATCAGTTATGCATCAATAGTTTCGCTTACATTACTTACTTCATATTCTTCGAAGGTTAAATTTAGTGGATCCTGTACAATATTGTTCACTTCCATTGGCTCAATTGTTATGAGTGATTCAAACTCAGTGCTCTCATTTAAATTCAGATGTTTTTTATTCCAATCCATATTGTCAGGAGTTCACAAACGTAAAGTAATTTGGTAAGACTTAAGTTTTATTACATTTGCATATTGTGTATAATGTGAAGAATAAAAAAATATTTGAGATATTTCGCTTATGCTAACCAACCGAAGTCCATTTCGTCTCGAAGTAATTGATAGTCTTTTAAAGTCTGAAAAAGACAAGATAAAAGGTCAATTAGTATTACATCATTAATAACGTTGGTGTAGTTTTGTTCTCTGAGCTGGATTGTTTCGACTTGAAGCTCTCATTATTCTTTCGGACAACATCATTAGTAAAAAATCCAGATAGAAGTGAAGTGTTCGAACTTCGTGCTAATGATGCTCAGAAAAACAATGAATGTCCAATGACCAAACTATCCAGTTCCATCTAAATCACCCACCTGGAGTACTAATCTTTTACATCATCTTGTAATCATTATTAACGTCTTCAATAAACTCAAGATATTTATTATCAAAATAATATTCCCCACAAAGTAACATTAACAAGAGAATGGTTGAAATCTGAGGTCAATGAACAAGTGTTTCATTTTAGTTTGAAACTTCCTAGCAGTATTCATGCACAAAATTAAACATACTTGAACTTAAAACTTTCAAGTTTCTGAGCTATCATGATATATCCACATCACACAATAAACATCTTTTGGATTACATAAACAACCTCGGACAAACATAGATCTATCACGAATACCATAAAACATCATCATTCCTGAGTAGCTCATTGGTTCAGTAGAGTTGTGAAACCCATTTCAGAGTAAGTTATTAGAGAAGACATAGTTTTTTAACAATTTAACTGTTTGCTATGACTAATTTTCATCTTGGATGGACATCAGCGATTAAATAAATGAAAATCAAGATATCCAGAAAACTAATACGAAATAACCATCAAATGTATACTGATATTTGTGAACCATCTTCGTCTTATAAAAGTGGCAAAAAAATGCATATTACATGTTATTAGCTAAGACAGAACGAAATTTTCTTTAATAATTTCTTCTATGTATTAATTATTGGGGATGTTCTAAAATGTTTTAAGTGTTGTTGTTTATTTTGAAAAATTTAAATGAATATTCTCATGTATGATGAAATACAACTAATCCTAGAGCAGATTTGTAGCTCAGTTGGACGATTTTGGTAGACTTCTATCTGAAGTTTGTGCTGATGATAACGTTCAGAAGAACGATGAAAACTTCACTACTAAACCATCGACCTCAGAGAACAAAACTCCACCAAGAATAACTAATCCTATTTTTTTCTATCGATTGAGAATTGTTTTCAATGAATGAAATTGAAGTGTTGATGTATGTTAGGGCAGTAGTTAATCAAAGATATCGTTTTTTACAGGACACTTTCAATTATACACAGTTTGTGCTTGCTTTCAACAAAACGCACGGCTATAATCAAAATCCAATATTTAAATTCCATATTGAATACATCATCACACTGTTTCACTACCCATTTATCATATTTAAGGTTAAGATATTTGATAATTTAATTTTTATCAACAGAATATGAATCGTGTGTAGATTGAGATCCGACAAAACAATACCGGTGAGGATTCAAGTGGATAAAATAAGTCGACATAATTATTTATGTTTATCAACCACACGTTCATTGGTCACCACTTGATATAAAGATACTCCATTATTATTTCACTCAACTCAGTAGTTTGATCTTGTATGGGATCGTGAGTCCTAAATGTTGAAAAGTCTTAATCATTGATGAAATAGTCATTTTTTCCGACCAGTTTGCAATTAATAACCATCTGTGTTGAAAATGAAATTTAAAATGTTTACAATAGTTGTTTCGAATAAACGGTGAATCACTTCATGAAAAGTAATCCAAAACTACCGTAAAATATAAACAATTAGAGATCCAAAGAAATTACATTAATTTAATTTTATTTATATGTTACTTGAGGATTGATGTGTTTTATGCAATCATATGAAACCCAATTTCATTAGAAGGTATTCATTGATATACAGTTTTTTGTAAACAACAAATTATGATTGCAAACATTTTATTATTAGCTAAACTTATAAAATCTCAAATCTTATTTGATAAAACGTTTTTTGTAGAATACGTTGTAAGCAAAATGAGACTGTTCGTTGCAGTGCTTATTTGTTTACTTTGCTATTATCGATTACTTATTTTAATACCCTTATTTATACATATATCTTGTGTTGATACACAAAACAAAGGACAGTACTATTCTTCAACATACGTCTTAAGAACTCCATGATTAATACAATTCCAGTTAAGATACAATGCTTAAGATCTTCAGGTGTATGAGGTTATGTGATATACATTGGTATTACAAAATGATCATCTTATGTTTCACATTTCCAACGTCAAACTTCACGTCTATCAAGACTACTACATAGTATTATCGGCCCTGAGCAGCTCATTGGTTCAGTAGAACTCTGACAACCATCTCAATACAAGTCATTAGAGAGGATATATTCATTTAACATTTGTGCTATTTGTTAACACTAATGTTTATCACCAATGTTCAAGTATACTGAGACGAAATAATGTGGATCGTGCTTTTCAGTAATATATAATACAAAGATTACATGATCAACACAGTTCCAATTAATTAAGATAAAGTGCTAGAATTTAGTAATATTCCTGAAGAACTTCAGGTTTCATACCCTAATTAATCTTCCGCTGAGCAG
Source organism: Schistosoma mattheei (assembly GCA_944470405.2). Taxonomy (NCBI): domain Eukaryota; kingdom Metazoa; phylum Platyhelminthes; class Trematoda; order Strigeidida; family Schistosomatidae; genus Schistosoma; species Schistosoma mattheei. The sequence continues at coordinate 78,623,326 of OX103947.1, forward strand.
ATTGGAAATAGGAATCATATCTTGAGGCTAGAAGACTCGGTGAATAACCCGATAGCATAAACACAAAAGACATTAGTCACTCAATAGCGATCAATCAACTATAAATATATCAGTTGTACAGAACCTCAGTTCCATCTGATTAACACAGTACTAACACCGCAAAATATGGAGACGAGTGTCACGGCATCAAACTCATCACGATCAATCCATTCCCTCAGTATTACAGGTTCGTTTTGCTAGCCAGTTCCATATGGCACCAAATCTAGGTTCAGTGTTTATTGTCAACCAACTCGAATCACCAAACATATCAAGAGTAATAAAGTGCTACCAACTACGTTTGAGTTTGCATGCATTCGTACGGACAAACAACTGACAGAAATTGAGGTCTTCTGTTCTAATCTGCACCTCATTGGTAGGAAACAGTGAATATCGGAAGACGTGTTGCGTTTAGTTAGTTTTTGAAAAGTTATTGTTCATATTTACATTGCATAATAGTTAAATAGCTGGACCATTGTATTTTATATTTCTCTTATTTTCAACTTCCAGTAGACTCATAAACACTGTTGTTATAAATTTGACTAATCTTGAGTGATTACTAATTAAATATCGACCGGTTGCTCCGATTTTCATCACTTCTGCCTTGGATGTGGATGAATTGAAATTTCATATCCGTGATGTGTTGTGGTCTAATGACTTATGACTATTTGGGATATATCCACTTACTGGATACTTGAATAGATTGGGTATGCATCCTGGTTCAGTTGAATCGTCTGTCTTTACTTAATTACTTTACTTACGCCTGTAACTCGTCATCGAGGAACATAGGCCGCGCACCAGCACTCGCCATCCAACTCCGCTTCTAGCTCTGCTAGAATTACTGCTGGTCCCAAGCCCGGGTGAAATGGGAGGGTTTGGCAACCCCATCCCGTAGAAAGGATCTTGTAAAAGAGCACCAACCAGAATAAACAAGTTAAACCATTTGAACTCTGCCCTGGAAGTTAAAGGAAGAACTATGACGCCTCAGGGTGAATCTTCTGTCACTGCTCGAAATTAACTGTTGTCTTTAAAATCAAGTCATCGGTTAATTTGGACGTTGTTGATCGCAATACTAGGATTATCGGATTGCAAACCAGTTTGTTTTGATGAGATATAGTTTTTGGTTGGACTAGGAGGTATGAGATAAAATTCAAGGACATGATTACTGACAACAAACGTCTTGCTATATCTTTCCAATTGGCTAGAAGAAGAAATTTTCAATTCACACACTTATTTTACAAAATGTCCATCCAGGTAACGAGTCTAAAATAGGACGAAACGTGCATTTGTGATACTAGTGCTAGTCACATTCAATCTATTCTATATGAATTAACTAAGAATATTGATAATCGAATTATAAAATTGCTATTTATGATTAGTCTGTAAACGTTCGTAAGCTGAAGATGTTGTATCAACATGTCTTACACATTTGTCTGAATAAAAATTATTGGACAATTATTTCTAGGTTCAAATATTAAGTAGGAAAACAATTATCTCTGTCAGCCAAATTGGAAAAATCAAGTGGAATTCTATACGTTATTTAATAGAAGTAGCGCTCAGTGACACGGATTTAAAACTCTTAAAAGCTATACCCACTGACGTTATAGATATGAAATGCATGTGTAAAATTGATTACATGTTAAATCGATTTACTTAAGTGGACATCACCATTCGCATGATTGTAATCCCATACTATACAGAAAGAATTTTGCCAACTAAGAAATCCAGTTTACTCAATAAGCAAAGTACCTGAGAATCACAATCAACTGTCTATTGTATTGGTTCTAATGGAAGGTGGGAACAGTCATTGAGAAACTATAAATTCAGAATTAAAACCTATTGAAAAAGTACTTTCATGATTTTATGTGAATATGTATTATCTTAATCTAATGTTCGTTCACAATAGTTATGAACAGAAAAGACTAAAAAAGTTTACTAACAAACTGTTTACACTGTCATAAAATCTATTTTCATAACCAATACATAAGATATCCAATATCCATCTTAATTATCGTATACATAAGAAAACAAAGTAACCCTTTATTTTATATACATTGAGACTTCTTTACTTTTATACATATATTTATGATATGAACTAAAAGCATCCTTGAGTCAATAAAAACAAAGCAAAAATAATAATCGATTAATGTCCATTACTAACATGAATTAATAGTCAGGTAGAGGAGTTATAAAGAAAAACAGAACATAATTTCATTTATTACATTAACCAACCAATCATAAGTCAATAAAATGAAATCACATGTTGAAATTTAAACCAATCCAAACTGTCATATGATTAGTAACGAAATATTGGACAGAAAAAGTCACGTGATATTATCCATTATGCAAGTAATGTTACTTGAAATTATTTCATAGGGAACAATAAATTAATTTTTTTTCTATGTATCCACCATAATCATCATAACAATGACTACAGGTCTCAACAAGTTTCCTATTAATATGATTCATAAGTGAAAATAAGGAGATGAATTAAAACTAAAACTTGTGAACAATTTACAAATTTATTTTGTATAATATCCATGATACGATTTATAAAAAAGTACAACTATTAGTACTGATATTTAAGAAAGTAAGAAAATTATTATATAAGTTTTCCACTGTTTTATTTGCTCAGATGAATTCAAAATATTTATCAAGTTGTCAGAAGGAGTTTGTGGTGATTTTTAGAAATTTCACAATTGAAATCATGAGTCAATTGAAGCTAGACCAACATGGAAAACCTGGAAGCACTGGACGGCGGTTTCATCATTGTATGGGACTCTTCAGAAGTGTGCATACACGATCCCGCACCCCGCGAGATTCGTACCCAGGACTTATCGGTCTTGCGCCAGGCGCTTAACCAAGTTGCTCTTTCTCGACATTTCGTACAATTCCATAAGTAATAAACATCAAAAACAGATAAAAAAACCATTGAACGTTAAATGTCAACCTACAGTCCTTCCATCATAGTTTAGGGCCTGTCAGCACTGCATTTATACAAAGCTCCTGAGAGAGTCTATGTAATGACCTGTAGAGTTAACTAAATTAAATAGGGTGGGTATAACTTAGTGAAGATGTTGAATAAACACAATAACACAAATTGACTGAAAGTGAGAATATGGATAATATGATTCGTAAATATTAGTTTCAAAAGACTATACGAGAAATAAACCACATATTTTCGATTTTGTGAAAGATAGAAAATCAACAATGAACATGAGGTCCAAAAGATGGGAAAGCTACACAATCGGAACTATCTTATAACAGTTCTCCAACTGATATCACTATTTTGCAAATTAATTTCAAACAAAAATGTCATATCAATTGATGGAATTAAAATGTAAAGTGTATCGTAGTTTGAAAAACAAATTATGTAACACACGAATATACAGTCAGGGACAAAGAACGAAATACTGTGACTACAATTCTGCTAATCAATTAATTCAATTTTCACACTTCGTCAACATCCAATAGTATTGATGTTGACTGCTGACATGATATAAAGTGTTTACGATGATTGGTGTAGCTATTATTTACTCTCAATGATCCAACATCATATAACGATATCGATACACCTAGGTTACTGACTATCTTCCACATCAATGATTGAGTGATCTAGACCACAGAAAAGGATTGTAACAAGAAAGTGATTTGGTATTTATCGATCAATCTGTGTACTTGATCAGATTCTGTTTGATAATCAGTCACATTATTAAGTATGGTATTATCACTGAATCAAAGCAAGAGCGGCATATTTACAACTGAAGAGCATCTGGAACTCAAAGCAACTGTCAACCAACACCAAGGTCAGGATTTTCAATACAAATGTCAAGACAGTTCTACTGTATGGGGCCGAAACCTGGAGAACTACAAAAGCCATCATCCAGAAAATACAGGTGTTTATCAACAATTGTCTACGCAAAATACTTCAGATCCATTGGCCGGACACTATTAGCAACAACGTACTGTGGGAGAGAACAAAACAGATCCCAGTGGAGGAAGAAATCAGGAAGAAGCGCTGGAAGTGGATAGGACACACATTGAGGAAAGCACCCAACTGCGTCAAAAGACAAGCCCTCACATGGAATCCTGAAGGTCAAAGGAAAAGAGGAAGACCAAAGAACACATTACGCCGAGAAATGGAGATAGACATGAGAAAACTGAACAAGAATTGGATGGAACTAGAAAAGAAGGCCCAGGACAGAGTGGGTTGGAGAATGCTGGTCAGCGGCCAATGCTCTATTGGGAGAAACAGGCGTAAGTAAGTAAGTAATTATCACTGAATAAGGTGAGGTCGAATGAAAACATAATGCATCGGTTCAGTGTCAGTCCTCCTCTACATTCAGTTACTTTCCATCTTCTCTTATCACTGGTCAAATTATGTGTAAATGTGCATAACTCCTCTTCACCTATGTTTCTTCTCTCTTTTATGTTAGCCTTAATTTCTTTCTGATGGTTTGTCGCTCTTCAATACGGAATGAGGTGCAAGCTGAAGCTTATATACTAGTGTCCAATATTACATGTTTCTTCTCATCACTTTTAGCTACAATGTTAAAATGTTCAAGCTTCGAACTGAATTACACTTATGAAAGAATTAAAAGAAACAACATTGAGTTGTGAAATAAAATGCCTCGACAAAATTGGAGGAAAATTCGGGATTTTGACGTATGATTAAAAATCAAGTAATATTATGTTCACAAGTATTTTTAAACCGGATAAGATCATGGTTAGCAGTTGAATACACGATAAGCATTTCGTCCATTTTGGGACTCTGCTGGATGTGCCTGTTTTCACATCTTCACTTCCACTTCCTAACCAAAACTTAGAACCAATGTCTCTCTAGATGCTCGTCAACTGCTTGTGTTGTCACGACTTTATTCAATATCCAGAAAATTTTGAAATAATAATGTAAATTATTGAAACTTTTCATTAGTCACTATACTGGTGAAGAAATAAACGATCTGGATATATACTTTAATTTATCCTTTCGCTTATATACCTAGACATTAAGAGGTACTTGTAGGTTTTCGCTATTGGAAAGGACACATTTCTTGGATTAATTATCCAAATGATAATCCGAATTAAGACAAAGTGTATCGGAATTTTTAAGATTAGATCGTATAGTCGAAAATTGCGTCGTGTTCGCATATTTACGTGGTGACTTGGCCTCGAGATAATTCCTTTGATTTATCGTATCAATTAATCTGATAAGTGTTATTAGATAAATCGCGACAATCTATGAATTTAGAAGGCAACACGAAGCGCCAACTACTGTCTATTATTGAATAGCGCAGATAACAACGCTACAAACGCACTAAGCGAATTTCAGCAGAAAGGCTAATACGCGGGAGCAATACAGAGTTGAATGGAATCGAATCAATTAATTAATAAGATTCAAGCACATACATATATATGTGGGAAACCGAATGATCATTCGAGCAATAACTAAGCGACTAACATTTAAGCTAGAGAGAGGGATATTTGTGTAGGCTGTCACATGTGAACAAGTGTACATGATTATACAGACATGATAATAGTTATAGTAATGATAGTAATAATAATAATAATACAAAGAAATTGTTACTGGTCATGTAACATAATTAGAGGGAAGTTCGGGATTTTGATCTATGTATGAATATATGATGGGTGTTTCCTCCTATTCGGGACTTGTCAGTTTGATGTGCCTATGTCCCTGTGTCGATGTTCACTCCCCAACTGAATCTTAAAACACATGTCTCGCTAGATGCTCATCAACTGGATGTGTTTACATGACACCATTCACTACTTAGAAAATTTTGATATGAAATGAAAATGTTGAAATACCTAGATTAAAACGGAACTGACCAATTTCTTTCAATTGTCAGTAATAACTCATTTGTAATTCTGTTCCTTGTAACTACTTTCAATCTCTCATATACCACGAAAATATCGCACTTGTTTACTAAACTAATACCACATTGTACAATATTGATTAAACGTTTAACATATTTGTCAAGATCTTGTCCATAACATAATTGATTATCCAGAACAGAATTTTGATAACACGTTTTCATAGAAACAAAGAAATTATTTTCATATTGAGCCGGTATGAATAAATTTTAATTTTTATTGTAAAGTGATGTTGTTTTATTGTGGACAAACATGTATTGAACTTGATTTAAACTATTAACTAATACACGGATAACTAATTCACGAAAGAGAAAATACACAAGTCATAAATGTACCAAACGAACTCTCACCTAATAATATCGACCAATTCAAATTAATAGAGATTATGCATTATGGTAATGTAGATTTTTCTAAATTCATCACCATCATATACTGATGTTGTATGGAATAAAAGCAAAATGAAGACTATATGTTTTACTTACTCAAATTATTAGACTGATTTTCTTTACAGACATTACTCCGTTCATAGTTGTTGATAAACTATGCATTGTGATTCCGGTCTACTAACTCTAAGAAGTGAATAGATATTATCTTTCGCTCTTAAGAATTTGTAACTGGTTTTCTTGATTATTTATTCTTGAGAGAACACGTTCGAACAATCATACTTAATGAGAGTATAGATACAGAGTATTATTGTCACTGAAATTCAATGTAAAGAGATTTGTAGACTTCTATTTAAAATCTACTTTATTAAGGGCTCGATGTCTCCTCCCGGTATTTATTTATTTTCAACAATCAATGTCCATGACAATCGCCATGATGACCTGCTAAAGCCCTGATATGAAGTCATGATCAGTGGAGTACAGCCATATAGGAGATAAGACAGTCATCTATGATGGATGATTATCAATTTATTTCTCTAAATCACTGAATTTGAAGATATGGACAAGGGCATCCAACTGAGTGTTTTATATTTAACACGCCTGTTACAGGAAATACAGACTCTGAGTCCGACTCCTAGGTGAATCCATGTGCTTGCATTGCTGAAAAGTCTTATCTCGAGACAAAAGTCGTTCAGTTATCCTTTATATTCAGTGGTGCCCAAGCTGAAATCTAATCAAAGCTAATGTTTTTTTATACTACCTAATTTTAACTCTTTTGTCTAATTATGATCATTTATGAATAGAAATTGTTTTTAAATCCATCTAAAGCATAAAACATTTCATTCTCATGCAAATATCATTTGAAATTGATCATGTCGATTTGTGCATGAAGTGTATAAAATTGATCAAATAATATTAACTATGCCTATACGGTATAATTCTATTATATAGGTGTACATCAATATTCAGTGTTTACATACGACTGACAAATTCATAATAATTTTTCTTGTATTATTATTATAAAGACATGGAACTGAATGTCAATTAAAAACGCTTCGGTATATTTGATAATGGTAGAAATAAAACCGAGTATTGTTTCAAATTAAAAACTGCTGCAGAAATGAAGTGATGCAACTTGGCGCTAACAAGGATCAGTGAATCACATTGAACCCAAAGTGGACAGGAAAGGAAAGATTCAGGAAAGATGTTGCTGTACTCTGGTCACGAAAAAGTAAGTGCTCCGCACACTCAAGGAGTTGCTCTGATGCTGTTCAAAGAAACGCGTAGAGCACTTGTATGACGACATTCTAATGAATCGAGGATCATCCATGCAACCTTCAAAACAAAGAAGGATGTAATCACAATGAATTTTATCCAATTTTATGCATCCACCAATGATAGAAATGATGAAAATGAAGATCAGTTTTATGGATGGCTGTAGTCGATCGCGAAGAAGTGGTCAAGAAGCAACCTGACATACTGATGGGAGATCTAAACGCCAAAATTAGAATGGACAACATCGCCTATGAAGATATCATGAGACGACATGGAGTGACTGGAAAAAAGGAAGGAGAATGGTGAGAAATTTGGAAACTTATGTTCATTCGACGAAATGGTTATAAGCCGCACGACATTAACCCACAATCGCATACACAAGCTACATGGATCTCACTGGATCACACTACAGAGAACCTCACCCATCATATTTGCGTCAGTAAAAAATCCAGAAGGACAATGGAAGATGTGAGAACCAAGAGAGGGGAGCTGACATAGATTCAGATCACCACCTGGTGGTTGCCAAGATGAAGATGAAGCTTAGGAAGCGCTAAAGAACTGGACAACTATCAATACGGATATTAAGTACAGCCTCCGTTGGAGATAATAACAAATGCAATGAATCCAAGATAACTCCTGACAACAGCTTCCAAGCATTACTAGACCTACTGAAAGAAGAAGACACCACCGTTGAGAAGCATTCACTTCATCGTGTCAGGAGATTCTGGGTCGCAAAAGCATCATCATAAGTAATGCATCCTTATCGAATCCTTGAGCAAGATTCAAAAAGGAAGAACAATGAGGCAGCAACAGCTGAACAAGAGTAGTGAAAGTCAAGACACAGGCCTTATACGCAGAAGCAAACTAGAGTGAAGAGAAGAGCTACAGACGACAAGCAGAAATACGTAGAAGACCCAGAAGCGTCAGCGGAAAAAGCTGCAAGACAATAAAATATAAGACAACATTATGACATAACGAAGTGGCGAGTAAGGAAATATAGCAAACCAGGGAGGCCAGTCAAGGACAAAGAATGCAAGCCAATCACTGAGATTCAAGAACAGAAGAACATATAGTTAGAACAATCTGAAGAATTCTTGAATAGACTGGTCCCACTGAACACACAAGATATCAATACAGCACACACTGAGACCTTCCTACTGACGTCACTCCTCTATTAATCGACGAAATCAGGATAGCCATCAAACAAGTCAAGAGTGGGAAAACAGAATAATATGAATAAGAGAACCCTCTTCAACACTATGGTGTGGGCAGCTGAAAAGATCGTCAACATCATACGGAATTCATACGATGGACTACACTGAAATGTAGTGCATGGGGGAAAGCTGACAAATGCATTCCAAGTAAGGACCGGAGTCAGACAAGGATGTCTACTATTTCCCTTCCTCTTTCTTCTGGTGGTCGACTGAATTATGAAGATCTCCACATTTGAGGGAAAGCACGGAATACAATGGACATGCTGCATACAACTAGATGATTTAGACTTTGCAAATTATTTAACTTTTTTATTCCAAACATATCAACAAATGCAGGTAAAGACAGTGTAGCGACAGCCTCTGCATCAGTAGGCCTCAAAATGCACAAGGAAAAATAAGATCCTCAAATACAACACGGAAAACACCGACCCAATCACAGTTGATGGAGAAACTCTGGAGTGGGTGGAAAACCTCACGTACTTGGACAGCAACTTCGATGAACAGGGAGGATCCGATACAGACGTAAACGAAAGGATTGGCAAAGCAAAGGCAGTACTTCTACAAATGAAGAACGTTTATGGCACTTGAAACAAATGTCAACCAGCATCAAAGTCAGAATATTCAATATGAACGGCAAGACAGTTCTTCTTTATGGAGATGAAACTTGGAGAACTACCACAAACATCACAAAAAAGTACGAGTATCTCAATGTTTCCGATTGTCTATGTAAGATATTCAAAAAGATCGGTTTCTCTATTTTCTTTTCCGGAAGTTGTTCACATATGCAATCGATAATTTTCTGTATGTAGGATGCCAGAAAACAAAGATGTTATGTCCAGTGACAACATGGTTTGTATCCAAAATTCAAATACGTCTTTAACGCTGTGCTTAATCAAGTCTTAGAATAATGGTTCTGACAATTTCGCCAATCATTTTGCTGTCGGATGGTGTGGTGAGTTTGGCATGTCTACAATTGGTCGCAAAAGAACCCCCGCTCTATGAACATAAGGTGGAACACTGAGTTGAGAGGAAAGGGGTTTCAGAATGATCGAGCCCATTATAGGTGTACTCAGACATGGATTGATGTTGTTTTAAAAGTTTGAAAAACTGAAAGCAAAAACTTCAATAATTCTTGTAGGCGATATTTGATGTGATTATATGGAATTAAGGCAATCAGTCATAAATAACTTGAATTCCGTCAAAGATTTGTTTCACTTAACTTCACCTCTGTTGACATCAGTGCAGTGAGAATGAGTTATTTGGACGCAAAGTAAAACATTTACCCATGAAATGCAGTTTAAAATGAACCAAGAAGGTTGAGTTTCTCGAGACGAGTCATATCAATAACCACTGACCACAGATTAATGTATCGGCCTTCAAGATGTTTAATCATGAGTAACATATCATACAAACTGCTATCTGCGCATTCATTTTCACTCACAATCATATCATTTCATTGTAAACAATGATTGGTTTTCAGCTATTCAGTATCCATTATCATTAATCACAAATAAAAGTGACCTAATTTTAAACCTTCTGGTTCGAAACCACCATTAAGCTTTTATTATTTTGCTTGAGTATCACAAATTGTACATTTCATATGACATTTATTAACTAAAGATTAAACGCATGTTAATTTAAGTAACATTTAAACTAGCAAAAAATTAAGGCTTATTACGAAACTTGTCAGATTACAAAAAAAGGTGGAATAAGTCACATGAATATGAATCATTAAAACTGTTGATCGTTTGATACAAATGTTCTCACTATTAAACATACAATCTTATGACGAACAACATAAGTTTCTTTTGAGAGCAACAATTCTGTTCCTAATGTAACATAAAAGGAGATTTACAAATAATTTTTTTAAATAAACTTTTGTCCGTTACCAATTTTAATCATACATATAAGCGAACAATATTGTTTCCAGTTCGATTGTCATCATCAGGCGTTAACTCTAATATATAGTAATATTTATATACACATACGAAATTATTAAGTCAATTAAGGCAGTCTATGAGTCAGTGATAATGATGGAACAGATTGAATAAATAAACGTAATAAATAAATAATACAAATCCATAGTGTGATGACAGGTATCATAGTTGTGAACATATTGATGGAATGTACATTATATACGTGCAAACACTTTGTTCAAATAACATAAAATCCACTTTGATGTATTTGTTGTGTAATTTATGATGTATAAAAATAAAACAGAGAGAAGGAACGAAACAAAACTGTCGTATCTGTTCATCTGTCCTGATTACGATGAGGGATATGATAAATACGGTTTTGTACTATACACGGTGATTATCATTAAGGTATACAAATTCATAATACAAATATATACTGACTAATATCGACATATCGTCTAGAAAAAAAGTTAATATTTTTGAGCGATCTTATTTGTTATTGAAATTTGACACTGAAATATTTCATATGTACATAGTGTAGTGTAGCGTAGTTAAGCAATAACACGTGCTAATTCATAGAAATTCACGTATAATAGATGAATCATATAGACAACCTAAACGTAAAATGTCTGTATATTTTATTGATGTTATTTCATAGTTTTATAATTCTTTTCTAGACTAGATATCAATATATATACATTTTGAGGCAAAAACCAACAATGTTCTTATTCTCTGCACGAATAATTTTCAGTCCCTCATCATTGTTCTTAAGATGTAAGTTATTCTGCGGAAGTATAACGTATGTACTACTCCAAACCTTCATTTGAGTAATGAATCTTTTGGAAACTACTTTTTTTTCTAAGTGTACTTAATCAACAGCTTCCATTACGACGATACACGAAATAAGGTTTTGGAAGGTTGATTTACCGATTAATCACATTGTTCCAGTATAAGACATACAAACAATGTTGACAATTGATCACTCCCAAGGTCACAATCACAATAGTGCATTACTTTAGAGAAAACGTTAGACGCGTAAAATTGAAACTCTAAAACTCTTAGAATTATCGGTCTGAAATGACTGAACAGCGAGCTTCGTTTGTTCGCAAAGCAAAGGCAGAACTCCTACAATTGAAAAACATATAGAACTTAAAATAACTGTTTACAAGTCAACATAAAATCAGAATCTCAATACGAACGTCAAGATAGCTCTACTGTATAGAGCTGAAACTTGGAGAACTATCAAAAGCATCATCAAAATATTACAAGTACTTATCAACGATTTTCTTTCAGAATACTTAATGTCCGTTGGCCGGATTCTATCAGCAACAGCCTACTGGGGGAAAGAAAAGCCAACTTCCATCTGAAGAAGAAATTAACAAAAGACGCTGGAAGTGGATAGGATGTACGTTACGGAAACCATCAAACTATATCATGAAGCGAGCGCTACCTTGGAATCCTTAAAGGAAACAGAAAAGAGGAAGACCAAAGAAAATACTACGTTGAGAATCGGAAGCAGACATCAAAAGAATGGATAGCAACCGGATACAACTGGAAAAGATTTCTCAGGACAGAGTTCGATGGAGAATTTTGATGGAGTTTTGTTCTCACAACCATCCACTTGAGCTACAAATTTTTTCCGCCATCTCAAATTCGATGAAGAATGCTGATGGGCGTCCTATGCTGCTCCACAACGAGTAACAGGTGTAATATATATATACAAACTATTTTCACAAGTATGGTCTATTTTAAATAACATTTAAATAAAATGAATACAAACCGTTTTCATATCAACGTGATTTTTGAGTATATCAAGTCATCTCAACGATTCTCCAAGGTAATTTACCGCCTTTCGATTCAGACTGGAAAACAAGACTTCCACGTTGTTATTTGCAATAGACAAACCTAGTAATTAACGATGAAAATTCTTCACGCCTTCAGGAGAACTCAGAATAAACCACATAATTTCAAGCTATGTAAATGCCACAAGAATGAGTGAGATCGAAGTTTAATCTGACCAAACACTAAAATACCTGAATTTACCAAGTGCTTTCTTATTGTTAATAATTCTCTGTATAACTGTAGTGTCGTTCACTATATTAAGCCCACATAACTTATTCTAACTTCTGGACAGGCCAATTTATTCATCTTTCTTGAGTCACGTTTTGACCTTGTTAATTATTCGCCTATTAACCTTGACTGTTTTCATGTAAGAGTATGTATGTGTAACTCCGCCTGGAGTCTCTCTGGGGTTACTGCCGGTCCCAAACCCGGATAAATGAGGAGGGTTGGGCATTGGGTTAGAGATCCCATTCCGCAGAAAACTAACTCGCTAAAATACGCTAACCACAAAAAATAATTCTAACCATTAAAACTCTGCTCTGAGAGTTTGAAGGTTTTCATTTAGAAGAGTTATGACGTCTCATGATGGAAGCCGAGTTCCTTAAAAAGTCACGAGGCTGATGCCCCTTCTGACAATCACAGCAAGCATTAAGTTAGGTACATGGGATGTTTCTACAATGTAGTGGATCGGGAGAGTCATCTAAGGTGTGACAGAAATGAAAAGATTCAACCTGTAAGTGTTTGGAATCACTGAAACGTTTTGGCGCAGGTTGAAGGACAAAGACTAACCTCAGGAGAGCTGCTGCTATAATACGGCCATGAAGAAGAAAATGCCCCACATACGCAAGGAGTTGTACTGATGCTATCCAAACAAGTACAAAAAGCAATTATTGGATGGGAAACTCATGGACACAGGATCATCAAAGCCTCTTACATAACACATAAAGAGGGCATTTCAACGAAGGTTATCCAATGCTATGCTCCTACCAAAGACTACATTGAGGACGTTAAAGATCAATTCTACGATAGGCTGCAATCAATCGTTGAGAAACGCCAAACAAAGCACTTGACCATTCTGATGGGAGACGCAAATGACAAGGTTGGAATGGACAACACCGGATATGAAGACATCATGGAGCGACATGGACTAGGAGAAAGGAACGAAAATGGTGAGAGATTTGCAAACCTATGTGTCTAATAAACTGGTCATAGGTGGCACTATACTCCAACATAAACGCATACACAAAGCCACATGGACTTCACCGGACCATACTACACAGGACCAAATCGACCATATCTGCATCAACACAACGTTCAGGAGGACGATGAAGTATGTAAGAACCGAGAGAGGAGCTGATATAGCATCTGGTCTCCAAGATGAAAAACTCAGAAAACACTGGACAATGGGGCGGACATCACAAACGTTTAATACGGCCTTTCTTCGGGATACTGACAGACTCATGGAATTCAAGATAGCCCTCGGCAATAGGTTCCAGGCTTTCCTCGATGTACTCAATGGAGAAGGAACCACCATTGAGAACAGCTGGAAGGGGACGAAGGAGGCAAGTACTTCAACATGTCATTAGGTTCTGGACCACAAGAGACACCATCACAAAGAATGGGTCACTGTTGATACAGTGGACAAGACTCAAGAAAGGAGAAACAAGAAGGCAGTAATCAACACTGGCCGAACAAAATGCAGAGAAAGCCAAGGCACAAGCTGAGTACACAGAAGTAGACAAGCAAGTGAAGAGGAGTATCAGAACCGACAAACGACTAAAACGGCTGCAAGAGAAAGAAACATAAGACAATTGTACGATACAACAAAGAAACTCGCTGGGAATTATTGCAAACTAGAACGACCAGTGAAAAGCAAGGAAAGCAAAGTGATGACCAACCCTGAAGAACAGCGAAACAGGTTGTTAGAACACTTTAAGGACTCTTGAATCCAACAGCCCCACTGAACCCACCCGACATCGAAGCAGCAACACTACGAATCATTGTGGAACAATCAATTGAATGGAATTCATCACTCTACATCAACTTCATTGACTGTGAAAAAGCATTTGATAGCGTGGACAGGACAACACTATGGAGGCTTCTTGACACTACGGCGTGCCCCAGAAGATAGTCAATATCATACAGAACTCATATGATGGATTACACTGCAAAATTGTGCATGGAGGACAGTTGACAAAGTCGTTCGAAGTGAAGACCGGTGTCAGGCAAGGTTGCTTACTCTCACCCTTTCCCTTTCTCCTGGTGATCGACTAGATTATGAAGACGTCAACATCTGGGGGAAAGCATGAGATGCAGTGGATAGCTAGGATGCAGTTAGACGATCTAGACTTTGCAGATGATCTGGCCCTTTTATCCCAAGCGCAACAACAAATGCAGGAGAAGACGACCAGTGTAGCAGCAGCCTCAGCAGCAGTAGGTCTCGACATACACAAAGGGGAAACCAAGATTCTCCGATACAACACAGCATGCACCAATCCAATCAAAATTGACGGAGACGATTTGGGAGATGTAAAAACCTTTACGTATTTGGGCAGCATCATTGATGAACAGGGTGGATCTGATGCAGATGTGAAGGCGCGGATCGGCAAAGCAACAGCAGCATATTTACAACTGAGGAACATCTAGAATTCAAAGCAACTCTCAACCGACGCCAAGGTCAGGATTTTCAATACAAATGTCAAGACAGTTCTACTGTATGGGGCAGAAACCTGGAGAACTACGAAAGCCATCATCCAGAAAATACAGGTTTACGCAAAATACTTCGGATCCGTTGGCCGGACACTATTAGCAACAACGTACTGTGGGAGAGAACAAACAGATCCCAGTGGAGGAGGAAATCAAAAAGAAGCGCTGGAAATGGATAGGACACACATTGAGGAAAGCACCCAACTGCGTCACAAGACAAGCCCTCACTTGAAATCCTCAAGGCCAAAGGAGAAGAGAAAGACCGAAGAAATGAAGACAGACATGAGAAGAATGAAGTCTAATTGGGTAAAACTAGAAAGGAAGGTCCAGGATAGAGTGGGTTGGAGAATGCTGGTCGGCGGCCTATGCTCCATCGGGGGTAACAGGTGTAAAAAAATAAGTAGGTGCATTTCTTATCTTAATCATCACATGTCTGTTACTTATTTTTGTGTGACTATGAATATCGATTAACGCTTGAATAAATCAAGTTGGCTCACACTCTTTCTTCAATGTGCTTCGTTCTTCCCTCTTTGTTTCATCCCCCTCGATCGCCTATTCAAATCACTGAGTGCATGAAAAATACATATTCAAAACCCATTCTCGTATTTGGCTTATTTAATTCCGTTATTCATTAATGCGAATTAAGTCAGTATTTATATACGAAGATAGACGACATGTATATTTTAATAACAATAATTCATCCGATCGATACCGGGCCACTAATAACTCTCCGTCATGACAGAATCAGTCATTAAAATATTTCCACTCCAACACATTCCCAACCCGTCTCAGTTACGTGGATCACAGAAACCAAACAATATTAAGCTTATGAAGTTCATACTGCACACGTAAGAAACTTATTACCATGTTTATAATCCCGGAGTCATTTCGTTCAAAGTGTGTTTATATATCCAGAATAAAATTACCTCAAGCACTAATTTATTCATTGAAGACCAATGTTTCACGCGTTTAATTATCTGAAATAAAACTGATGCATTTGACATAACTATGATTTGAAAGACGGCATTGACTGATGAAATAGGTCACTTATAAATTTAAAGTGTGAGACAATGTGCAAGAAACATCTAGGTGCATTGTCCCCAAAGTATTAAATAAAAGTATGAAAATCACAGAAGACTTTATTGGCAAAGATGCATAGGAAAGAAAGCAAACGTATTATACGAAATACTTACAACAGACTTACTTTCAATTAAATTTTGCTGCAAAAATGTCTTAGGATATCCAGTAATTATAATAATCCATTAATGTTTCTAATTTACTGCATTTTCATTAGAACGCTTATTATGTTTAATAAATCCTCAATTTTCTAAAATATAATTCCTTAGTTCAACTTTCAATCTGAACAAATCATCGCAGTAACAGTGACAGTATTTTGTCGTCTATAATTGATTATCTTTGCAGAGATTTCATTGGTCAAGACCGATAATGCAGCTGAAACATGTTAGCCAATCAAACAAGAATTATCTGTTTGGCAAGTACGAAGGTGATTGGTTGAAAATCACCTGACATTATTTCTCGATCCAAAATGTCTATAAGTCTTTTCCCGGGCAGAGTGGCGATGAAAAGAAATAAGGAGACAATTCATTCCTCGCTGATGTTTTGATATCCATTACTATATATGCTAACAGTGGATTGGAAAGTGCTGAATTCAATTTTATCAGGATATTACACCGGGTAACAAGTAGTAAATTAGTGTTCCATGATGAAACCGTATTATTTTTCGAACTACTTAATTTTTCAGTTTGATCTTTGGTCCCGACCTCATCAAAAGATCTTACTCAGCTAAATATAAACAAATGGAAATTTTCTTATGACTTACAAGTGTCTGACAAATATTTGTAACCATTTTCTATATTTCTATGAAGAACGAAAAACGTCCGTAGCAGATTAACATGAATCTCATTATTTCGTGGATTCTTCTCAGCTGCTTCAAACTTGAAAACAATAGAAAAAATATTAGGAACAAGACTTATATGTTTAATTAATCCTCATTTTTGTAAAACATAATTTCTTAGTTTAAGAGCCTCCAGTAACAACGAGTTAGATATCCGCCACAATTTTGAACTGGTAATTTTTTTCACTGTTTGGAATACAAATTATTTTTCTTCCTCTTCGTTGTGTACGCTGGCATTATGAAGTTTACATAATGTATCATAAAATTCAACATATTTTGTGTACCTTTGCACCTATATGTATAATTTTATAAAAGCCGATACCACATCCATTTGATCCTTTATCATTATTTTATCCGGCCTCAGAGATGTGCGCGAACACAGATAAACATCACAAAGGTTAACACACGAAGAAGCTTTATCTTAATTTTGTATAATCCAGTATTTTCTACCATTGTAGTTATTTTATTCAGTTTAACATTCATTTCTCAAACACACACTTCCTTTATACATCTTAGTTGCCAGGGTGAGTGATTAGAGCATCTTTCTTACAATTAAGTTTGTTTACGGTTAATTTTGTCAAGCCCTTTCGTTAACTATTTAACAGGTAGTGTTATTTGAGCAGTAACAATTTATTGTATTATAAATATTATTATAAATACTATCATGTCTTCATTAGCATGTGTAATTGTCCACATGTGACAGCCTACACAAATATCCCTCTCTCTAGCTTAAATGTTAGTCGCTTAGTTATTGCTCGAATGATCATTCGGTTTCCCACATATATATGTATGTGCTTGAATCTTATTAATAATTGATTCGATTCCATTCAACTCTGTATTTGCTCCCGCGTATTAGCCTTTCTGCTGAAATTCGCTTAGTGCGTTTGTAGCGTTGTTATCTGCGCTATTCAATAATAGACAGTAGTTGGCGCTTCGTGTTGCCTTCTAAATTCATAGTTTGTCGCGATTTATCTAATAACACTTATCAGATTGATTGATACGATAAATCAAAGGAATTATCTCGAGGCCAAGTCACCACGTAAATATGCGAACACGACGCAATTTTCGACTATACGATCTAATCTTAAAAATTCCGATACACTTTGTCTTAATTCGGATTATCATTTGGATAATTAATCCAAGAAATGTGTCCTTTCCAATAGCGAAAACCTACAAGTACCTCTTAATGTCTAGGTATATAAGCGAAAGGATAAATTAAAGTATATATCCAGATCGTTTATTTCTTCACCAGTATAGTGACTAATGAAAAGTTTCAATAATTTACATTATTATTTCAAAATTTTCTGGATATTGAATAAAGTCGTGACAACACAAGCAGTTGACGAGCATCTAGAGAGACATTGGTTCTAAGTTTTGGTTAGGAAGTGGAAGTGAAGATGTGAAAACAGGCACATCCAGCAGAGTCCCAAAATGGACGAAATGCTTATCGTGTATTCAACTGCTAACCATGATCTTATCCGGTTTAAAAATACTTGTGAACATAATATTATTTGATTTTAATCATACGTCAAAATCCCGAATTTTCCTCCAATTTTGTCGAGGCATTTTATTTCACAACTCAATGTTGTTTCTTTTAATTCTTTCATAAGTGTAATTCAGTTCGAAGCTTGAACATTTTAACATTGTAGCTAAAAGTGATGAGAAGAAACATGTAATATTGGACACTAGTATATAAGCTTCAGCTTGCACCTCATTCCGTATTGAAGAGCGACAAACCATCAGAAAGAAATTAAGGCTAACATAAAAGAGAGAAGAAACATAGGTGAAGAGGAGTTATGCACATTTACACATAATTTGACCAGTGATAAGAGAAGATGGAAAGTAACTGAATGTAGAGGAGGACTGACACTGAACCGATGCATTATGTTTTCATTCGAGCTCACCTTATTCAGTGATAATTACTTACTTACTTACACCTGTTTCTCCCAATAGAGCATTGGCCGCTGACCAGCATTCTCCAACCCACTCTGTCCTGGGCCTTCTTTTCTAGTTCCATCCAATTCTTGTTCAGTTTTCTCATGTCTATCTCCATTTCTCGGCGTAATGTGTTCTTTGGTCTTCCTCTTTTCCTTTGACCTTCAGGATTCCATGTGAGGGCTTGTCTTTTGACGCAGTTGGGTGCTTTCCTCAATGTGTGTCCTATCCACTTCCAGCGCTTCTTCCTGATTTCTTCCTCCACTGGGATCTGTTTTGTTCTCTCCCACAGTACGTTGTTGCTAATAGTGTCCGGCCAATGGATCTGAAGTATTTTGCGTAGACAATTGTTGATAAACACCTGTATTTTCTGGATGATGGCTTTTGTAGTTCTCCAGGTTTCGGCCCCATACAGTAGAACTGTCTTGACATTTGTATTGAAAATCCTGACCTTGGTGTTGGTTGACAGTTGCTTTGAGTTCCAGATGCTCTTCAGTTGTAAATATGCCGCTCTTGCTTTGATTCAGTGATAATACCATACTTAATGATGTGACTGATTATCAAACAGAATCTGATCAAGTACACAGATTGATCGATAAATACCAAATCACTTTCTTGTTACAATCCTTTTCTGTGGTCTAGATCACTCAATCATTGATGTGGAAGATAGTCAGTAACCTAGGTGTATCGATATCGTTATATGATGTTGGATCATTGAGAGTAAATAATAGCTACACCAATCATCGTAAACACTTTATATCATGTCAGCAGTCAACATCAATACTATTGGATGTTGACGAAGTGTGAAAATTGAATTAATTGATTAGCAGAATTGTAGTCACAGTATTTCGTTCTTTGTCCCTGACTGTATATTCGTGTGTTACATAATTTGTTTTTCAAACTACGATACACTTTACATTTTAATTCCATCAATTGATATGACATTTTTGTTTGAAATTAATTTGCAAAATAGTGATATCAGTTGGAGAACTGTTATAAGATAGTTCCGATTGTGTAGCTTTCCCATCTTTTGGACCTCATGTTCATTGTTGATGTTCTATCTTTCACAAAATCGAAAATATGTGGTTTATTTCTCGTATAGTCTTTTGAAACTAATATTTACGAATCATATTATCCATATTCTCACTTTCAGTCAATTTGTGTTATTGTGTTTATTCAACATCTTCACTAAGTTATACCCACCCTATTTAATTTAGTTAACTCTACAGGTCATTACATAGACTCTCTCAGGAGCTTTGTATAAATGCAGTGCTGACAGGCCCTAAACTATGATGGAAGGACTGTAGGTTGACATTTAACGTTCAATGGTTTTTTTATCTGTTTTTGATGTTTATTACTTATGGAATTGTACGAAATGTCGAGAAAGAGCAACTTGGTTAAGCGCCTGGCGCAAGACCGATAAGTCCTGGGTACGAATCTCGCGGGGTGCGGGATCGTGTATGCACACTTCTGAAGAGTCCCATACAATGATGAAACCGCCGTCCAGTGCTTCCAGGTTTTCCATGTTGGTCTAGCTTCAATTGACTCATGATTTCAACCTGTGAAATTTCTAAAAATCACCACAAACTCCTTCTGACAACTTGATAAATATTTTGAATTCATCTGAGCAAATAAAAAAGTGGAAAACTTATATAATAATTTTCTTACTTTCTTAAATATCAGTACTAATAGTTGTACTTTTTTATAAATCGTATCATGGATATTATACAAAATAAATTTGTAAATTGTTCACAAGTTTTAGTTTTAATTCATCTCCTTATTTTCACTTATGAATCATATTAATAGGAAACTTGTTGAGACCTGTAGTCATTGTTATGATGATTATGGTGGATACATAGAAAAAAAATTAATTTATTGTTCCCTATGAAATAATTTCAAGTAACATTACTTGCATAATGGATAATATCACGTGACTTTTTCTGTCCGATTAGTAACATTTAGAACAACCGGTAGATATTTAATTAGTAATCACTCAAGATTAGTAAATTTATAACAACAGTGTTTATGAGTCTACTGGAAGTTGAAAATAAGAGAAATATAAAATACAATGGTCCAGCTATTTAACTATTATGCAATGTAAATATGAACAATAACTTTTCAAAAACTAACTAAACGCAACACGTCTTCCGATATTCACTGTTTCCTACCAATGAGGTGCAGATTAGAACAGAAGACCTCAATTTCTGTCAGTTGTTTGTCCGTACGAATGCATGCAAACTCAAACGTAGTTGGTAGCACTTTATTACTCTTGATATGTTTGGTGATTCGAGTTGGTTGACAATAAACACTGAACCTAGATTTGGTGCCATATGGAACTGGCTAGCAAAACGAACCTGTAATACTGAGGGAATGGATTGATCGTGATGAGTTTTGATGCCGTGACACTCGTCTCCATATTTTGCGGTGTTAGTACTGTGTTAATCAGATGGAACTGAGGTTCTGTACAACTGATATATTTATAGTTGATTGATCGCTATTGAGTGACTAATGTCTTTTGTGTTTATGCTATCGGGTTATTCACCGAGTCTTCTAGCCTCAAGATATGATTCCTATTTCCAATCTGCTCAGCGGAAGATTAATTAGGGTATGAAACCTGAAGTTCTTCAGGAATATTACTAAATTCTAGCACTTTATCTTAATTAATTGGAACTGTGTTGATCATGTAATCTTTGTATTATATATTACTGAAAAGCACGATCCACATTATTTCGTCTCAGTATACTTGAAAATTGGTGATCAATATTGTTGTTAACAAACAGTACAAATGTTAAGTAAATATATCCTCTCTAATGACTTGTATTGAGATGGTTGTCAAAGTTCTACTGAACCAATGAGCTGCTCAGGGCCGATAATACTATTTAGTAGTCGTGATAGACCTGAAGTTGTTTGACTTTGAAAATTTAAACATAGAATGGTCATTATGTGACATCAATATATAATGTTAACTCATACACCTGAAGATATTGAGTATTGCACAATTATAGGGGATTATATGTTGTACTATTTAGTATATATGGTATTCTAACATTTCGATTATATCCAAAATGAATCCAGATATATCCACATCCATGAATTTTGTATAGAACGAGATTATAATAATTGAAGGTAATACTGTGTTATCATAAATCTGTCCACATTTCGAACGTATTCAGAAAGTGATACCTTCCAACATAAACAAAATATCACGATTTACACATTAAATCTATACGTCAACATAAACTATATACAGCCACTATGACGAATCACCTCTAACTATTATCCTTGCTCACATTATATTTAGAGTAAGAGATACGAGGATATCGTTTAACGATGATTGTCAAATCTAATAAAATGTTCATGCAAATGATGGCTCAGAACAACCAATTTCATCGATTAAAATATTATTTTGTGGCTTTGGTAAATCAACCTTTTAAATTCATCTACTGAATAATAAATCAAGTAGTTTAGTTCTACTTTTATAGAAAAGCATTTACTTGCATTACAAAATTCACTAAAATTCACACTGTAACGCGAAAATCAAACATAGATCACTTCCATTCTTATGACATACGTTACGCAACCACGAATAACATCGAAACTTAGTATTCTCACTGTTACCGACTATTAATCTACATTGTCATTCCTCAACTTACTAAAAATCATTCTACTGACTCTCTTCAATTTATAATGTAATACAATGGATGGATGCATGGATAGATAGATACACACGACTGCATACAAAATGCAATTATTATTCCTCAAAACCGATGCACCTTAGTGCAAAGTTATTTTATAATACAATCGATGTGTTAAACTGCTTTCCAAAAGCTTTAGTTTTGATATAATGACTTATGTTTTGGCTTTCAGTGAACAGTTCGATGGATTTCCACTCTGTAACATTTTGTATCAGTCCACATGAATTTCTTACTAAAATCATTCTGACAGTGTCGTTCTTACCACATACTATAGTATGTACAAATTTTTAAATAATACTATCATTATCATTATTAATTTCACAACCGACAGATAGATAGATAGATAGATTGACTGATAGATCGATGAGGAAGATGGTTATAGTTCTAAATTAAACAAGTCTGAATAACTAATGAGAATGCGAAAGTGTTGCTGAGCAGAAAGATTAGGGAACGATAAAAAGAAGGATTTGATGGAATGTTGAAGTCCACAAATGACGATTACAATACTCCCATTTTGATTAAACTCCACCAGTCACAGTCTCTCACAAGAACCTCTCTCAGTTAGTTATGATCACTACTTAATAAAATAGTTTGTCCAGATCTATTCAATTTGAACGAAATTCACCATTAAGCGTGAACAATTGCTTCCTATTATGTTGAGTCACTTCAAACACAATTGCAAAATAGTCAGGAAAGTATACGCTACTATTTTAATAAGGATAGGGTATTGGATACAGATTAGTAACTTTCTTTCATTACCATTATTCTCATCATTGATATTGTTGTAGTTGTAATGACGGTGATTTAAAACAGAGTGATAAGACATGCACGTCAAGATTATGCATGAGCCAATTAAAATCTGTGCCACTACTTATATATATACCTACACACATATTTTATATCTGAAGCCAAGCTACTAAACTCTCATTTTCTTACTTCATTGCATTTATAATAAGGTCAAACGTATGACACTCTTGTTGATATAAATAGTGTCTGTTTTGGAATTAGAAATTAATACAAGGTAGTAAACGGCTACTCAATTCATCCGCATACATATTAGAAATCTTTTAGAGAATAATGATGTCTGAACATAAAGCAGTAGTGAAAAATGCCGATATGTCAGATGATATGCAACAAGAGGCTGTTGATTGTGCTGCACAAGCTCTAGAGAAATATAGTGTGGAAAAAGATATAGCAGCATTCATTAAGAAAGAATTTGACAAGAAATACAATCCTACATGGCATTGTATTGTTGGGAGAAATTTCGGAAGGTTAGTAATATTTTATAACTCGACATAAATATTTATTCATTATTAATATGTAATCAATGTTATTCACTGACTGTCTATGCCAAGACAGAAATCATTTGAAGTTATAATATGGAGATTGTAACAGTGTATAGGGAATTATGTAACTTTATTGGAAGTCAATAGTATACATGTAATTGGACAGTATTCATTTAACTATTATTTTCTGTCACATTCATGTAATGCATTTTTCTTCACATATACACTTACGTACTGGAGTCACCAAAATAAACGGTTCCCAGTTCCGTCGTGTGCATTCGAGGACGAGAAAGGATCACCAACTACGAGCTTTTAACAGGATTATGTTAGTTTGATTCAATTCATCAAATGATTCTCAAAATCACTGAGAAATAAGAAACATTATAAAATTGTAGATGGTAGAGAACAATTTGATCTACACCTAAGAAGAGATCCCTTTAAATGTCGTGAAGCTCAATATAACATTTGATTTCTCTCTATAATGAACAGTCTGATTTGAATGAACATTATGTCTGTCTGATCAATCAGAAGATACTTCCATGTTAATGTTAATGTCTTTTATATCTGCATTAATTCAGTCATTGACTCTGTTTCTAAATAGAATGTCTAATTCAGGACAGTTTACGTCAAGTTAGTGTAGTTGCAAAACGTTCGATGAAAACACAGATGTCAGTTTGACTGGATGTAGGAATCAAAAGCATCATCAGTGTTGGATTTAGTAATTCATTCATGAATTGTGCAGCAGTCCTCAGAGTAACAACTACAAATCAAACTTAGTTGAATGACAGACAGTTAGATCAAAACAATAAAAGATGTAAACCACTAAGCACTAATCAACAGTGACATCTTGATTTCTTATACTTCTCAATCCAATCCTCAAGTAATTCAAACTATATATTTTGACGGATCTGTAATCTGACTTTGCAATTCTATGCATCCTGTGTAATTTCATGTGCTGAATTGATGGATTCAAATGAAGTTCGTAAGATTTTCTTGTTCTGAAATTTGATAATATGTTGCTAACTGCTATTTCAATTCCCTTTCTTCATTGCAGTTATGTGACGCATGAAACAAAACATTTCATCTATTTTTATCTTGGAGATAAAGCATTTCTAATATTCAAATCCGGTTAAGTTGGGGAAACCGAAATAACCAACACAGAATAATATACAGTTTGAATGAAGACCAAAAAACAGAACAGAATAAACATTATTATAACTGAGATTGTGTTTCCACATTGTATTTGTACTGGTTGATCCATTATCATATTATTGTCAGTGTGTGCTTTTGTGTGTGGTAATTTTATCTGTGGTAGTGTTTCAAAATCGAAAATGAAACATCTTCATTATTAGTAAACAATTGAAATAAACAGTTATTCGTGCAGAAGACCAAGAGTGTTTTCTCTTTATATCTCGTCATATAGGTGTGTTTCAGGATGGGTAATATCATTGTCGTTTCTCGTTGCTAGTGAATATATTTAGTAGGAAACAATTATCGAAACACATAGTTGATATGTAATACTAGGTAATTTTCAAATCGTATTTAGTGCACAGTCACTGTAGAAGAGGATCATGAGTGTGAGTCGTTAAATGACAATGTGGAGAATATTTCGATGACAATTATGAATTGATAGGTTGATTCTTTATTGACGCACCTTCAGAATTGATGTATACAATGCACATAATCTGTGACTGTGGAACTTCTATGCAATTATCTAGCACTAACCAACCTATTGGATTCAACGCCCAAATATTCCGGATAACCTGAACTACTTATCGGTTCACTATATGAAGCTATCACAGACATTAGAAGTATATTCATATATATATGTATCTAATAGAATAACTTTCAGGTTATTAACTGCAGTATGTTTATTTAACCAGTGAAGATAGATTAAGTTGGTATAGTTTCTCGATTACGTGAATAGATGACATTTAAAATGTATGCTTCTTATGATCCATTAAACTGTGTATCATATTATCAATTGTTATCAGATATACCAGACATATCAGGCAACTTATGATGATTAGGAGTATGAACTAAGAATCCCAGAAATAACGTAATCGGACCAAGAAATACCAGATAAACAAAAATGTGTGTGCTGTATTTAGAATTCAAAATTAAACATTCAACAAGTCCAAAGGAATCATTAGTTTATTCATGCACCACATCCGCGACATCTTAAATTATAGTCAAAGTGTCTATAATCGATTGTACGTCTTCTTAAGTTCATCCTATGTCTGTCTGACATTGTATTGGATAAAAGCTCTGTATTATCTAGAATGTGCTCATTAGTATTGGAATTTACAACGGAAATCGGAACAGACTCACTTGGTTCCTGGGAACAGTAATCATGAGTTTTCAAGAGATTTTCTCACCTTTATTCAATCAATACAATTTATCTAGTCTTTTGTAAATAACGACTGAAGTAAGACGAGACAAGAAGAAATAAACAGTTGATTGAAAATGTCTTTGTTGTTGAGACTAATTTCAGTTACGGATTATACTATAAACATGTATATGTTGACTCAATCGAACCAACTACAGTTTGAATACAACAATTTACAGTAATAATGATAATAGTTATAGTCATAACAAAAGTTCCGTGAAATCACCAAACCGAAATGTATGGGAAACAAAAATGAGTGAGAAATCATGCGTAGAAATTGTATTTGAATGAATTTTTGCATCTTAAATTTAAATAGTGTTAACGTAGTGAAGAAAGCCAAGTGAGGTGTAGCGGCGAGGTTGAGTGAACTTACTCGAATTAATCAATCATGACTCGATATTTTTAGTCGGAAAATGTATGCAGCTAACGGGCATACAATCATATGAAAACAGTCAGGACTATTCGAGACGTATTGGTGATTACTGGACATATGATGCATAGACTAGGATGCTGTGAATTGTTTATCAGAGATGATCGCTCTTCATACGCACCTCGTAAACTTTTAGTTGCTGGAAATGGATCGTCAATATTGGGTTCGTAAATGATTCGTCAGAGCAACTAAAACTTTAAGACGTTTTTCTGTCGAACTGCAGCTATAAGCCACAAAGTGTAGTTTTGCTTACCAACTTCAAGTCAAGCTGCTTTCGCTCATTGCCGTGGAGGAATAAAAATCTAACATTCTTAACTTGAAGTAATAGGTGATCATGTACTTATTAAAAGACGAAGTATTCCTGACGATTTGTAGAAGCGAAACATTGGATACTGAATGATTTGTGACGGAAATGAATAATTAGACCGATCCAGTCTTTAGCATAGAGTACTCCTAATGTTACGCTTTTTAATTTCGATGGAAGCACCCTAGAATTAGTGGTAGTTATCGATTAACGATGAACCCCCGTATTTTTAGGCAGACATGCACGATGGTGGAAGCTAAGTATGTACTTAATCGGCTTAATGGTTCTAAGGTATTCTCGAAAGTTGACCTGAAAGATGTTTATCTTCAAATTCCCTCAGGTCAATTTTCATTCGCTTTGACAATAATTAACAATTTCTCTATTCAATTACAAATTACTTTCATTTGGTTTAAGTTGTGTTCCAGTCATATTTCAGGAAGTGTTGAGTAATGTAGTAAGTGATCTCAAGAGTGTGAATGTTCATAAAGATGATCATATCATTCATGGTTCTGAAAAGTGGCTGGTGATCGGAGACTTACTACTGCACTGCACCATCTAAGCGAAAATGATATTACCGTTAATCCTGATAAGTGTTCATTTAGTGTATGTAGTTTTGAATGCATGGATACCTAGTTGACGGTAACGGTCTTACACCAGAGACGAAGCGACCAGCTCCATTGATAGATGCACTATCTCGGAAAGCACTTACAGAGCTACGTTTACTAATTGGTTCTCTTCAATACTTTATTTATTTTTATTCTTAATTTCTCATGTTATGTCAACTGTCTATTACAAATCTTGATATCTAATTCATTTCAATGGTATGAGAAACAAGAGTCATGCTTACGACGTTTATTCAAGTTTCTTCATAGTGATGCTGTTTTCGAACTCACTCTTCTAGTGTATATTCTGTACTTACTACAGATGCATCACCTTTATGTATTGGTGTAGTTTTGGAGCTAGAATATAGACAATAGTCTGTATTTCACACAGACGTACTGTTACTGAACTAAGTTATTCACGAACTGAGCGAGTCGCATTAGCTGTGTTTTGGGCTGTTTCACAACTTCACAAATATTTATTCAGGAACACATTCACCATGCTTACAGACCATGGTGCTTTTAGGTTCATTACTCATTCACGAAAATCCTTGTCACGTCTCTCGGACGCTATGGTTCAAAGAAGGAGTATTGATCTGAGTGCCTATGACTATACAATTGAGCACGACAGTGCTCAACAAACTCAATCTGTTGATTACAGATCTCAAAATCCATTACAAAATAAGCCGCTTTATGTAGCAAACTGTTTATTAGTGCAACTTCTCCAGCTGAGCCATCCACATCTGATCCGAGAAAACTCGTCCATACTCGACGTGTACACTCAGTGTTATACGAGAAGGTTGGAATGCTGTCTGTTTTTCCAAGAAGTCTGAGTTGTCTGGTACTCATGACATTCCGTAACGAAAGGGACTCCATCAAAATTATTAAAAGGAGGGATTCTCCGTCCGAACACGAGATGTTTAGAGACTACAGAAGTCGCATATTATCATGAAATGACCATTGAACAGCCACAGAGACAGTGGTGCAGAATGTTGGAAAATCTGTGGTTTCAGCTCTAGGCATCAATGATTCAAGTGAATATGGTCCACCTTGTTGATCAAATACATACGACCGGCACACATAAATTATGATGTTATCCAACATCTGATACAATGACTTCAGAAATGTAACTGGAATTCCACTCATTCGGAACATATTTGTCACGTTCATTAGGAATAACACTAGAGATAAATGCATCGTGGGGACAAATAACATCTGATGCGATACCATAAGGACCGTAATCAGATTTTAACTCATTTTGAACTTGTTCCTCACATTTAATTAAAATTTCACTGGAAATAAATGAATCATTAGGACAAACAACATTTGATAAAATAGCATCAGAGATTTGATCGGGATTTGGTGCACTCGACATACCTTCCACATATTTATAAAATAATACCATGAATCTGAGCTGAGTATGATTCATTTAAAGAAGTCAACCTAATAGGATCGGAATTACAAAGTTTTCGATTACATGTAGCGAAATGAATAGTAGTATTACAAACTACTTTTATGTGTTCAATTTTAACGCATTTAAAGCATTTAACATTTCGAAATACACATGAGTTACGTGAGTTAGATTTGCCACAGGATAAACATTTACCAAACTTGTGCTCATCGTCGTGGACTGCTTCACAACTTCTCGAGTAAATTTGAGGATTTACATAATCCGAATTCAGATATACTTATCTATGAATGAGTTTGTCATTTAAGTATATAAAGTGGAAATAAGAAATGATGTTACGAATCTAGGGATTTTTATACTTTACTGGATAGGTGAATAACAAATAGAAGAAGAACTGTTAAAGTAATCTTCACCTGAGAAGAATTTCGTATATCGCAATGCCATTTATCATCATAAATCGTCATGTTGAAGTGAACTTTTAGTTGAACGACAAGCATTAAATCAGTCAATTCTTCTATTGAATTTTATGACTAGTAATGTTTATAGGCGATTACACCTTGTACAATCGTAACAAATGATTGTTTATTATTACACTGGTACCAAGGTGTTCTATTGTGGTGTAAAGCAGAGTAGTTTGAAAATATCAAGGGAGTTAGGCTTAGTATGTAGTGATTACATTTATTCTGAAATATACGAATACATTTTGTGAATAATCGTTCGAATTTCCCCATTTTGATTTGTAGAATTCTCAGCGAGATATAAGTGACCTGCAAGAATTGTAGTCTATTGTGTAAAAAATATTGCAGAAATCGAGTTAGGTATTAGATTATTTAGTCAAAAATCTAGACGAATATAGTGTTGTGAATTTCGTGAGTTTTAAAGAAAATCATATGGTCAACGTATTTGCTCATTCAAATTAATCATTCACTTTTGAGTAATTCTCTACCCGCCGTGTAATAATTTGAAATATCATTCAATCAGTGCATAGTGATGTAAATATCACCAATCACGTTGTTCTGAGTAGATCAGTGTTTATGTATCTGAAACTGGGATACTCGAATTTAAATCTCATGTGAATTGTTCAAGCCTTCATGATTCCAGATACGTCATACTGGCATATACTAACTAAGAGAAAATCTAGGTGGAATATGTGGAGTTAACACTGTGGTATCACAGCGTTGTACATTGCATGGATTTACTTAAAAAATGATACTCACCAACAGAAACAGAATATCACGATTTACACATTAAATCTATACGTCAACATAAACTATATACAGCCACTATGACGAATCACCTCTAACTATTATCCTTGCTCACATTATATTTAGAGTAAGAGATACGAGGATATCGTTTAACGATGATTGTCAAATCTAATAAAATGTTCATGCAAATGATGGCTCAGAACAACCAATTTCATCGATTAAAATATTATTTTGTGGCTTTGGTAAATCAACCTTTTAAATTCATCTACTGAATAATAAATCAAGTAGTTTAGTTCTACTTTTATAGAAAAGCATTTACTTGCATTACAAAATTCACTAAAATTCACACTGTAACGCGAAAATCAAACATAGATCACTTCCATTCTTATGACATACGTTACGCAACCACGAATAACATCGAAACTTAGTATTCTCACTGTTACCGACTATTAATCTACATTGTCATTCCTCAACTTACTAAAAATCATTCTACTGACTCTCTTCAATTTATAATGTAATACAATGGATGGATGCATGGATAGATAGATACACACGACTGCATACAAAATGCAATTATTATTCCTCAAAACCGATGCACCTTAGTGCAAAGTTATTTTATAATACAATCGATGTGTTAAACTGCTTTCCAAAAGCTTTAGTTTTGATATAATGACTTATGTTTTGGCTTTCAGTGAACAGTTCGATGGATTTCCACTCTGTAACATTTTGTATCAGTCCACATGAATTTCTTACTAAAATCATTCTGACAGTGTCGTTCTTACCACATACTATAGTATGTACAAATTTTTAAATAATACTATCATTATCATTATTAATTTCACAACCGACAGATAGATAGATAGATAGATTGACTGATAGATCGATGAGGAAGATGGTTATAGTTCTAAATTAAACAAGTCTGAATAACTAATGAGAATGCGAAAGTGTTGCTGAGCAGAAAGATTAGGGAACGATAAAAAAGAAGGATTTGATGGAATGTTGAAGTCCACAAATGACGATTACAATACTCCCATTTTGATTAAACTCCACCAGTCACAGTCTCTCACAAGAACCTCTCTCAGTTAGTTATGATCACTACTTAATAAAATAGTTTGTCCAGATCTATTCAATTTGAACGAAATTCACCATTAAGCGTGAACAATTGCTTCCTATTATGTTGAGTCACTTCAAACACAATTGCAAAATAGTCAGGAAAGTATACGCTACTATTTTAATAAGGATAGGGTATTGGATACAGATTAGTAACTTTCTTTCATTACCATTATTCTCATCATTGATATTGTTGTAGTTGTAATGACGGTGATTTAAAACAGAGTGATAAGACATGCACGTCAAGATTATGCATGAGCCAATTAAAATCTGTGCCACTACTTATATATATACCTACACACATATTTTATATCTGAAGCCAAGCTACTAAACTCTCATTTTCTTACTTCATTGCATTTATAATAAGGTCAAACGTATGACACTCTTGTTGATATAAATAGTGTCTGTTTTGGAATTAGAAATTAATACAAGGTAGTAAACGGCTACTCAATTCATCTGCATACATATTAGAAATCTTTTAGAGAATAATGATGTCTGAACATAAAGCAGTAGTGAAAAATGCCGATATGTCAGATGATATGCAACAAGAGGCTGTTGATTGTGCTGCACAAGCTCTAGAGAAATATAGTGTGGAAAAAGATATAGCAGCATTCATTAAGAAAGAATTTGACAAGAAATACAATCCTACATGGCATTGTATTGTTGGGAGAAATTTCGGAAGGTTAGTAATATTTTATAACTCGACATAAATATTTATTCATTATTAATATGTAATCAATGTTATTCACTGACTGTCTATGCCGAGACAGAAATCATTTGAAGTTATAATATGGAGATTGTAACAGTGTATAGGGAATTATGTAACTTTCCTTTTAGAAAATTTGTTAATTTATTGGTTACTGGTGTGTTATTTCCCTCATTTTTACAGTTATGTGACGCATGAAACGAAACATTTCATCTACTTTTATATGGGCAATGTAGCAATTCTTCTATTCAAATCCGGGTAAATTGGGGAAACCGAAAATTCAAGAGAAATATCATCAGAAACTAAAACAAACATTGTAACACACATCTGATCATTCTGCACGCAACTCAACCCAATCATCTTCACAAACAAGTTTTTCTGTATTACTCATCAATTCCCGAATTCATCCTTATAAGAACCAACACAGAATAATATACAGTTTGAATGAAGACCAAAAAACAGAACAGAATAAACATTATTATAACTGAGATTGTGTTTCCACATTGTATTTGTACTGGTTGATCCATTATCATATTATTGTCAGTGTGTGCTTTTGTGTGTGGTAATTTTATCTGTGGTAGTGTTTCAAAATCGAAAATGAAACATCTTCATTATTAGTAAACAATTGAAATAAACAGTTATTCGTGCAGAAGACCGAGAGTGTTTTCTCTTTATATCTCGTCATATAGATGTGTTTCAGGATGGGTAATATCATTGTGGTTTCTCGTTGCTAGTGAATATATTTAGTAGGAAACAATTATCGAAACACATAGTTGATATGTAATATTAGGTAATTTTCAAATCGTATTTAGTGCACAGTCACTGTAGAAGAGGATCATGAGTGTGAGTCGTTAAATACAATGTGGAGAATATTTCGATGACAATTATGAATTGATAGGTTGGTTCTTTATTGACGCACCTTCAGAATTGATGTATACAATGCACATATTCTGTGACTGTGGAACTTCTATGCAATTATCTAGCACTAACCAACCTATTGGATTCAACGCCCAAATATTCCAGATAACCTGAACTACTTATCGTTTCACTATATGAAGCTATCACAGACATTAGAAGTATATTCATATATATATGTATCTAATAGAATAACTTTCAGGTTATTAACTGCAGTATGTTTATTTAACCAGTGAAGATAGATTAAGTTGGTATAGTTTCTCGATTACGTGAATAGATGACATTTAAAATGTATGCTTCTTATGATCCATTAAACTGTGTATCATATTATCAATTGTCAGCAGACATACCATCAGGCAACGATTCATCTCGAATTGTTCCCAAAGATGAATGAGGTGCCTACATATGTATTCTTTTATTATTATCCCAATCAATTCAGCTGCACATTATGTCTAATTGTAGATCAATATATTCACAAAGTACTTATTGCCTATCCTCTCTATACGTATGCATGAAGATCATGTAAGAAAGAGAATGGTCGACTAGTCTAGTTTTCACTTTTTTGAATTGGAGGTGAACAGTTCAAGATTTCGGTTTTCGTAAACCAACTGTCAGATTCATACTTACAAAACAAAAACGGTATCGAATATTCGTCTCAAAACATGAATAACGCGACAGACAAGAAAGTATGTGTGAATTACTTTTATTCGTCAAGGAATCGAAGCTCATCTTCCACTAATATTCTAAACATTTCGTCCTTATAATCTAAGTATAGTAAGGGAAAGTGAGATGAAGCAACTCCTTTCATTCCATGAAACGTTCGGCAAAATAGCATTCAAAATTACTTCAGTCTACATGCTTCACATGGTCACTCATGAGGGAAGTATTTACGAAAACCTATATTAATGACAAATGAATTCCTAAATGCTGATGTCTTTCATCCAATCACTGGTTTCGGTCGCCTTACACATCAAGATTGATTGGTGAAATATGTCTCTGATTGAAGGAGATGTGAATGTTTCAGGCCTACATGAATATGGTGGTCGCGTATTTACCAGCACTACAAACATGTTCACAATCCCACTGTAATCTTATCAAGTATGATGTAAAACTGGTTTTGTGTCGAGGTGAATCGGATCATAGGTACTGATGGTCATAACAACTCAATGTGCAACTCATACCACACTAGGAACGTTGTACAGTCACTTTGATTTAATTTATCTCTGAAAACCAGTACCACTAAATTCCTAAACAACTGTTCGCAATTCAGGTTTATGTTGTAAAGACAAAAGAAGAAGGATTATCTTGATAATTGAGAGAGATTGATGAGTTTCATATTTCAATTCTCTCAATCATTTCTAGTTTCGTTAGAACTGCCAATTACAGACACTCGATTTCCTCACGCAAATCCGAAACGCATGAACGCATGTAATTCAGCTCATTGAAATAGCACAATGTTCTATATTATCTTCGCACATGTGTTAGATAAATCAATAGTGGAAAATCCATGTTATTTGTTGCAACGTATCTATTTGTACGGCAACGGTTTATGTGAGCAAAATGAACTTCAGTGGAGAAACAAATGATCAATAATGCATCAATAGGTACGTTTTAGAATTGTAGAAGTATTTGACCTCCTAAATAGATATGAATAACTGAAACGACTAATTCATCATAGAAACATTTGGAACATATTCAACTGTTAGCATGAATCAAACCCATTATTCATGAAATTACCACATAAAACAGATTAGTCTTAATTCGACAAAGTCCAATATTTGTGGAAGGTGTGTTGTATTTTTCTGTGTAGATAATTCTCATTAGAATTCATGTGCTGAACCTCTTGTCTATTGTGTAGATGCTTATCAATTAACCACATAGCACCTCGTTCACATATTTTGTTCCTCATTTCAAACGAATACAATTACGGCCTTACCACCACCTAACTGCAACACGATTGCTAATCTGTCGTTTGTCTTGACTCGAAACTGAATCCTACTCATAATAATCATTCTATCATTCAGTTTCCGTATTAGTATTCTTAGAGTTTAGTCAGCAAAGTATTTTATATTTCATCTATAATGAACTCACTAATGTCTCAATATTATTTCTTTTTTGCCAAGTGCTTAAGCTAATTCGCCATAAGAACAAAATAATAAACAAACTCTTCCATCTCTACTATATTGAAACTAAGATATTTGTTTAGTACACGCATCCATTGTAAATAAATTAGATACATTTACTAAGTAATTTTGTTCTAAAGTATTTTAAATCTGAAAAAATTTCATTATCACCATCTTCTCTAACTTTGTCTTAATGTATTCTGGCAAATCATTCAAGTTTCAGTCAATAGTTGGATATTCAACAGTTTGAATTTATGGGAAGGATGTACATTAATTAACGTTTAAAATGGTCTAATCTCGTCAATAATAAGAGCTAACAAAATTAGTTAGCTGGCTGTCATTTATTAAACTAACCAGTAGTCAACCATACGCATTGCGTTTTGTAATGAGAGTGGTTTAATTATACATGGTACACTGATATTTTCATTAATATTCCTATACTGACGGTGATAAATTTGAAAATAGTCGATTCGGAATATACGACAGTCGTGTCATGTTAGCATTTGTCTGCTGGAGGCAACACTGGATGAATTTGGACGGTACTGAACTGATTCATTGGAAGTTATTGATCAAAATGAAAACCATTGTGCGATCGTGGTACATTTGTCAGAACTAAACAATCAATGTTTTATTTTTTTCATGGTTCACACTTTCTACCATAGCGTCAGTGATGCATGATGCTTAATGTACTTCGATTTTATTTCGCTTAAAATTGAACTATAAGGTAATGTATTTGTAATGTCCTATAGAGTGGAAAACTGAACTTGTGACGTTTCATAACTTAATATAGGTCAATTCATTAATAAGTAGTTCAGTGTCCTAATTGAATCAAGCCGAGTTTCATTCTCTGAATGCGAATGATTCACCAATAACTAAGAGTTTGACGATTTTGTAACCAGGCGTTTCGACATACTGAATTGTTTGATTGGATGCAAAAGGTAGTTTATTAGATGTTTTGAAGCTCGAGACGATATATAGTTTGAATCTCGTCTTTCATGAAGGATCGAGGTCGAGTATATTACATCTGGAATTACGAGCAGAAGTACAATCACTTTCATTTATGTGAAGTGTCAATAACCTCTGAACGGACCCCTGAATTCAGTAATCCTATATTTGGGCACTACCAAGAATAAGCATGCAGGGTTCTAGAACTGGTTGAATACGTACTATGCACATCAAAACACTTGATTCGCTTATACGATTTATGTGACTCGGAAAACCTTGAGACATGAAGGTCTGTTTCAAGACCTGTTCTGTGAAAGAAAAATCATAGGAATACCTGAGTCTAAATTACACTTTTGTATGTACCTTAAATAAAACACCACCATTTATAGTAAGTTCAAGATTGAAAGAATTATCAACAAAGCATATCCATCAGATCCATCAAAATATGCTCAGAATGAACATGTGGTGAAAGAGATCAATCCACAGTAATACTTAACTTCAACAACATGACAACACAAACCACATCAAATCGAATCCCACATTTCAAATTAACATCCATTTCTTTTCACCTCTGTCGTGTCAGATTGTTATCAATGTGTGATAACCAAATAGCACAAAGTTGTCCTCAATGTTCTTTGTTCAAAATTGAGTGAATCATTCTTTTAAATACATAGCTTGAAAGCGATGTACTTCATCAAGCCTATACTTATGATTACTATGAAAAATGTTATCAAATTCATCACATTAGAAATATTGTAATCTATGTAGATGTTTTTATGCACTCTTAGATGACCTATACAAAAACGTGTAAAACAAGGTGTAAAATATTCTTCACTCACTAAAACATACCAGAAATATTTTCATATTGAGAAATATAATAATTTTATTTTGTCAAGAATTCTCTTTTGAAATTTTAGTGGATGAATATGAACTGGTGATAAATGGAAAAATGTCGATCTGTAGTGTGTTGTGCACTAAAAAGAAGATTTTAACGTGTTTTTTCAAACTGTGAGATTTCGAGGCTTGTAAACCATTTTCGTGTGAGATGTTGTAAGTTGTTTGACAATTTATTATAAATGACATTCTATGTAGTGTTCAATAGTATCAGTATTATTCAACTTGATTGTATTTTTATAACACATTCACTCACAGTTAAAGCTCAATAAACTAAATAATAATCACTGTATAGTTTATAACAAATAAGTTTATCAAAACAAAACGGATGGCCTTATTAGTGAAAATTTCACAATAAATTAATAATAACAATAACAATCTCACTTCAAATATTTCCGTTGAACAATAGAATATGATTCATATACACTGACTCTATGATATTATTTTAAGTATGTAATTTGTTTGTGAAGTCATGAGAATGGATACTCAATCAAATTCAAAATAAAACAAAGTAACTTAACTATAAAAGGTACAGTAATCATGAGTTTTCAAGAGATTTTCTCACCTTTATTCAATCAATACAATTTATCTAATCTTTTGTAAGTAACGACTGAAGTAAGACAAGACAAGAAGAAATAAACAGTTGATTGAAAATGTCTTTGTTGTTGAGACTAATTTCAGTTACGGATTATACTATAAACATGTATATGTTGATTCAATCGAACCAACTACACTTTGAATACAACAATTTACAGTAATAATGATAATAGTTATAGTCATAACAAAAGTTCCGTGAAATCACCAAACCGAAATGTATGGGAAACAAAAATCGGTAAGACATCGTGCGTAGAAAGAGTGTTTACCGAGGGAAACCCCTTTGGGTTTACACTTCTCACCAGAAACGCCTTACAGTCGCAACTACCTTACCAGATAGAGGATTGAGCTGTATTGATATACAAATCTCTGGAGTGAGCAGTTCTGTAGGTCTTCGACAGTGATACTGATCATATCTGTTTTACTGGAAATACCTAGCTGGGAGTACTCAGTCAAGCATCCGCACTAGATCACTAGTGGATACGCTGTGCTACGCATTCCTTACAACAATCAGCTACCTTAGATCAAACGCTTCTCGACAAATTGATGACTATCCAAATATACCTTCGAACCCCTTAATTCATGAATTCTGATCTTACCGGGTTAGTATCGTTCGTTTATGAAGGGGTTGAGATTAATGGTTATGTAAAACCCGAAATAACTGTGGCATAGCTACATTCAACGCATCATATCCATCATCGTTTGACTAAATCATCTTGCTGTGCTAATGTGGTATGTAAACCTGGACTGATGCACATGTGTGCCTGGTCTTACGTTTTGGCTGAATGCCTGAAATAAAAAATCCTTTAATTCACTTGTCACAATATCATATCTTTAACGGTTGTTAGTATGTCTTTCCTAAATTTAATTATCATTTTGTAAAGTGGAAATCGGAAACTGGTTCTGATGTCGAATCCATCTTACGTAAGTCTTGTCAGGGACTTGATCAATAAACCATCATTTTGTTATAATGTCCGTACGAATACTCAACCGTCAGTGGTTTCGCTGAAGGTATTTGTGTTGGTGATGGCCACGTTACGACCATTTGCCCTATTTGTGACCATGTTACATTTGTCCTTCTTGTAAACTCTATTTGTCTTTATCAATCTAATAACACAATTATCGTCACCTAACATCGTTACTTTTAGTCCACATAATCATATCAGTGATAATGTGTCTTATAGGTTCATGACAAATTGTATTAGCCTAATTTTCAAGTTCAGGTGTTACAATCAGGAGAAGAACGACAAGAAATCAGTCACCGGAATCCACGAACTCCTCGAGAGTTACACATTGTTCATGAGTGCAATAAGTGATAAACACACATTTCGCTGCCTTCAGTATGACCTATCTTTTAGGGTGGTAGGACAAAGATGCAAAATCACACTTCAACTCACCTCGACCCGATCTCAACAGTAATTTCGTTTTCAATCCAATACGATGATTTTCAGTGTGATATTTTGTTCGGTGTAACTTTGGTCTACTTAAGTGTGATGTTTGTTCTAGGGGACGTTATTTTACTAATTAAAAGTGCATTTTCTCCATTGTGATTAATATTTAGGGTTTTGAAGTAGTTCAGCATATTTCTCCTATGTGTTATAATTGTTAACTACTCACCAGATGTAGGCAAGATTTATGTGTAAGTTGGTTTTATGTTGTATCGTTTTGATTTGTATGGTGTCATCGGATTTGAGTTCTCTGAACAACAAGCTGGTATACTGTGGTGTTAGTATGAAATAATGATTCCTTTGTACATGACGACTGCCTGATTACGAATTCCAAATATAATACGTTCGTTTGTGCTCACCTGGTTCTACTTGCTGTAAATAACATTATATCGGGAATTCCTAGTTTGTACAATAATTCAAATACTTCTAATCATCGCACTGGCGTCGCAATGGAGCCTATGTTGGGACGGTTGTATATACATTCAAATTTTGATGCTTTTGTGGATTACTTTGAAAGGTTTGAAATTAGGACTATGACCAAGGAAGATGTTGAAGATGTTAATATTGCGGCTCATTTCCTTACATTCATCGGAAAAGAAGCCTACAGCTTATTAAAAACTTTGGCATTTCCAGAAAGGCCCACTTCAGTTCCTTATGCAACTCTCAAGAAACTACTACCAGACCACGTAAAGTGTTCAACTTTTGAGTGTTGTAAAGCAGAAGAATTTCATAAAGTGATTCATCAGGACATCAATAATTCTACCACATAACTGAGTCGTCCCAATTCCAAGCATACTCAAGGTTAGGCAGATACAAATTCTATGGCACATTTTCATACATTCATCCGAAAGGAAGCTAACAGCTTACGAAAAACTCTGGCTTTAAAAGAGGAGGATAGTGTTGGAAAATCTATGGTTGAAATTCCCGACATCGATTAAAGTACACAACCGACATGGTGATTGCACACAATTCCAGGACTCGGGTAAGTCCTTTCCGATTTCGGTTGTTTATTCATATACTAATGAGCATATTCTGGAACATACAGAGTCTATATTCAAAACACAGATGGACAGACACGATGAAACTACGAAGAAGAGGCACAATCGATCTCAGAAATTTGGATTCTCATTTAAGCTGTGGCGGATGTGGGGTTTGTATGAACAAGCGATTCCTTTGTATTTCTTGAATGCTTGAATTTGAATTCCAAATACAATACGTTTGTTCGTGCTTATCTAATACTTCTTGATTAAATAGCGTCATTTCTGGGATTCTTAGTTTGTACTATAATTCGAATACTCCTAATAATCACAAATTCGTTAAGGTGTTGCGAAGCAGTCCACGACGATGAGCACAAGTTTGGTAAATGTTTATCCTGTGGCAAATCTAACTCACGTAACTCATGTGTATTTCGAAATGTTAAATGCTTTAAATGTGTTAAAATTGAACACATAAAAGTAGTTTGTAATACTACTATTCATTTCGCTACATGTAATCGAAAACTTTGTAATTCCGATCCTATTAGGTTGACTTCTTTAAATGAATCATACTCAGCTCAGATTCATGATATTATTTTACAAATATGTGGAAGGTATGTCGAGTGCACCAAATCCTGATCAAATCTCTGATGCTATTTTATCAAATGTTGTTTGTCCTAATGATTCATTTATTTCCAGTGAAATTTTAATTAAATGTGAGGAACAAGTTCAAAATGAGTTAAAATCTGATTACGGTCCTTATGGTATCGCATCAGATGTTATTTGTCCCCACGATGCATTTATCTCTAGTGTTATTCCTAATGAACGTGACAAATATGTTCCGAATGAGTGGAATTCCAGTTACATTTCTGAAGTCATTGTATCAGATGTTGGATAACATCATAATTTATGTGTGCCGGTCGTATGTATTTGATCAACAAGGTGGACCATATTCACTTGAATCATTGATGCCTAGAGCTGAAACCACGGATTTTCCAACATTCTGCACCACTGTCTCTGTGGCTGTTCAATGGTCATTTCATGATAATATGCGACTTCTGTAGTCTCTAAACATCTCGTGTTCGGACGGAGAATCCCTCCTTTTAATAATTTTGATGGAGTCCCTTTCGTTACGGAATGTCATGAGTACCAGACAACTCAGACTTCTTGGAAAAACAGACAGCATTCCAACCTTCTCGTATAACACTGAGTGTACACGTCGAGTATGGACAAGTTTTCTCGGATCAGATGTGGATGGCTCAGCTGGAGAAGTTGCACTAATAAACAGTTTGCTACATAAAGCGGCTTATTTTGTAATGGATTTTGAGATCTGTAATCAACAGATTGAGTTTGTTGAGCACTGTCTTGCTCAATTTTATAGTCAATGTATTTGTTATAAACTAATACAGTGATTATTATTTAGTTTATTGAGCTTTAACTGTGAGTGAATGTGTTATAAAAATACAATCAAGTTGAATAATACTGATACTATTGAACACTACATAGAATGTCATTTATAATAAATTGTCAAACAACTTACAACATCTCACACGAAAATGGTTTACAAGCCTCGAAATCTCACAGTTTGAAAAAACACGTTAAAATCTTCTTTTTAGTGCACAACACACTACAGATCGACATTTTTCCATTTATCACCAGTTCATATTCATCCACTAAAATTTCAAAAGAGAATTCTTGACAAAATAAAATTATTATATTTCTCAATATGAAAATATTTCTGGTATGTTTTAGTGAGTGAAGAATATTTTACACCTTGTTTTACACGTTTTTGTATAGGTCATCTAAGAGTGCATAAAAACATCTACATAGATTACAATATTTCTAATGTGATGAATTTGATAACATTTTTCATAGTAATCATAAGTATAGGCTTGATGAAGTACATCGCTTTCAAGCTATGTATTTAAAAGAATGATTCACTCAATTTTGAACAAAGAACATTGAGGACAACTTTGTGCTATTTGGTTATCACACATTGATAACAATCTGACACGACAGAGGTGAAAAGAAATGGATGTTAATTTGAAATGTGGGATTCGATTTGATGTGGTTTGTGTTGTCATGTTGTTGAAGTTGAGTATTACTGTGGATTGATCTCTTTCACCACATGTTCATTCTGAGCATATTTTGATGGATCTGATGGATATGCTTTGTTGATAATTCTTTCAATCTTGAACTTACTATAAATGGTGGTGTTTTATTTAAGGTACATACAAAAGTGTAATTTAGACTCAGGTATTCCTATGATTTTTCTTTCACAGAACAGGTCTTGAAACAGACCTTCATGTCTCAAGGTTTTCCGAGTCACATAAATCGTATAAGCGAATCAAGTGTTTTGATGTGCATAGTACGTATTCAACCAGTTCTAGAACCCTGCATGCTTATTCTTGGTAGTGCCCAAATATAGGATTACTGAATTCAGGGGTCCGTTCAGAGGTTATTGACACTTCACATAAATGAAAGTGATTGTACTTCTGCTCGTAATTCCAGATGTAATATACTCGACCTCGATCCTTCATGAAAGACGAGATTCAAACTATATATCGTCTCGAGCTTCAAAACATCTAATAAACTACCTTTTGCATCCAATCAAACAATTCAGTATGTCGAAACGCCTGGTTACAAAATCGTCAAACTCTTAGTTATTGGTGAATCATTCGCATTCAGAGAATGAAACTCGGCTTGATTCAATTAGGACACTGAACTACTTATTAATGAATTGACCTATATTAAGTTATGAAACGTCACAAGTTCAGTTTTCCACTCTATAGGACATTACAAATACATTACCTTATAGTTCAATTTTAAGCGAAATAAAATCGAAGTACATTAAGCATCATGCATCACTGACGCTATGGCAGAAAGTGTGAACCATGAAAAAAATAAAACATTGATTGTTTAGTTCTGACAAATGTACCACGATCGCACAATGGTTTTCATTTTGATCAATAACTTCCAATGAATCAGTTCAGTACCGTCCAAGATGCTTCAAATTCATCCAGTGTTGCCTCCAGCAGACAAATGCTAACATGACACGACTGTCGTATATTCCGAATCGACTATTTTCAAATTTATCACCGTCAGTATAGGAATATTAGATGAAAATATCAGTGTACCATGTATAATTAAACCACTCTCATTACAAAACCGCAATGCGTATGGTTGACTACTGGTTAGTTTAATAAATGACAGCCAGCTAACTAATTTTGTTAGCTCTTATTATTGACGAGATTAGACCATTTTAATCGTTAATTAATGTACATCCTTCCCATAAATTCAAACTGTTGAATATCCAACTATTGACTGAAACTTGAATGATTTGCCAGAATACATTAAGACAAAGTTAGAGAAGATGGTGATAATGAAATTTTTTCAGATTTAAAATACTTTAGAACAAAATTACTTGTAAATGTATCTAATTTATTTACAATGGATGCGTGTACTAAACAAATATCTTAGTTTCAATATAGTAGAGATGGAAGAGTTTGTTTATTATTTTGTTCTTATGGCGAATTAGCTTAAGCACTTGGCAAAAAAGAAATAATATTGAGACATTAGTGAGTTCATTATAGATGAAATATAAAATACTTTGCTGACTAAACTCTAAGAATACTAATACGGAAACTGAATGATAGAATGATTATTATGAGTAGGATTCAGTTTCGAGTCAAGACAAACGACAGATTAGCAATCGTGTTGCAGTTAGGTGGTGGTAAGGCCGTAATTGTATTCGTTTGAAATGAGGAACAAAATATGTGAACGAGGTGCTATGTGGTTAATTGATAAGCATCTACACAATAGACAAGAGGTTCAGCACATGAATTCTAATGAGAATTATCTACACAGAAAAATACAACACACCTTCCACAAATATTGGACTTTGTCGAATTAAGACTAATCTGGTTTATGTGGTAATTTCATGAATAATGGGTTCGATTCATGCTAACAGTTGAATATGTTCCAAATGTTTCTATGATGAATTAGTCGTTTCAGTTATTCATATCTATTTAGGAGGTCAAATACTTCTACAATTCTAAAACGTACCTATTGATGCATTATTGATCATTTGTTTCTCCACTGAAGTTCATTTTGCTCACATAAACCGTTGCCGTACAAATAGATACGTTGCAACAAATAACATGGATTTTCACTATTGATTTATCTAACACATGTGCGAAGATAATATAGAACATTGTGCTATTTCAATGAGCTGAATTACATGCGTTCATGCGTTTCGGATTTGCGTGAGGAAATCGAGTGGCTGTAATTGGCAGTTCTAACGAAACTAGAAATGATTGAGAGAATTGAAATATGAAACTCATCAATCTCTCTCAATTATCAAGATAATCCTTCTTCTTTTGTCTTTACAACATAAACCTGAATTGCGAACAGTTGTTTAGGAATTTAGTGGTACTGGT
The DNA here is from genome assembly GCA_944470405.2 of Schistosoma mattheei. Taxonomy (NCBI): domain Eukaryota; kingdom Metazoa; phylum Platyhelminthes; class Trematoda; order Strigeidida; family Schistosomatidae; genus Schistosoma; species Schistosoma mattheei. Next base: position 78,667,901 of record OX103947.1, read on the forward strand.
TTTCAGAGATAAATTAAATCAAAGTGAACTGTACAACGTTCCTAGTGTGGTATGAGTTGCACATTGAGTTGTTATGACCATCAGTACCTATGATCCGATTCACCTCGACACAAAACCAGTTTTACATCATACTTGATAAGATTACAGTGGGATTGTGAACATGTTTGTAGTGCTGGTAAATACGCGACCACCATATTCATGTAGGCCTGAAACATTCACATCTCCTTCAATCAGAGACATATTTCACCAATCAATCTTGATGTGTAAGGCGACCGAAACCAGTGATTGGATGAAAGACATCAGCATTTAGGAATTCATTTGTCATTAATATAGGTTTTCGTAAATACTTCCCTCATGAGTGACCATGTGAAGCATGTAGACTGAAGTAATTTTGAATGCTATTTTGACGAACGTTTCATGGAATGAAAGGAGTTGCTTCATCTCACTTTCCCTTACTATACTTAGATTATAAGGACGAAATGTTTGGAATATTAGTGGAAGATGAGCTTCGATTCCTTGACGAATAAAAGTAATTCACACATACTTTCTTGTCTGTCGCGTTATTCATGTTTTGAGACGAATATTCGATACCGTTTTTGTTTTGTAAGTATGAATCTGACAGTTGGTTTACGAAAACCGAAATCTTGAACTGTTCACCTCCAATTCAAAAAAGTGAAAACTAGACTAGTCGATCATTCTTTCTTACATGCATACGTATAGAGAGGATAGGCAATAAGTATTTTGGTGAATATATTGATCTACAATCAGACATAATGTGCAGCTGAATTGACTGGGATAATAAGGGAAGAATGCATATGTAGGCATCTCATTCATCTTTGGGAACAATTTGAGATCCATCGTTGTGTGTTGTTTGAATGAACTAATGATTCCTTTGTACTTGTTGAATGTTTGATTTCGAATTCGAAATTGATTACTTGCGAGACAACAGTTTCTAATCAATCGATTTGTCAGATTTCTCAAGTTATTGTGCAAGATATGGTTTTTCCCAATGATTCACTTATTTCTGACGAAATTTCTTGCAAATCTGAGGAAAATATATTGAATGAACCTAGTCATGATCGAAAACGTGATGTAGTTTTGATAGATGCTGATTTTTCTAGTGTTCCTTTACTCTGCAACTACATTCTTAATAAATTTGAGGAAACTATTTCAGAAGAACCAAATCATCATGTTCTATCAAATATTATTTTTCCTCATAATGCGTTTGTTTCTTGTGGGAAACTTGTTCAATGCGAAGCACAAGTACTAAAAGAGGTCGAGTTTGATTACAGTTCAAATGATTTCATATCAACTGCTGTTTATCCTTATCACGAAGTCAATTCTAATGTTTAATCTACTCAATCTGAGAATTATGTTTTAAATGAAGCCACATCATTCATAACTTAGAGTTATAAACACTCGACATTATTTCATGGGGGAGAATAGTGTTGGGAAATCTATGCTTTAAATTCTAGGTAGTGGTCGCGGTACACAACCAACACGTTGATTGTATACAATCCCAGGAACCTAGTGAGTCTGTTCCGATTTCGGTTGTAAATTCCAATACTAATGAGCACATTCTAGATAATATAGAGTTTTTATCCAATGCAATGTCGGACAGACACAGGATGAACTTAAGAAGACGTACAATCGATTATAGACACTTTGACTATAATTTAAGATGTCGCGGATGTGGTGCATGAATAAACTAATGATTCCTTTGTACTTGTTGAATGTTTAATTTCGAATTCTAAATACAGTACATACATTTTTGTTTATCTAGTACTTCTTGGTCCGATTACGTTATTTCTGGGATTCTTAGTTCATACTCCTAATCATCATAAGTTGCCTGATATGTCTGGTATATCTGATAACAATTGATAATATGATACACATTTAATGGATCATAAGAAGCGTACATTTTGAATGTGATCTATTCACGTAATCGAGAAACTATACCAACTTAATCTATCTTCAATGGTTAAATAAACATACTGCAGTTAATAACCTGAAAGTTATTCTATTATATATATATATGAATATACTTCTAATGTCTGTGATAGCTTCATATAGTGAAACGATAAGTCGTTTAGGTTATCTGAAATATTTGGGCGTTGAATCCAATAGGTTGGTTAGTGCTAGATAATTGCATAGAAGTTCCAGTCACAGATTATGTGCATTGTATACATCAATTCTGAAGGTGCGTCAATAAAGAACCAACCTATCAATTCATAATTGTCATCGAAATATTCTCCACGTTATGATTTAATGACTCACACTCATGATCCTCTTCTACAGTGACTGTGCACTAAATACTATTCGAAAATTACCGAATATTGCATATCAACTATCTGTTTCGATAATTGTTTCCTACTTAATATATTCACTAGCAACGAGAAACCACAATGATATTACCCATCCTGAAACACATCTATATGACGAGATATAAAGAGAAAACACTCTCGGTCTTCTGCACGAATAACTGTTTATTTCAATTGTTTACTAATAATGAAGATGTTTCATTTTCGATTTTGAAACACTACCACAGATAAAATTACCACACACAAAAGCACACACTGACAATAATATGATAGTGGATCAACCAGTACAAAAGACAATGTGGAAACACAAACTCAGTTATACTAATATTTATTCTGTTCTGTTTTTTGGTCTTCATTCAAACTGTATATTATTCTGTGTTGGTTCTTATAAGGATGAAGTCGCGAATTGATGAGTAATACAGAAAATCGTGTTTGTGAAGATGATTGAGTTGAGTTGCGTGCAGAATGATCAGATGTGTATTACAATGTTTGATTTAGTTTCTGATGTTATTTCTCTTGAATTTTCGGTATCCTCCAAATTAACCAGATTTGAATAGAAGAAACGCATTATCTCCAAGATAAAAATAGATGAAATGTTTTGTTTCATGCGTCACATAACTGCAATTCATAAAGGGAATTGAAATTGCAGTTAGCAACATATTAGCAAATTTCAGAACAAGAAAATCTTACGAACTTCATTTGAATCCACCAATTCAGCACATGTAATTACACAGGATGCATAGAATTGCAAAGTCAGATTACAGATCCGTCAAAATATATAGTTTGAATTACTTGAGGATTGGATTGAGAAGTATAAGAAATCAAGATGTCACTGTTGATTAGTGCTTAGTGGTTTACATCTTTTATTGTTTTGATCTAACTGTCTGTCATTCAACTAAGTTTGATTTGTAATTGTTACTCTGAGGACCGTTTCACAATTCATGAATGAATTACTAAATCCAACACTGATGATGCTTTTGATTCCTAAATTCAGTCAAACTGACATCTGTGTTTTCATCGAACGTTTTGCAACTTCACTAACTCGACGTAGACTATCCCTGAATTAGACATTCTATTTAGAAACAGAGTCAATGACTGAACTAATGCAGATATAAAAGACATTAACATTGAACATGGAAGTATCTTCTGATTGATCAGACAGACATAATGTTCATTCAAATCAGACTGTTCATCTATAGAGAGAAATCAAATGTTATATTAAGTTTCATGCCACTGAAAGGGATCTCTTCTTAGGTGTAGTTCAAATTGTTCTCTACCATCTACACTTTTATAATGTTTCTTATTTCTCAGTGATTTTGAGAATCATTTGATGAATTGAATCAAACTAACATAATCCTGTTAAAAGCTCGTAGTTGGTGATCCTTTCTCGTCCTCGAATGCACACGACGGAACTGGGAACCGTTTATTTTGGTGACTCCAGTACGTAAGTGTATATGTGAAGAAAAATGCATTACATGAATGTGACAGAAAATAATAGTTAAATGAATACTGTCCAATTACATGTATACTATTGACTTCCAATAAAGTTACATAATTCCCTATACACTGTTACAATCTCCACATTATAACTTCAAATGATTTCTGTCTTGGCATAGACAGTCAGTGAATAACATTGATTACATATTAATAATGAATAAATATTTATGTCGAGTTATAAAATATTACTAACCTTCCGAAATTTCTCCCAACAATACAATGCCATGTAGGATTGTATTTCTGTCAAATTCTTTCTTAATGAATGCTGCTATATCTTTTTCCACACTATATTTCTCTAGAGCTTGTGCAGCACAATCAACAGCCTCTTGTTGCATATCATCTGACATATCGGCATTTTTCACTACTGCTTTATGTTCAGACATCATTATTCTCTAAAAGATTTCTAATATGTATGCGGATGAATTGAGTAGCCGTTTACTACCTTGTATTAATTTCTAATTCCAAAACAGACACTATTTATATCAACAAGAGTGTCATACGTTTGACCTTATTATAAATGCAATGAAGTAAGAAAATGAGAGTTTAGTAGCTTGGCTTCAGATATAAAATATGTGTGTAGGTATATATATAAGTAGTGGCACAGATTTTAATTGGCTCATGCATAATCTTGACGTGCATGTCTTATCACTCTGTTTTAAATCACCGTCATTACAACTACAACAATATCAATGATGAGAATAATGGTAATGAAAGAAAGTTACTAATCTGTATCCAATACCCTATCCTTATTAAAATAGTAGCGTATACTTTCCTGACTATTTTGCAATTGTGTTTGAAGTGACTCAACATAATAGGAAGCAATTGTTCACGCTTAATGGTGAATTTCGTTCAAATTGAATAGATCTGGACAAACTATTTTATTAAGTAGTGATCATAACTAACTGAGAGAGGTTCTTGTGAGAGACTGTGACTGGTGGAGTTTAATCAAAATGGGAGTATTGTAATCGTCATTTGTGGACTTCAACATTCCATCAAATCCTTCTCTTTTATCGTTCCCTAATCTTTCTACTCAGCAACACTCATATTCTCAGTAGTTATTCAACTTGTTTAATTTAGAACTATAACCATCTTCCTCATCGATCTATCAATCAATCTATCTATCTATCTATCTGTCGGTTGTGAAATTAATAATGATAATGATAGTATTATTTAAAAATTCGTACATACTATAGTATATGGTGAGAACGACACTGTCAGAATGATTTTAGTAAGAAATTCATGTGGACTGATACAAAATGTTACAGAGTGGAAATCCATCGAACTGTTCACTGAAAGCCAAAACATAAGTCATTATATCAAAACTAAAGCTTTTGGAAAGCAGTTTAACACATCGATTGTATTATAAAATAACTTTGCACTAAGGTGCATCGGTTTTGAGGAATAATAATTGCATTTTGTATGCAGTCGTGTGTATCTATCTATCTATCCATGCATCCATCCATTGTATTACATTATAAATTGAAGAGAGTCAGTAGAATGATTTTTAGTATGTTGAGGAATAACAATGTAGATTAATAGTCGGTAACAGTGAGAATACTAAGTTTCGATGTTATTCGCGGTTGCGTAACGTATGTCATAAGAATGGAAGTGATCTATGTTTGATTTTCGCGTTACAGTGTGAATTATAGTGAATTTTGTAATGCAAGTAAATGCTTTTCTATAAAAGTAGAACTAAACTACTTGATTTATTATTCAGTAGATGAATTACAAGGTTGATTTACCAACGCCACAAAATAATATTTTAATCGATGAAATTGGTTGTTCTGAGCCATCATTTGCATGAACATTTTATTAGATTTGACAATCATCGTTAAACGATATCCTCATATCTCTTACTCTAAATATAATGTGAGCAAGGATAATAGTTAGAGGTGATTCGTCATAGTGGTTGTATATAGTTTATGTTGACGTATTGATTTAATGTGTAAATCGTGATATTCTGTTTCTGTTGGTGAGTATCATTTTTTAAGTAAATCCATGCAATGTACAACGCTGTGATACCACAGTGTTAACTCCACATATTCCACCTAGATTTTCTCTTAGTTAGTATATGCCAGTATGACGTATCTGGAATCATGAAGGCTTGAACAATTCACATGAGATTTAAATTCGAGTATCCCAGTTTCAGATACATAAACACTGATCTACTCAGAACGACGTGATTGGTGATATTTACATCACTATGCACTGATTGAATGATATTTCAAATTATTACACGATGGGTAGAGAAATTACTCGAAAGTGAATGATTAATTTCAATGAGTAAATATTTAGACCATATGATTTTCTTTAAAACTCACGAAATTCACAACACTATATTCGTCTAGATTTTTGACTAACTGATCTAATATCTAACTCAATTTCTGCAATATTTATTACACAATAGACTACAATTGTTGCAGGTCACTTATATCTCGCTGAGAATTTTACAAATCAAAATGGGGAAATTCGAACGATTATTCATAAAATGTATTCGTATATTTCAGAATAACTGTAATCTTTACTTACTAAGCTTAATTCCCTTGATATCAACTGCAAACAACTGGAAAGGTTTCCTCAGGACATGTTTCGATAGAGAATCCCAGTGAGCAGTTTATCCTGCTCTACAAGGGCTGACTTGACTAAGTAAGTAGGTAAGTAAGTAAGTAAGTAAACATGTACGTAAGTATGTACTCGAGGATTTATTGGTTTCATACAATCCTATGCATTAAACGTCATTCTAATGCATTCATTGTTATAAAGTTCACTGCAAACAATGATTATGTTTGAAGAAGTTCTATTTTTTACTATACTTGGCAAATGCCAAATATTATTCAGTATAGTCGTTTGTGTAAAATTAAATGCCACCACAATGACAGTAGGGTCTCGGAGTACTGAGAAATGGAATAAGGGCTTTTAACTGACCCTCGGTCAATGACTTCATCCGAAAGTGTTCTCATTCGTGGTTAACGATGCCCACATGCGTAAGAAGTCAGTGTCTTCATTCAAAATAAGCTTCAAACATCGATTACGTGTTTTGAACAATGGGGAGTTATCTCAAAACTGTTGGCTTAATGATCGGATAGTGTCAGAAAATGAGCTGTCTCATGGGTTCAGAGTCAAAATCAACTTGCAGTACCTATCTAGCTCACTTGACCACAACTTCCGAAGTAGCAACCGGACCTTCCAAGCATCATTTTAACCGGCAAAATCAATCTTATATAGGCCCTCGTAACACCGGAACCACATTTTAAAAGTGACATTAGCATCGAGATCGTAATAAGACTCAGCAATACTGATTGCGAACCCATCAATCGACGGTGCGGTAGCAGGATTAGATGTGCTGGATTGTGAGGTGGGCGTAATCATTCGTATCTGATAACATCTGGATAGGTTTAGCCACTGCTCCAATAATAATTCCTTTTTACAGGATCCTTGCTTGCGCCAGCCTCGTCGTCACTGCTAAGTTTGAAGAGATTACGATATCACATAAAACCAGTGAACGCAACGAAATTTAGAAACACAATAATAGAACAAGTTAAACAATTCCACTGAGCCAAAGTACGGTCTATTTGAGGGAGAGGATCAGAATCTGCTGTGGGAAATGTAAATTACACGAGCAGTGGAAAGCGCGAACGGACAAGTACACAAATTATGTGTATGTGCAGTACAAAACAACTTATGGAAACCGTCACAAAATAGCGCACTAAAAGAGGAAGTTATTAGTGATGTTTATTCCGGAAACAATCTAACCGGGGTCAGTTACTAGATCACCAAACTGTTAAAATTCATAAATATCAGATCGTAACCGGCTCTATAAACTATCTTGAACACACTTTTAATGCTCATTACATAATAATATGAATATGTACATGATAGAATGAGTGGGATGATTTACGTTCAACATTTAACACATGAAGAGAGTCAAAAATGGCGAGCACTGGGACACAGAGTGCAAATGGCATGGCGCGGCTATGAAGGCACAGTCACTGTGTAATTTAGTTCTTTTCATATCAGATCAGACGTATTTCTTCAGAAGTGTTGCACATCGTATTGTTGATTTTAACTATTGGTCGACTCAGTGTAGACAATGGTGTGACTTTCACGCAAGATCTTATGGATTAGGCAATCTCATCAAGATGAACGTATACTTATCGAAGAGGTCTAGGATTCTAATAACGTGGATGTGTGCGCTAGTGCCAACGTAGACCATAATCATACAATCTGTTTGCCGAGCACAGAACTCTTACATTCTCTCTAAGCCCATCTTCAGTCAAGTACCCCCCCTTTGACGACCTCGATAGCTGGACTAGATTTTGCAATTTACTTCTGATATACAGCATATCTCTGAGGAAATTAACGTAGTTGCAGTAGCGTGGTCTAGTATAAATCCTTTGAACAATATTCAAGTAACCGACCTTCCTCGACTTCGCCTGCTTCAAAACGAAGGCAATGATCTTCAGCTCGAATTGTCTTCAAATATTATGGAACCACGGACCAAACAGATGGGAACAAGTCAAGCCACACTATTACATAGATAAGACGAGTCCTAGCGACCGTCTACCACGCACGAGCTAACTGGTTGATAGAACGATTTTGCCGGCAGTTGAAAGATTCTTATCCAGCTGCAAAGGTTTCACAGTGGACCAGCGCTCTTCCGCTTGCGTTAAGCCTGACTTTGAACTAAACGCACCCTACAAATGGTGCGCACCTCGAATCCTACGTGTTCAGTAAACGAAAAAAGTGGCCAACTCAATCAATGAGCAACCCAAACCACTCACTCTCTAATCCGACGCATTTATCGAAGCCAGTACAGTAGGAACATGGTCATGCTCAAATCGTATTATCTTATCGTGTCGATTCTGCTCAGTGACCTATTTAGCGGATCGTTCCATTATGATTCAAATAATTATCACATGCTCATTGTCACACTAATGTCATTTGTATTGACATTAAATTATGACATTTAAGCAATTATATTAATCACCGAACCAATTATAATTTTATAAACATTTCATTCACGTTATGACATTCAAAACTCACTGAACTACTTTTGTTATTCAATAACGTAAAAATTTCCTGCTCAAAGTGAGTTCTTCCCATTTGCTTTTCCCTGTCATTTTTGCTTTTTTATCACAGTCAATCACATAGACGAGGTCATTTTTGTGTTATCATGCCACCCATTTTTTATTTCGATACTGCCTTCTATTATGTCTGTGTAAGTCTCTAACTCTATTAGCCGATTAGTAACGATTATTTTCATGTTATTTATTTGTTCACATGTATAACTGCATGCTGCATCATTCATTACCCATAAATAGTGCACTATTACTGAAATTAATATTTTGTTCCCATCGCACTGTATGTCAGAACATAGAGTATAGAGCTGTAATTAGTATAAGCTTTCCAGAATACTTAGACGACTACTATACATAGGACACTGAATAATGCAGGTGAACACACATAATTCTCATATCATTCTAATTCATTACACCATAATGTTCGAGGACTGATAAACCTATGAACTGTCCTTAATTTCATTCATTCTTGTTCTAACATCTCGTAAATAATACACTTTTAATTATTGCATTAAACATATCTATTTTACACCAACTGGTGACTAGAAATGTTTGGTATTGTTTTGGGTCAAGATATGGTACTTAATAATTTTGGTAGTTTCAGTAAATCCACCAGTTTTAAGGGTTGTATATGACAAGACACAATATGTACTTGATGGTATAAACGGCCAACCCGATACTTTATTTTATTTTCTCTTGGTGTTTTCGACTCATGTTTCTATTGGTATCAGGACCTCCTATTGTCGCTTTTTCAATTTACCCACCTACTGTTATCCTTTGAAAACTGAAAATACTGGAGAACTAGCAGAGGTGAAATATTCAGCAAATGCGCCGATGTACATTTGAACCAATGAGGTCATAGATGCTATTGTTGTTAATGAATGGGATGTGATAGCTCTTAGATTATATATAAGTCAGAGTACCACTGAAAATTGGGTAGGACAGCACAAAATCTTCATACTATAAGGTGGTCAAGTTATGATGAAAACTGTGGGTTCGAATAAATCTGCACAAATCCATTGTTTTCTCACTGTCTACCATTTGCGAGACGACTTTCCTAAAGTCCAGGACCGAAGAAGACTGCAAACGTAAACAATACTCAATTGGACGAAAATAAATCAAACAACATTGTTGGGAACTGAATATACAATCAGGTCAGATTAATAGGTTGAGTAATATTAAATCTTAAATCTGTAGATTATTTGGTGAAAATGAAACTGTAAATGCAACTTGGAACTACGCTAATATGGTGTCTGATGAAAGCCTAGTGTATAAAGTATTGGATGGTATTAAATTGATCGATAGACTGAATTTTGTCCGGCTTGAACTGATCTGACCTGCAATTGCGACGAATACACTCAGTTTACTTGTCTCAAATAGATGAAAGCGCGACATTTCACTGTCACGGTTAGCCATCAAGAGAAACAATAACCGTCTTGTCGATAAAGGAAACACCAAGATATTCATTCAACAGCCACTGAGACACTTATCAAGACCGAATAATAAATGAGGAAAGGGATAATCATTGAGTTCTTGACTCATTCTTTCCATACTTTTCCATCAAATTATTCTAAAACCAAACGATTTATTTCTGTGAATGCTCACTTATATCTCATGTGCGCATTCATTGAATTTGAAAATAATATTTAAGTGATTTCCGGGATTAAAATTTAAATAATGCTAATGTTTTACTGAACTAACTCGAATAACCTGAATGAAATAATGTGTCAGTTTGTCAGGCGATATGTTGTGGCTATTTAAAATTCATTTGCACAAATTCTTTCAAATTTAGTTTTCACGCATAATGTTTAAATGATTTTTGTTCCAAATTTATTTTGTTTTTGAAATTTTACTGATATTTTGATGTGATTTTTGGTGTCCTTTCATTTTGATGCCAGTTAAATCAGATGATAATGTTATCGACGGGCTCACCACTCTTAGTAGCCATATAACTGATTCCAGTTAGATCGTATTATGATTGTTGCCGATTTATACATCCCTGCTAACCTCGTATATAATCATCGACTTAGCTCACGTTAGTGAGTAGTTGAATTAAATAAGTCAAATACGAGAATGGATTTTGAATACGTATATTTCATATAATCTTTGATCTGAACAAACTGTCAAGGAAACGAAGCGGGGAAATCGGAGAGGAGAGAGTGAAGCGAAATGAAATGAAGAGCGGTGGAGAAGGCAAGTGAGCCAACTCAATTTCTTCAAGCGTGAATCAATATTTATAGTCATACAAAAATAAGTTGCAGACACATGATGAATAGGGTAAGGAATTAACAAACATGATCATACAATAAACAGTCAAGGTTAATAAGCGGATAAGTGATAAGGTCAAATGTGGATTGAGGAGAATGAATAAATCGGTCTGTCCAGGAATAAGAACAGTCAGCCACTAAAGAATGTAAATGTTATAATTATTACTGCGAATCGTTGTATTCAAAGTGTAGTTGGTTCGATTGAATCAACATATACATGTTTATAGTATAATCCGTAACTGAAATTAGTCTCAACAACAAAGACATTTTCAATCAACTGTTTATTTCTTCTTGTCTTGTCTTACTTCAGTCGTTATTTACAAAAGATTAGATAAATTGTATTGATTGAATAAAGGTGAGAAAATCTCTTGAAAACTCATGATTACTGTACTTTTTAGTTAAGTTACTTTGTTTTATTTTGAATTTGATTGAGTATCCATTCTCATGACTTCACAAACAAATTACATACTTAAAATAATATCATAGAGTCAGTGTATATGAATCATATTCTATTGTTCAACGGAAATATTTCAAGTGAGATTGTTATTGTTACTATTAATTTATTGTGAAATTTTCACTAATAAGGCCATCCGTTTTGTTTTGATAAACTTATTTGTTATAAACTTATACAGTGATTATTATTTAGTTTATTGAGCTTTAACTGTGAGTGAATGTGTTATAAAAATACAATCAAGTTGAATAATACTGATACTATTGAACACTACATAGAATGTCATTTATAATAAATTGTAGAATGAATAAGAGTTACTTTGCGTTGTCGATAGATGAGTAAACATTTTACTTCTTATTTGATCAACTTTTAGTGATTTGATTAGATTCGCTACATACATTAATCATTCGTATAATATGGTGATGTGGTATGTAAATTCGTTGTACACTGATGAACGATAAAACATTTGAATGTAGTTTATAATGGCAAACTAAATAAAAGTTAGGCAGTACCAGACATATATCTCATCTTGGTTTTCGATGTCTTGTACATCCGTAACCATAATTCATTTTGCAAACATAGCAATCTTGGACCACTGTGTAGAAATCTCTGCATTTGCATATCCAGGTTTAGTCACTTTTTCATATAACTAAATCCATGTACATTAATTCTTTTTTCTTGACTTGGCTGACGCCAGAGACATGAATTTCAAAAGAAACAATTCTCTGTGTTCGTTACTGATGTTAACGTGGTTAATCTGAAATTAAATAGCATTAATAGAAACTTTCATGTCATCCAAGGAAACTATCGTTGATAATAATTCATTTCCGCTCAATAAAACAAACACCATGGTGTAATTCAGGCTTCGCAATGATTGGTACCATATAGAATGAGTTTGGATTTTCAATACATGTGTTAATTTGCTAACAATAATTGGCTGGACTTTTTGGTTTCAAAAAATTGAGCATTATTTAGAAAGTTAATAAAAAATAAGGTTTTTTTACATATCAATGAGTAGAAAAATCGTATTTCTGACGTTTCTCGACTTCATGTAAGCCACACACTATGAAAAGTGACTTACATGAAGTCGCGAAACGTCAGAAGTACGATTTTTCTACGCATTGAGATGTAACAAAACTTTATTTATTAATAATAAGTTGAATAACTGATGAAAATAACGTTCTTCAGGACTATGGCATGTTTTGACTTTTATTATGCTGAAGCAGTATTTTTGACACGATATCATTTGAAATGTCCTCGAAGACCAGTGTAGACTGAAAATCTGTCTTCTCATGTAATGTGGCTTCTCAGTGGTGAATATGCATAAATCGACCAGAGGTTGTAACACCTTACTCGAAAATGGTTTACAAGCACCAAATGCCCTGGTACGGCCGAAAGTGAGGAGAGTCCGTTCTCCCTATTGAAACGCTCTCACAAGGCCACGCATATACAGCTACTGACAGGAAATCCTACTCAATGCCTTCTCGCGGATGGGGAGATTTTAGCAAGTTGAGAGGACGAAAAGCGAATGTCCAAAACTTAACCGAGTTGGTGGACACAAATGATTGACCTAGGGGAGTTGGGGAACCCTGATTCCAAACTAGTGGTGCACACGGGCTCCAGTATCCTGAAGGAACAAGTGGCGTATGAACTTGTTGTTGTTCGCCGGCTACCATGAGACTGCATCTCCTTACGTTGCTCCACTGCCATGTGGGTCAGACCTTAAGGTCAAAGGCTCCGGGTGTGTCCCTCTAAGAAAACCACCTGCTTCGGCCTGAGCACCCGGGTAGTATCACGGCCCTCACACAAATCTAATGAGATGACAATTACTTCACGAAATACTATGCTCACTTCGATTAGAATTCAGACAATTCACATTCAATTGATAACACTCATTTTTATTATTATTACTACTTTTTATATATTACGTCACTTATCTACGTCTATTCTCACTTCATGTATCCCAATTTTTTAACTTATCTAGCAGCTCGTCCATGGTGGAAACTCTGTTCTACCTAAACGATCTCGAGTCACTGTCTGGTCGAAAGTTGAATGCTTCCACCGAATACGAATACTGAAACAGTCTTTCTGAAACCATGTATACCATTCAAACTGGTTATCCGAGACCAGAATTCAAGACTCTAATGAACTACTATAATTTCGCTCTCCATCTGTTGCTTCGAAAAGCTTGTTTCACGTGCGTTTATCAGGGGACCCCATTGCATCTTCGTCTGGTCTTTCTGGTATTGGTGTTGCACTAAGCGTTAGAGCTGAAGCAGCACTGATCAATAGGATCCCCATTAACAGTCGGTTATATGTTATTAGATTAGAAAGCTCCATCAAACTGCGAAGTCGTTGTGAGAAACGATGTTTCTTCATCTCCCGGATGCGATAAATGACGTGTTTTTACCACCACTTAACTGTTCTTTTACAGAAAGCGCGTTCGACAGATATTGTAGTACTAGCCGGAGACTTGAATGCTCAGGTCGGGCGTCAAGGCACAAAACAGAGTCGTTTAAGCGGCCGATGGGGACTTGTTGATCGCAGGACAGATAGCGAATACCGTCTACTGCAAGTGTGCACAGACCACAACCTGTTTCTGGCTAGCGCTAACTACCGGCACCGTTATCGCTAATATGCTACCTGGCGTCCTCCCATCTCAAGCCTGGACTCAGATTAATCACATCGTGATCAGCAACAGCTGACTTGGTTGTGTACAAGACTGCCGATCCTTTTGGAGTGCCTATCTGGACTCTGATCATGCACTTGTTTGCGCCAATCTTACCTTACTTTCCAGTGGCCAACACATTCATCGTCCTAAACGGATCAGTGTCGGAAATTGGTCGGAGCGTGCCAATGAGTTGGAAGTAGCAGCTGCACCTGATAACTGCCGGAAGCTCTTTCAATTCATCCGAGCCACTGGCAGCAAGGTATTTGGTGTGAGAGAAACAATCTGTGAAGATGACAAGATGTAAATCATTGACATCTACCTATGTCTTAGACCATGGGCAGAGTTTTTTGAGGGGCAGTTCAACTGGTCTGCTACCCAGTAACATAGATCGGAGTGTGCAACAACTAATCCACCTAATGAGGCGCAAGCTGACGAGTAACTCCAACTCTTAAAGCGGTACAAACCTCCAGGCCAAGATGACTTAGCTCCGACCATATTTAAAGACGGCATTGAATTTCTAGTTAAGGAACTGTTATAATCTCTTTCTTCTTACGGTTATGACCCAGCTATTCCTATTGCTTAGTATTCTTGGACACTAAATCACTCGACAAGACCCCAAATCAGAACACGGTTGAACAGGAAAGAGATTATATTCCAAATAACAAGGTTAGACGGAAGTAAGATGCAAGCCAGAAGCACAATAGGGAAAACGTCAGTATATTTATGGTTTTTACATAAGAAGATTCCAGAGTATTCTCCAACTATCGACTAGTGCTGATTGGATAAGAATTAGCCAATCAGCGTGCACCAAAGCAATCATGCATTGAGCATGCTTTAATCTAGTCTATGTCCCGCTAACAGGAACCGACAAAGGTTTGGCAGTTAGAGAGTATAGGATTAAGCTTCAACGAGTTGAACCTCCTGGTTGTCGGCAGTAAGGAATGCAACCTCTTTTGCAATCTGTGTATTTTAGCAGACTGTCTTGATATTAGCATGGAAGTTGGGATGCAGATAAATCTAGATGATAAGTGTAAAATAAACCTAAATGAGTGTTTTGGATTCCACTGCTAGCCGCTGTTCTGATATGAATAACGGTTTGAGTTATCACATTGTTGATAATCAAGCCTCAATTTAGATGCCGGTACATCTAGCCGACATGTCGTAGATTGGATGAAACGCTCACGTTACATTCCACCACTAGCCACAATCTACCTATTCTGAACAACAGAATTGTTTGTTTGATTGTATTCGTTTGAAATGAGGAACAAAATATGTGAACGAGGTGCTATGTGGTTAATTGATAAGCATCTACACAATAGACAAGAGGTTCAGCACATGAATTCTAATGAGAATTATCTACACAGAAAAATACAACACACCTTCCACAAATATTGGACTTTGTCGAATTAAGACTAATCTGGTTTATGTGGTAATTTCATGAATAATGGGTTTGATTCATGCTAACAGTTGAATATGTTCCAAATGTTTCTATGATGAATTAGTCGTTTCAGTTATTCATATCTATTTAGGAGGTCAAATACTTCTACAATTCTAAAACGTACCTATTGATGCATTATTGATCATTTGTTCCTCCACTGAAGTTCATTTTGCTCACATAAACCGTTGCCGTACAAATGGATACGTTGCAACAAATAACATGGATTTTTCACTATTGATTTATCTAACACATGTGAGGAGATAATATAGAACATTGTGCTATTTCAATGAGCTGAATTACATGCGTTCATGCGTTTCGGATTTGCGTGAGGAAATCGAGTGTCTGTAATTGGCAGTTCTAACGAAACTAGAAATGATTGAGAGAATTGAAATATGAAACTCATCAATCTCTCTCAATTATCAAGATAATCCTTCTTCTTTTGTCTTTACAACATAAACCTGAATTGCGAACAGTTGTTTAGGAATTTAGTGGTACTGGTTTTCAGAGATAAATTAAATCAAAGTGAACTGTACAACGTTCCTAGTGTGGTATGAGTTGCACATTGAGTTGTTATGACCATCAGTACCTATGATCCGATTCACCTCGACACAAAACCAGTTTTACATCATACTTGATAAGATTACAGTGGGATTGTGAACATGTTTGTAGTGCTGGTAAATACGCGACCACCATATTCATGTAGGCCTGAAACATTCACATCTCCTTCAATCAGAGACATATTTCACCAATCAATCTTGATGTGTAAGGCGACCGAAACCAGTGATTGGATGAAAGACATCAGCATTTAGGAATTCATTTGTCATTAATATAGGTTTTCGTAAATACTTCCCTCATGAGTGACCATGTGAAGCATGTAGACTAAAGTAATTTTGAATGCTATTTTGCCGAACGTTTCATGGAATGAAAGGAGTTGCTTCATCTCACTTTCCCTTACTATACTTAGATTATAAGGACGAAATGTTTAGAATATTAGTGGAAGATGAGCTTCGATTCCTTGACGAATAAAAGTAATTCACACATACTTTCTTGTCTGTCGCGTTATTCATGTTTTGAGACGAATATTCGATACCGTTTTTGTTTTGTAAGTATGAATCTGACAGTTGGTTTACGAAAACCGAAATCTTGAACTGTTCACCTCCAATTCAAAAAAGTGAAAACTAGACTAGTCGACCATTCTCTTTCTTACATGATCTTCATGCATACGTATAGAGAGGATAGGCAATAAGTATTTTGGTGAATATATTGATCTACAATCAGACATAATGTGCAGCTGAATTGACTGGGATAATAAGGGAAGAATGCATATGTAGGCATCTCATTCATCTTTGGGAACAATTCGAGATGAATCGTTGCCTGATGGTATGTCTGCTAACAATTGATAATATGATACACAGTGTAATGGGTCATAAGATGCATACATTTTGAATGTGATCTATTCACGTAATCGAGAAACTATACCAACTTAATCTATCTTCACTGGTTAAATAAACATACTGCAGTTAATAACCTGAAAGTTATTCTATTAGATACATATATATATGAATATACTTCTAATGTCTGTGATAGCTTCATATAGTGAAACGATAAGTAGTTTAGGTTATCTGGAATATTTGGGCGTTGAATCCAATAGGTTGGTTAGTGCTAGATAATTGCATAGAAGTTCCACAGTCACAGATTATGTGCATTGTATACATCAATTCTGAAGGTGCGTCAATAAAGAACCAACCTATCAATTCATAATTGTCATCGAAATATTCTCCACATTGTCATTTAACGACTCACACTCATGATCCTCTTCTACAGTGACTGTGCACTAAATACGATTTGAAAATTACCTAATATTACATATCAACTATGTGTTTCGATAATTGTTTCCTACTAAATATATTCACTAGCAACGAGAAACCACAATGATATTACCCATCCTGAAACACATCTATATGACGAGATATAAAGAGAAAACACTCTTGGTCTTCTGCACGAATAACTGTTTATTTCAATTGTTTACTAATAATGAAGATGTTTCATTTTCGATTTTGAAACACCACCACAGATAAAATTACTACACACAAAAGCACACACTGACAATAATATGATAGTGGATCAACCAGTTCTGTTTTTTGGTCTTCATTCAAACTGTATATTATTCTGTGTTGGTTCTTATAAGGATGAAGTCGCGAATTGATGAGTAATACAGAAAATCGTGTTTGTGAAATGATTGAGTTGAGTTGCGTGCAGAATGATCAGATGTGTGTTACAATGTTTGATTTAGTTTCTGATGTTATTTCTCTTGAATTTTCGGCTTCCTCCAAATTAACCGGATTTGAATAGAAGAATTGCTACATTGCCCATATAAAAGTAGATGAAATGTTTCGTTTCATGCGTCACATGACTGTAAACAATGAAGGAAATAACACACCAGTTAGCAATACATTAACAAATTTCCTAAAAGCAAAGTTACATAATTCCTTATACACTGTTACAATCTCCACATTATAACTTCAAATGATTTCTGTCTTGGCATAGACAGTCAGTGAATAACATTGATTACATATTAATAATGAATAAATATTTATGTCGAGTTACAAAATATTACTAACCTTCCGAAATTTCTCCCAACAATACAATGCCATGTAGGATTGTATTTCTTGTCAAATTCTTTCTTAATGAATGCTGCTATATCTTTTTCGATACTAGATTTTTCTAAAGCTCGTGAAGCACAATTAACAGCCTCTTGTTGCATATCATCTGACATATCGGCATTATTGATTAATGGTTTACGTTCACCCATCATTATATTTTAAAAGATTTCCAATATGTATGCGGATGAGTTGAGTAGCCTTTTACTAATTGTCTTCACAGTGCTACCTTATAATAATTTCTAATTCCAAAACAGACACTATTTATATCAGCAAGAGTGTCATACTTTTGACCTTATTAAAAATGCGATGAAGTGAGTATTTAGTAGCTTGGCTTCAGATATAAAATGTGTGTAGGTATGTAGATAAATAAACAAATAAATAAATATATGTAGTGGCTCAGATTTCAATTGATTCATACATAATCTTGACGTACAGCCAATCAGTTACATCGTAGGACCAGGCACGTATTAAATCGGTCCAAGTTGCCATACCTCCTTAGCACAACAAGATGAACACTGAATTCAGAGAAGTAGTTGCTTCAATGGTAGTAATGTTCTAAAGAAAGATTGCATATAAGGATGTAGTACAGAAAGAAAGAATTAGTCGGTAGAAAGATATGAAGCAATTTTAATCGCAGATTTTAAGGGAAGACAGAAAGTTTATACACCTATGCCATTATGATCGATTCTCAGCTATATCACGCGGACCCCAACCAACTAGTCCCCTTCTATTAACATGGCTCACACCACAAGTTAGTAACTTCATGGATTGATGTCACGTTCTGGTCAGGTCGCCCCCAACTTCCTTCCATCCGTTTCCAACACTAGTCAGCATTGCGCATCGTAGTGGTCGGTGTTCAGGCATATGTAACCATCTCAGTCGATGAAGATTCACAACCCCATCAACTGCTTTACCATCATTCCCTAATACCCTGAGTCTAACCTCAATATTACTTACCCAGTGATCCCAGTAGATGCGAGAAATATTTCTAAGGTATCTGTGGTCAAATACTAGTAACTTACGAGTATCTTCTACCCTTAACGGCCACGTTTCACAGCCGTAAAGAAGAACAGAACGAACTGCCGCGTAGTATACTCGTCCTTAATTGACAGACGGATATCTCGCCTTCGCCATAGGTGACGTAAGTTGGTAAAAGCCAAACGAGCTTTCTGAATCCGTGCTGAGATTTCGTCAAACACCAACGTATGCCATAAGAATGGAAGTGATCTATGTTTGATTTTCGCGTTACAGTGTGAATTATAGTGAATTTTGTAATCCAAGTAAATGCTTTTCTATAAAAGTAGAACTAAACTACTTGATTTATTATTCAGTAGATGAATTTACAAGGTTGATTTACCAACGCCACAAAATAATATTTTAATCGATGAAATTGATTGTTCTGAACCATCATTTGCATAAACATTTAATTAGATTTGACAATCATCGTTAAACGATATCCTCATATCTCTTACTCTAAATATAATGTGAGCAAGGATAATAGTTAGAGGTGATTCGTCATAGTGGTTGTATATAGTTTATGTTGACGTATTGATTTAATGTGTAAATTGTGATATTCTGTTTCTGTTGGTGAGTATCATTTTTTAAGTAAATCCATGCAATGTACAACGCTGTGATACCACAGTGTTAACTCCACATATTCCACCTAGATTTTCTCTTAGTTAGTATATGCCAGTATGACGTATCTGGAATCATGAAGGCTTGAACAATTCACATGAGATTTAAATTCGAGTATCCCAGTTTCAGATACATAAACACTGATCTACTCGGAACAACGTGATCGGTGATATTTACATCACTATGCACTGATTGAATGATATTTCAAATTATTACACGATGGGTAGAGAAATTACTCGAAAGTGAATGATTAATTTCAATGAGTAAATATTTTGACCATATGAATTTCTTTAAAACTCACGAAATCTACAACACTAAATTCGTCTAGATTTTCGACTAACTAATCTAATATCTAACTCAATTTCTGCAATATTTATTACACAATAGACTACAATGAACCCCGCCTGTAGCTCTTCTAGGGTTACTGCCGGTCCCAAGCCCGGGTAAAGGAGGAGGGTTGGGCATGGGGTTAGCGTCCCCATCCCGTAGAAAACTAACTCGCCAAAAGAACACTAACCAGAAAAAATAATTCAAGCCATTTTAACTCTGCCCTGGGATCTAGAAGGTCTTCATTTAGAAGAATTATGACGCTTCATGGTGAAAGCCGAGTTCCTTCGGAAGCCACGAGGCCGATGCCCCTTCTAACAACCAGAGCAACAACTTTTATAGGTACATGGAACGTTCGAACAATGTGGGAAACCGGGAAGACCAGTCAAATAGCAATGGAAATGAGGAGATACAACTTAGCAGTACTGGGAATCAGCGAAACCCACTGGACCCAAGCTGGACAGAAAAGGCTAGCTACGGGAGAGATGCTGCTATACTCCGGTCACGAAGAGGAAAATACTCCACACACTCAGGGAGTCGCTCTTATGCTGTCCAAAGTAGCACGAAATGCACTTGTAGGATGGGAATCTCACGGATCCAGAATCATCAAAGCATCATTCAAAACAAAGAAGGAGGGGATCTTAATGAATATTATCCAATGTTATGCACCCACCAATGATAGCAACGACGACATTAAAGATCAGTTCTACGAGCGGCTGCAGTCAATCATTGAGAAATGCCAAGAAAGGACCTAACTATTCTGATGGGAGATCTAAATGCCAAAGTCGGAATAGACAACACTGGATATGAAGATATTATGGGACGACATGGACTGGGAAAAAGAAACGAAAATGGAGAAAGATTTGCAAATCTATGTGCATTCAACAAATTGGTCATAGGAGGCACAATATTTCCACACAAGCGTATACACAAGGCTACATGGATCTCACCGGACCACACTACAGAGAACCAAATAGATCATATTTGCATCAACAAAAAATTCCGAAGGACAATGGAAGATGTGAGAACCAGGAGAGGTGCTGACGTAGCTTCAGATCACCACCTAGTTGTAGCCAATTTAAAACTGAAGCTGAAAAAGAACTGGACAAGTGGACAAACAGCACTACAAAGGTTCAATACAGCCTTCCTTCGAGATACTGACAAACTCAATGAATTCAAGATAGCTCTCAACAACAGGTTCCAAGCCTTACAAGATCTACTGAAAGAAGAAGAAACTAGTATGGAGGACAACTGGAAAGGCATCAAGGAAGCATTAACTTCAACGTGTCAAGAGGTTCTGGGCCTAAAGAAACACCATCATAAGGAATGGATCTCTATAGAAACACTGGACAAGATCAAAGAAAGGAAGAACAAGAAGGCAGCAATTAACAACAGCCGAACACGAGCAGAGAAAGTCCAAGCACAAGCTGAATACATAGAAGCAAACAAACAAGTGAAGAGGAGCATTAGAGCCGACAAGAAGAAATACGTGGAAGAACTAGCAACGACGGCAGAAAAAGCTGCTAGAGAAGGAAATATGAAACAGCTTCACGATACAACGAAGAAACTAGCAGGGAAATACAGTAAACCAGAGAGGCCGGTCAAAGACAAAGAAGGCAAGCCAATCACCGAAATTCAACAACAGCGTAACAGATGGGTAGAATACTTCGAGGAACTCCTGAATAGGCCGGCTCCAATGAATCCACCGGACATCGAAGCAGCACACATAGATCTTCCTATAGATGTCAACCCACCAACGACGGAAGAAATTAGAATGGCCGTCAGACAAATCAAGAACGGGAAAGCAGCAGGACCCGACAACATACCAGCTGAAGCACTGAAATCAGACATCGAAGCAACCACAAGCATGCTTACCTTCTATTCAAAAAGATTTGGGAGGAGGAACAAGTGCCGATGGACTGGAAAGAAGGACACCTCGTCAAGATTCCAAAGAAAGGAGATCTGAGCAAATGTGAAAACTACAGAGGCATTACACTACTGTCAATACCAGGGAAAGTCTTCAACAGAGTGTTGCTGAACCGGATGAAGGATGCAGTAGACGCCCAACTTCGAGATCAACAAGCTGGATTCCGTAAGGATCGGTCGTGCACAGACCAAATTGCAACACTACGGATCATCGTCGAACAATCAGTTGAGTGGAACTCATCACTATACATCAACTTCATTGATTATGAAAAGGCATTCGACAGTGTAGATAGGAGGACATTATGGAAACTTCTTCGACACTACGGAGTTCCTGAGAAGATTGTCAACATTATCCGGAACTCATACGACGGACTACAGTGCAAAGTAGTGCATGGAGGACAGCTGACAGATGCATTCCAAGTAAGGACTGGAGTCAGACAAGGCTGTTTACTCTCTCCCTTCCTCTTTCTTCTGGTGGTCGACTGGATTATGAAGACCTCGACATCTGAAGGAAAACACGGAATACAATGGACAGCTCAGAATCAATTAGACGATTTGGACTTCGCAGACGACCTAGCCCTCCTATCACGTACACACGAACAGATGCAGATGAAGACAGCCAGTGTAGCAGCAGTCTCTGCATCAGTAGGCCTCAGCATACACAAAGGGAAAACCAAGGTCCTCAAATTCAAGGCGGAGAACAGCAATCCAATCACTCTTGATGGCGAAACTCTGGAAGATGTAGAGTCCTTCACATACCTAGGAAGCATCATCGATGAACAAGGAGGTTCAGATGCAGACGTAAAGGCGAGGATCGGCAAAGCAAGGGTCGCATTCCTACAATTGAAGAACATATGGAACTCAAAACAACTTTCAACCAATATCAAAGTGAGAATCTTCAATACGAACGTCAAGGCAGTTCTACTGTATGGAGCTGAAACTTGGAGAACTACAACAACCACCATCAAGAAAGTACAAGTATTTATAAATAGCTGCCTACGCAAGATACTCAACATCCACTGGCCGGATACCATCAGCAATAGCCTTCTGTGGGAGAGAACAAACCAACTTCCAGCTGAAGAAGAAATTAGGAAAAGACGATGGAAATGGATAGGACATACATTACGCAAATCGTCAAACTGCATCACGAGGCAAGCCCTAACTTGGAATCCTGAAGGGAAGCGAAAAAGAGGAAGGCCAAAGAACACATTGCGTCGGATAATAGAAGCAGATATGAAAAGGATGAATTACAACTGGACGGAGCTAGAAAGGATTGCCCAGGACAGGGTTGGATGGAGAATGCTGGTGAGTGGCCTATGCTCCTTCACGAGGAGTAGCAGGCGTAAGTAAGTAACCAAGTACGACTACAATGCTTGCACGTCACTTATATCTCGGTGAAAATTCTACAAAGCAATATGGGGAAATTCGAACGATTATTCACAAAATGTATTCGTATATTTCAGAAGAACTGTAATCACTACATACTAAGCTTAACTCCTTTGATATTTTTAGATTACTCTGCTTTACACCACAATAGAACACCTTGGTACCAGGGTAATAATAAACAATCATTTGTTACCACTGTACAAAGTGTAATCACCTATGGACATGATTAGTCATAAAAAGCAATAGCAGAATTGACTAATTTAAGGCTTGTCGGACATTTAGAGATTCACTTCAACGTGTATTAGGCGCTTGTATTGTCCACATTGACAATAAAAGCTCAACAATTAAATCATCCAGCTCAGTGCACTCAGTTTCATGAAAGACAGATATCCGAGTAGCATCTCTTTCAAATCATTGATTTTTGTTAGTTGCTTTAGTTTACGGTTTATTAACCTCCAAAAAGTACACAATATCGACTTTCTTGAAAAATATTTAAATGATTAAAACGTACCACAACGTCAGTCGCCTACGAATATGATTAGTGGTAGCAACAGTTGACGAATCTATAAAGTACGGAATGGCATACTTGGGATAGGTCATGCGCAGTTGATCATCTATTTCAGTGTGCAATGAAGGTAAATCCTAGAGTAGTTTTAAAAAATATGGTACGGGCAATATAAAACGTGACACTTTAAAATGCGACAGTGATGTTTGACGTGTGACACCCTGTTTCCAACAAATTTAACATTATATAATATATATTTTATGCATATGTTATGACTAGAAATCACTGCAATGTAAATATATTTCATAGTGAAACTAACGAAATCGGTAATACATGAGTAGTTTCGCTTACTCTGGTTATCTCAGATTCTTCAAAGGTTAAATTTAATGGATCTTAAATGATGTACTTCATTTCCATTGACTCATTTGTTATGAACGATTCAAACTTCATGTTTTCATTTACATTCAGATGCCTTTTATTCCAATCCATATTATCAGGAGTCCACATACGTAATGTAATTTTATTACATTTGTATAATGCTCAATAGTAAAAATATTTGTGATGATATTTCAACTATATTAACCAACTGAAGTTGAATCCATTTTGTCTAGAAATGCAAGTCTGTTTATAATGTCTGAAAGAGACAAGAGAAAAGATCGGTCCGAATTATATTATAAATGACGCTTTTAATGAACTCAGTGTGAATTTATCATCAAGATAATATTCATCACAAAGTAACATTAACAAGAGAATGGTTGAAATCTGAGGTCAATAAACAACTGTTTCATTTTAGTTTGAGACTTTCTAGCAGTACTCATGCACAAAATTAAACATACTTGAACTTAAGACCTTCAGGTTTCTGAGCTTTCATGATATACTCACATCACACAATGAACACCTTTTGGCTTACATATCCAACCTCAGACAAATATAGATCTATCACGACTACCATAAAATATTATCAGTCCTGAGTAGCTCATAGACATAGATTTTCAACAGTTTTAACTGTTTGCTAAGACTAATTTTCATCTTGGAGAGAAATCAGTGATGAAATCACTGAAAACCAAGATATTTGGAAAACTAATACGAAATAACCACTAAGTGTGAACGGATTACCTTCAAACTTAATGTGATTTTATTTCGCTTAAACTTGAACTATAAGGTGATGTATTTGCAATATCATAATGAGTGGAAGACTGAACTTTTGACATTTCAGAACTTAATGTAAGTCACTTCGTCAATAATTAGTTCAATGATTTAATTGAATCAAACGAAGCTTCATTCTCTGAGGAAGCGACTTACACAGAGATGTAGAACACCAGAAATTTAATTCTCTGCTCACTAGGATATTTTAATGTATCACTTTATTTATTATTACCAATCTACTTAAAAATCAATTTATTTGAAATCATCACGATGAACTTTGACAATGATATTTATAAAATCTAAATGTCATCTCGTTTTGTGTGATGCATTTTATGGAATACAATTTACCAATAACATTATGTTCGGATCATTGAATTATCGTTATTAACATGTTAAATTCCCATAAGAATGAACTGTTAATAAATACGTATGTTCTCTCCAACTATCCACAAATTATGTTTCAAAATAAAATAGCTTCGTGTTACAAGTGGTAAAAAGTGAATCAGCAAGCGATAAAGATAATTAGCATAGAAACTTGAACAAAATTATTGAGTAAAAATGTTACATTTCGAAATAAAAGTGAATCGAACAATGATTAGTTTGAATTTATCGTAAGAATACTAGAAAACTAAAAAACCTGACAGCACAAAATGATACAGTTTGCCCTTGAAATTAGTTGATATAATAAACTCACTAATACAGATATAGCTGATACAACTGTAACAGTCGTTGGATAATCACAAATTAAACGGTCATGGAAGTGAGACAGAACTCACAAAATACATTTTGATACTTTGATGGAGTTTTAAGACGGGTTGCGTAGAAATCAAGGTAACAAATCTCCAATTTATTATGGAATTATTTGCTTGCCTATTTCCACGTATTTATCAAATGCATGGTGCTCATTGATCTCATCAATCTGAGGATCAAAATCAGTTCCACTGCATACACTGATGAAGTAATAATTGCAGTGAATAAAACCATTCTATTAATATGATGAGTTGTTGATCAATAAGATTGTATTTATTCTCCTTGATACGAGATGTAACTCATTGGTATAGTACGAATTGATGTGTTTGACGCTAAACGCACTTTAACTACGGATAATTGTGATCCATGTCTAATATTCAATCCGAGGTAGACGAAGAGAGATTATGCTCTTCAACGTACAGGTTGAAAGCTGAGTGTTTTAACGAATCATATTTCGTACCCATTGGAATACTGTGGATTTTCGAGAGGAGAAAAATATCCATCACAAATAGGTTTAATAATGTACGAAATACTGGCGAGAAATCTATCAAAAACACGCAAAATAAACACTTGTCTCCTTGACTTCCCTGTAAATTCACCTCAGTAGTATGTAATTGACACACACATGCACATACTCGGAACACGATTACACACACATACATGCTTACACAGTTGAATACATACAACTAATCGTACCTTAAGCGTTGTTGAAATAACACTTATACATAAAATATGAAACTACCACTGAGCGTTTTTATGTTGAGTTATAGAAAATGTTTGTGTATTGTTTTTTATTTATTCAACTACCTAGTTATCCTTAGAATAAAAGTAAACAATGTTAAACTGTCTTAAATAAACTTAGAAATTGATTTGTTAAAATACAATTGGAAATCAACACAAGTTTTTACTGTTGGAAATCCAGTAACATAGATAGCTAAATTCATTTTCATAACAATCTGATGACGAGAAAATCTAAAAGGTAACTCTAATTTCAAGAAACAGATCATTGAAAAAGAATGGAACTTCATACAAAAATAGAGAAGAAACCTTTTTGTAACATTCTATGAAAGAAGATAGATATACAGAGTACTGTTTATATTCCTAATTAATAAATAAAATCTGATATTTTTGTAGAGTTGGGTATTGGGCAACAGTGGAATCCAGGGAGCAAACTTTATCCTATGCACTTACATCCCATCCTTGAAATTCACAGTGGGTTTCGATTACAGAACACTTTGCTCCAGATCCATTATTCACTGGGATACTGAGTCCAAATATCTACTTGACTGTGCAACGAATTCCTGGGATGAAAGACGCTAGGACCGATTTCAGGTTCAAATATCAACATCGGACAACGATGTTGACGAATCCTGAATAGGACAGAACGTGCATCCTAGATACAATTGAAGGTTAATATCCGTCTTGGAGGTCAAGACGATCAGCCTCACTAATTATCGTCGGGGTAATTCACTGACGTAGAGTAGGAAAAGTAGGAAACCTACGATGGTGCCTTGGGGTAAACCACTTTTTACTTGCTTACATTCAGATAGTGTTCCACTTACTCCCACACTATCTTCGGCCACAAAAGTTTTTTGTCTATTCTTGTACGGTACTTGTTATTCTACAGCTCTTTTGCATAATACCTAAGTTGCAAACCCTATCAAGTGCTTTGTTGATATCTATGAAGATCTCAAGGGACAAAGCATTATGTTGGGTTGCTGTTGAACCCTCTCTCACAATAAGTAAGTTGGTTAAGCATGAACACTTACTTCGAAACGCATGTTGCTCAGGAGTTAACAGATCGTATGATTCGATGTTACTTGGTAACTTATCCAGAATTATTTTTTCAAGTAGCTTAACTACTTTGCCAGTTGAACTGACAGATCGATAGTTAGGCATGTTCTATCTCCTTCCAAATATAGGAACAACTATAGCATCTTCAAATCCCCAGGGAGTTAGGTGTGGAAAAGAGACATGTTGGATAAAATCGTGAGCGGCAGTGAAATGATTTCCGCGAGGGATGACAGCAATCGTGGATGTAACCTATCGAGGCCTGGTGTCTTACTAGGTCTGAGGTTAATGATCAATTGAAGAACAAATTTCTCAGTCGCATGCGAAGGTCTTGGTTAGACCACAATTCCAACGCATCAATGCCAAGTTTGGCACCTAGTGGCGATGGCACAAACCGAAAATATTCAAGCCCCGAATAGCCTTGGTAATTCCATATCTTACGTGTCCCAGTCCCGACACAGCTTCATGCGTTTTCTTTTGTTATATACCTTCTTATAACTATTAAATAACAATGTCTCTGGGTTTTCTTTTGATCTCCACAACTATCGACGGTGTTGCATACATTGGACCTTAGAAATACATTAGACTCTGAGTGCTACTCAACTACAGCCGATCATAAGCAGCTCAAAATATCCTAAATCATTGAGTTTTTTTAGTTCATGTTCTACTAATTTCAATTTTTTATTACTGGCATCCAAAGTGTTTTGATTATTATTTCTTATACCAAATACCTTAACTCATGTCTGTATAGATAGCTTGGTTTCACTACCTACCGATAAATACTATTGCAGAAAAAACTGGACAATTACGTTAACTACGAGTGCACTTGTGACTCTACAGAAATTATAATGAGATATAATAACTTTGACGAAAAAAGGCCATTTGGTACCTGTAGTGTTTTCCTTAAAAATAGAGATAATCCCAAACTTCCAGTACTTCTGATTAATTACGTTTTTACGATCCTATAATCATCAAACGCGACACTTCAGCTTTCTTTTAACATGATCAGATATACTTGCTTAGAAGTTAACCTAATAAATGAAATTATAATTGTACTACCGAAAAAATTTGTGGAACAAATGACATCGCTTTGAGCCATCACTAACATCTCTGTGATAATTCTGTGACTATTACCTAGGAGCAAAAACTGACACGCTGAAGCTGGTGTTTTTGACTGACTGCTCTGAACTTCAATCCCACTAATTATCGCGCGCGCGCATCGATTGTCGCAACTCAACCTTTGAATGGCGCGCCGACTTATACTGTACATTATGACTTTACAACTATTGATATTCTTATGTATGAAAATTAACCGGGTGAATTTATCCGCAACGCAACTATGTAAACTTAATTTATCGCACAATGTATTAACAGTCATCTGCGCGTTCAAGTAACCACAGATTTTGTCATTTCATAATGTATTTTTAATTAAGTAACTAGATTATGTTGTTAATTTTGCTCTGTTTTAAATTTTATTCGCCACGTCCGACTGCGTTACACTGAACGTTTATTGCACGCTGGAATGATATCTGAAGTCATAGTTAGTTTAATCACATAGTTGATTGTTTCCAGATAGACCATGAGTGCATAATGTTACTGAAGAAAGGTTTGTTGTACTGTAAACTATGTTTTTATGAACAACAGACTGATGTCTTCAACCTGAAAGCAATATATATATATATATATATATATATATATCCTCCATCTTCTGTTAGGTGAGATCGACTGGCCTATATTTCGTGTTTTGGTTTTATCGGCTTAATTGTTTCCATTTAACTACTTTGAGCAACATGTCTGTGCAAATGAAACAATAATTATGACACTTGCTCAGCTTAGTATTCTTGGTTGTCGTATAGTTCAGTTTAGTCGGAAGAATTGTGGTATACTTAAGTGTAGTGCTTGAAGCCTGTAATGAAACAGATCAGTTTAGTAAGTAGAGCTGCCTGTTTCTAATGAGTATACTGATTGAAATCAGTCTGATTAAAAATAGGAAAAAAATGCCGTTGGTACTGTTGCTGTCATACATTATAAGATAGCTTTAAGTATGTTTGGTGTTTATTTCTAGACTTTACATCTAGCACTGACCATATTTCAAGATCACTGTCATTAAACAGTTTCCCCAACAATAACATCAGTAGCAGGATAGCTAAGCGTCTGAGCTTTTAGTTGCCCGCCAAACAGCAGTATACAGTCTTAGAAGATGAGTGTTATGTGTCTCAATTAAATGAAGCTGTCTGTGGACAAATGTTAGGAATCTTTTTGAAAACTGGAACTTTTAGTTTATTAGACACTAACTCTGCTTGTATGTCTTCCTGTTAAACTAGACGCAGATGCATTACTTACTTACGCCTGTTACTCCTCGTGAAAGAGCATAGGCCACTCACCAGCATTCTCCATCCAACCCTGTCCTGGGCAATCCTTTCCAGCTCCGTCCAGTTGTAATTCATCCTTTTCATATCTGCTTCTATTATCCGACGCAATGTGTTCTTTGGCCTTCCTCTTTTTCGCTTCCCTTCAGGATTCCAAGTTACAGCTTGCATCGTGATGCAGTTTGATGATTTGCGTAATGTATGTCTTATCCATTTCCATCGTTTTCCCCTAATTTCCTCTTCAGCTGGAAGCTGGTTTGTTCTCTCCCACAGAAGGCTATTGCTGATGGTATCCGGCCAGTGGATGTTGAGTATCTTGCGTAGGCAGCTATTTATAAATACTTGTACCTTCTTGATGGTGGTTGTTGTAGTTCTCCAAGTTTCAGCTCCGTACAGTAGAACTGTCTTGACGTTCGTATTGAAGATTCTCACTTTGATATTGGTCGAAAGTTGTTTTGAGTTCCATATGTTCTTCAATTGTAGGAATGCGACTCTTGCTTTGCCGATCCTCGCCTTTACGTCTGCATCTGAACCTCCTTGTTCATCGATGATGCTTCCTAGGTATGTGAAGGACTCTACATCTTCCAGAGTTTCGCCACCAAGTGTGATTGGATTGCTGTTTTCCGCCTTGAATTTGAGGACCTTGGTTTTCCCTTTGTGTATGCTGAGGCCTACTGATGCAGAGACTGCTGCTACACTGGCTGTCTTCATCTGCATCTGTTCGTGTGTACGTGATAGGAGGGCTAGGTCATCTGCGAAGTCCAAATCGTCTACTTGGTTCTTAGCTGTCCATTGTATTCCGTGTTTTCCTTCCGATGTCGAGGTCTTCATAATCCAGTCGACCACCAGAAGAAAGAGGAAGGGAGAGAGTAAACAGCCTTGTCTTACTCCAGTCCTTACTTGGAATGCATCTGTCAGCTGTCCTCCATGCACTACTTTGCACTGTAGTCCGTCGTATGAGTTCCGGATAATATTGAAAATCTTCTCAGGAACTCCGTAGTGTCGAAGAAGTCTCCATAATGTCCTTCTATCTATACTGTCGAATGCCTTTTCATAATCAATGAAGTTGATGTATAGTGACGAGTTCCACTCAACTGATTGTTCGACGATGATCCGTAGTGTCGCAATTTGGTCTGTGCACGACCGATCCCTACGGAATCCAGCTTGTTGATCTCGAAGTTGGGCATCTATTGCGTCTTTCTTCCGGTTCAGCAACACTCTGTTGAAGACTTTCCCTGGTATTGACAGTAGTGTAATGCCTCTGTAGTTTTCACATTTGCTCAGATCTCATTTCTTTGATGAGGTGTCCTTCTTTCCAGTCCATCGGCACTTGTTCCTCCTCCCAAATCTTTTTGAATAGAAGGTATAGCATGCTTGTGGTTGCTTCGATGTCTGATTTCAGTGCTTCAGCTGGTATGTTGTCGGGTCCTGCTGCTTTCCCGTTCTTGATTTGTCTGACGGCCATTCTAATTTCTTCCGTCGTTGGTGGGTTGACATCTATAGGAAGATCTATGTGTGCTGCTTCGATGTCCGGTGGATTCATTGGAGCCGGCCTATTCAGGAGTTCCTCGAAGTATTCTACCCATCTGTTACGCTGTTGTTGAATTTCGGTGATTGGCTTGCCTTCTTTGTCTTTGACCGGCCTCTCTGGTTTACTGTATTTCCCTGCTAGTTTCTTCGTTGTATCGTGAAGCTGTTTCATATTTCCTTCTCTAGCAGCTTTTTCTGCCGTCGTTGCTAGTTCTTCCACGTATTTCTTCTTGTCGGCTCTAATGCTCCTCTTCACTTGTTTGTTTGCTTCTATGTATTCAGCTTGTGCTTGGACTTTCTCTGCTCGTGTTCGGCTGTTGTTTATTGCTGCCTTCTTGTTCTTCCTTTCTTTGATCTTGTCCAGTGTTTCTATAGAGATCCATTCCTTATGATGGTGTTTCTTTAGGCCCAGAACCTCTTGACACGTTGAAGTTAATGCTTCCTTGATGCCTTTCCAGTTGTCCTCCATACTAGTTTCTTCTTCCTTCAGTAGATCTTGTAAGGCTTGGAACCTGTTGTTGAGAGCTATCTTGAATTCATTGAGTTTGTCAGTATCTCGAAGGAAGGCTGTATTGAACCTTTGTAGTGCTGTTTGTCCACTTGTCCAGTTCTTTTTCAGCTTCAGTTTTAAATTGGCTACAACTAGGTGGTGATCTGAAGCTACGTCAGCACCTCTCCTGGTTCTCACATCTTCCATTGTCCTTCGGAATTTTTTGTTGATGCAAATATGATCTATTTGGTTCTCTGTAGTGTGGTCCGGTGAGATCCATGTAGCCTTGTGTATACGTTTGTGTGGAAATATTGTGCCTCCTATGACCAATTTGTTGAATGCACATAGATTTGCAAATCTTTCTCCATTTTCGTTTCTTTCTCCCAGTCCATGTCGTCCCATAATATCTTCATATCCAGTGTTGTCTATTCCGACTTTGGCATTTAGATCTCCCATCAGAATAGTTAGGTCCTTTCTTGGCATTTCTCTATGATTGATTGCAGCCTATCGTAGAAATGATCTTTAATGTCGTCGTTGCTATCATTGGTGGGTGCATAACATTGGATAATATTCATTAGGATCCCCTCCTTCTTTGTTTTGAATAATGCTTTGATGATTGTGGATCCGTGAGATTCCCATCCTACAAGTGCATTTCGTGCTACTTTGGACAGCATAAGAGCGACTCCCTGAGTGTGTGGAGCATTTTCCTCTTCGTGACCGGAGTATAGCAGCATCTCTCCCGTATCTAGCCTTTGTTGTCCAGCTTGGGTCCAGTGGGTTTCGCTGATTCCCAGTACTGCCAAGTTGTATCTCCTCATTTCCATTGCTATTTGACTGGTCTTCCCAGTCTCCAACATTGTCCGGACGTTCCATGTACCTATAAAAGCTGTTGCTCTGGTTGTTAGAAGGGGCATCGGCCTCGTGGCTTCCGAAGGAACTCGGCTTTCACCATGAAGCGTCATAATTCTTCTAAATGAAGACCTTCTAGATCCCAGGGCAGAGTTAAAATGGCTTGAATTATTTTTTCTGGTAAGCGTTTTTTTAGCGAGTTAGTTTTCTACGGGATGGGGACGCTAACCCCATGCCCAACCCTCCTCCTTTATCCGGGCTTGGGACCGGCAGTAACCCTGTTAGAGCTACAGGCGGATGCATGGGAATACTTAAATGGGGGGAAAATAATAAAAGCATTGCGATACGATACTAAGCCCATGTGATGCTTTGCACAGGTCATAGTAGCTGACCTTATCTAATATTCATGAACTGAAGGTAGATCACAAGTGCATAAATTGTTTGCTAAAAACATGTAATTTGTTTATTTATCTATTCCGCATTTCTGACTAATTTCATTACTATTTTTCATTTAGAATGCAACAGGAGTGAGCCTTCACAGATCCTAAGAACTGTTTCACCCTTAGAACTATGGCCCTATGAAACTGTTTACGGGGGCCCAACTAACAGCAGATTATAAAAAGAATGCTGGACGTCCATTTTAGTCTCAACCACTTCCAGTATTTTTTGAATTACTTCTTATATCCTTGTTTGAAAAGAGAACAACAAAGACTGGATCTTAACATTACAAATGCAACTTTTAAACGGGAACCTGGCTTAAACTTCGTTTGATATTCGATTCCTAATAAAAGTTCCCGAATAAATTTTTAAGTCTAATGCTACTTTGTTTTATCTACTTAATTGTTGCAAGAAAATTGTGAAACACGAGCTTCTCAGCACCTAATTCATATGTAGTAAGTTCAAGTGATTTAGTACATATCTTCGTTATTTTCTTGGGGAACCTACAGAATCGGGTCCTCTCACAACTTATTCTAACCACCATGAGTTGCCACGGCAGATGATGGATGACATGCGTTGCACATCTTAATCTCATAGTTTCTTATTCAAATACCATATGATAAGCAAGCAATGCCTCTACCCACACTAGAGAACACTAGTAACTCAAAGGCACCCTGTATGGTACCTTACAGTGGTCTACGCACGCGCTTAGCTTTTTATTGAGAATACTACTACAGTCCCGCTAAACATCCCAGGAACAACCCTATCTATCAAAACAAATAAGTTTGTATTTGCTGAATATAACAATTTTCAAAAGTAAGATATAACAGTTAGAATTGGAGTAAAATGGCAGTATACAGCAAATTCACGTGGTACATGTCTTCATCGATTAATTGAAATAGAGCATACGGATATTAGCTTAATCTGCTTATTTAGAAAAGTTAGTGTCTACTTTGAACTTACTGCGTGAGAAAGTTATACTGGGACTACGAATAATGCGTGACTGGAGTTCCACAGGGCGCACGAAGCACTCAAACAGGAAGACAGTTGTCCAAAAATAATTCGAATATGAAGGTGAAAATCTGCAGGTACTTTTCATCGCAAGGGTGAACATATTAGGTAACGGTTGACATCATACAGTTAAAAAACACGAATTTGCGAGTGGTGCAATATGATTTATAAAAAGTGAGCTTAATAACAGCTAATTACCTTTTTACTCCCTGATCATGACCCTTCGGCTTCCTTTTATGGCCAAAACAGCAGACATACACTATACACTGATGGCAGATTTCCATCTTTTCAGTGTTAAGCTTGCTTTAACGCACGACGTAATGAGTACAAGCCCTCTATTACTGCTATATGACATATTTTTCATAACAAACCCTATGCAGTAGATTGATAGCATCTGTGACTTCGTCTATGGTTGTCGGAAGTCTGGGTCTTTTCGAAAACAATACTGATATCCCCTACTACTGGGCACTCATTATTAGTTTGACTTGTTGGGGTGGTGGTGTTGTCCATAGTACTGAAGAAAATTGAAAACTGGAGATTGTTTCCTTTCATTTTGCCGATAACATCATAAAGGACAGTTAGTCACAGGCGGCATCAACAATTATTTTAGCTAAAAAAGCGAACCTCGGCTTTGTATATCTAAAAAACAAGTCAAAACAAAACCGAATACCATTTTAAAACATAACACTAGCCTGCTTTGCTGAAGAAATACATTGACTCGAGTAGTAGCAGCAAAAACCCAGAAAACAAAGTTAAATCAGAAAACATTTTGCGCCAACATTTAGAGTATTACACAAACTTCTGCATTTTAGCACACTGAAACATTAAATTATATAGCTACACAAAAGAAATAGCTGAAAAAGCACAGAACGAAGAAAACCGACCGCCATTGCTTACAAAGATGGCGGATATAATGATTCCTGCCTCATTCTGATTGGTTGCTAAGCCGAAGGCCACAT
This sequence comes from Schistosoma mattheei, assembly GCA_944470405.2. Lineage (NCBI taxonomy): Eukaryota > Metazoa > Platyhelminthes > Trematoda > Strigeidida > Schistosomatidae > Schistosoma > Schistosoma mattheei. Next base: position 78,703,399 of record OX103947.1, read on the forward strand.
GTACGAAACTGAGTTGCGTTTAATAGCAGCCAAATTAACCCCATGCTTATCTAACCAATATTCCCTCTGATATATCGACTTAATTGGGTTACTTGATAGGACGAAGCCTGAAGCATTTGCAACAATTTGAACTTGCCATTAGACTGGAGTGCCTAATGTAGAATATTGTTGTTTGAAAATATATACTGTTATTATAACTAGTTGTGCTACAGTAGAAGATCATTGGTCGATTGTGAAATGTTTGTAGCTAAGACCGATGCTTTTAGCTGTCGGTGAAAGCGTTCTACCAACCCGTTCGCTTGTGAGTGGTAGGCATCGTTCCGAATCGTGTGATTCTTAGTATTGTGTTCAAACAACGGAGAAGTCCCTATTTAAAATGACGTCCACGGTCTTTAGTGATTGCTGAAGGGCTGTCGAAGTTTGCTATCCATCGTTCGACGAAGGCGTAGGGCTGTTGAATCATGGTTTACTATGATATTAGTACTGCTCTAATAATAGACCTAATCTTAAAATTGTAGATTTGTCATGATATAACTGCCTAATCTATAAGATCTTACGTGGAATTCATATCATTGTCTACACCAACTCACTGTATCGTAACAACTACCAATACATGATGAAGAACAAGCTTAGGCTAGAGAAAGAACAATATATTTCATATGAATAAAAGATATAAGGTGATATTCAGCAGGGACCACGTCTGCATGGCCGAGCCATGCCATTCGATCAACTCCAATTGATTCAACTAACTGTTCCCGCCTTTTCCATCGTCAGGTATTTCTCTGCGTTGAATATTGAATATCTATTTCTGAGTAGTCTTGTGTTCAGCTTTGAAGATTGTGTGGTTATGGTCCAATGCTACTACAGGACACGGTTTCAGCAGTAATGCCCTTGATGGGTGCTGCACCGGAATGTAGTGTGAAACGGTCTACACAAGTTAAGAGATAAGAGTGTTCATTTGAATCTAGTCCGACCAAACCCAGATTAACGTGATCGGAACGGGCGTCGGGAGTTTTGTGGGACATTTGTCGTACCTAATTACCCTGGATTTCTGGCAGCTTACACAGGAGCGCACCCACTCTCTTAAGTCTTTATTCATGCCAGAACAACAAAATAGTTCTGCCATGAGTATGATTGTTACACAAACGCCTGTATGATAAAGCTTCTGTAACGTATTGACGATGTAGCGGTAAATAAATCCCCAAAATAAATAGCTCTGTAAGTTTTCGACATTGGATGCTGACCACATTAGTTTTAATGGACTCACCTAGCTGAAGGCTCACAGTCATGCATCCGCACCAGATCACGAGTGGGAACGTCGTGCTCAACAACCCCTGCAATCGCTAGCCAGATTAGATCAGACAATCCTCGATATATTGATATCCTATCAAATATATCTTCGAACCTCCCCGCTTCTGTCTTTTGATTTCACTTGGTGGGTACGATTCGTAGTAGGTGTTACTGGTTAAAGTGTTGCCAAACTCCGGTTACCTGTAGCATCTTCAACTACAATGTTTCGGTACAATCGGACAATTCCCAGATGCAGATGTATCAGATAGTAAAGTTTCTTTATCTGTTCAATACGGAGTTTCAGGGTCTCCAAAGATAACTCGTGATGAAGATCAATGTCTTCTTTTTGAATCTGGGCAAGTTTGAGAAGGTTGATTCCATGAGAACAGCTCCAGGGAGTTATATAAGACAAGCCTCCAGCGACTACATTATTTGCTCAAGAAATTTGTTGTATATTTGAGGTAAAATGAAGAATATAGCCCAGCTGTCGAGACTCAATTAATTATGAGGAATGCAGTCTTGCTTTGTCACCTAAATTGATGGATTAAGCACTTCTAAGAAGTTGGTCTGTTAAGGGCCACATGAGGGACAAGAGATTCCCCATGAACCATTGATAAAAACTTGCCAGGCTGTTGAACGTACGTAATTGCTTGAATGTGGTCGGTTGTGTGCAATCCATAGTGACTAGCACTTTACTGTTCAGAGGGTGAATGCCTTGGTCATCAATAGCATGATCGAGAAAATCTGGTTAGTCAGTTTCGATCTGAAATTTAGGAATGTTTACAGTTGCGAGGATGGTCCACGCGTGAACTCGAGTAAGCTTCAAGAAGCTCAGAAAGAGTCGAAGGGATTCCATCCAATCATCTTTCGGAAGAATATCCCAGAATCCCTGGAAGTAGCTTCCCTGTTGGACAAGTGCTAATACCCCCTGTATGCTAACTGAATGACCATAATGCTGATTTCATTTTTACTAAAAACTATAAATGCCTGACAAATTTGTACTATACTTGACACTATATGGAATAGTATTCATTTCAATTGTCTTCCGTCTTCTCGTTTGCAACTTGGCAGGGTTCTAGCGTTCAAGTGCCCAATTTATGCGCACTTCTAGATACAACAACAGTAATATCGTGTTTTTGCAGTTGTTTGAAGACATGGTCTAGACGCTGGGGATGAGATTCTCTGTCCGAACTTGCAATCAAGGAAGCATTTGTTAAGACGAAAAGCATATGCGAAAATCTGTGGTCTAAAGAGGTGTTGATAGTGGTCTTAGTAATGTCACCAGCTGTAGGATGCAAACCACGTTTGGACTGCTGGACAGCTGTCTGGATAAGTTCGATACGCTCCCTCGCCCGTTTGAAACCAAAACAAGGTAATTGGGTAAGATAGCGGTTCTATAATTTATCATAAATTTAAGTATACATTATTACCTAAACAAATATAACCACACAGCTATCCAACCAATAATTGTTTAATTGATCAAATCTAAACTACAATAAATAAGAAAGTTGATAAAGAATGCAAGAAAATTACCAATCACCACAAATAAATGTTATTCTATCCTGTCTGGATAGATCACGTACAAATTCGTTCAAAAGGTAACAATTGGTCGCTCTATAACACAGAGTGTTTTCAATCCTGGAAGAGTGCTTCAATTCACAACCAAAATGCACAATTCCAGTCAACACAGGTCAAGCAATCAAAAGCAGGAACCAACCAAAATGGCTGCCGCTCAGACTTAGTATAAAGTAAAACAACATAAGTGCAGTTCGGGAAGAAACATGGGGAATTAGTGAAGGTTTGGTAAAAACAAAAACTATAATAAAATACAAAGATTAACAATTCAAATGTAGTCCAAAAGTTAACAATGTACAACTAAGAAGATCAATAGGAACAAAGTGAAAGTATATACATGGAGGGATTTTCACAAACACACAAGGCATTCAAAAAGGATCTTACACCAGCAGCCATGGGAATTTGTCTATACGCTTTTCGAAAAATAAACAGTTATACCTTTCAAAGTAGCTCTCGGATCGTGAATGTGAGACAACGGGTAACGATCAGGAATGGTTTTCGCATGTAATCGCCGATAGTCACCAGCTGGACGCGGATCATTGCTGTCATTTTTTGGGACCATGTACAGGGGGGATGCCCATGAGTTGTCCGACTGCCGAATGACTCCTAAGTCACGGGCATAAATTCCTTTCGGGCCGACCTTAGAACCATCAAGGATATGGGTGATCATGTAGTCGTGATGTAATGTGCAAAATTGCTGCTTACATATGACAATTTCGGTTACCTTTGTTATATCTCAGGGTACTTATCGAGTGTTTTCTTGTAGTATTGATCTATTCTGTCCCTTACCGTAACTAGGGATAATCTACAACCGGAATAAGTTTCACAAACAGATGATTCAGTGTTTCTATTTGCTAACTTGCATATCGATGAGTAAATTATGATGTTGTTGCAGGTTTATACCAATGACTAGCATAGAAACATCTGCAACAACGAAAATCCAGTTGACGGGTTTGTGTAAACCCACGTTAATGTACATTATATAACTCATCATATATGGCAGTCGGTTTCCCATTTACCGCCTGTAAGTTGAAACCTTCGTCGTGCAGTTGTTCGTTAGAATTTGCAAGACTTCTGCGCCAGTTTCAGTGAAGTAGCGAACGTTCTTTTTCACACCGTTAACGCATAATAAACGAATACGCTTGCCGGCTATGGTTGTCGTTAATGCGTGTCGACTGGGAAGTCTCATGAAACGTTGTTCAAGTTGGATGGTTTGGAGCTCGGAACACTGCAGGGTTTTCTACATTTTCGAGAGGATTTCCCGTATTCATCATAGTCCCAGAAATAATCGTGGTTACCGCTCTCTCGTGATCTAGGGACAGATCGTGTTCGTGAAGAACTCTGAGGCTTTTGGGGGCGTCCATGGTCGTGACGAATACTAAAGTAACGTTTCAGAGTGTAACGGAGTTCTGTGACATCATTTCGTATCATTTAAGGCTTTTATTTAGCTGAATAGATTTCGGTGTTGGGATTTCCGGTGCGCTCCAGAATCTGGTTGGCAGATGCTTCCAGTTCGTCTATAGAGTTGTTTTGAATTGAGTCAAGAACCTCCTGCACCTTGTAAGGAAGCTTAGACAAGAAGATCTGTCTAAACAACCCCTCGTCAAATGTCCGTTGACCAATGATTTCATGCATTCGTAGAAACGTGTATGTTGCTGAATAATGTTGTAGACCGATGTTGCTGTAGAGTTGACCTAACCTTTGCCGGTCGGTCAGATCTCTGCGTTTAAGAATAGCCATTTTTAAAGTCTGGGAAGATTCCGGAGCATCACTGGTAAACATACTAGGTGGGACGTACCCGTCTAAATCGCGTCATGGTGCTTTCTTTACTGTCAGCTACTGAGCAGCAGAACTGTAGAATTGTGGCCTACTTCGTTATTAGTACTGCTCTAATAATAGACCTAATCCTAAAATTGTAGATTTGTCATGAAATAACTGCCTAATCTATAAGATCTTACGTGGAAGTCATATCATTGTCTACACTAACTCATCGTATCTAACAATCACCAATATATGATGGAGAACAAATTGGGACTGAAGACAGAACAATAATTTTAATACGAATAAAAGTGATAAGTTACACAAGGGTGACCATGCCTGCAAAGCTGATTCATGCCACCCAATTGAATTCTATTGAAAGTTCCTACGTTCTCCATTGTTAACCGTCTCTTTGTGTCAATTGTTGAACATAAGTCTTTTCGAAAATTATATTCTCGGCTTCAAAGATCGTGTGGTTACAGCCCAGTCCCACTATGGAACCAGCTCCGCGATCACTACGACTATTATTAGCTTACTTGTTTCGCCCATAATATGTGTAATGAATATAAAATAAATGTGACCTTCTGTAACCAAAATCACACTTTCAATACCCGGATACATATTCCATGGAACAAACAATTTGGTGATTTTTTAACGAACGTTTGAATTTCAAGTGTACAAGGTTATAGTAACCGCCTGCTTCAAAAGTTTTTGTTCAGAAGCGTTGTCTGGGCTTGCCGTAAAATCGTGTCGGTTAGGGTTTTATGGTTTCTCAACATGATCTTCTAACGACCAGTTAACTTTATACAGACGCAGACGTCCACCTCTAAGTGTTTCTATTTGGTAAGTAAGCAAAGGGAACGGGGTGAGCTATATCAATTGATTAAAGTTGATCATGCGTACGTTAGCGGCAGATCTCGATTGTACATACAATTATTATAACCTTTATCGGTTGCTTCGCATGTGGTGTATGCAACAAAGCAGCTTTTGGATCATTATAAGGCATTTTATTTTCTGGAAACTACTTTATTTCGAAACATGTAGTATCCTCAGATTAAAATGTGATTGTGAAGTATTTCTTGTAGGTAGATGTCGTTAGGCATTATGTAGAGCTCTTCGTTTATTGTCAACCGTTATCTAAACAGGATGTCTAACTTCCGATGGTAAATAATTTGGATGTATGACTTTAAGATATATGTCTCTATAGGTTAATCTGCGGTGTTTTTCAGTCAAAATTTGCAATTGTAATATCACAGATCTTAGTGTCAAAGATTGACTTGTCTGGGGTTGGATGCCATGATACGTGTCTTTTAATAACATTCGTTCCATTTCTGTTTGTGACTGATCCTTTCTACATGCTCTTCTGATCCCTATAAGAGGCTGTTCATGTTCGCCTTCTTACACGAAAAGTATTATTGCCCTGCCACAAGCATATCGACTTAAGCACAGTCATATATCCCGATGCATATCATACGCTTCAGAAGTTACCATCACATTTCGGAATTTATAAAGATTATAACTGCGAAGTAAATGTAGTGGCGTTACTGCAGTGTTTGCAGTTACCTAATTCCGTCTGATTATACTTATAGAAATAATCATACAAAGCAGTGACTGCAGTGTTAACTTTTGGAGTGACTTGGAATTGACTCAAACTTAATGCAGTCAGGAAGAAGTGAATCATTTAGCGAAAAAAACACTGAAATCCTCGCTTGGTGGTTTCATGTCTTTTTGTAGCTGTTCCTAGCTTCCTTGATCACTCCTACACCAGCATAAGTGATACCAAGGTTCTGTATAGTGTGTTTTGGTGCAGTAGCAGTTTCATGACCCCGAAATGGCGTTATAATATTTGTACATTCAAACAGAAATAGAAATCTAACCAGTGTTGTAGATTGTATTTTACTTGAAGATTATTTCACAACTTAGGGAACATTGCTTTCTCTTTGTTATCTTAAAAAATCTTGTAAAAGGTGGAATTTTGTGGTCCTGGTGTACCATAAAAGTAATCAACTACTGTAGATATTGATTCAGTCGGTTAAACTACTAGTGAACTGAACTATTAGAGTGTATTGTAGTCAATTCACATGTACTGGTTAGTTTTGTAAACACCTGGGTGGACGTAGGTTCGTAAAACCAAAAGCAGTTATTTACCAGATTGTTTTCATAGAAAATTTTGCCGCGTTTTTGGTTGCTTCACCTATCTTGTTCTAGAGGGAAGCTTCAGCCAACACACTTGAGATTAAATTTCACTGTTTTGGCCAAACAAACCTATTTACCATATATGTATTGTAGTTTCAGTTTTTACGATCAATAAAGTATGCTTCCTTCCTTGCTATCTTTTTATTTGTCCGAAGGTCAGGTGTTATGGCCACCACTACTACTGCTCCGAATGTTACCTACATTTCTATGATTGGCTTTTGGATTATGATTTTGTCTTCGAGTGTGTGCGGAACTTTTGGTAAGTTAGTGTATTATTTATTTATCTAAACACAAACACTGGTATGAAGAGAAACCAAATGTATGTGCGCCACACTTCGTCAAACGATTTGTGTGAGGTCTGGAATACTGATGTTGCGCCCAAATCTAAGCAAATGGTTTTCTTAGAAAGCTACTCTCCTGTTAGGGTATTTTATTTTATTTTTCCCTGAAAATCGAGTCAGGACGTCTGTATTAGGTAGTTTTAGTCGGATTTGTGGTGTTAATTATAGTCGTAATTAGTAAATTTCATCGCAACAAAACTAAATTTGTTCTATTTACCAAAGTAGTAAATTATCTGGATGTTAGATAACCCTTGGATATTATTTGGTTCCAATAAGTTTTATGTTGTGTAACAGTAATATTTATTGAATTTTATGCCTTCGTACTTAGAAAAGGGATTCGTTTAATCAGACTGGATGGTATAAATTATGATTATACGGATAGTCGTTCTGTCTTTCTAAGCATTGTTAGCTCTACGAACTCCAAGTGAATTAAATAAGTTAGTAGGTTCAAACTATATTGTGTCATTTAGTCCTTTCAGTTGGTCATCATTTTTTTACTTATTTCGGTTGCTTACTTTTCAATACATAAACTGCGACTTGTTCATTTTCATATTAAAATATCACAATCAAACTATCATTAAACTAATCGTCTAATTTATTTCAAAATAGTTTTCGTCAGTAACTAACATGAATGAAACCAGCGGTTTAAATTAAACTCATAATAAACCAAAGCTATTTGTCATACTAGATGCCAATGGTAATTACATTGAGGAGTATAAATGATCTTTTCCCTCTTCAAGTTAAATGAATAAGAAAGCAAAAAAATTGTTGGTATTCAACTAACCAACAAGAATATAGACTTTGTCATACTCCAAAAGGGAAGATATTATTTATATTACACACTAACCACATAATTACTTAACCGAGTGAAAAATACATCAAGGTTGTAGGTGATTTATGTGAATAATTCAATAAGGTGATGATTATAAATTAATTATCTGTCAAACAAGTTTCATCTATATGATTTTGAACTAAAATTTAGAGCTAGCAAAAATATCCAACTGTTCAACACGGAAGTAGATAAAACTGGATTCCCATATGCTAGTTACTGGTTAAAAGTCGTATTGTGATCACTGAACCGTCACTTAATTAAAATGTTGGTATTAGTTGATGCTACCAGTGTCTGTTAATATCAACTAACTTTTACTAAACCTTAACCATTTCATCTAATTTCGGCTTATTTTTAGGGTATCACTGTCCTCTCTAAGATCGCTTAACATTTTGTAGTTTATTGTTCATAATTTCAATTTATCGCTACAAGTATTCATTCGTAATCTGAAGACGTATTAATTTTAGTTTTTCATTGTCTTTCACAGCCGACCTTATTTTATCGTATCTTCATATCGAAAACTTAGTTTCCTTTTATTAAATTAACTGCTGGACTATTTCCTATTCAAACTTAGTAGCTAGGTACAAATTTATATACTCGGCTTCGGGTTACTTTTTGGATTGAGGACTATTGATACTACTTAGTTACCCATCTAAAATTAGTTTAAATTCGAGACCTGAATAGTAGCCAAATGTTTTATGTACCGATGAAACTGCTTCAGAATATTAAGTAGTAATTAGTCATTTTTCCATCGTGACAGTTATACAACAGGGTGTTAGGCAAAACTATATCGTGAAATAGCTCTTTATGGTATATTAATAAACTTTAAAATACTAGAAATTCCTATATTGTGAATTAGAACAACATATCTAAGCAAACATTATTCCTTCAGTTAGATCCTTATCAGGGTTTACTCTAATATTCAGCAATATTTATATACATGTCCGAAAATATTAATTTAATCAAGGAGGTTTATGGGTCAGTGACAACAGTAGAATAGATTACGTAAATAAATAAGTAAAAATTACAAGTTAATAGTGATGACTGTTGTAGTAGTTTTGATAAGAATAGTAAAAGCTTGAATCAATATTTCATAATAGGAAGTAGATCAGGGACTTAAAATTGTAGACGCTGAAATAGAATACTTGGAAATGATCAAAATCGCGTAATTAGAATTGTTCAAATAATTAGGCGGTAAAGCGTATGTTTAAAAAGTGGGTGAAGGAAAATAGATGGTTAAAGAGCACAGAAAATCGTTCGTTAAGGCCAATTCGACCAATGAACATAAAACATTGGATTGTTTTCTCGAATCCCTATAGCTTCTGTCATATACAAGAGACAAAATCTAATTAAAAATAATTTTTTGCTTATATATGTTCTGATTCATCATGTTAACAAACTATTGATTGTCTTTAAAGAAGTCATTATTTAAATCCGTAAGTTCTAAGAGTCTTTGTGTTGAATCTCTAGAACAACTGTTAATAAATAATTCTGAAAGAAATTCCATACCCTAGTTTAACTGTTATTTTCCACAATGTCCGGCTATTTTTCCTCCAGTAAATATAGACCTACAACGAGACTAGTCTGAAATTTATTTGTAGAATTGTATATTCATATAACCTCAATTTACCGACATATCTCTCCCCCACAGTAAAGTGTAGAAGGTCATCAAATTCAACACGGGGAACACCAACCTAATCACACTTGATGAAAAAACTCTGGAACAGGTGGAAACGTTCACGTACCTGGGAAGCATCATCAATGAACAAGGAGGATCAAATGCAGACGTAAAGGCGAGGATTGGCAAAGCAAGGGCCGCGTTCCCACAGTTGGAGAACGTATAGAACTCAAAACAACTTTCAACCAATATCAAAGTGAGAATCTTCAATACGAACGTCAAGGCAGTTCTACTGTACGGAACTGGAACTTGGAAAACTTCCACAACCATCATCAGGAAGGTACAAGTATTTATAAATGGTTGTCTACGCAAGATACTTAACCTCCATTGGCTGGATATCATCTGTAGCAACCTACTGTGGGAGAAAAAAAATCAGCTTCCATCTGAAGAGGAAATTAGGAAAGTACTCTGGGAGTGGATAGGACATACACTACGGAAATCACCAAACTGCATCACGAGGCAAGCGCTAACTTGGAATCGTAAAGGGGAACGGAAAGGAGGAAGGCCGAAGAACACACTGCTGAAAATTGGAAGCACATATGAAAAGGATGAATAGCAACTGGAAAAAATTGCTTAAGCCAGAGTTGGATGGAGAACGCTCCTCCACAAGGGGTAACAGGTGTAAGTAAGCACAGTAAGGTGTAGGGTCCTCTCGTAATAAGATAATTAAAATCTGGGCGATCCGGACATATTTGGCATTTAATCTCCGATCACTGTAAGCTATTTGTTCTCTCATATAAGAAAGGATCAAAATCCTGTGTTAACCATAGGCGGATTGTTCCAACTAATATAGCGTCTAAAATACTAGCCTCAATAATTATCGCGCGCCTAACAAAGATTCGTGAACTGCAAACACGAGAAAATTAGGCTGGCTTCAGACCTGGTCGTGGCTGCATCGTCCACATATTCACTATTCGTCAGGTTATAGAACACAGGCATGCTTATCGACATCCGATAATGATAGTTTTTCTTAACCTAAAAACATCATTTGACTCTGTAGACCGAGAGGTTCTGTGGCAGTCTCTGTTATTGAAATATGTACCTCAGAAGTAAATAAACCTTATGGAGGCTCTTAACTCAAACACTACTAGTCTAGTGAGAGCTTATGGCGAACTGTCATCTCCTTTTACAACCTCAAGTGGTGTCCGGCTAGGCTGTCCACTATCTGCATTTTTGTTCGATTCCATCATAGACCTACTGCTGGAAATGACGCTTTCGTCGGATGGATTTTCGGGCACTGATCTCCTTCCAGGAGGTTCACTTATTGACTTAGAATACGCAGACGATATAGTCCTGTTTAGTGAAGACTCTGATAAAATGCAGAGTGTTTTGGTAGCACTGAGCAACGATGGCAAGATGTTTTGGATGCGTTACTCCCTTGCTAGGTGCGAATTGTTGCCTTAGGACTGGTATGCGTCAACACCTGAACTAAGGATAGGAAGTCTGACCAGCCCTAATGGGTTAGCGTTTGACAAAATCTCAGCACGGATTCAGAAAGCTCGTTTGGCTTTTACCAACTTACGTCACCTATGGCGAAGGCGAGATATCCGTCTGTCAATTAAGGAACGAGTATACTACGCGGCAGTTCGTTCTGTTCTACTTTACGGCTGTGAAACGTGGCCGTTAAGGGTAGAAGATACTCGTAAGTTACTAGTATTTAATCACAGATGTCTTAGAAATATTGCTCGCATCTGCCGGGATCACCGGGTAAGTAATATTGAGGTTAGACGCAGGGTATTAGGGAATGATGGTAAAGCAGTTGATGGGGTTGTGAATCTTCATCGACTGAGATGGTTACATATGCCTGAACACCGACCACTACGATGCGCAATGCTGACTAGTGTTGGAAACGGATGGAAGGAAGTTGGGGGCGACCTGACCAGAACGTGACATCAATCCATGAAGTTACTAACTTGTGGTGTGAGCCATGTTAATAGAAGGGGACTAGTTGGTTGGGGTCCGCGTGACATGGCTGAGAGTCGACCACAATGGCTTAGGTGTTTGTTGTGACTTCAAGCCCGGCTAATCATCACGTGACTTATTCGCCAATCTTTGCACTGTGCCAAACCAATGACGCTCGAACAGTATCAGCAGCCTAGCATCCTTATTGGTCCTTTGTTCTCCTAGCCCTGCTATTTGAGTTCAGAACACCAATACCAACTTCCACTATGTAAATCATTTATTTCAAACATACCTGGTTTATATACAGGCCAAACAGACCACATCGCACCATAAAATAGGGAATAACATTTTTACAAAAGTGGTTGTGAACGTGGGACGTTAAAATGAAGCTTATAATTAGAGGAATATAAATATACACAATCTAGTTACTGAATAGTTATACATAAAGAAGTATATATATATATATATATATATATATATATATATATATATATATATATATATATATATATATATATATATATATATATATATATAATATTAGTCCTTTAATAGTTCTCAGAAGTTACCCATAATCTAATCTTTACTAGGATATAACAGAATGTACACTCTTTGTTCTCTCTCAAACTATGGGATTTAAATTACTTTATACTTTTATTTCTATGGACTAATTTTTTCTCCCTGTATCAAATCCTTTATGCACTCTTCTATATATATTACTACAATTGAAGTAACTGCTTCTATGAATTTGGTGTTCATGTTGTTGTGATAATGAAGTACGGTGACTTGGACGAATGCATATATGTGCCTGGTCCTACAATGTAACTGACTGGTTGTTTGTAGTATTTTAGTTTTGGTATTTCCCAACAATAATTAAGATATCACGATACAAATTAAGATGTCTTATAACTTCCTGTCTCTCTACAGACATATACTTACCATACGAATGTACAGTTTAATTAAATGATTTCATTTGAAAGGAAAAAATTTTCACTACATTCTCTTCATTTTATTCAATGACACAATGGGTTACTTTAATTGAATTCATATAAAATGATAATCATTATAGCTGTAAATTGATTTCAGTTGTAAATTTCACTTTTTTATCATTTCCTAGAGTCACGGTTAGCATAAATTTATATATTCTACTGATTGTTCACCAAAGGAAAACAAAATGGGAGAAATTCCGGTCGATTTTGTTTTTCAACTTTTGTATTTTTCCTTTTCAGTAGTTTTTCTTTCTCGCTCTCATTCTCTTATTTATCGTTTTTTTTGTCTGTATATGGGCTCTAGGATGTTTTTGTGTCTGTATTTATGTTTTTGTATGTGTCTGTATTCATAAACGCGCGTAACGCTTTCTGTAGTTTACAGCTTATTTATTATTAAATGTACTTCTGTGGGATGTAGATATGCCTTTGTTTCAATAATAATAATAGTAATAATAATAATAATAATAGTAATAATAATAATAATAATAATGATAATAATATACTAACCAATGACAACTATAACTGCCCATTTTTTCTGAATTACCATTTTATTATGCCTATCTGTTTTCTTCCTGTTTCTCCTTTGTATACGCTCTCTCATATCTGACTCACTGCTTGGTTAAATTTTTCACTTGTGATATCATATGGACGTATGTATATGTTTACCCTAACAACATGAATCGATTAGTTTTATTATATAGTGAGGTGATAATTGTTAATTATTTCTGAACATTTCTAGTTCAACTTTGAGCGGTTTGCGTTAAGTTTCATAATGTCAATGATAACTCAAAATGTTTGTTACAGTTGATTTGTAATTAAATGGGGGTTAGAGTTGTTATTATTATCACTACCTTTGACTATGTTATCTTATATTTTACCAATCAATAAACGAAATACCATGAAATAAACATACTTGAAAGTGTCTTGTTGGATAAAATCGTAGTGTTAGCAATTCTGTAGTCTCTGTTACAATTCTTGACGAAACCTATCATCGAATCTTAATGGTGTTGTGCTGTATAGTTTTATTCTATCATAATAACAAGTAGAATTTCATTATTTCAAATACTGTTATCAAATAACCGTTTAATATAACATTTTTGTGTAATTTGTTGATCTACTCTTTTCAAAATTCTTAATTAATTGATTAATTTCACTTTTCTTTCATTTTAACAGTTTTACCTGAATTCCAATCGGTTCCTGAATCAGTTGTTTATTATGCGAAAAATGATCCTATCAACAAGATTTTGAAGATCTGTTGTGATATTTGGCCGAAATGGCCTTTAGGAAGCTTAGCCTATTATTCAACGTATCATTTTCATCAATTATCTGATAATACTTCTAATCAACCATTCACAACAATAACAGATAAGATTGCTCATCAGAGAACTATTTATCATGTGCCTTCTAATTTTACATGTGATCTCCATTTATTCAATCATAATAATAACAATAAAACATTGAAATCAAAGAATTGTCTTTGTTTTTCAAGTGTTACTAGTGTTGAATTGTTTTCAGGTGAAAAGTTTTATTGTTTGGCCAGTACTGATTTTGGTTCAATTATAAGTAAACCGTTTCAAATAGCATTAAAATGTGAGTTAATTTCTTGTTTTTTAATATTCGATTAGAATTTTAATAAAGTGTGATACACAGATAGTTATTGTGTTATATAACTAGTTTTACTGATGTTAACTTATTCTACGCTTTGTATTTAATCAAGTAACCAAAAATGATATGTGAATAAATCTATCTTGATTGATACATAACTTCATGCTGTTAGTTCCCTTTATGAATTTAAATAAAGCAAGAACAAATATTGATTCAGAATAGTACATGACTACAGAATAAGATGGAACGTTATATTGTGTAAAACAACTAAACATTTTTATACACTTCAGAAATCTATATATTTATTATTCAGTAATTTATCCATTATCTATTATGTACTTCATGTTTAAACAAATGAGTAAACACTAGAATATATTATTATTTCGAATAATAATACTAGTAATGGTTTTCAGTAATTTATTTTGTTTAGTAATAATAAGTTTTCTTTGCGAAAAAATGTTTAGTTATGATTTCTTTGAAAATTTCTGTAATATTTGAGTCCTAGGATTAATATGTATTTTGTGAAATATTTGTCATCTCATCAAATTTTTGTGAGGGTTGTGATACTGCCCGGGTGCTCAAACCGAAGCAGGTGGTGATTTAATGCATACATTTTCAAAATGATTTGTTCTTGATATCAATTAATTTGATATTTTCTCTGTAGTATTATTTATAACCAGTGTTATTATTTGTTTAGTAATTTCAGTGCTATAGGTAGATAAATATTTAGTTTCAGAGGGGTTTTGTGGAGATTGTAGTAATTTCAATAGTTGTGATCATGAGTCAGTTGAAGCTAGACCACCATGGAAAACCTGGAAGCACTGGACGCCCGTTTCATTCTATAAATATTCAATGGACAAAAAATTTTTTTACATTAAATTTTCAATTAGTGAAAAAGTTAGACAAATATTCTGTATACATTTTTGGGCAGTTTATCACTTTCAATAATAATATCAGTAAAATGTGAAAGAATAAGTTTAAAATATCAAGAATAAGTTAGTAAGTATTATTGACTAAAGATGAACTGATCACTTTTCTTAATATTTTGATCAGATTTGTTCATATTGATTAATCATGAAAAATTTAACTATCTGTGATTAACACATTTGTTAACTGTAGATTCTTTTTCACTAAATCTTCTTCATCACTTATCATAAAGATTAGTTTTAACGTTTGTTGTTACACTTGCATATTTAACTGTCTGATTAATGAATTTTATCAGTATAGGGTTGTGGAGATTATTAAGTTTTTGATTGAGATCATGAACCGATTGATGTTAGACCACCATTGAAAACCTGGAAGCAGTGGACGGTCGTTTAGTCCTATTGTAGGACTCTTCAGCAGTGCGTATCCACGATCCCGCTCGCGGGGTTCGAACCCAGGGCCTTCAGTCTCGCGAGCGAACGCTTAATCTACTGGGTCACTGAGCCGGCATCCAACGGTGTTAATGAATTTTACATAATTCTAACCAATGAAGATAGTATATGGAAATAGTCAGAATTGGTCTCCATGATACTTGTACACTGATCCATCAATTTTCCATATTCTTTTCGAATCTTCAACATACAATTATTGTATATTTTTCACTCTTTAGCGTTATTCCCGTGGTGACTTTAATCTATACACATATTCACTAGGTTCTCCATTGTTTATGACTGATCAGGTTACTGACTTAGTGTCATTCTTATGTTGAGTTGTTTTGATGTTTAGTCTTCGAGTACCATTATTATTATTATTATTATTATTATTATTATTATTATTATTATTATTATTATTATTAACAGTTTATTTCTAGGTTTTCTACCTGCTGTTAATCCTTTCTAGATGTGTTAATATTTGTGAAATTAATGGCGACTTGACCTGACACAAATTTGTTTCACATTTTACGTTGTTGTTGTTGTTGTTGTTGATAAACTTAAATCAATATAGATGTCTATGAACACTGGAGACTAGAATATGCAAATTGATTTGCTAATTAATGACTAATTCATTTTTCTTCAAATTTTTAATATGGTTATATGCTTGTTTCAATTAATTCAATATTCATTTTACCTTCTCATCATTTTAATGATTGTAATTTATGGAATAGTTCACTTGATTGAATCAACATTGTAACATTGATCAAATAGTTCATAAAAAAATATTATTTTGGAGAAATAACTTTATGGTAAATTAAATTATGACTATTATTGTATATATATGTGTCTGTGTCTACAAGGTTTTGCCATGGAAAAATACTCGTAAAATTAGTATTTTGAATATGTTTATTTTAATGTCTTGTTTTTTGTTGTTGTTTTACATTTATTAAGAATTAATCTTAATAGTAGTATGATGTAGAAAAAAAAAGAATACTCTTCTACACTTGTATTTTCATTTACTTTTACACACATGCACTTTGTATTTGATACGTAATTGTGTTTCTGTTTTATTATTCTGACATAAAAAGATCACTATATGTATGATGTGTATTGGTTATATTTGGGTGTTTGTTAGTATGTAAGAACTAAGTGTTTGAATAATGGGTGTATGTGTTCGTTAGTGGATTGTACATGGAATGTCATGATTACTACTAATGAATTCGGATTCTATTAATGAAAAACTATGTAATCAGTGTAATTCACTTGATACTATAACAACTATTCACATACCATTGTTTTCTAATGTAGATAATGCAATAGTAGAGTAGCGTAAATTTTTGTTTATGTTTAGTTACAAAACGTTCTTTCATAGTGATAGAAATGAGCTTATAGTATACTCTGCACAGCTGGAAAGTGATGTATTCATTATATCTATTATTCCAACGGATATTAGTTTATGACTACAATAATTAATTAAGTTGGCTTGATGGTACATTTGAATATCAAGTCCCCATCTTGATTATCATCGACTAACTGTTCGATTAAGAAAATTAGAATGATGAATATTCCTTAACTTCATTACCACTCTTTTAAATACTTTCCCACGCTAGTTATTTTTTCTACTTTTTTTAAACTTTCGTTTTGTTTAATAAAATGTTTTTAAAAAAAATTAATATCCAATAGCTGAAAGTACATTTATTCGTCAGAAACTGGTTTATTATTTCGGGAATATTGCAATTCTTCCTTGTAATTTGGAAAAAAATCTATTCATCCGATCAAATCTTTTTTACTTTTAACAACACAATGATTGCCGTTTCTTCAGTTTGTAAGTTTGTATATATTTAAATACTGGCCTTGCATGTAATGATTATGTTATTATTTGGAATCTTATCATCAGGCGTCTTTTTTATAGTTCCAACCGTTTTTTTATAAAAACCATGTTTTGTGTTCTGTTGTATTATGATCCAGCTACTCTTATCCTTTAGTAATCTTCACTCGATAAGTCCCCAAATCAAAACACGATTAAACAAGAATGTAATTATATTCCAAGTAAAAAAAGTTCAATGGAAGAAGGACGTTAGAATATTTATAAGTTTACACAAGAAGTTTCTAGAGTTTTCTTCAAGTATCCTCTGTCTCTGATTGGTCTAGAAATAGCCAATCACCAGGCCCTAACACAATTCTGTACGGAACATTCTTTAATCCAATCTATATCTCATTAATAACATTCCAAATATTTTGAGTAATATATGAAATATTGTTTATGAGACCTTGTTTTTCAGTGTGCTCATTTGTAGGATTTCCATATCAAAGGATTAGATATGAGTACAATACATTGTGTTTCCTAATATTGTTCGTGTGTACATGCCGACATGATGTTACATGCTAAGAAATGATTTCAAATTATCCCATTTTACGAAAATGGCATATGAGAGAACATCATCTAAGGAAACGTAATTTAATTATACTCATATTTAATAACTGAGTGAATTTTTACTTTCTAGAAGGTTTGTTTTCCTCACTAGAAATATATCTTGGTTTTTACTCGAATATTTTGTGTAGATACGTATAATTTTATGATTGCCTTTTTCATCACAGACTGACATTATCGAAAAAGGCGTTGTAAACTCGAAGGTTATAATTAAAACAAAGTCATTTGAGTCTCACGTGATGTTCATGATATCACTAAATCAATTTGTCGAGATTCATTGGTCCACAATTTCAACTTAAACCAGTTTGTGGTATAGCCTGATTCTTGTTCAGCATAGCCGGGTAATTACCGATTTACTGCCGGTTTCGTATATTTTAGATGTCACAGCTTTCATTGGAACATATGGAAGTTCACTTCTGAGCTTAACCACTATTGCGCTAACGATTATATTTTCCTACGTGTTTATTATTCCATGTTTATCGATTCGAGACAAGAACACCTAAATTACAGGACCACTATCATTCGTTTCTGGAACACAATTTCGGTGATTTCCCATCACCTGAATCTTACTTGCTATCCGATATACTTAACCGTCTCCTGTCTTCATGCTAGTTGATCGGCATTGTTATCGATATTTAGATGATTGTCAGGTCTTTCGTTACTCATTATGTGGCGAATTAACCATCTTTTGTGGGTGCTTCGTGTAAGATTTTCTACTGAACTAAATTATATAAAACCGATGTGGTAAGTTTTCTTATTTTTAACTTAAGATTTTGTAAAATGAAGCTCTTTTGGAGACCCAAAACTTTTTCTGGTCACTGATAATCATCTGTAAGTAGTATCATATTCTTTGAAAGAGCCCATACATTGTCGTTTAAAAATGTTATGTAATACATTATTCAATTATTCTCCTTTGTAACGAAACACCCTTGCAGCATGATTACGTTCAATTTAGGTTAGTTATTGTGTAGCATTTATTAATCTAATATAGATCAGTATCTTATAGTGTTACTTTTCATATAAGATCTATCACATGTATTTTCTATCCCTAACGTTGTTTATTTAACACCAAATGTAAAATAGGCTTGATTTTCAAACTTTTTTTATTCATTTGTTTTGTTTTCATTTTGTTTTTATTCTCTGCGTTATTCCAAAATAGATAAATACAAGTTGGTGCAGCCGACTGTGACTAGTCGTACTAAATTATTAATACGAAATTTTAATTTTGATGATCAAGGGTTCTATCGATGCGGTCTGTTGGATACGAAGTTAAAGACCGAACGATATGATCGTATAACTTATCACCTTCTAGTTGATGGTAAGTTCAATAATCACTAGAAAACTGACTATCATTTGTATGCCTTTTATTAAATTTATAGTTTCTTACTGGTGCGTACATTTATATCATACATATCGTAGTTAAAACTTTCACAATCATTTAAACTCATGTAACATGGTACATTTTGATTATTAAAATGGTTCGTTCAGTTCCAGGCAAAGTGCGTTCAATTATTCATAAACTTTGTTTATTTTTGACTAATATTCCATGTTGATTACAACCTGACCATATTTTTTCTGAAACGAGCATTTCAGTCATCATCTTTAATGGAGATTCGGTTATACATTTTTCACAAGTATCTATAGTAACGTGGATTTTTGTAATTATGAGTGCTAACAGCAACACGATCGTTGGTCTAGTTCATAATGTCAAGGTTAAGTAATTCTGAATGTTTATTCCCCCTCCCCACACACAATTATTGACTCGTTATGGTTTTATTTCAAGCTGAACTGCTTTTGCTTGTTATAAATATCAGCTTTTTAGGTGTGCAGCTATTAAAACAAATTCCTATATTCCGGTCGCATGTTCGAACTTTCCATCTATTTCAGTTTGGGAAACCAAGTGACAGTTTCATAAGTCATAATAACTGAGTTCACAAAGTATAATTAGTCACTTTTTTTAGAATAATTTGCTTAGCTCTTTGAATTAGATTGAAATCAGCTTGAATGTAATTTGTTTTTACACTGTTTGCGGTAGGTCTAAGGCGAGTAGACTCAAATAACCATTGAATAATTAATTATTGGTTAGATGAACAGTCACAATTTTGAACATTATACTTTCAACCAGATTTAAATAGTCAAGTAAATTCTTCTTAGTTTTATTTTTCAATATCATATTTTGTATATATTATAAAATACAAAGAGTTTACAATTTAAGCAAATTTTATCATCTCTCTATTCACGCCATGTATAAATAAATATATATATTTATATATATATATATATATATATATATATATATATATATATATATATATATATATATAGAGAGAGAGAGAGAGAGAGATAGAGACTTCCTGGTCAGTCATTATTGTATAGATGTTTGTTTTGTCAATCATTTATATTCACTTATGAAAAGAATGTTAACTGTATATGTAGAGTTTTCCAGTTTATTTTCCTATGATGAGGTTTTTTTCTTTTCACGTGTTTATTTCTTTCTGTTTTGGAAATTATCATCAATTTCTTTTTTCATTTTGTTTTAAATATCAATGTTCAACTTTTGTTTTATTTCATAAACTTTGACTAAATAATAAAACAAAAGTTTATCTAAATCTGTATTTTTACTCATATATAATTTATTATTTCCTATTCATTATTCATATTTATGTAATAAAAAGGAGGTTAATTAAAATAACCCATAGTGACATTGAATAAGAAAAAGAGAATTAAGCGAAGAAATGAGGTTACGTACTAATCAAGAGGTAAGGACAAAAATCGTTTATAGGTCAGATAATAGTCCAATTGACAGATATGAAGAAAAGCGACAAACACAAAGGTCATAAGTAATAAAGTGAATAATCAAGAAAACTTGTATAAGGTAATAATAATAATTGATTAGAGTTTAAAATGCAAAATAGTAATTTAAAAGAAAATGCGATAATAATCAAATAAAAGTGCAGAAAAACATGCAAAAAATAACCCAGAAACATACCAATTAAGGGAATTAGAGTTACGGAAGGACTAGAAGTTGGACAAATCACTTCCGCACGCAAAGTTCAGGTTTGAGTTCGTGAATTGCCAGTGCCTCAGCAGTGCATAAAATATTGATTCGACACCTCTTCGATCCAATTTCTTTTAACTCTGTAGATCAATTTTAACGAAGAATACTTGGGAGCAGTGTGTCCATAATTGATTAAATGCTCCTGTATAGAACTAGTGATTGTCTTACATTCTACTTTTAAATGCCAAGCCGTATAGTGTTCTGAGATGCGTTTGGAAAGTGATCGCTTTATTCGGCCCATCTAACGAGCCCCACGTAAATTTATAAATACAGATTGATGTGGCCCAAAGCGAAAGTTTATTTTTAACACATCCAGGAATGGTAGACCGGCTTGAGAAAATAATTCGGAGCTTGGCTGTGTAGAAAGTTTTATTTAATGATTTTGAAATCCGTTTATTTAAGATTTCAGAAGCCGTGTCTCCTTTAAATTCCATATTCATGAGGAGGTTATCGTTACTTATTATCTTGGTTGCTTTTGTGTTATGTTTACTCAATTTTCACATAATAGATTATTTCTGCCTATTTTTTCTATTCTTTAAACTTACAATTTTGTTTATAAATTTCATATGAATTAATTACTTGAATATAATTTTCGTTTGTTGTTTATCCACATAATTTGTGTTTTTCTCATTTTTCTGTATTCATGTGAAAGAAATCTGATTTTCAAATATTCCGAGTTTTTTTAAAAAAAAAATCTTTACTCTTCTAGTTAATTTAATTTGAGCGAATCAG
This sequence comes from Schistosoma mattheei, assembly GCA_944470405.2. Classification (NCBI taxonomy): domain Eukaryota; kingdom Metazoa; phylum Platyhelminthes; class Trematoda; order Strigeidida; family Schistosomatidae; genus Schistosoma; species Schistosoma mattheei. Next base: position 78,725,141 of record OX103947.1, read on the forward strand.
TAGAATCACTAGTATTAAAACTACAAATAAAAGTTAAGTACATAAGTTTGTACCTGGTAAATAATGTGATTGGTTAATCCTTCCAGAAATGGATAAGCAATTTTTTCACTACATGAAGTTATGATATTTCATACTTGAGCAAATTATTGTTGCTTAATAATTGTATCGGTTTTTTTTTCTAAAAACACCAGTTACCATCGTATATTACATTTGAATCGAATTCCATTCTCTCATTAGAATGCTTATACATTTAAAAAACAGTTTAGATCAGTTTACGGAAATTCATGTGATAATTTTCCTCTTTAACTGAATTTCCATCATTCCATATTCTTCATATCATAATAATAATAATAGTAATAATAATAATAATAAATAAATAAATTCATACTTACCTGTAGAAATGAGTTACGAACACATATTTATATGCGTTTCGAAACGTTAATCATTGAGACTGCCTTTTGTGTTTCGCATTGTTAAAATCAGGAATTATTTCTTTTTTTCGAGCTTAATCTTTTATCTGAAACGTGAATTCGGTGATAGAGAAATAGCTGCATTTAATTTCTACATTCCCCCTTGATCTTGAATTGTTTCATTCATAACTCATCAAATTACATTTCTCATGTTTAGCTTTCCTTTGCATTTAATAGTACTTAGTACTCTTTCTGTTTTTTTTTTATCTTAATTTGCCATCTCATCATTAAGGTTATGTGAAGTGCAGCCATTTAAATATATATACAAGTTCTTGTCTTGTTCTGCATCATATATGATTAATTGACTAAGAGTAGATAAGTTTCTCTTCGAACTTAATTAAAGCGTTTCATTACTTCATTTTATTTATGGTTTTCTACAACAAATAACTACTGTTTCATACAGTTTTTCCTATTGAGAAGTTTGAATAGAATTTGTAGCAGAATAATGTGTAAATTCATTTATTACGCGGATTCTATTCAGCCGCTCACATCCTACAAACAATTGTGTCAGTCATCCCATCGTTGTTTCCGAAGGATTGCTGACATCCAGTATCAACACCATTTCAGTAATGCAGAGGTTCGACATCGTGTGTTCAGGAGTAGAGACGATAATCCAATTGGTGTCACTATCTTGAAGCATCGACTTTGGTGGCTTGGACATGTTCCACAAATGTCGTCCCAGTGAACTCCACGTCGTGCATTATTTGCCGACTCTGGGACTGGTTGGAAAAAGCGGAGAGGTGGTCAGTGTATGACATGGTGTCGTGGTATGAAAGAAAGCTGCGAAGCGCTGTCTTGTGTTGCTCCTTCACGACTCCCTGTTTGGGGTCCTAAAGGTGTTGGAACACAGTGGCTAGAGACGTTATCAGATATAGAAGCCAATGGCGGTCCTGCTGTAACCTCTTACTTTCTTCATAAAAAGTGGTTGCTTCTTCCTTAACTGAAAGAATTCTTTCTGGTTGTACCTTCCCGTTTCCCCCATTATCATTATTATTACACTACCTTACAGTAGTCTTTTCTTTCCTTTTCTTTTTTTCTTTATACGCACCTTACCTTCTTTTTTCTTCCCATTCTCATTGTTTTGTGTGTCCCATATATTTTTGGTCCCCCCTTGTACCAAGATTTGTGTTCAAATAAATAAAATGTACATTAGGGAACTCTTGATTAAATCTGAACATGCTATGGAGATGTAGATTAATAACATATAATAATTGTACAGAAATTAAAAAGAATCTTTTAAATACATAAATATCCTAGGAGAAAAAAACAGAAAATATAGGTATAGAATCTTTAGAAATGTATGAACTGTATCATAGTCTTCATAGCACTTCAAAAAAGTCCAGTTTAGAAACAATCAGTAGGAATGTATAGTGAAGGTCGTGTGAAAAGTGTTACGTAACCCACTTTTCATACTAAGGTCACCAGAGCAAAGCAATATCAATGATAGGTGCATCTTTTGACAACAACGTATTCAACAAAGTTCCCATTCAGACACTCGGTAAAGACAAACAGAGCTCTGTCCATTTTAGTCTTAACTTTTATAAAATTTAATCAAAAATGCGGACACTAAATTTTACTATTCTACTAATCCATGTGCTTTGGCATGTAGATGTAAATTAGTAGATACATATAACATAAATTGATACTAATCTCCCATTTCTTTATTCCAATTTCCGTACTCTCCACTGCGTCTTCTCATCTAGAATATTCATGTATTTAAAAGATTCTTTTAAATTTTTCCTTAATTATTTTATGTTACTAATCTACATTTCCATAGCATCTTAAAATGTACTCAAGAGTTCTCTAACGTAGGTATGCATAGATGCTATATTTTTAATGACTGATACAATCGTTTGCAGGATATTAGCGGCTGAATAGAATCCACGTAATAAATGAATGTACATATTCTGTTACAATCATTCTTATTGGAAATTAACTATATGTTCTTGTTTGTTTTTTTGTCTTTCCTCATTTCTCCGCTTCTACTTGTTTCTTATATTCGATTCACATTTTGATTATTTTAAAGAGAAATACTATGAAAATGATTATGTAGTTCACTTTCATACAGACTTGTTTTACTATAGTTTTTCATGAATATATATTGAAATAAATTACAAAATTCTACGAGTCTATGTGTTTTGTATTTTTTTTTCTCTAGTATGAGAAAAAACAATTGTGTTTTTATCTAAGATGCATATCTTTGTGTGAAGGAGAAACGAATTTTCGGAGCTTGTTAATTGTTAACCCGTCGCCATCAATAACACCCATAATAATAATAATTTCGAAATTGTTAGAAAATGTGTTTTTAATTTATCATATTTTATAGATCGTTATAACATTCTAGAATCTAAGTATTTGCTTAACTTTTTATTGGACAAAATAAATAGTTATCTCTATTTTCTTAAGTTAAAAAGATTATTATTATTACTATTATAACTATATTGTTCTTTTTTTGTTTGCCTATTTTGTTTTGTGCGGAAACTTTTTCATGTTTTCCTCTCTTTCGTTTCATTTCTGTATTTCCCCCCCCTTGTTTTATGTTTTAAATCACTTATATTGACTATATACACAGTTGGGTGGTCAAAAGTAGTTGTTTAGTTAGGAAAAGAAAAGAAAAGATAGTTTTAAAGTAATACATACTGTTTTAGGTAAATATTATAATTTGACTATGATATCACAATATAAATTCTATTAGAACTAACTCATTATGTACAAAGAAAGTAAGAAAAAGAACAGAAGATGATCGTTCAATGAAATAGTAATTCACTTTAGGGAATAATTATTATGCGGTTAATTGACCGATGCTTTTGAATTATCTACATCAAAATTAAATGATTGTTGAAGAAATTTAAGTTACTACTGGTTTTAGTTTTGAAGATTTTTTTGGTATTACATTTGCTAAATTAATATTTTTATAATTCAACTTCGTTTTTAAAAGAATACATCATTGAATATTGTTAGTTCTTTCAAGGTTTTGATCACTTGTCTTCGTTATTATTCTTTTATCACACTAAGCAAAATTAAAAAAGTTTTACTATTATATTATAGTGTTTATTATTTATGACAAAATAATTTTTAACATTGGGATTAAGTCATTAATTTATACAGTTGACTAGTGACTGACTTCAAGAGATACTCCTGGAGTTCTAGTGAGAAGCCGTTACCAGTGGAGTTCAACCAGATCTGTTGTGAGATATCAGCTCACTGAAGACAATGGTATACGGTAGAGCAACTTCGTGGATCGGTCGAAGTTAGACATTAACACCATTGAATGCCGACTCAGTGGTCTAGTTGGCTAAGCGTTCGGGTGCGAGACTGATAGGTCCTGGGTTCGGATCTCGCGGGGTGCAGGATCGTGGATGCGCACTGCTGAGGAGTCCCATACTAGGACGAAACGGCCGTCCAGTCCTCCCAAGTTTTCCATGGTGGTCTAGTTTCAATTGACTCATGATTTCAAACTGTGAAATTTCTAAAATCTTCACAAACCCCTTCTGATAATTGATAATTTCTTCCAATGCTGCGTTTCAATTCCTGCATTTCAATTTTAATTTTTTAAAATAGCTCGGATTATTTCTCAGTAATAGCTTTAAAACATTTATTCTATTCGTTTCGGTAGAGTTAAGTTTATAATTTTATCAGCTGTTCTAATTTGTTTCCTTATTTTTATGCTGACTACGTTTTTATAAATCATATTACACAGAATTATATTGTATAAAAACAATCTTACTGTATATTTGTTTATTTATGTAGGGATTGTCATCAATTTGTCCTCAAAAATTGTTTGCTTTGTCCAAATCAATTGAGATACTTCTGTATCTAGTATATTAATTTATACTTCTATTTAATACAAAGGGAACCACTCCTTTGCCCTTTGACCTATAAGTCCAATCTCCAAGGCTGTAGAGCATCGTTAGGGGAAACACACTCGTGGTAACCAGTGACTAAGAATTATTTCATATGCCATTTGTTCCCTTAGGATCTTGGGGCCAGTGTGCACCATTAGTTTAGAATCAGGATTTTTCAGCTCCCCTAGGCCGATCTTCTATACTCTGTCAGTGGGTATATAAGAGCATTTCGAAGGGGAGATGGGACTCCACACGCTTGATCATACTAGGACATTTGTGGCGTTTTATTCATACTTTTCAAATCATATTACCATATAAGCAAAGTTGGGTAATGGCTTGCAGTGGACTCGCATTTCGTCCTATTTTGGACTCGTCAGCTGGGTGTACCTGCACCTCAGAGTTGATGCTCACTCTGGGAATCGGACCCAGTACTGTTCACTTCAAACACCATCGCGTTATCCACTTAGCTACTGATTCCCGATAGCCACTTGCTTGTGGAATCGGGTAAAGTTTAAATTCACTTGGTATTGTTTACTTGAATCTTCCGATTGATGTTTAGGACTGCAATTGATCATTCTCTTATTGGCATGTGTGCATATTGTGCTTATTGCCTCGATATTGCCTTAATTCACAAGCATTATAAACAAAGATAGATAGTGGCTAGCAGTGGAATTCAGGACACTCGTTTCGTCTTATTTAAAACAGTATGTACATATGCCAATAAAGACTTATCAATTGCAGTCCTAAACATCAATCGGAAGATTCAACTAAACGATATCAAGTGAATTCATATCACCATATAGTTAAAAAATTCTGAATAAAATGTATAAAATAACTTTAAATCCCAAATTTAGAAGGAAGCAGTATATAAGTTAATCTTACAACGACTTTGAACCATTTTATTCCAAATCTTCAACAATATAGATTACGAGCAAAGATGGATAATGGCTAGCAGTGGAATCCAGGACGCGCGTTTCGTCCTGTTTGGGACTCGTCAGCTGGATGTACCTGCAACTCAGAGTTGATGCTCACATTGGGACTCGGACCCAGTACCTTTCCACTTAGTAAGTGGCTATCAGGACTAACTAGCTAAGTGGATAACGCGATGGCGTTTGAAGCTGAGTTCGACTCCCAGAGTGAACATCAACTCTGAGATGCAGGTACATCCATCTGACGAGTCCCAAACAGGACGAAACGCACATCCTGAATTCCACTGCTAGCAAATACCCATCTTTGCTTATAATGCTTGTAAATTAAGGTAATATCGAGGCATACGCACAGTATGCACATATGCCAATAAGAGACTGATCAATTTCAGTCCTAAACCATCAATGGAAAGATTCAAGTAAAACAATACCATGTGCATATAGATTACGGTTATTTCATAGGCCTCAATCAAGCACTCTCTATACTTAATTAAAGTATTATATATGTTAAAGTTTTACTCTTGTTAGGATCATTTCAGTATTAACTTTTTTTCTCTGTAAACCTTTCTCCAATAAAGGATTTTACAAATAGTTAACTGTTGAATTAGGAATTCATGATATATTTGTCTATGTATTCATTTTCAGTCAATTTTTTTTCGATATAGTTCAGTCCTGATATATTAGTTTTTTTTAAATAATCAGCACATTATTAAACTTATAGTTCTCTTCTTAGACGAGTACATTATCATAGCATTTTTCACCTACATGTATTTTATAATACTAATCTATTATTTTTCTGTGTTAATTAGGTATTAGCATTTATAAAGATTTTATTTATCCATAGAAAGTGATATTTAATGAAGATGAATAATTGCTTGGATGTTAATTACATAAAGTATCAAAGATTCAATTCAACAAACTGCAAAATCATATAATAATCTAGTTAGTGTAAGAAATATTGTTTTAAAGATTTTCTTAAATTAATCAAATGTCAAACACAGTTGTAATTTATGAAACTAGATAATGCGGTTTAAAACAGTAAAAAGTAACCGGTTGAAATCACAGACATCAGGTTATATTTAATGGTTAAGGTAGTGCATGTAGTAAATTTTGAGTAGAGGGAAATTATATATACAAATACTGTCTCTGGGATGCTTAAATATGTATTATGGGAAATTACAGCGATTTTGTATATTTCGATCAGTTTTCTTCTTGTCTCATGTGCTATGGGAATTTGGGCCGGTGTACGTGTATGTCCGACTCTAAGTTAATCATGACTAACTTGTTAATGTATGCTAATAAATAGTGGAATTGTTTATTTCTTATATCTGTGTTAGCATAATTTTTATGACTGTTCACAGTTTTTGTGCTTGTTTTTTTCGAACGGTTCTACGTTGAATAAGTTAATTCGTTCATGTGTAATTATTTATTTAATCTCAAAATTCACATAAGCTATTTTATCTAATTTTATTTTAGTCTCTTCCAATCCTTCATTAAAAAATGTTTTATGCATGAATTTGGATGGTAGTCTATTGGATATTGATACGGTCAATGACATTAGGAAACCAATAAAAATAACTGCTTATGAAAGTCAGAATATAACATTACCTTGCGTATTCAGTTCTCCACAACCATATGTGGCTAATGTGAGTCGAGTTATCGGTGTATCTAATGGAAATCAAAAGTTCGACTCTTTATTTGGTAAGTCCAAATGTTGAGAAAAATTTGGTGCATATTTTTAAAAAATAGACTACTGTCTAATCGACGAGTAATCGATTTACCGCACGTTTTTTCTTTCTTCTAGGCGTTTTAGATATATATAATTTGGCGAAGAATGATGAAGGATTGTACTTTTGTACAGCTAACAATATTACTTCTTATGCCTATCTAAAGGTTCTTCGTAAGTTAAGCATTTTAAGAAATATACATAAATATGCCTAACATTTGTTTTCACAAATCTGAAATCAATGCATGTAAAATGTGTAATCAAGCTGTCAGCTAAGCAATGAAATGAAACATTCCCATAGTAAATATAAATCCTCAGAAAACTGATTAGTCCGGTTTTTTTTCCTTGGATAATTCAAAAACCTTTATAAATGGAATTAACATTCATACCTATTTCTAAAGTGAGTAACTATCTGCATTTAGTGGCTAAGCAGATAATGCGTTGGGTGTGTGAACGTAAGGTATTGGCTTCAATTATCGGTGTGAAGATGAACTCTGACGTACAGGTACCTTCGGCTGGTGAGTTCCACACATAACAAAACACACGCCTTAGATTCCAATGCTAGCCACATTCCATCTTTTCTTGTTTATGTTAAGTTTATTTTGATTTGAATAAACAAGCATCAAAATATAGTGAAATAATTAAGTTTAGGCTACCTACTTGTGCTACGGGTATGCATTTAATTTAATTTGTAAAAATTTGAGTTATCTTACTGTTTTGCTCAATGTCACTGTTAGCTACAATCCATCTATAAAACTTGTGATAAAATGACTTTCTCGAGCCAATTCGCCCATGATGCTCTTATGCTAACCAAGACCAACTAAAATTCAATCAGGAATAACAACTCAATTCCTTACGAATTAGAATAATAAATTGTTCAATATTAAAATCATAACAACAAACCGTAGATGATTCCAGGAAATATTATGATTAATGTCCAGTAACGAAATGTAATTTTCTTTTGTCGATTATGATAGTACCTAATGATTTGGCTAGGAATCATGTACTTTTGTACGTATCTCGAAGTACCGACTCCATAATTTAGTGTCAATTTGTAATTTGAGCATTCTCGGATTTTTTTTCAAATCATTTTTGTATCACTCGAGATATCATTTTGTGGTAAACCGTCATTGGATTTAAATAAAACAATCAGCTAATCTAATGATTGTTTATCATCTCATCAACTGATCCACGTTAATTATGTAACGTCTCATATTTGGTATTGATAAAGGACACGATCGAGTAGTTTTGACTTATATTTCCTTCTCGCAGTTTAAAGTATTATTTCACAAACATAAAATAACACCAAGTGATTCATTTAATGTTTGTTCAGTTGTTTCTAAGTCACGAATACGGTGTTGCATATAGTAATAATTCGCTACCCTTAATCAGCAGCATCATTTTCACATTATAACAGAAACATAATGAAAAAAATAATCTATTAGCTCAATTTACTACTGAATTATACTAAAAATATGTATTTTATCATAAATGTTACCTACAAGTTTTTATTATTATTATTATTTTTAAATTCCATTTCGTTTCATCAAAAATTATTCCTTGATACATACTCTTATATCATACATTTTCCCCTTGATTATATCTTTCTGTTAAAATTTGTTGGCTTTCTCATTTTCCTAATACAATTTTGTGTTTAATGTGATATCTACAAATATATGTATTATTGTTTCTTTCTTTTTTTCTTCTTTTAAACTTATTATTGTTATTTCAGCTTCACCTCAATTAATCGTTTATCCACAGAATATTAAAGCGAATATAGGAGATTATGTTAATTTATCATGTATAAGTTCTATAATTGATATAACACCGACTTGGTATTTCAACGGAATTCCTGTTCAATTTGCAGTGTCTATAAATCCATGTAAGTATATATATATATATATATATATATATATATATATGGTTTTTGAAAAAAAGTTATTAAATAAATCTCGTCTGTTATCTTATTTCTTAACATTCAATTAATTATATGAACGGAATATTTTATGAGTGTTTGGTTAGTGTTAAATTAAAGAATAATATTGATTTCCACATTACAGATATTTTCTTGACATTGGTTGTATACGCTCATAGAACTGTTAGTCAGCAATTGATTATGTTGAAAATTTTTCAGAAGATTCAAGATTATTTTATGTGGTTATCATGTACCATCTAACATATTGTTATTGACAAAACGTTAGCGTTTTTTTAGTGAATTAGTTTTTTACGGGATGAGGTCGCTAACCCCATGCCTAACCCTCATCCTTTATCCGGGCTTGGGACCGGCAGTAGCTCTATAGAGACCACAGGCGGAGTTATTGAAAAAACGTATCAATTGTAAATAGTCGATCGAAACCTTTGTATTTCATTAGTTTTGATGCTGGTCATTGAGAGTAAAGTTCCAGATCTAAATTAAATCCAATCAGTTGATAATTATCTTTTTTTTCACAGTCTACTTTTATGTTGTCTATAGGATTCATAAGCCACCTTACATGTCTATATGGTGATAGTATATATGTTTTGTTCACATGTTTACTTTTGGCTTTCCCTTTCTTAGTTCCTTAAATTATATTGTACATGCCTTTCTACTCATCCCTTTTCTTTTCCACTGAGTTAACTTTTTAAAAAAGTGAGGATAAAAACGCTGAAAATTCTATGATATCAATATCCTGTTGTATTATTATTGTATTATTGTATTCATAGTCATCGTTTCGTCATCACCCTTTTGTTTCTTCAGTTCTCTCTCTCCCTTGTTCTCTTGCTTGTTTTAATATTTTTCCTTTTTATTCCTAAAAAACCAATTTATAATCTCATGTTTTACTATTTCATGTTATTTTAACCGATTTTTGACAATGAACATGATAATTAAGTTAAGGAGGGAGAGAGAGAGTGGTGCAGAATGAAAGTAGGGCAGATTAGAATGATTGAATAAATAACTTTGAATTTACTTGTACTATGTACATGATATATGTACATTTGACTAAATATCAATTACCGAATGAAAAAATATTAACAATCACTACTAGTACAATAATAATATATTTGTTCATAAGTATAGAGTTACATTCTTGCTACAGTTGAAATATCTATTAGTTTTGGATGTTGTCTGTTTTTTCTCCTTACAAGTATATTATAAGTTTGCTTGTTCAACTATCTCGGTAAGGGTGGTTTTCCTTCTTTTATTACTCTGTTACACATACCCTAACACCACTACACTACATGTGGTTATGTCTTTTTTCGTTTCGCTCTATGGTTTCTTTTGATATGGGTTTTCCAATGTTAAAAAATGTTATATGAAGGTGTTTATTTGGTTGTATACTTCCAGTGTCCGGATTATCCATTTTACATCATACTGAAATAATGATAACCCAACTCTTTTATGTCGGCTACATTCAGACTATTCTCTTTCTCTCTCTCTCTAGATTTGGGGTTTTTATAAGCGCTTCTTCGTGGGTACAACTACTGTAGTTTGCATTATCAAACTTGTTATTACCATGAATCACCTATTATCGATTAGTTTGAATTATACTAGCGTTAAGATATTTTCAAAAAAGCTGAAGTTAAGATAAGTAACTATTCAATATACGTAGCAGAATCTATCATACTGCAATAAAAATATTTCAGTAAATTGCATTAAATAAAAGTAAAAGAATGAATTAATTGAATGTTATGGTGAATAATGCTAGTGATCCTCTTTTTCAAGTTAAATGTGGTCAAATGAATAAAAACATTTCAGAGGAAGATCTTATCAGTCATTCATAGTAAATGTAAAACTTGTTATGAATGTGTGTTAGCTTAAGTTTCCATATCACATTAGCACTACGGGATAGATATAGCGGGATAAACTGCAACATTGATCGCGATAATGTAGTAGCGATATTAAAGAGAGAAAATAAACATTGAGAATATGGTTTGAAAACACAGAATGTACAGGTATGTGTGAAGAAATAATAGAACTCAAAGCGTAACGTTATGTACAGAATGGATACATCTACTTCATTATAAATAATTTTGTGCTAGCCATGCAGGGTCTGAAACCACTGATCTTGGTTGTCGTGAGTACCTGCATCTACCAAGATGGCTCAAATTAACAGTCAGTGACTTTATGAAGTAATTTTATACTTTGGTCTACCTTCCTCAAAACTCCCTCAACATTACTATTATACCAGTTGACATCGTATGTCAAGATGTCAAGGCGGTGGTTAGAAAATACACATTCCATCCATCTCAGTTAATAGAGATTCACAGCTTAGATATGTCTTCTACCTCCTTAGAATGTGTTTCACAGCCATATAATAATAAAGAGGCTAACTCTGCATGATATATTCACCTTTTGGTTAGCAGATAGACATTTTGCCTACACAAGACGTAATGTAAGTTTGCAGAAGCCAAACAACCTTTTTGAATTGCTGAACTTTCATGGGACACCAACTGAATAGGGTTGTAGAGACTTCCAAAATACGTAAAGTGGTCAACGCACTCAAGTGCTTCATTCCCATGATTGGTCTAGGAGGTGATCTGGAATAGTCCTAAAGAAACACTGTGTTTAGAAGAAAAGAAACACGCAGTAATATAAAAGTATTTACAATTTGTCTTCCTTCAGCTGTTTATTCTCAATATTACTCCGTACATTTTCTTCATATTCAACCTTTCTTTCCGAATCATAGTCTCCAATATTCAATCTTTCTCACTATCAACGATACTACTATTTATCTTTTGCTATATCACCCTTGGTAATTTAATGAGGCTTAAACTTTTGCATATTTGAACCAGGCTATGTGGTATTTATGATTGATTCACTGTCGGTCAGATCAGTCATACTACACTTCTATTAAACTAAAATCACATGAGTATCTCATCACAGAAAAGAAACTTATCACAAATGTCTAAAGTGATTATTATCATAATGATCTCAACTTATCTTTTAATTCAGTCATTTTTTATGCTCATATAAACATAATTGTAATGTATTTTCGATTAATACAAATTATCACCTTTTTGTTCAACATACAATAAAGTATTCTAGTCACATAAATAGTTCCATTCATACACTAGGTAATACCAGTTAAATGAGATAAATTAAGGAACACAGAGAACGATGTCATTTTATTGTTATTTTGCACTAACATTGTTTTTTTTTTCACTCAGACTAAAACAAAATCTATTTCTGACGTCATGTCTTAAAACAGGTTAATCATAAAAATCATCCGTTTTTCCTCTCATTCTGATATCTCTCTTAAACCCTTATGTTTAGTCGGATTAAATTGAATTTTCTTGTATATTTTAATGAGTTTTATCATATATCATATATGTGCTCTGCGGATATTACTTTATTCCATTATTATATGGACATCGGCGCCGGCCATGATTGTCCAATCAGATAAATTGCAGATAGTCAATATTTCATCTTTGTGTTTTTTTCTTTCCCCCCTGTCTCTCTTTCTATGTCTTATTTTTTTTTTTCGCTTTAGATTTCTGTTCTAGTTCTTCCGGTTGTGTAAATAAATTTGATCATGTTCTTTTCTCTACGCTCATCTCTCTTGTTTCCTTTTTCTGTATCTTTTTAGACCATACATCGTTGTTAATTAATTCAATGCAATTATCAAATGTCGGTATATATCAGTGTATTCTTGAAAATGATGTCAATAATATATGGATAGATGGAATAAGTACAGTTAGTTTACGTGAACAATCATTATTTACAAGAGGTGAAATTTTTAAAGTTTTTTTTTTCTAATGACTGTTTTACAATGTAATATATTTTGTTCTAGATAATAAATTTCATCTTTTATTTTCATTTCAGGCTTATTGTAAATTCCATTTTAAAGTCATTTAAATTACGCCATTATTATTATTATTATCACTTGTATCATTATTATTATTGTTATTATTATTACTATTACCATTACTACTACCATTATTATTATTATTATTATTATTATTATTATTATTATTATTATTACTATCTGTACACCATATAAAGTTTTAATTAAGTTTTTTTCTAAAACTGTGTATGCAAAAATTATTTTTATGTATAAATATGGTAAAGACAGTAAGTAAAAAAAAAAGAAGGGAAATGCGTCATCCAAATGAAATTAGCAGTTTTTAGAAAGGGAAGAAAATAAAGAATTGGTACTAAGCCAATATATTTGAAATAAGAATCCAAACGAAATAACTTAGGTTTATTTAGAATGTATGCTTTGTTTTTGTTTTATTTGAAGAATACTTTGAAAAACTACAATAGAATTGTATCAGTGTTTTATGTTTTTAGTTGCATTGCACCTAGATTCGATTTGGTTGAATGATATACAGAGTTTCATCCAGAAAGTTATGAGGAATGAATAAATACCAGTTTATTTAATCTATCCTTCATCCTATTGTGTTTTATCATAAGCTGATTATTTCTCTTTCATCATTCAGTGTCATTTGAATATCGTCAGGATGATATATTTAATTCAAAAATACGTCCACTATTTTATATCATCATAACCAATGTTTCACACTGATTGAGTGCTTATCGGTTACTTATTGTTTGGGATCTGGGCAATATTTATTTAGAGTTATTTAAAATTATTATTGGCTGAAATATTTTTTGTTGTACTTTCGAAGAGCGTTTTGAAAGGGAAAAGAGTGTAGTTAACTTTCAAATGATAATATTCTAATCCATTCCATATTGAGTTAATCTTAACATTGAATTTAGACTTTGGTTAGATCTTTGTTAAACACATTAGTTAGGCTACTTTATCTGTTACCTGATGTTTTCCTTTTCTCACTTTGGTGTTTCTTTGTAAGGATCAGAATTTTAGTGCACTAGAATTGCAAGAGGCTAATTTTGTAGTTGTTTTGTCGGTCACTGTTATCTCTATGCAATTAATAGTTATACACAACAGGATAAGACTAACTATGAATCGAGCAAATCGTAAATTATTGACTTTAAACTACTAAAGATTCCCACTGTAAAAATTAGAATAATGCGTATAAGCGAATACGTAGTCGCACCCTATGGAAAAATGACAAAGATGTACGATCGATTGCTCGAAATAATTCAGTATTGTTTACCATATGATCATTGTCAACCAAGTGTGACAAATTAACGTTGTATATTGTCTTTGTCTGGTCTTAGCCAAACCAAGCTGAAAGATGTTTACTCGTTACCTGATAGTACGGCTAGTATGATTGTCTCAGCAGGAGCAGCTGATTTTGTAGATGGACATCTAAGGGATCAACTCAAGTAACTTATTCTTTGTTTGAGTTGATATCACTGATTTACCATACAATACCAACACAAGATTAGTTGCGTATAGTGTCCTATTAACTACTGTCGCTATTTTATCATCGCTAGCCACACACCCGTTAAATTGTCATCTTAGGAATAAAGGTTTGTTACGAGTGGTCAATATCTCCAAATTATTATTTTCCGCATACATAAACTTCTTTGAAAGAACTTGGATAGCCGTTCTCCGTCAGTATGTCTTTAAAAAACTTCAACTCCTTTATAGTATCATCTAAGTAGATGTTTTTTGCTCTGCTTGCTAGATATCTAACCAGATTTCTTATGTAGCCAATACATACACTTTTATAGCTTGATACCCATCCAAATATTATTTTCTTTGTTTTCATTCCTTTTAGATGAATTCAATTCTGCTTTATCAAAAGTTACATTTCCTTTGCGTCATCATGAAATTGATTTATTTAAGGTGGAAATCGGTAATAAAAACAATTGACATGTTTATCACAGTATAATTTAGATCCATATCACCAAGTTGTTGATGATATTACAAAAACTCTGCACAATTTATTACCCATTGGAAATAGTAATAGTCTATCTGAACGTTTAAATATTTCATGTCTTTTAAATTTGATTCATGTAAAATGGTTGAAAGTTGACAGCTCAAATTCATTATTACCAATGAATAGTAATATTAATGATACCAATAACTATAATAATAATGCTTCAAATCATAAATTACAATGTTCTACACCGTATATAATTGATATCAATGTGACTAGATCAACTGATTTTGGTTTATACAGTTGTAATATATATTTTGGTGAACAGTTAATATATGAACGTTATTTCAGACTTATGGAATCTGTTATTTCATCGTATTCATGTAAGTTATTTCTCATTTTTTTTATTATTTACTATTGTATTTTAAATAATTTACATATCTGTCAGATAGTTTCATTCATTTCATTTATACATGCAAAAACCAGGCTATTGGTTCACTGTTACACTTCAATATATTTAAATTTTGTTATGATTCTAAATTGAATCCATTTAGAAATGTCTGTTTTTTACAGGTTAGCACATCCTTAGACCTAATCTTTTGTTTAAATAAAACATGAAGCGATAGATTAATGGAAGGATAATTTCTCTTTGATTTTTTATTGTGCTTCACATACATCCCAATTTTACCGTGAAAGTCCGACGAAATGAAAAGACAGACCTATAACTAAATGATGAATCTGATTTTGGTTTTATTTATTTTCTATTGATATCTTTTTGTTTGTAATTGTATATAGTGAGAAGAATCATTGTAACTTCGATACAAGTGGTTAGTATGTTTTTGCAATAATCTTTTTAATTAGTTCCAATATTTTTTTCTTATCCTTCTAATCTTTTAGTAAATAACGATTTACAATTTAACTATTCCACTAATGAATTCACTAATCTTCATCACAGAAGCTCTAACAAGATGGATAGTTTGTTGCATAATGGTCAAGTGACTAATCCTTTTTATCGTACACGTCGTAGTCAAGAACACAGAGTTAATGAATGGTCTTCATCTTCTGAACATATCGGTTCACTGCCTTTGTTAAATTTATCATTTCCAAGAAGTTCATGTAAGTGGGTTCATTTTCGTCTGTATTATCATTAATTCACGTGATTATATTTCAGTTGAGTAGTGATTTATATTTACTACATATTTATAGAACAATCAGCTGTCCCAGCCATAAATGAGCTGATAAGCTAATTATAGTTTAGATTTCTATTTATGCATGAAATAATATCATATGGAGTAGATAAACAATTAGTTTTTTTAATTATGTTGTTGAAAGACATTATAGCTTAATAAATATTCGGTTTATTTATCACTAAATAATATAACTAATTCTCGACATATCTCTGACATGCGTATCTGATGTATGCCTGGTAGATTCAAGAACTAAATTATTGATCATTATGATCAATAGCTCAGATATTTTCTTTGATTGCTTGCGACTAATTAATCAGTGGTATACTGTTAATCCTAACATATTGAATTTGGTTCACAGTTGAAATTTTGTTTGACTTATTTGAAAAATGTTTCAACGGATTAGTTCATTCGATGTAACTACGTTGTAGCTGACTGACTGATGCACCTATTAGGATGGAAAGAGTAGTTGGCTAGTAAATCGTTCGTCCTTATGCCATTAGTCATTTCATATATATATATATATATATATATATATATATATATATAATTACAAATCGACCGGTGTGTGTTCACTTCAACCTATTGTTATTTAATTTTTTTTATCTTTTTGTTGGTAGCCCTTGAAAATTGATTGAAAAAGTCATCTGTAACTGAGAGTAGGCTGAAAACATTTTGTTCAATCAGCGATCATAAGAAATCCCTCAAATAGTTCTAGATAAACAATGGTTTGTTTATCATATGTTTATTAGATAATTGACAATTTTTGGAACTAAATTTAGTTTGTTTGCAAAGCTTTCCGAATATCAAAGTCATACATTGATCTATAGATATCCTTGTTTTATTTATCTAAACTGATCTTCCTCTTTATATTTTTGACTTTTTATCGCTTGTTGAAGATTGAAGTCTAGAAGATTCGTTAGGAACTAGGTAGTTAGAAGTCAGTGTTAAGCGTTCATTTATTAGACGCGTATCACTTTTTCACTTTCATTCTTTAATTATTTTTATTGATTGTGTTTTGTATTAATTCCTCTCTCTCTCCTGTTCATTTTCTTAGATGAACATTTATATAAACCGAATGCGACAACTGTTGGTGACAATTTAGCTGTACTAATTAGTTGGAATTCAATAAACTGTGATTTTTATCGTATTGTTCTCAGATCACATATTCCAGAGTCAGATGGCTTATTTGATCGGTCAACAATTGATGAAACAGTTAGTAGTAGTCTATCTGTATATTTTTATTTATTTATATACATATGTTTTTATCCATTGTAGTTATGATTCTATGGATAGGAGGGGGTAAGTGTCTATGTGGCTACTTATAGGATGTTAGTAATGTACGTGGTGTGAAAATGTAATTTTCCCGAGGTTAATTGATATATCCTCTGTATGCTATGGGGTTATGACTGCCATCTTTTCTCCACCCATTTCAGTATAAGCAGCTGGATTCTATCACTAGCACTCACGCTTAGAATGTGACTCCACACTAAGTACACGAATCTGTACCTGACAAATGTGGTAATCATGATACTGTTGATTGGCAATCATCTGCCTCTTCCGAGAGCATTTATTTCACACAATTCTTTCTTTCACTCTTAAAAATAATATCGATTTTTTCCTAGTAACACTTGAATTAGTATTTGTTCACAATATGTGTACCACTTTTCTGTTTACTGTTATTAAAGTGAGTGTAGAATAACTACAATATTAGAATCATACAAAGATGCAAATTTCCCTGGTAATTTTCATTATGACCTAATGTCTCGGGAAGAATTATTGTCTCCGTTATCTAAGGACGTATTATTCATCACGGAATATGTATGTCGTTACCATAATCTCATCTAAGATAGTGGATGTGCTTTTGTATGTGGCATATCTTATACAACAAGAAGAAACAACTGTCTAGTCTCTAATTTTTAAAGTTTTTTTTTAACCAATATCAGTTCATGATACAAGATACCTTCATAAAGTCCACTCACTGAAAATGTATTTAGGGACTTTATTCATCTATATTCTTGCTAACTCTTCAAAGTACTTCACAAAACGTGTACATAACGTCAGTTTTTTATGTATTTTGAACAATATAAATTATTGCAATTTTTAGGGACCTTGTTTGTTTCATTGGTATTGTATAATTAACCACATCTTAAGTGTACTTTCAGTTTACACAGTGTTATATCCTTATACTTCATTTACTTTCTAGGTAGAAGAATGTTGTAGTCATGACATAGCATGTTGTTTGAAAAACAAACATTTCTACTTGACTAATCGTCATCCTGGTGAATTGGTACCAGGTAAAAGTTATCAATTTCGTATAAATGCTATTAAACAAATAAATAATGATGATCGGTTAGTTGATAAGAGTCCATGGTCTGAAACTGTTAGTTTTCAGCATATTTCTAAAGTTGCTCCAGTCATTACAGAAACTGAACGATTGGTAAGTTTTATATTTGTATATTTAATCCCTTACTTTGCTAAGTTAAATTTCTTTACTCAAGTATTAGTTTTTTGTTTGATTAAAAACATATCCTTCCCGTTGAAAAAAAACTAATCTTTGTTGAATGATTTCTTTTCATCAATCAATCAGTTAATCATAATCAAAAATAGAACATGTCATAAATGTGCTTCAGTCCAAACTACTGCCCCATATCAACAAAGTGGGATGAAATTGTGATGTCCTAGAATATCTAAATAGAAGTAGCAGTATCAGTGATGGTACAGAACGATTAGGAATAATGCGTATTCATTGAAAAGGAATGAATGAAATGTGTTAAATTTGAAGCTGCGAATATAAGGAAAGACAAAGACTAGGTGAATTTGCACCACTGTGACCGAATTTGGACCATGTCATCGAACGTTTCCAGCTACTCTTCACGATAACTATGTGGACCTCAACTAGATAGTTTGTGTCCACTAGCCTGAATCAGACAAAGAACCAATGATTTCATGAATATACACAATATTTTGATCTAACCATTCATAGCTTTCCTTCAAAATACTGCTATACCAGACATTATCCATCAAGATAGATGCTGTTTGGACATGAGTTATATATGTTCTTACCATGTCAGTCAGTCTGGTAGTTGTTGATAAATAAATTCGTAAAACTAACCACCATTATGTTGAACTTAGCAGTTATGTTTGATGTCTACACCTTTCCGAATGACAGAATATTATCTTTTTCTTACTGTTAAAACTATAAATTATCTCCATTAGAGCCATAATTTCCAACATTATGATTCTTGTCATTTCCGACTCATAGTTCTTATTAAATACATTACTTTTTATTTACTAGTCGGATGGTGGAATATTAACTCGTTGGACATTAGCTACATCTGCTGTTGGATTCCCTATTGATCATTTTCTTCTACTCTATCGTCCAGAAGAACGTTCAGCCAATGGAAGAATCACTTATAATGGATTTAAAGCAGTTTTCGTTGATGGATCTAATGCTACAGTAAATGGAAATGTTCTTTTGTTTTTGAATCTCGTGGGAAATATTTATTGTTAAATGAGAGATGTTCATGTTATTGTTTATAGTTTTGCTCAAGTGATTAATGTTCATGATGTTTTCATAGATTCCTATTTTTTTATTTATGACATAAATATATTTCATTAGTTCTGTAGATCAAATAAGTCTTAATTGGCTTGTCCTACCGTAGGCTGTTTGTTTGTTAGCTCCTGAGTGTTCCACTTAAACTACAGATCATAAATAGGCGCACTAGCTCAATGTCGATGGACGGATTTTATAATAGTGAGTAGTCAAAGAAGGCTTATGTCCATTAACCTTTTATGGATCGTCGACTTTATATAAACTATTCTGGTTTGAAATTAGAATTTCTGACCTTTTTAAGTTAAGCTCAGTCTTTGTCTGTCTTCTGAAAAAGCTTTCTCGTGAAAACGGTGACAATTTGCTTTTAAAGAGGTTTTAAACGTTCAGCTATGTCGAAACAGTTCGAAATTGGGGGCAAACTATCTTCACCCTTTTCTCTTTTACTTGCTCTCAGATTGAAACATATTGAGATCTGTCGGCGAAAAGAGATTTTTCTTGTCATCAGTATTAACACACAACAAATTTGTCATTATTACAAACAGAATCAAAACCATTTAATCTCAAGTATAAAAAGATGCAATTACAATATTAATTGTTGTTATTCATCCATTTGCTTTATTCACATGTTTTTAGGAACACAAGCTACAGGCTTTAGAATCAGGTAAAGGGTATCAAATTGTGGTTTACGGCGTGTATACACCTCCTGGATTCGACCCACAATCGACAATCTTCACAGGTGGATTGAATGGACGAAAAATTACTCAATTCAGTCATGAAGTGTTTGTAAAGCCACGTTCAGTATGTTTTCTAGTATTGGTTTTTGTTCGTGTTGGGATTACATACATAGTATTTAAATGGAAATTAATTCTGCATAAACCTTAATGATAAATGTATTTACATAATATGATCGAAGCACTTTAGTGTACATTAAGTTGCTTCAAAAGTGTACTAGATATCCTGTATTGGGTTTAAATCCTAATACGAACAACACTGAAATGGAGATGGGTCTTGTTGGCAAGTCTAAAATAGGACTAAACGCGCTTGTTAGTTTCAACCGCTAGACATTATTTATCCAATTGATACTTATTTTTGTTACTTTAATTTCTGCAACATTGATTGACGGTTGATCAAGCTCACTCTATTTTAACCGATTCATTTCCGAATCGCTTTGACGTTCATTATGCCATTTATATGTTCTAGCAATTAATGTATCATATTGTTTCCTATGGGAAAGAAAAGTTACGTATGTTTGTATACTTTAGCAAATGTATCTATCTGTCGGTTACATTAATCATATTTGATTGGTTTCTGAACAAGTAAACCTAACATGATATGGTCACATCATGGATAAATATTATTATAGGGATAATAATCGCAATTACGATACAGACACATACAAGTATAAATATTTTCTTTCAACATCTCACATCTCACTGATTCATAGGATTTTCGAAAGATAATACTTAGTCCGTAACTATTAGAAAATAATACTTAGCAATAGTGTGAGTTTGAAAACCTTGATTCCAAACCAATGGTGCACATGGGCTCCAGGGTCCTGAGGTAACAAATGGTGTTTGAACCTATTGTTGTTCATCGGCTACCATGAGACTGCATCACCTAACGTTGCTTGACTGCCTTGTGCATTAGAACTCTAGGTCAAAGGCTCAAGGAGTGGCCGTCTAAGCAAACCATCTGCTTCTGTTTGGGCATGCGGACAGTACTCCAGCTCACACAAAAATCGAATGACGATGTGTGGCGCATATATATTTGGTGCCTCTTTGTATCAATATTTATGTATTTAAGTAGTAACAATAGTGCAACTCATTTCGAATGACTTAAAACCATACAGAAAAAATAATTATTAGATGATTTATGTTAATTCATTAATAAATCGTTAAATATATGACAACAATATTCCCACTTTGTAATGAAACTTTCTTTCTGCATATGTTCATAGATTTATTTTTATTTTTACATGAGAAACTTTTCAATAAGAAAATTTTTTCTCTTTTCTTTTTCTATTCTTTTTAGATTTCATTATCTACAAATGAAGATTTGGATAAACACGATTCATCAGCTCTACGCTCCATATCAAAATCTCGTGAATTATACAATGCTAAAAATGTGATTGCATTTAATTCCACTGAATCAAATCGACTAATGTTCTTAATTTTTGGTGCTTTAACTGGTGTAATGCTTTTAATTATGATCTGTTTAGTTGTATTATGTGTATGGCGTCAAAGACGACGTGATAAACATTGTTTAATAATGAATAATTCTACTAATGGATGTAATGTTATTTCTTGTAATTCTTCAATGAGTAAGTGTAAACAATTGTGTTATGTTATGTTTTGTTTTGTATTTTATTTATTGTTCTTATACATCAATGTGTTGATTGGGAACATGTGTATGTATATGTTACAAAACCTGATCACTTGGTTTATGGGTTATTTTAACAGCTGTTTAATTATTTCCCACCACTTTTATATTCTTTTGCACTGTTGAATACTATGTTTTATGTAAGGTATGATGGTACTTATCAGTTGTATATCTACATATTGGTATATATTAAATCTGTGCAATCTTATTACAAATAGGATTGGACAGATTTAGTTTAATGGTTTAAGTTATATTTGTTATATTGGCGGTCTGTAGAATGTCAACTGATCCACTGTATCATTGAAGAATAATAGAGGTAATTCAGTCGAGAAAATTTTTGTTTCAGTTGTACAATCGTATTTATAGTTAATTATATTTGCTTAAATATTAGTCTGAAGTGGAGTAAATCACACTAAGAATGAGTTATTCTTTAAGAGTATACATTCTTTCTTTTCATCTCAGTCCGTTCACCCGTTCTCGATTCCGTTTAATTAAACATGCAAATAATATATGCTGTTAAGTTTGTCATATTTATCATTGCATAACATTCATACCAGACATATAATATTTATTTAAATATCATATTTCTATAGTCTCATAACTGGGACCATTGTGCGTGTATAAAGCATTCAACAATCTTTAAAAAAAATCTGAATCATATTGTCTTATGTTAACTTCCATACAATATCGTAGATAAATTGGTGTATGCGTTGGTTTTCTTTAAAAATAAAAACAAATCACTTAAAACCTCCTTTTTCACTATTGTGTACTTGCATATTGTTTTGCTTCTCCATAGATACAGTTGACAAAAGTTTAAAGAAGACAGATTTCAGTGGAACTGGTGGGTTTTTACTAGATAATTTGAATGCTGCTTGTTATGAATTTACGTTGTGAGACTGCAGGGTTTGATAAGCAGCGTTTATTGATCGATTCGGTGAGAGTGACACGGAAAACACGTACGGACGGCCTAGAGTCTCTATTGGTCCCGCTTCCCTGTCTAGCCCAGTTAGTTGAGTCCAGAACACAAGTCACACCCTCTGAGATATGAATCACTATATTTCAAACATACTTTGTTTATATACTAGTCAAGCATACCACAGCGTACCATAAAAATAGTAAACAACATTTACGCAATATGTAACGAATGAATTAAATAATAGCCAATAGGGAATGTACATTTAAAGTCCAAGGACACCACTGGACTTAACATGATAATTATTGGTCTATTCTTCCGCATCCACAACACCTCCCCTTTTTTTTGAAGATCCGGAGTTGATATCCGGATTTTGAAATTTTCTGGGTTCATCCTCCCCCACGAAATAATGTTGGGTCCTCATATTCCCAAGTTAGAATTAATTTGACTTTATTTAACACATAATTGTCAGATTGAACAGGGGAGTCACTGAAAGTGATTAAATAGTGGGGAACAATGTCGCTTGATATGAGGTCACCAACGTTTGATTCTTCTGGAACATTGTCACGGGATTTGTTGAAAATCTCATTTGTAAACAGTTGATCACTGCGATAATCAACATCTATCAAAATTGTATTAGATTTCTGATCATCATTTAATGCATTTAACACATTTTCTGGTACAAAAAGATCTAGATAATAAGATTCGTCAGAATCTCCTGTTGTTGAATGATGAGGACCATTTGAAACAGCTGGATTCAGTGTACCGCACGATTTGTTCCCTGTTCCGTTGTGGGCGGGTACTGCAATTAATTTATGAGCATTTAATAAGAGATCCTCCTGTGAGCTGGGTACATCACTGTCTGTACACGTTTCAGGAACAGTGGGATTTGAACCCACGACAGGGAACGTTTCGGAATTTGACATTTCTGGACAACTGGGCGGACCATGAATAACTGTCTCGTTTACATCACTGGTCGTCCGGGATTCACAGAGGCTTTTATAAACAGCTTCATATGTTCTGCAGTTGTTTTCCAGCTCAGTCTGCAGATGAGAAATGAATTTACCAACTTCTGTTGCACCTCCGAAACATGGAACATTTACCAACAGTGTGCGTAAATTTTCTAAAAAATTTAACTGGCTATTTTTGAAGCACTGCTGTTGTTGCTCAAGTAGAAGCTGTAATCGATCGGAAAAGGTAGTCATTTTTTTTTCAGCACCTGCAATGAAAATTAACTGTAGGAATAATGACCAATGTTGCTCAAGGACGCTGGTGACAATCTGGATGCTGATTGGTCGAAACAATTAACCTGAATCTCGTCCAATTACAAGGTTCAAAATTTTTCTCCACCCCGTCGCCAATTGTTATGAATTTAAGTTGTGAGACTGCAGGGTTTGATAAGCAGCGTTTATTGATCGATTCGGTAGAGTGACACGGAAAACACGTACGGACGGCCTAGAGTCTCTATTGGTCCCGCTTCCCTGTCTAGCCCAGTTAGTTGAGTCCAGAACACAAGTCACACCCTCTGAGATATGAATCACTATATTTCAAACATACTTTGTTTATATACTAGTCAAGCATACCACAGCGTACCATAAAAATAGTAAACAACATTTACGCAATATGTAACGAATGAATTAAATAATAGCCAATAGGGAATGTACATTTAAAGTCCAAGGACACCACTGGACTTAACATGATAATTATTGGTCTATTCTTCCGCATCCACAACACTGCTAACTTGATGACTTCATCTATTACTTCTTGTGGGAATCAAATGGCTGATGTAAATGACAGAACAAATTTACCACATCAACGTTCTCGACCACCACCTATGAGTCCTGCACCTCCGCCACCTTCACATTTACCAACATCATCATTTAAATATTTGACTAGGAATGAAAATTTCGAGTTAAAAAGTTTGATGTTAGACAGTGATAGTATTTATAATCCTCGTCAATGTATAGATATGTCTAAATCTGTTTTCGTAACTTCATCTAATTTCTATCCGAATAACCTACCATCAGCAGTAACATCTCTTTCATCTTCTCCTGTGTTTCATACAATGATGAATTGTAAAGGTCATAATGTTGTTGTGAATAATTCATTTCCAAAGTCTCACTTATTATTAACAACATCATCGTCAACAAGAACTTCTGTTACTGTTGGAGTATCTTCCAATAAGTCTATCGGTACAGCAAATCGTATAGATAACTTAACCAATCATGAAATGTCAAATTATTTACTACAATCTGCAATATTAAATGGTTTAAAACGTGAACCACCAAGTGGCGGTTCAGTGCATGACGGTACTGATGGTAAGAATGATTGTTTATTAATATTTTTTTTCATCGTTTAATTATTCATTATTTATCTATCTGTTTGCACATTTATTCTTGAGTAAGATTTCACTTGAATATTTCTGTTTTCTCAAATCTTACTCTTTTTGCTCGACAGAAAATAGTATGTAGCATACTTGAAGGTGTAAGGCAAATCATTTATTGATTAAATTTCGAGCATATTATTTGAGATTGTTTATGTTAAATACTATTTTAGTTCATAGAGATGGAGTAAGTTCATGGTGTTCTAGAATATCCATTTAAGTGATATTTTTTGTACAATTCTTGTTTATTTGAGTAAATAGAATAGCATCTTCATTAGAAATCTAAATTGCATTTTTCATTATTGTCTACTTTTACATTCTGCTACACAAAATCTTGGATACATTTCTTTATTTACAATCCTAGTGTACAAATTGGTTGTGGATCTATTGAATTATGCTATGTAATAGTCTAGTTTCTTTTAACCACCATACACTTTATAATTAATACTTTTTATTCATTACTTGAGGTTTAACCTTACCCATCTAGTCGCTTTACAGGTGTGTTATAAAATTAAATGAAAGAATAGTTTTATCATTATTTGTTCAACTTTTGTGTTCGAAATGATCAAGTGACATCAACGTTTGTTTCTAATTCCCATCTGGATATCATTGATTATTTTTATAATTATCAAAAGCAAATAATCTAGGTCTTATTCATAGTTGTTAAACCAGTATCAAAGTCTTTTACAATTGTTTCTGTCGCTCAAGCAAAATGATCAATACTCAGTTTATTAACTTTTTTTTGCTATCTTATTCCACTAAACTGCCAATGTTTATAGTTTACTGCAGTTATTCTGTCAAACATTCTTACATATTTTTTTCCTGTATCATACACAAAACTAGATGATTGTCAGTTATTGTTGAAAAGATTCATTGATTTGTAGAAGGAGAATTTCTTGTAACTCTGTAGAATTAGGTTGTTTCATTTTCTAACTTTTTAAAATTTGAGTTTGAATTACAACTAATTGAAGTTGACGCTAACAACTGTTTTCTATTCATTCTTATCACACTGGAATAATTTTTTTTCATGGTTGTTAATATGTTCTTATTGTTCTCTCTCTCTCTCTCTTGCTTTTCATTCAATTTTTCATTATCTTCTTCATCAGTTATGTGACGGTATTTTCTCTAGAATGTGATAGTATATATTTTTTCTTTTTTTTATTCATGTTCATTTTACAACCTTTTATTATTTCAATCTGTATATGTACTTTCTTCAATGTACAATATCAATTGTCTTTTATATAGAGAAATATTTCGTATTCACAATTCCAAACATCTTAGGCTTTATACATATTGTGTTTTAAGTATGCAACATTATATATTGGAACTAATAAGAATTATTAGTAGTTTGTGATTACGTAAGAATTGTTGACCTTTTCCCTCTTTTTATTCTTCATAGACTACCCTGACTTAATATATGAGATTGTCTTGTGTAACTAGTTTTCTTTCTTTTGTATTTGTATTTTAATAAATGTACATCTGTGTGTGTGTGTTTTGTTTCAATTGTCATTGTGAATCCTGTCACAAGTTTTTAAATTTTATTTTCATATCTTGTACTTCTCTTTTCTTACTCTACGTTTTTCATGTAATGTAACATTGAATGGATACTTGTTTTAATTTTTCCCTGTTGTTTTTGTAATTTAGGTGAATACTTACTGTTAATTATATAACTTTCCTCTCTCTCTCTCTTTTTTTTTCTCTCGCATTCGCGTCAAAGTATTCCCTTGTAGTTTTATTTTTTCTTATATTCTGTGTAATGTTGCATATTGTTTAATTTTTCCTGTTACTGTTCTATTTGTTATTATTCGTCAACACCTATGTTTATGTATGAGGTTGTGAATAATAACCGGTACTGTTTGAGTGAGTGATTATGGTTCTGCTCACTCAATAATTGTATTTTAGTACTTATAGACAGTTCGATTATGTAACTCTTGAACATTTAATAATCGAATCATTTGGCTTATCAAGTTTAATGGAATTAATTAAATCCAATGCATAGTTTTGTATTCGAATCACATCATGAGATTTCGAAAATGTGATAGAAAACAGTCCGATAATAAATTGTATTGACTTGTTTGTATTTAATTCAAATATATCAGCGGAAAAACCAGAAGTGAGCAATATTGATATCGACCTGAGCCGAATACATCCCAAGTCTTTGAGTGAGTTGATATGGTTTAGAATAAATGACTGAATAAGGTTATTGTTCAATAGACGTACGTATATACAATCCTACACAGAAAAAGGTACATGGTTAAAAGTTTACAACTAATGATGTGCATAAGTAGTAAGATGAAAATGAATCATTTGTTACATTCTGTCTAATTATTACGATTTGTCTCAGTGAGAATAATTGTCCGTAAGTGTAGAACAAGTTACCACTTACTTAATGAAGACTAATAATGACAATACTATTCAACTGCTTTAACCAGAACAGGTGTCATATTTTTTAAAATCTCGTTAACAACTTAGTTATTGAAGTTTTGAGTGCTTTCACCATGCGAAGCCTTCTACTGGACAGAAACTACTAAATTTACATCTTCATATTATAATGATAGAGTCATATTAAAATGGTCTAATGATTTTTCTGTGTAGTCGTTTATTTTTCGAATAAAATCATCCGTTAGTAGTTAACCTTACACGAAGTATTTGTCGACAGTATTTTCTAATATTACGCATGACTTATTAGGATTTCTAATACCCCACGTTTTATATCTGTTATCTTATTCTTAAACTTGTTAAGTTCATAAACTGTTTCTCTTCATAATTTTATCAGCCGATTGTTACAAATATTGTTTAACATGAGAAATTAATATAATATATGAGTATCAATAAGTACAATATGTAAGATAACAAAAAGAATCATTTTGATCCGATCAAGTTAGTCACATGCAACGCAGAACATAACACATCTGCATAGGTTTAAATTGTCTTGCCACATAAGCACAACGCGATAAAATTATCAAAGCAAATCCCAGAGTAGTAGAAGTTGCAACGAGTTAGGTATAGAAAGAGAAAAAAAAGTATGAGTGTATTTCGGGATTCAGGTTCTAAAAGAACACAAAGAATAAAATCAAATACACAATAGTGAACGATTCTGAGCCATTTAGACTAAAGTCTCTAATCGTCAGTTTCTTATTTAATCCAATTAATGAAGAATCACAGAACTAGTCTTTAGGTTTTATCAGCTTCAGAAATCACTTAAGTTTATATATCTTTAGTGAAGTTAAGTTAATGACTGAGTGAAGTGCGACACTAATCATTACATATGTATATAATATGAAGAGTTAAAATACTTTATTCACCAAAATCAAACGTCTTGTTTATATCCTTTAAAGAAAAGTATAAAACAATTTAATGTTTTGTGTAGTATAAATTAGTTTAATGTAAACTTCACTATTATTACTATTTAGATAAATTTTTTGTACATTTATTTATTCTTTCATTCAATAACCATTTAATAGTCGATTAATATAATGTTCATTCATGTTTTCCGATATTATTTTCTGGGAAATTCGAACTTTCGCTTATTTTTTTCTGGAATTATTTATTTAACTACAGATGAATCTGTTTTACCTTGTGACAAAAATCCAATAACCAATCTGTCTGAATATCCTCATTCTACTGAATTCTGTTCGTATTCACATCAGAATCCCATTGTATCTCATTCTTCATATCATATTGATGCAATTAATAATAATGTTCATGTAAATGGTAATGCTGATAAAACAAATCCAATTATTGTAGTTCCTAATAGAGAATTTAATTTATGTACAAATAATAATGAAAAATACCAATCAATGCATCAACAACTTGATACACATTCTAATCCAACTCATTGTTATCATTGTCAGAATCACTGTAATCCATGTGCTAATTCTTGTTCATCGAATATATTTGTCAATGTGGACCATATGATGATGAGTGAAAATTATCATCATCAACAATATCCAT
Source organism: Schistosoma mattheei (assembly GCA_944470405.2). Lineage (NCBI taxonomy): Eukaryota > Metazoa > Platyhelminthes > Trematoda > Strigeidida > Schistosomatidae > Schistosoma > Schistosoma mattheei. The sequence continues at coordinate 78,754,211 of OX103947.1, forward strand.
CAAATATTATGTTTACATCAACTATACCAAATTATGATCCTGGTCTACTCACTCCACCATCTCCGGATATTGTCAATGTGAATGAAGTGCATGATGATAATAATAGTAGTAATAATCATAATTATAGTAATAATTATATAACAAACATGTACGATAATCACCCATGTCCTAATTTAGTTCTTCACACTAGACGTCGTCATCCTCGTTCAAATTCATGTTGTTTTAATCAACCGCAACAATCACTTTCATCATCATTTATTCACCCTGCAATGATTACTAGCTATAATAACAAGTAAGTGATCAGTGTTAAGTTTGCCAGTTCTCATTTCTTCTGTTTTTTGCTATTGTTCTATTGTCGGCAGAAACTTAGTTGAATAATTCGCTCTATACCCTCAGCTAATTAAATTTAGAAGTGGAGATCATTTGATTATAACTAAGTGGTTGAAATGTAGCATGTCCACTTAAGTACTTGAATATTATTAGTCCAATCTTTAAATCTGTCGTGGGTATGTACTACTAAGGAATACTCAGACCAAAATTAAATAGGCGTCTAGTGCTTTCTAGCTTTTGGTTGTACTTTTTTGCGATAGCTTGTGGTAATTTGATTCCGTGAATACAGGGTGAGTTTTAAGCGAACTAGGTAGACCAACTAGTTATTAAACAACAATTCAATGATAATCTCCTGTGCGATTGAAGACCAAGAGATCAGTGACTCAGGGATAAGCTTGATATGTAAAATTTCAAAGCTACGATAGAACAGCTTTATTCACATGACAAGAAATATGACTGAAACACAATAAGAATCAAAAAGTAAAAGTGAAAACAGTCAATCTAATAATAGCAGAGATTGGTAAGTGATTAATGACGATATCTTTACACATCAGAACTATTATTTATTGACCCACCAGCATTCTCCATCTAAGCCTGTCCTGGGCAATCCTTTCATGCCTGCTTCCAATTCTCGGCGCAGTGTGTTCTTCGGCCTTCCTCTTTTCCGTTTCCCTTCACGATTCCAAGTTAGGGCTTGCTTCGTGATACGGTTTGGTGATTTCCTCAATATGTATCCTACCCATTTCCAACGTCTTTTCTTTATTTTCTCTTCAGCTGGAACCTGGTTTGTCCACAATTGATTTCTTCGATCGTTGATGGAGAGACATCTGTGGGAAAGGTCTGTGTGTGCTGCATCAATGTCCGGTTGATTCAATGGAGTTATCCTATTCAAGAGTTTCTCGAAGTATTCTGCCCATCTGTTCCTCTGTTCTCGAATCCCGGTGATTGTCTTGCCTTCTCTATCCTTGACCGGTCTCTCGGGTTTAATATATTTCCCTGTTAGTTTCTCTGTTGTGTCATATAGCCGTTTCATATTTCCTTCTGTTGCAGCTTTTTCCACTGTCGTTGCTAGTTCTTCCACGTATTTCTGCTTGTCAGCTTGTTTGCTTCGCTGTGTTTGGCCTGCGTTTTGGCTTTCTCTGTTCTTGTTAGGCTGTTTTAGTTGCTGTCTTCTTGTTCTTCCCTTCTTAAATCTTCTTCAGGGTTTTAATAGAGATTCATTGCTTACGGTGATGCTTCTTGAGGCCCAGCACCTCCTGATGGTGTTTCTTTGATTCCTTTCCACTTGTACTAACCAGTAGTTTTCTCTTCCTTGAGTAGATCCTGCAAGGCTTGGAATCTGTTGTTGAGATTTATCTTGAATTCGTTGAGTTTGATACTATCTCGAAGAAAGGCTGTATCGAACCTTTTTAATGTTGTTCATGCAGTTATTCAGTATTTCTTTAGCTTCAGTTTCATCTTGGTTACAACCAGGTGATGATCTGAAATTATGTCAGCTCCTCTCCTGGTTCTCAAATCTTCCATTGAGTTTCTGAATTTTTCGGTGGTGCAAATATGATCGACCTGATACTCCATGTGAGTTTGTGTAGGAATATTGTGCCGCCAATGACCAATTTGTTGGTTGCACATAAACTTGTAAATCTGTCACCGTTCTCATTCGTTTCTCTCAGTCCCCAGTCCATGTCGTCCCATGATATCTTCATACCCGGTTTTGTCCATTCCGACTTTGGCGTTCAGGTCTCCCATCAGGATGATGAGATCCTTTTTTGGGCACTTCTCTATGATTGATTGTATCCTCGAGTAGAACTGACTTTTATTGTCTATATTGCTATCATTAGTGGGTTCATAACATTGATCGGGATTCCCTCCTTTGTTTTGAAGGATACTTTGATGATTCTGGATCCTGTGACTGCATTTCGTGCTTCTTCGGACAGCACTAGAGCAACTGCCTGATTGTGTGGAGCATTGCCCTCTTCATGACCGGAGTAAAGCAGCATCTCTCCCGTATATCACCTTTTCCTCCCAACTTGTATCCATTCGGTTTCAATGTTTCCGAGAACCGTCAAGTTGTATCTCCTCATTTCTGTAGCTATTTGACTGATCCTTTCGGTGTTCCGCATTGTTCGGGCGTTCTATGTTCCCATAAAAATTGTTTCCCTGGTTGTTACAAGGGGTATCGACCTCGTGACTTCCGAAGAATTTTGTATCTCACCATGAGGCATAATTCTTCCTTGAGCTCGGAGGGCACAGTTTAAATGGTTTTGTAAAAATTATAATGTTATTCCGTTTACGTATAATTTTTTTATGGAAGGTCGTTCTTTTAAACCAAAATATGTAAGCTAATAGCTTAAACATGTTGCTGATAAATAACTATGATTTGTAAAGTCTGTAAAACACTAATGACCATTTCGAGCTTTTTTGTACGTGATGGGGTTGCCGACCTCTTGCCCAACCCTCGTCCTTTACCCGGGCTTGGGTTCGGCAGTAACTCTAGAAGAGCTACAGGCGGAGATACGAATATCATCTACATATCTCTAAATTATGTTCCATACAATGAGTCCTAGTTTTCCTCAACGAGATTTTAAACGCCTAAGAAACGATTTTTTAAAGATTTTAATTTTGTAGCTTTTTTCTTCAACGTTGATATTTCAGCATTATTGAATATGCCATCTGTTTATTTTTGAATCTTAAAACAAATTTTCTCCCTTTAAAACAAATTTCCAGTTCAGAGAAAAACGTGAAATATTTCGGCTTGAGTCAATCAATCAATCATTATTGTCATCGTAATCATTGTTCAATTCCTTGTACCAGTAATTCACAACAGAACTTCAATGTTTCTTTATCCAAATCGTAATAGAAATCATATCAATAATTGTTATCATCACAGTTTTGTGTCGTTCTTCTTTATTATTCTCCTCAGGTTTACTAATTTCAATCAAGTTTCAATCTCGAAAGAAATGCTTTTTACATTTTATTTCTAATTCAATTATTTTCAGGTAGATGAACAGGTCGTTTTTCTCCTTCCAATTTAATGTTCGTTTGCCTCTGAATATGATTATTCATGAATAATTTTAGGTATTTAATACACACAAATTTTTGAAATGTTGACTGGAACGATTTGTTTTTTGTATGTCGAGGGATACTTAGAGTGTTGTCTCAGCTATTAAATCGTAGGTTTGAACTCTTCTCCTATCTTGGTTTACCCAAGCGGTTAGTATCGCTAGCTCTCACACTTAAAGTGCTACTGAAATTGAAGTACACGAATCTGTTTTTAGTAAATTGGTTAATCACTCAGGATAGATTTCATAGACAATTTTATTTACAAATATACGGAATCTGGAATATACATCGTGTAATATTATGATATTCAATTTAGCCGTTTCATTAAAATAATTAGCCTGAAGCAGAATTTCATAAAATTGAAATAAATAGAGTTATTGGAAATAAGTTAGTGTTCTTTTTCCTAATTGTTAATCATAGTTTGAGATAAATTTACATCTTAGAATGGATCCATTAGATTATATCAAATCACTTACTCTGTGTTAACACATGTAATTTGTAATATTTACTGATCAAATGTGTTGTTCATTGTGAAAGTTTGAAAACATTGTAACTTAAAATAGCTGATTTTTACTCCTCTAATGGACTGGATTAAGCATAACTTTCAAACCTAGTCAGTTAGTTCCATTGTGGATCATTATTTTTTATAACTCATTTACCGAGTACAGACTTCGTGCTACTCTCCAAGTATCAAGGTTGATTATAGATGTTAATTGTTCATACCGAAAAAGTTGAAACGGGGTATCAAACCTGTGATTTAGTAGCTGAATGTTGAACACTCCAACTATTAACCTCATGATTAATCGTGGATTGATTTTTAAAAATCAGCTGCAAATGAAGATCTATTTATGAGGATTTTCGTTAAGAACTTTTCTACAGTGTACACTAACGCATTTGCAGATGGTACAAAATTTTCTACTTCTTTTCATTGAGAAATTATAACTCACATAATCAATAAATTGAAACGTGATTTGGTTATGTACTGTTAACATAGAACGATGAATATAAATTAATTACTATCAAACTACTTCATTTCAACGTATTATCTCAAACTGTTTTGATGTTTCCTGATCACTAAAATTTATAATTAAATCTGATATAAAGTTGTTGCTGAATACTTTTGAAATAAATTTTCTAAATTATACCAAATCATGTGTTCACAACTTTCTACTTCAAAATAATTAAGAATTGACTTCCTAAACTTGTTATATATATATATATATATAAAATTTGTTTTGGTATAGTTGATCGTTTTTCTTTAATTCCGCCATTTTTTTTTACTTTTTCTTAATATGTATTTGGCAGGTATTCATCTAATATTCCTTAGAAAACAAAAGTCAACGTACTCAGGAAATTTGTAGTCTGTATCTTTTGTACATAATTTTTAAACTTCTTCCATCTTTTAAAATTGTCATAGTTTTTGTCCAAAGGTTGATCGAATCTGTTTAAATTATCAAGCAATTATATACATATACATTTAAATACAATTAACTTTTAATTTGTTTATCATAATTGATTAGATTTTGCAACCTTTTTTTTATTAAAAGAAATCGCTTCTTTTCGTTTGTTTACTTAATTTTAACCACATTTATCTGTTCCATTTTTCACTTACTCATCATAAATATAACAACGTATATATAACGATCAGTAACTTAGGAGGATACAACAATGTTTTATAATTTTTTTCTCCTTTTTTTCATTTAAAAAAAGTCATTTATGCTTCTTTTATTTTTAAACCTGGTAAATTTAAGTGTACAGTGTATATTTATTTATTTTATTGCAATTATTATATACATATGTATTGTTTATATTTTCTAAGTGCATTTCTTGTTCAATTCAAAACCAGAAAATTATGGTTCATGCTTTCTTTCCTTTTTTTGTTTCGTTTCGTTTCGTTTTTCCTTTCCCAAAGACAAAAACTGATTAATTTCAAGTGTCTTGTTTTGCTTTTTTTTTAATTATAAATTTGTATGTAATTTTGTAAATAAAATTTCTTTACTATAGTCTTCTGTTTTTTTGTGCTCGATTATTTTCTTTCGTTATGTTTCGTTCGGATCATTTGTGTTTCAATTTATCTCTATATACTTATTTGTAAAAACGAGTATAACTACTATGTTCAATTGAACTTTTACTCCATCGCTCTGTGTCCTTTTTTTCAGCCTTACTGTAAATAGGCAGTAAGTGTGTTACATGTCATCGCGTCTTGAAAAATTAACAAACAAACAAAACCTAAATGATTGAAATTAGTTGAAGTGTTATTTTTTTTCAATACTACGCGTCAACTGTGTACTTGTATAATAATGAATAAATAGCTCAGTTGATTTTTAGTCGATCGTTCTTTTTTAATAATCTTATTTAGATTCTAGTATGTAGAGTAAGTTGGTTGTTCGTTCTCGTTGTCCAAGTACCCTAGTTACTGTTATCGTTATAGGAATTATGCTTATCTATTTGTGTGAGATTGATTGTATTGTTAACAATGTATTCTCTGTTTTCTTTGAATAATTCTCGAGTTCACAATTGCATTGTATGCAAATATTTTTTCTGCTTTACGACTTCTTATTTTGATTAAAAAAGGAACCTGCGGAAAGTCGTTTTTCGTTTTTCCACATATATAACTAGTGCGTTTACAAGGACGAATACATGTATACGTCATTGTGTACACTAGAATACACAACACATAGTAAATCGTCTTAGTGATAAAGTTTTCATTTGTCTTGCAGTACTTATCAAAAACACCGTGATACCTATTTGACGAACCGTTATCACAGTAATTTGAATTTATTATAAGTATTGTACAGTTTCACTCTTTAACAAGTCAATGACGAGTTTTGCTTCTCATGTGCCAGAGTGGTATCCACTTAAAAAAATTATTCTTGGGAACTTGTTTGTTGTTTTGGTAGTTCCAGTTTTCCCTGTAATTCGTGCTAATCTTTTTATATGCACTACTCTTTTTAAAGGTTCGAGTTAGTCATGTGCGTATATAAATACAGGAAGAAATAGCGACGTAATTTTTCTTGAAAGCTCAAATGTTATTAGTTAATTAAACTGTGGGCCGCTTGAGTGTAAAATTAGCCTGGGTAAACAATACATTATGACTGCTCAGTTAAAATCTGAAGATTTATTATCTCTTCTAATTGCATCGTGCTTTACGTTCTTGATTGACTGACTAATCAGAGTAAATGCATGTCATGATTGGTTACTGTGTCTGTATACAGTAGAATTACAATGTTTCAGCTACACAGAATGTCAAAGCTTCCTGCCATTGACGATGAGGTTTGCTTTTTTTGTTCAGACATCATATTTTACTGAATGTGGGGACTCATAATTACTTAGATTCTGTGTTGAAATGGTTCTTTCAAAATATGTCATGCAATTTCAGCTAATGGTTTTAGCTACTCTCAAAGTTTAAGTAGTATGGTAATCATATTAAATATATTTGCTGTACTCCATATTTACAAATCAGTTCATCTCAACATATAGCTTTCTGAATACACTATCAAAACGCAACGACTTATGAAACTCTTTATTGCTAGGTTGATGAGAGACTATATCTGCAATTTGGTTACAAAGGGGTTATTTACTTAATTTTTTCGTGAACTGAATTTAGTTTTAGTTACTATAATGATATGCGTAAATGCTATTGAACTATTAATGATTCAAAGTTACAGGTACCGTCTTAGTTTGTTTCTGATAACCCAAATTATGTTTATAAATTACATAAAGAGTTGAGAATGTGAACTGTGTGATATATTTGATATTATTAATGATTAAATTGTCAATAATTCGAGAACAACACGACACACTTGCATGCGAATAAATCACGCAGAATTTATGAAATTATCATTAATTACTAGTTTTACTAACTGCGCTAGTATGTGGCTCTTTGTAGTGGTCTGAGGACGTTTAGATGACTGAAATAACATTAATTTTCGGACTCGGATTTTCATGAGGTTCGTCGTCTTTTATATCATGAAATTGACACAGCCGGACACTGTATTTCGTTCATCAAAAGCTATGAGTACAATATTCAGCAAATGCGCCGATGTACATTTGAACCAATGAGGTCATATATGCTATTGTTGTCAATGAATGGGATGTGATAGCTCTTAGATTATATATAAGTCAGAGTACCACTGAAAATTGGGTAGGACAGCACAAAATCTTCATACTATAAGGTGGTCAAGTTATGATGAAAACTGTGGGTTCGAATAAATTTGCACAAATCCATTGTTTTCTCACTGTCTACCATTTGCGAGACGACTTTCCTAAAGTCCAGGACGAAGAAGACTGCAAACGTAAACAATACTCAATTGGACGAAAATAAATCAAACAACATTGTTGGGAACTGAATATACAATCAGGTCAGATTAATAGGTTGAGTAATATTAAATCTTAAATCTGTAGATTATTTGGTGAAAATGAAACTGTAAATGCAACTTGGAGCTACGCTAATATGGTGTCTGATGAAAGCCTAGTGTATAAAGTATTGGATGGTATTAAATTGATCGATAGACTGAATTTTGTCCGGCTTGAACTGATCTGACCTGCAATTGCGACGAATACACTCAGTTTACTTGTCTCAAATAGATGAAAGCGCGACATTTCACTGTCACTGTTAGCCATCGAGAGAAACAATAACCGTCTTGTCGATAAAGGAAACACCAAGATATTCATTCAACAGCCACTGAGACACTTATCAAGACCGAATAATAAATGAGGAAAGGGATAATCATTGAGTTCTTGACTCATTCTTTCCATACTTTTCCATCAAATTATGCTAAAATCCAACGATTTATTTCTGTGAATGCTCACTTATATCTCATGTGCGCATTCATTGAATTTGAAAATAATATTTAAATAATTTACGGGATTAAAGTTTAACTTTTGACCTAAAGGTCTGATCTGAAGTTAGTGGAGCAACGTCAGGTGATACTGTCCCGTGTTAGCCGGTGACCAATAATTGGTTCATTCCTTTAGGATGTTGGAGACCACGTGTACCATTGGTTTGGAATCAGTTTTTCTCACTCCTCTAGGTGGACCGTCCATGTCCACCAGCCCAGACAAAGCGCCGGATATTCGCTTTTCGTCCTTTAAATTTTGTAACAAACACCCGCTGTCAGGCCGTGAGTAGGACTTTCCTATTAGTGGCTGTATATGCGTGGCCATGTGAGAGCGTTTGGAGAGTGAGATTGGTCTCTCCTCACCTTCGGCTGTACTAGGGCATTTGAGTGCTTAACTTAGATCTGGTTGTTTTTAGTATAATCTGTAACAGAAATTATTTCCAACGATAAATATTTTTGTGTAACTGTGTATATTTTTGTTTTACTACAGTCGTTATTTACAGTAAAACATTTGAAAGTAGTTGATAAACAAACTGTCCAAACCTAGGGTCGTATTAGACCTATATTTCATCTTAGTTTTCGACGCCCTGTACATCTGTAGCCACAATTCTTTTTTCTCGGCTTGGTGGACGCCGAAGTCATGGGTTTCAATAGAAATAATTCTCCATGCTATTTATTAATGAAAACGTGGTTAATCTGAGGTTGCATATGTTAATATAAGTTTTTATGTCATCTAAAGACATTCCGGTGCGCACTAATTTATTCTCGCACAATGAAAAGAACACTACTTTGAAACTCGGTGTTTAGAAAGTTTGATAATTAGTAAATGAGGTGGGGTTTTCGATACTCGTGTTAGTTTTTGAACAATAACTAACCGAATAGCTAATCTTTTATTGAATTATATAACGGTGGTATTTTCGACACACTGCTCTCAGCTGAAGTGCTGTCGAGCATGAGGATGGACCGAAAGTTTGTATTTTCTCACAGTGTGACTTCACAAGAGTGTCTATCCATAACCCCAACGGTGATTACAACATCTTACTCGATAATGGTTTTCAGGCTCCAAACACTGATAGCTTGAGAAATATTATTGTATGCAGCTGATTTTCCTAAGCTTTCGAGTGATTAATTCACTGTCATTTAATTATCAACTAGTCTAGACTATGGAACAGTTTTTCATCTATATGGCCATTTTAAAGCATAGCAATAGGCAAGCGGTAGGTATTTTTAATGTGAGAAGGTTATGGAACATTTACATAGTACATAGACAAATCCTTCAATCGTTCATTTGCATATTCCAATGTATTTTGCACTCTGAACTCTCTTCTCGACTGGCCACCATGTATTCCGCCAAAGGCGTACTTTCGAGTAGCGAAAGCAAGAGAGATGGAAAAGGCAGCGGCAATAGGTAATAGCAGACAATTGTTCAGACTTGTTAAGGAAACCGACTGTTAGCGAAACACTCTCAGAGAAAGATGGACATATTATACATTCTCAATCCAGGAGATTGGATCGATGGGCAGAACACTTCAGGGATCAGTTCAACTGCCCTTCAGCCACACTTCAGTTTCCCACGATTTCCAGTCAACCTGAATGGCAAGTTAATGTAGGTCCTCCGTCTCTTTACGAAGTTGAAAAAGCCATAGGAAATCTGAAGCGAGGGAGATCAGCAGGCCCTGACAGGTTTACTCCTGAGATTTTTAAGGATGGTAGTTCAGTATTATCAGTGAGATTGACTGAGGTCTTAGGTAGAATTCGGGAACTGTACGTAATCCCATCTGACTGGTCTCAATCACTGATTGTGCCAGTTTTTAAGAAAGGACAAAAGTCCTCTTGTGACAATCACAGAGGAATCAGTTTGACTAATATAGTGTCTAAAATATTAACTTCAATAATACTTCGACGCCTAACCAAAGCTTGTGAAGAACAGACTAGAGAAAATCAGGCTGGTTTTCGACCTGAACTTTATCGTTGACGTGCTTCTAGAGATAACACTTCCCTCGTCTAAATTTCCAGGGGTTGAACTTCTACCAGGAGATTCACTTGTTGACTTAGCATATGCCTATGACATAGTTCTGTTTGGTGAAGACGCTGACAAAATGCAGAGTCTTCTGACCACTCTAAACAACAATGCAAGCATGTTCGGGATGTGATTCTCCCCTTCGAAATGTAAAATGTTGCTTCAGGATTGGGTTGCATCGACATCCAAACTAATGATAGGGAATGAAGTAGTTGATCGTGTCGACCGCTTCACTTATCATGGAAGTCTCATCAGCCCTTGTGGTCTGGTGTGTGACGAAATCTCAGCACGGATACGGAAAGCTCGATTAGCTTTTGCCAACTTGCGTCATTTATGACGTGGGCGAGTTATTCATCTACCAACCAAAGGACGTTTTTATTGTGAAACATTTCGTTCCGTCCTACTTTATGGCAGTGAAACATGGCCGGTAAGAGTAGAGGATATTTGTAGGTTATTAGTATTTGATCATAGGTGTCTTCGAAATATTGCTCGTATATCCTGGGACCATCGAGTAAGTAATGCAGTTGTTAGGAAACGGGTACTAGGTAAGGATGGCAAATCAATTGATGAAGTAGTGAAACTTCATCAGTTGAGATGGCTGGGACATGTGTTACGTATGCCCAATCACCGACTGCCTCGATGTGCGGTGTTGTGTTGTATAGGAGTAGATTGGAAGAAAGCTAGGGGCAGCCAGACCAAAACATGGCACAAGTCCATGAAGTCACTAACAAGTGAACTGAGTCATGTTGGTAGATGTAGACTGGGGACCGCGAGATGATAGCAACCGATGGTTAGAGACCTTGAATGACATGGCTCAAAATCGTTTGCAATGGCGCAGGTGCATCCACTCTTTGTGTTCTCCCAAATTCTTCTGAATTCTTTTTTTTTCCATATTTATTTCACTGTATTATACGCCTTGAATAACATCTTCAAACCATAATTACAGGTACATCCACTCTGTGTGTTCTCCCAAATTCTTATCTTCTGAATTCTTTTTTTTTCCATATTTATTTCACTGTATTATACGCCTTGAATAACATCTTCAAACCATAATTACAGGTACATCCACTCTGTGTGTTCTCCCAAATTCTTATCTTCTGAATTTTTTTTTTCCATATTTATTTCACTGTATTATACTCCTTGAATAACATCTTCAAACCATAATTACAGGTGCATCCACTCTTTGTTTTCTCCCAAATTCTAATCTTCTGAATTCTTTTTTCTTCTAAATTTATTTCACTGTATTATACTCCTTGAATAACATCTTCAAACCCTAATTTCTCTGATTACAGTTTATAATTTTACTACATCTAGCACTATGGGATTTGAATCGACCACTGCATCTCTGTGCTAATGTGGTGTGGCAACTCGAACTGATGTACGTACGTACGAAGTTCTACGTTGTTACTGACTGACTGACTGTACTTTCGAGGCCAGGAAACACTTCACTCTGTCGAACAATTGTTTCAGCTTCAACACCACATTCCTCTACACACTAATTACAAATATCCTTGTAAGTAGATTCTACTACATCATCAGTTTTTCTGAACAACATTTCAAACTAGTTATAAAATCAGTATAAATCTTTTTTTTCTCATATAAAGTATTGGACAACTCAAAATTTGATTCATAATATCGCTAACCAAGATTAAAGTAATTCGATTATATGGATAATCATTTTTCAATGAATCTTTCATAGAATCTATCTTGTTAAACAAAACAAAAAAATGTTTAAATAAAACAAATTTTTAGTCAAATTGTCTTAGTAAAGTATTCGACTACAATAGTTTTGTGTTCTTATAATATTTTATGTGATTATTAATTGATAAATTATTTTGTAGCTAATTGTTTTCTATTTAGATGGATTATCAAAAAATCTATTGACCTTAAAAGTTACCATAGTGACTGTCAATGTTTACCTTAATAATAATAAAAAAGCCTCTCCCCACCCAATATGCATATTATTTGACTGCGAATAGTTTATAATTTATTATATTACTTTATTTTCTAACAAATTTTTTTTTCTCTATAATATTTTTTTTGTTTTTAAAATGACAATAGGATTGATTGAGCTACTTAAATGATTAGTGGACAGTATGTTTGTATACAATAATGCTCTTTTTTGTCTATTGAATAATATTTTTTAAAAATTTATTTATTCTTCAGTTGTCGTTGCTGGTTTTTTTTTTGTTGTATATTAGTATTTTAAATAATGTACTGGAAATTATGTCGTTTACTCATTTTAATATAACTTGCTATTGAATAGGATTTTTAATTGTTTCAACGTGAAGTTAAATAGTAACTAGTAGTGGAGGGCCAAAAACGCTTTTTGCCTTATTTGAAAATAATCATCTTAATGAACTCTAATTCTATTGTTGATATTCTATTGATGTTTATTTTGTTTCAGTTGCTCAATATAAATCCACTAAAATACTGAGTCCAGTTAATTTGTCCAGAAGAGATTGATCTCATTTTCATTTTTGAGCACTGTTATTGATCAAATTCTTTCCTTATATATATTTTGTGAGGATGATCGATAATTAGAGAGTTTTAAACCATTGAAAATAAAAATACTTTAATCTCCGTGAGAAAAAAACCGAATGTTTAATAACTTTTTTTTGATAATATGACGCTTAGTAGCATAAATTGATTTATGCATTTAAATATTTGTAACTCCGAAGGATAATGTTTTTAACACTTCAAAGTAGTAATCTCAATGTAAAGCAAGCTTTGTACTTGCGTTAGTTGCTGCCATTACACAGAAATATAAGACAGTGCTTTATATATATATATATATATATATATATATATATTATATATATTATATATATATATATATATATATATAGCCTGCATATTCCTCAGTCTCATTGAGATAAATTATTATCATATTAGTTTAGTTCTCAGATTTTACAAAAGCGATTAAGTGAACTATGATACCTTTTGTTTAACTATTGTCAATATTACTCATAACTGGTCTAGAACATAGAACTTAACTTATCACCACCTGGTAACTAATTGGACGGTTTATTTTTCGTTTTGTGCATCGATTCTAACTGATAGATGTGGGTTATAACTCTGAAACTATATTGTTTCATATAAAAACTCATGAATTCAGTATATGATTGCTAAGAGTTTTTTCTATGAGTTATATGGGTATTTAAAAGAAAACAAACGAAGAAATCTTATGAATGTTTGATAAAAAAAACCCACTTAGAAACTTGAAAATCAATTTTACAAAAATAAAAAAAACATTTGTATTTTCTTTCAGTTCATTATCATATTACACATTGACTTTATTCCAATTATCACTACTTTAGTTAGTCATTTACAAGAAAATTTTAATAACACTTTACAATTAAATAAAATTCTTCTTCTTCTCGTATGTTTCTATGAGTAAAGAATATTTTACACTCTGTTTTATACTTTTATGAATGGATCATCTACAAGTACATAGAAACATTTAATGTGATATTCAATGTTTTGTAGTTGAATACTAAGTATTTAATGATATTTTAAATAGTAACCATAAGTTTCATGACTTAGTGTAGGTCACTTCTTCAAAGAACAAATATTATTTATAACAATCTAATCTTATACAAGTTTTCTTGATTATTATTCAGTCTATTATTATGTCGCTTCTCATCATATTTGTCAATTGGACTATTATCTGACCATAAACGATTTTCTTCCTTACCCCTTGATTAATAAGTAACCTCATTTGTTATTTATCCTCGAATCCATTTTGGTGATGCAATTTTTTCTATCCTCCTATAGACATACATTTTCCATATAATTATACATACGAATGTACAGCTTAAGTAAATGATATCGTCGAAAAGAAAATTTTCTTCGTTGAATTCTCTTTTTCTCATTCAATGCTCAATTTATTCGAAATTATCAAATCAAACCTTGGTAACGATATCTACAAAATGGATATAATTTGAAGTGTTAGATTTTATTCGAAAGAGTTTGTGTTGTTCTTATGTTGAAGTTGAGTATTGCAGTGGATTGATCTCTTTTCTTTCATAGAATGTTACAAAAAGGTTTCTTCTCTATTTTTGTATGAAGTTCCATTCTTTTTCAATGGTCTGTTTCTTGAAATTAGAATTACCTTTTAGATTTTCTCGTCATCAGATTGTTATGAAAATGAATTTGGCTATCTATGTTACTGGATTTCCAACAGTAAAAACTTGTGTTGATTTCCAATTGTATTTTAACAAATCGATTTTTAAGTTTATTTAAGACAGTTTAACATTGTTTACTTTTATTCTAAGGATAACTAGGTAGTTGAATGAATAAAAAAACAATACACAAACATTTTCTATAACTCAACATAAAAATGCTCAGTGGTAGTTTCATATTTTATGTATAAGTGTTATTTCAACAACGCTTAAGGTACGATTAGTTGTATGTATTCAACTGTGTAAGCATGTATGTGTGTGTAATCGTGTTCCGAGTATGTGCATGTGTGTGTCAATTACATACTACTGAGGTGAATTTACAGGGAAGTCAAGGAGACAAGTGTTTATTTTGCGTGTTTTTGATAGATTTCTCGCCAGTATTTCGTACATTATTAAACCTATTTGTGATGGATATTTTTCTCCTCTCGAAAATCCACGGTATTCCAATGGGTACGAAATATGATTTGTTAAAACACTCAGCTTCCAACCTGTACGTTGAAGAGCATAATCTCTCTTCGTCTACCTCGGATTGGATATTAGACATGGATCACAATTATCCGTAGTTAAAGTGCGTTTAGCGTCAAACACATCAATTCGTACTATACCAATGAGTTACATCTCGTATCAAGGGGAATAAATACAATCTTATTGATCAACAACTCATCATATTAATAGAATGGTTTTATTCACTGCAATTCTTACTGCGTCAGTGTATGCAGTGGAGCTGATTTTGATCATCAGATTGATGAGATCAATGAGCACCATGCATTTGATAAATACGTGAAAATAGGCAAGCAAATAATTCCATAATAAATTGGAGATTCGTTACCTTGATTTCTGCACAACAAGCCATAAAGCTTCACCAATAACAAACAGAGGTAGCCGTTTCAACAATACAAGCCACAGGAGTAGAATTAAGTTACCTTAACAACGAAAGCGCCACTTTATTTGGCTAGTCAACTGAAAGCATGTTGGAATATGTCAACACTTAAAGTTTTCGTCAGAATACAGTGGAATGCAGTAATCGACTAGGTGTGTTCGACGTTCGTTCTGACGAAAGTGTTAAAGTTTCAGGAGTGTGATGATATGAAATGTGTTCGTTTATTATGGGTTGAGGAATTGGTGCGATAGTCAAGACAAACGACAGATTAGCAATCATGTTGCAGTTAGGTGATGGTAAGGCCGTAATTGTATTCGTTTGAAATGAGGAACAAAAGATGTGAACGAGGTGCTATGTGGTTAATTAATAAGCATTTACACAATAGACAAGGAGGTTCAGCACACGAATTCTAATGAGAATCATGTACACAAAAAAATGCAACACACCTTCCACAAATATTGAAATTTGTCGAACTAAGACTAATCTGGTTTATGTGATAATTTCATGAATAATGGGTTTCACTCATGCTAATACTTGAATATGTTCCAAATGTTTCTATGATGAATTAGTCATTTCAATTATTCATATCCATTAATGGGGTCAAATACTGCAACTCAATACACTAATCGTTGATTTTCTTTTCAATACCATTTATTCGTTAAACATTTAAAAGTTAAACTACTCTAATTTTATGGATGATTTACACAATAGAATTTTAAAACACTGAACTCAGTCTTTTGTGTAGTTGATTCACTTGAATAAATTGAAGTGCTTTAGTTAAGTAATGTAAGCGAAATTAAATGATTTATTAAAAAATTCCTTTATTTTAAGATAAATATACTCGAACTGAAGTTAGACGACAGTATGCCTCTTGCATAGATTTCGAGTCTAGCTCTCTGCTGTAAATAAATTACGAATATAAATTACTGTCGTAAAAGGATTATTCAAAGACCCGTCAGTCACAACCTTCACAATTACCACCAAGTATTTTTAAATTTTCAAATGAAGGAATCACTTGACTTCATTTGAACTTGAATTTTGTAATTTGACTTCATGCTACGATTGTAAATGTCATTAAAAAATGCAGCAATCTTAATAATGACGATAAATTCTATGAGTGCAAACATATCGTGGTCTTCTTTTGATTAGTTCCAGTTAAGCTTCTTATTACACAGTAATCAGTTATATGAAGAATATATAAGTATTCTTGAATAACATTATGGTATGTATTTTGAATAAGCTTTCATCATTAATGTATGATGACAGAATTTTTTGTGGCCCAATATCTGACTCCAATTGGACCAAATAAATGATTGTTGTTGAAATATACATACCGCCAACCCTCGTATATTTTCATCGACTCAACTCGCGTTACTGAATAACGCAATTAAAATAACTCAAACACGAGAATGGATTTTGTGTACGTATACTTCATGCAATCATTGATTTGAAGAGACAATTAGGAAAATGAAGTGGAGAGGTGACTGAAGCGAAATGAATCGGAGATGGCATGTGTGTCAATTCGATCTAACCAAGGATGAATCTATATTTATAGTAAAACAAAAATAAGTTACAGATATGTGATGAGTAGGATAAACAATGTACACACATATGTTCACATAAAAGCAGTGAAGGTTGATAAGCGAATAATTACCAAGGTCAAAGTGTGGATTGAGGATAATGGATAAACTGGTCTATCCAGAAGCTAGAATAACCTATGTGGGCTTGACATAGGAATAGACATTACAAATTCTGTTCAAAAATGATAAAACATTGCAAATTAAATACTACCATCCATTTTCATATCAAAAATAACAGAATTTAAGCGTAATCCATCGAGAACATTTGTTTAACAATCGATCAGAATCATTTTCGGAATAATTTTGTTTACTTTTTAAATGATTTAACTTATGAATAATGTCCATTGTTTTTCACTTGATTTCCTGTTTGAAGAGTTGATGCCGTTTGAATATGAATTTCACCGTCAAATAACCTCAGTTGATAGCTACAGAAAACCGTTCGTAGTTGATTAGTTGTATTTTTATTTTACGAGTTCTCAGAATTACTTTTCAACAGTGAACATCATACCGTAGGATTCTAAAAGTACTATGCAATATTCTCTAGTATTTAAATGAAACAAAAACTTATATTGTTTCTTTCAGTAAAATATTCTAAACCATAATAAGAACTAGACAAGCATGACATTGATCACCACCCAGCGATCAATCAATTGTGATTACATCTCAGTCCTACAGTAGGTTAGTCACGGCTCGGATAGCTCAGTGGTAACGTCTCTGACTGTGAAGCTGGGTGGCACGAGATCGAATCCGCCAGGGAGTACCAGTTCCCTCAAGATTACAGGTACACCTTGCTGACGAGTGCCAAGTTGCACGAAACCCGGGTCCAGGGTTTCCTGTTGACTACCTCCAACTACCATCTAAATCGCAATACATAGTGCCCGCAGTGTCGAGTCACCTAGACTGGTGGCCACATTGCAACATGATCGGTAGCATTCGATCTGCACTAATAAGGACTAGACAAGCATGACATTGATCACCACTCAGTGATCAATCAATTGTGATTCTAAACCATATCTTTGTTACGAATACATAATCTTTTTGAAGTGAATCAACTCTTCATCGTTAATGTGTTTTTTTCATACTTCATATGTAAAATATGCAAATTTACCATTCGTTGACATGTAGGCAAGTTAATTACGAAGTATATGTTCTTCTGTATCAAATTATTACTATGTATATATACGCTGATTTTTTCATCATTTAAAATATCACTTCAAAGATTAATGAAGAAGCATTACAAAATGCATCTTCATGTAGGTTAAAATGTAATGTGACTAAAAATTATTTTTAACATTCAACAATTGTTAATTATTCATACACATTTAGATCATTGAAAAATAATTCTTTTCTAATTATTGAATGAAAGAAACAGAATACATATTTCTAGCCGTTTCATACTACCTATTCTTTTGTTTTGTTTTTTTGGAAAGAAAAAGGACTTAGTGATTTATGCATGATTGATCTTTTGTTCTTCCAATAAATTTCATTTTGCTTGCATAAATCGTTGTCGTTTAAAATGGATACATTACAACAAATAACATTAGATTTTTCACTAATGATTTATCTAATACATGTGAGAAGATAATATAATAGAACATTGTGCTATTTCAATGAGATGAATTACATACGTTCATATGTTTCAGATTTGTGTGAGGAAGTGGAGTGTCTGTAATTGCTAGTTCTAACGAAATTAGAAATGATTAAGAGAATTGAAATATGAAACCCGTCAACTTCTGTTGAGTACATTTGACTGTATCGTACCAAACCTACTTTACCCTGATAATGTTTGAAAAGGATTTTAGTACATACTCTGCAATGCTTTCAACCAACCTGGGAATCAGAAACGTTCTGACATGTCATTTGACTGACGACACAAATATGAGTTGACTTGAATCATCAAATGCATAACTGGTTGTTAAAAAATATATATTCGTCAAAATTATTACTATGTTTGTTCAAAACTCGAGACATCTCACATTTGTAAAGAGCAAGAACAAACATTCTAGCAGAATAGCATGAATTCATTTTTATTTCGTTGGTTCTCGTCAGCTGCTTACAACCTGTGATATTTAAAATCATAATTAATGGGTTTAAATTACTTACATAAAAGAGTTTGATTGGAAGTTATATTAAAGACATATTCATATAGTATAGCAAGGGTGTAAATAAATTTAATAGATTGAATATTGTAAATATATACCTTATTTGATGAAAGAACCTTGTGACAACAGTTCAAACGGTTAGAAACAAATAAACCTTGATAGGAATAAAATGAGTAGAGTTCAGTTGATGAAATAAGATAGTTGGAATAAAACTCAATGGTGTAATAAATGCAAGAAAGAGTTTAAATAAAAAGAAAAAAAATTATTAAGATATAACGAAGGAATATTAATCACCAAGGCAAGGAAAGATTAACAACCATCTCCTTATGAACACATAAATCAGGCTTTTGGCGCCTGATAGCAACTGCTTCAGCAAACTTCAGAAGACTGGAGTTTGGCTGCTTACTAATCAACCTGAATGATTGTAGGGTATCGACCTGATGTCCTGTATCAAGAAGATGTTTGGTGATTGCACTATTTAGAGTCTTTCTTTCTCTTGTTCTGAGGCCTTTTGGAACATGTTCAAAAAATCTGAGATATGTCCTCCTTTCTGTTCGGCCAATGTAGCTGCTTTAGCAGGTACACGTAAATTTATAAATACAATTGGCGGTAACATGAAAAGGATGCTTATCAACTTTTGATTGAGTTATTGAGCATGTTGTTTTATACAGAATTTGAAGTTTGGCCGCCGGATAAGTTCTGGCTAGCGCAGTATTCAGTCTCCTGTTGATTGTGTTTGTAACCTCGTCACCTTTGAAATTAAGACTTATAGTTATTGGTTTTTTATTGACAGTAATTACTTCAGTATTGTTTTTTTACGCTTCTTATACTTGTCAATAAACTTTTGTGGGTAAAAGTTGTCTCGCAGGCATTTTTCCACTTTCATCAATTCTTCTTCGAGTTTGTCAGTGGTACATATCTTTTCTGCCCTATAAAATAGTGTTTTAACTAATGCCTTCTTGTAACTGAGTGGACAAAAGCTATTGAAATTCAGGTAAATGCCATTCCAAGTACTTTTTCGATAAATCGAACGTTGGACTGTCCCGTCTCTCCTACGTTTTATAGCAACATCAAGAAAGTGGAACATGTCATTCTGTTCGTGTTCCATAGTAAATTGTATGTTAGGATGAGCGTTATTGAAGTGTTTTAGCATGCGGATTGCATGCTGTTTATTGTTACAGACAATAAACGTGTCATCAACATATCTGGAATATTCCGTCGTTTCGCTGATCGTCTGTTTAAGCACCATGTTTTCAAGATACCCATAAAAATATCTGCCAGAATTGGACCTAGTGGGCTTCCCATTGCTACGCCGTCGATCTGACGATATATGGTGTTATTAAACTGGAATTGAACGTCTGTTGTGCACATTAATAGTAGTTTTTTGAATTCCGGGGCTGGTAAAGGTAGGAGATCATAATTCTGACAAATTATATCAATAGTTTCAAGAAGTGGTATATTGGTGAACAAGGATGTTACATCAAAAGAAACCATGAACTTATCGGCAACATTCGTACGATTTAGTCTATCAGCAAACTGGAATGAATCTTTTAACGTATATGTTGCTAATCTTCGACGAACCGGTTCTAGTTTTTCTGCTAGCCAGCGTGCAACTTTGTGATACGGTGAGTTTATCATTGATAGGATAGGTCTAAGGGGAACGTCGTGCTTGTGAACTTTTGGTAAACCATACATATGAGGCAGACGTGACCCACGTGGTTTTAGATCATTATAAGTAGAATTACCAATCATTTTCCTTTTTAGAAGTTCTCTAAGCATGCCTTTGATTCGTTTTCTGTTGAATCAGTTAAATCTTTTTGGGATTTATCTACCTTGAATCTCAGTTGATCTCAAGGATTTGCTTCATCTTAGTGACATAATCAGCTGTATTCATTAGGACGACACCTGAACCTTTATCCGGTCGTAAAATCATCACTTCATTATTTGTTTATTTATAAATTTACGTGTACCTGCTAAAGCAGCTACATTGGCCGAACAGAAAGGAGGACATATCTCAGATTTTTTGAACATGTTCCAAAAGGCCTCAGAACAAGAGAAAGAAAGACTCTAAATAGTGCAATCACCAAACATCTTCTTGATACAGGACATCAGGTCGATACCCTACAATCATTCAGGTTGATTAGTAAGCAGCCAAACTCCAGTCTTCTGAAGTTTGCTGAAGCAGTTGCTATCAGGCGCCAAAAGCCTGATTTATGTGTTCATAAGGAGATGGTTGTTAATCTTTCCTTGCCTTGGTGATTAATATTCCTTCGTTATATCTTAATAATTTTTTTTCTTTTTATTTAAACTCTTTCTTGCATTTATTACACCATTGAGTTTTATTCCAACTATCTTATTTCATCAACTGAACTCTACTCATTTTATTCCTATCAAGGTTTATTTGTTTCTAACCGTTTGAACTGTTGTCACAAGGTTCTTTCATCAAATAAGGTATATATTTACAATATTCAATCTATTAAATTTATTTACACCCTTGCTATACTATATGAATATGTCTTTAATATAACTTCCAATCAAACTCTTTTATGTAAGTAATTTAAACCCATTAATTATGATTTTAAATATCACAGGTTGTAAGCAGCTGACGAGAACCAACGAAATAAAAATGAATTCATGCTATTCTGCTAGAATGTTTGTTCTTGCTCTTTTCAAAATGGTAAAGTGTACTATGTGTATGAAATTTCTCACATTTGTGTTGACTCAGTGAAATATTCTCCGTGTGAGTACGAGTGTACTAATTATAGTCAGCCTATTGTCTAATATTTTATTGTCTTTTATGATAGTTGTCTCAATTATCAAGATAATCCTTCTTCTTTTGTCTTTACAACGTAAACCTGATTTGTGATCATTTGTTTAGGAATTTAGTAGTAATGGTTTTCAGAGATAAATTAAATCAAAGTGAACTGTAAAACGTTCCTAGTGTGGTATGAGTTGCACATTGAGTTGTTATGACCATCAATACCTATGTTCCGATTTACCTCGACACAAACTATTTTTACATCATACTTGATAAGATTACAGTGGGATGGTGAAGATGTTTGTAGTCCTGGTAAATACGCGACCACCATATTCATTTAGGGCTGAAACATTCACATCTCCTTCAATCAGAGACACATTTCACCAATTAATCTTTATGTGTAAGGCGACCGAAATCAGTGATTGGATGAAAGACATCAGCATTTAGGAATTCATTTGTCATTAATATACTTTAACAAGCGAAATATGCATAAACAGGCATCTCATTCATCTTTAGGTACAATTCGAGATGCATCTTTGCCTGATGGTATGTCTGCTAACAATTGATAGTATGATACATCATTTAATGGATCATAAGAAGGATACATTTTGAATGTGATCTATTCACGTAATCGAGAAACTGTACTAACTTAATTTATCTTCACTGGTTAAATAAACATACTGCAGTTAATAACCTGAAAGTTATTCTATTATATACATATATATATGAATACACTTCTAATGTCTGTGATAGCTTCATATAGTGAAACGATAAAAGTTCAGGTTATCTGAAATATTTGGGCGTTGAATCCAATAGGTTGGTTAGTGCTAGATAATTGCATAGAAGTTCCACAGTCACAGATTATGTGCATTGTATACATCAATTCTGAAGGTGCGTCAATAAAGAACCAACCTATCAATTCATAATTGTCATCGAAATATTCTCCACATTGTCATTTAACGACTCACACTCATGATCCTCTTCTACAGTGACTGTGCACTAAATACTATTCGAAAATTACCTAATATTACATATCAACTATCTGTTTCGATAATTGTTTCCTACTTAATATATTCACTAGCAACGAGAAACGACAATGATATTACCCATCCTGAAACACATCTATATGACGAGATATAAAGAGAAAACACTCTCGGTCTTCTGCACGAATAACTGTTTATTTCAATTGTTTACTAATAATGAAGATGTTTCATTTTCGATTTTGAAACACCACCACAGATAAAATTACCACACACAAAAGCACACACTGACAATAATATGATAATGGATCAACCAGTACAAATACAATGTGGAAACACAATCTCGGTTATACTAATATTTATTCTGTTCTGTTTTGTGCTCTTCATTCAACCTATATTTTTTCTGTTTGTTCTTAGAAAGATGAATTACTACAGAAAATTGTGTTTGTGAAGTTAATCTGGTTACGCTGAATGAATAATGATCAGATGTGCGTTACAATGTTTGATTTGGTTTCTGGTGGTATTTTTCTTGTTGTCTTGACTTTCTTCGAATTAACCAGATTTGAAGAGAAGAATTGCTTGTTGTCCCAAGTAAAAATAGATGAAATGTTTTGTTTCATGCGTCACATAACTGCAATGAAGAAAGGGGATTGGAAAACCTGTTAGCAACATATAAGCAAATTTCAGAACAAGAAAATCTTACGAACTTCATTTGAATCCACCAATTCAGCACATGAAATTACACAGGATGCATAGAATTGCAAAGTCAGATTACAGATCCGTCAAAATATATAGTTTGAATTACTTGAGGATTGGATTGAGAAGTATAAGAAATCAAGATGTCACTGTTGATTAGTGCTTAGTGGTTTACATCATTTATCATTTTGATCTAACTGTCTGTCATTCAACTAAGTTTGATTTGTAATTGTTACTCTGAGGACCGTTTCACAATTCATGAATGAATTACTAAATCCAACACTGATGATGCTTTTGATTCCTAAATTCAGTCAAACTGACATCTGTGTTTTCATCGAACGTTTTGCAACTTCACTAACTCGACGTAGACTATCCCTGAATTAGACATTCTATTTAGCAACAGAGTCAATGACTGAACTAATGCAGATATAAAAGACATTAACATTGAACATGGAAGTATCTTCTGATTGATCAGACAGACATAATGTTCATTCAAAATCAGACTGTTCATCTATAGAGAGAAATCAAATGTTATATTAAGTTTCATGCCACTGAAAGGGATCTCTTCTTAGGTGTAGTTCAAATTGTTCTCTACCATCTACACTTTTATAATGCTTCTTATTTCTCAGTGATTTTGAGAATCATTTGATGAATTGAATCAAACTAACATAATCCTGTTAAAAGCTCGTAGTTGGTGATCCTTTCTCGTCCTCGAATGCATACGACGGAACTGGGAACCGTTTATTTTGGTGACTCAAGTACGTAGGTGAAGAAAAAATGCATTACATGAATGTGACAGAAAAAATAGTTAAATGAATACTGTCCAATTACATTTATACTATTGACTTCCAATAAAGTTACATAATTCCCTATACACTGTTACAATCTCCATATTATAACTTCAAATGATTTCTGTCTTGGCATAGACAGTCAGTGAATAACATTGATTACATATTAATAATGAATAAATATTTATGTCGAGTTACAAAATATTACTAACCTTCCGAAATTTCTCCCAACAATACAATGCCATGTAGGATTGTATTTCTTGTCAAATTCTTTCTTAATGAATGCTGCTATATCTTTTTCGATATTATATTTTTCTAAAGCTTGTGTAGCGCAATCAACAGCGTCTTGTTGCATATCTTCCGACATATCAGCATTTTTGATTACTGCTTTTTGTTCACCCATTATTATATTTTAAAAGATTTGTAATATGTAAGCGGATAAATTGATTAGCCGTTTACTATGCAACGTTAGTAATTTTTTTTTCAAATCAGACATTATTTATATCATTAAGTGTGTCATACGTTTGACCTTATTATAAATGCAATAAAGTAAGAAAATGAGAATTTAGTAACTTGGCTTCATAGAGAAAACATATATATGGAATATTTAATTTTCTACACCTATAATCAAATGACTGGTACAACAAAGTATATTGTGCATAAATTTGCACTTAGATAATTAATTGGGTGCATAAAATTAGACTAAATATGATTGCATAATTAAGTGTTACATAGTTTATAGACGTACAAATACTTTAGTAGCTTGGCTTCAAAGATAATAGATGTATGTATATGTATATATGGATATATGAACGTTCTAACACCTATTTCAATTGGCTCATACATAATCTTTATGCATATGTCTTATCAATGTGTCTTAAATCGCTCATTGTAATTACAACAATATCAATCATAGACATTATGATAAGAAAAGAAAGGTACAAATCTGTATTCAATGGCTTTTCCATATTAAAAGAATAAGATACACTTTCTTGACTATTCTAATAATGATGTATAGACTGACTCAAAATAATAGTAAGCAATTGCTTACGCTTAATAGTAAATTTTGTTCAAATTAAATAGATCTAGACAAACTGTTTTATTAAGTAGTGATCATAACTAATTGAGAGAGGTTCTCGTGAGAGACTGTGACTGGTGGAGTTTAACCACGACGGCAGTAATGTAATTATCACTTGTGGATTTTTCGGTATGATCCCCTATTCATACTATTAACCATCACTTCCGCATTCTCAGTAGTTATTCAACTACTGTTCGATTTAGAACTGTAACCATCTTCCTTATTCTTACAATAAACGTCAACTTTATTTATTCGAAAACATCACGTATATTAATCACTAGTTTAAAGATACCCATAGGGTACCATACCAAAGACTGTTTGAGTGCAATTTGTTTTTGATAATTTCATCACTAGATTATACAAAGATGAATTCATATTCATTGTATTACACTGGGAAAAATTACAATCAGTAACTGAATTAGTTGAATAGAATGCATCATATAAGAAATGTTATATCGCTTGTGAAAATAATAATGACAGTGATAGTATTTATGAAAAGGTCATGCGACTATTGTATATCGTCATAACGACATCGTCAGGATGTTGCTAATAAGAATTTTATGTTATTGAGAAAGGATTGTACAGGGTAGAGTTCCATCGAAACCCAGCTTACGATATGACAATTAAATCAGCATACTGTCTAACAGTAGGCCTCAATATACATAAAGGAAATACCAACATCTTCAAATACAACACAAAGAACACAAACTCAATCACACTCGATGAAGAATTTCTGGAATAGTTGGAAACGTTCACGTACATAATATGGTCAGCATCATCGATGAACAAGAAAGATCTGATGCAGACGTAAAGAAGAGGATTTACAAAGTAAGGACAGCATCCCCACAACTGACCAACATACAGAACTCCTCAAAACAACAGTCTGTAAGCCATCATCAAAATCAGAATCATTACAAATGTCAAGACAGTTTTATTGTATGGAGCAGAAACTTGCACAACTACCACAATCATCATTAAAATGTTGCAAGTATTTGCAAACCATTGTCTACATATGATACTCAATGTCCACTGACTGGATACCATCAACAACAGTCTACCGTGGGAGAGAACAAACCAACTTCCATATGAAGATGAAATTAGAAAAAGTCTGGAAATGGATAGGACATACATTGAAGAAATCATCAAACTGCATCACGAAACAAGCGCTATTTTCGAATGCTGAAGGTAAACGGAAAAGAGAAAGGTCAAAGAACATATTGTGTTGAGAATTGGAAGCAGACATGAAGAGGATGAATAGAAACTGGGGCCAACTGTGAATGATTGTCCAGGACAGAGTTTGATGGGTAATGCTTGTGGGCGACCTATGCTTCTCTATGAGGTGCAACAGGTGTAAGTCATTAAGTTATTGGAAACCACTAAATAATCCAGTGTAATACACACTAAGTTTGCACTAAGATGCATCGGTTTCGAAAAATAATGTCTACAGTTGTGAGTAACTATCTATCCACCCATTATATATGATTATAAATTGTATCAATGTGTCGGTCGGTATTCCTCATGTGTCTTATTTGGATTAATGAAGTACTTAATGGATATGAATATACAAACGAAGACAATAAGCTCCTTTGATAAAAACACTCTATTTACAAAGTACCTTTTAGGAAAACTACTGATATTTTATTTGACTGTATGTCATTGAATAAACTTATATTGCCATCTCCTGTTAAAACTCTCAAAGGTTTATTATTATTGACAGTGTAAAATTCACTTTTGAGGGTGAGCACTTTCGAAAAATCGATGGCGTAGCTATGGCCAGCCCTTGTGGATCATTGCTGGCTCTTGTGTTTATGGGATATGTTGAAAATCTAGCTGAATACTCAATTCAAAAGATGTTTCTGTATAAGCGGTGCGTTGACGACATCATAATCATAGGCGATAAACGTCGTGTGAACAGTTTGTTAAAAGAACTCAACACAAGTTAAAAACATATTTCTAATACACGCGAAGAAGAGAAGGATAATCAACTTTCTTTTCTAAACAATACTGATTAGTGGGAGAAATGTTGGTTCCATCAAACGTTCTGTACACAGAAAGCCTACATGGACAGGGTAATATCTTAATTTCCGTAGTCACTGCTCAACGCATTACAAACGTGGATTAATAAAGGGGTTATTCAATAGAATCAACGATATTTATGCTAGCGATACAACTGAAGTAGGAAAGAAGCTGCTGACTGAAAAGTTTGTGGGTCCTTTATTTTGTTGTCATTTAGACCGGACGATGTTTGTTGACGGGCTCTCCACTTTAGTGGCTTGAGTTCTGACTCCAAGCAGATCGTATGAATGTTTGTTATCATCTATCTTCGTATATAATCATCGACTTAAATCGCATTACTCAATAACGGAATTAATTAAGTCATATAACGAGAATGGACTTTTTAACGTATATTTTTTATGTAAAGCGAATGGAATAGAACAAAGCAAAACGACGCTCAGTGGAGATGGTGGGTAAGCTAACTCACATTTAACCAAACGTTAATCAATATTTATAGCTACACAAAAGTAAATTACAGACATTTGATGAATATAGGATAAGAAACGTACACACATATATGAGCTCATATAAAAACAGTCAAGATTGATAAGCGAATAATTAACAAGGTCAAAATGTGACTCAAGTAGAATCAATTCATCGGTCTGTCCGAAAGCGAGAATAAGATATATGGGCTTAACATAGTAACTGACACTACAAGTTAACGAATAATGGTTATTCGTTGAAGTTTATAAACCACTGGAAGGGCTGCAATACGATTAGACCTATGATGATTCTGGTACTCAAAAAGCGAGTTCACATTATGTTACAATTCAGAGGCGACTCAAATACTCTCATGTTGAAACGGAGACTTAAATTAGCCATCAACAGGAGATTTTATGCAGCTCAACTTGTCATTATTGAAAAGACAAGGTTTATGTTTCGCCAAAAACTCAAACAGCATGTAAGGGACTATGTCACATCCCATTGTGTCTATCAATTTACATGAATGTGCGGAAACACGCACATAGGGAGGAGCAATCGTGATATACAAGTAAGGGTGGCGGAACACATACCCAGATGGCTGCAAAAACAAATGAATTCCAATGGTTCAAATAAGATCACAGAATAGACAGACATCTTCCTCCATTGCGAAACATTTGGTTGAGACTGGTCATAAGGTTGACATGAAGTCAACATTTGTAGTTTTCTATAAAAGCCTTCAAAGGCCTACACTTAGGTTTATTGAAGCCTTGATTATACGTAAACTGAAACTTCGTTCATGAATTCAAAAGTAATTTGTTCTTGGCATTAATCTACCCTGTCAACACTGATTTGTCATCCAGACTGGTTATCACATTGTTTTTGTGTACTTAATTTTTCTTTGTTACGGCTTACCTTTAATTTGTCTAGTTGACCTTTTAGTTTCCATATAAAAATGTCGTAACAAGTATATATGTGGTCAGATTGTTCGAAGTATATTGCGCAAATATATCACATAGTTCTGATAACCTTCGTCTTCTCACTGTATTATCGAAATTTGGAGAAAGTAACTCGAATGATTTTTAATAAGTTCAGGAAAGACATTGTAGCTTACTAGTCGGTAACAGTGTAAATACTAAGTTTCAGTGTTATTTGTGGTTTCGCAACGTACGCTATAAAACTGAAAGTGATCTATGATTTTTACTTTATAGTGTAAATAACATCGCGTCTGCATGAATGTTGTAATCCCAAGTAAATGCTTTTCTATAAAAGTAGAACTAAACTACTTGATTTCTGATTCAGTAGATGATTTAACAACACCAAAAAAATAACCCTTTTCTCGGTGAAAATGATTGTTCTTAGTTATCAATTTCATAAACATTAAATTAGATGTGGCAATCATTGTTAAATGACATTCTCGTTTTTCATTTTCTAAATGCAATGTGAGCATCAGAAAAGGAGAAATGATTGGCAGTCCAATGCACAAGGTCGGACAGGGCATCTGATACTGACTATCCTGAAGAATAATACAACTCCGCCTATAGCTCTTATAGGGTTACTGTCAGTCACAAGTCCACACAAAGGATGAGGGTTGGGATTACAGTCGTCAGTTCCATCCTAAAGAAAACAACCTTACTACAAAAATTCAAACCAGATTGAACAAATTAAACCAATAAAACTCTGTCCTCCGAGTTGAAGGATCTTTATTCACAAGAATTATGACGCCTAACATTTTCCATAATTACGTTTAAACTATGAATCACTAGATAAATCAAGGTAGTGTCGATTGACTATTCTTCTAATTAGTATTGAAACGATTCATATTAAAATCCAGTACACGTCATCTTTTAATTGTTAACAATAACAGACAATTCTAAAACCATATAGGTGAATGATCATTACATATAACTTTAATGTCAAACCACCGAATTGATAATTCTCATCGTCTTGACACTGTTTTTTTCAATGTCTCTCCAGAATAAATTTGGATTGGAACATTAACAACCTGAACGTATTTTTCTTCTCACTGGGAAATATGATTTCAGTCGATTAAGTAGTAATGACAAACGAAACAGACTGTCGTAAGCAGAGACGTACGTTGGCTAGCGATGAAATCCCGGATGAGAGTTACGTTCTACGTGGGACTCGCTTGCTGGATGTACCTGCATCTCAGAGCTGACGTTCACTCCGAAACTTCAGTTGGAGGACTGAAACAACTAAAACAAGATGAAACAAACTGTTGTTTACCAAATATTATGGAATAACACAGTAGTTAACGTATTTCGAAGTCAGAATATGAAGAGTACTTTAGATTATTTGTAGATGGGATATTTATTATCGACGTAATTGAATGTTCGTTCTTCAGTCATTATGTTGTGT
Source organism: Schistosoma mattheei (assembly GCA_944470405.2). Classification (NCBI taxonomy): domain Eukaryota; kingdom Metazoa; phylum Platyhelminthes; class Trematoda; order Strigeidida; family Schistosomatidae; genus Schistosoma; species Schistosoma mattheei. The sequence continues at coordinate 78,784,362 of OX103947.1, forward strand.
GATACAAGCACATGCTATATATATATATATATATATATATATATATATATATATATATATATATATATATATATATATATATATGCTACATATATGTTATATATATGCTATATGTATGCTATCGCTTGTCCTCAATTACCCAACACTAATTCTCTTTAATGAGAATATTTCACTCTAAACCATTGAAGATGTAACACTATACAATGTTTAAAACTTATCAAAAATCTTATTGTGATAAACATCTATATTCTCAATTCATTGTTACATAAATATGTTGCTTATAATTCAAGCATTTCAGAAATACCCTTTGTTGTTTGTTGAATTTGATGAAACAAGAACTACTGATCATGACTAGATTTGTAACACTCATAATCTATTTTAGTTTAGTTTATTATTATTTTTTGTTTGTTTTACAAGCCTAAAAACAAATAAGAAAACAATAAATCAATTTGAAATAAGTTTACTCTGCCAAAATAACGGACGAAAGTAAATTTGTATAATGTTCGTGTGTGTGTATGTGTTGTTCACTGTAAACATCCTTAAGGAATTATTATTGTAAATTTCATTAATTGTAAAATAATCAAATACATTTTGTCATTCATATATTTACAAGAAGTGTTTTCATCAACAACAACAACAACAATAAAAAAATGCATATTTGTTTCCAAGCTTTTTTTATAGTTGATTATTGTTCAAGCTTACAGGAAACAATTTAAATATTCAAAAGTTATGGGGGGGGAATATTTTGTGTTTTATTTTGTTTTGTTTTTTTTTTTGTTTTATAAATTTCCGTTTCATCCATAGATCCGTTTTTTTTTTTTTAGATAAACTAGATAAAATGAAAATAAGAAATGATGTTATGAATTGAAGAATTTCCGTATGTTTCTTGATAGATAAATAACACGATATAAGAAGAAAAAAAAAGAAGAGTTGATCAATTATTCGTTAACTGTGAAGAATTTTGTTTAGATCTTTATGCTATTTATCATCATAAATCATCATGGGCAACATTAATGTTTACTACATGTTGAAGTGAACTTCTAGTTGAACAACAAGACTTAAATTAGTTTATTTTGCTATCGTTTTTTTTGTGACTGATCATCTTTATAGGTGATTACACTTTGTACAGTGGTAATAAATGATTGTTTATTATTACCCTGGTACTCAGCTGTTCTACTGTGGTGTAAAGCAGAGTAATTTGAAAATGTCAAGTGAATTAAGATTAATATGTAGTGATTCGAGTTCTTCTGAAGTACACCAACAAACATTGTGAATAATCTTTCGAATTTACCTGTATTGATTTGTAGATTTTTCAGCGACATTTAATATTGTAGTCTATTGTGTAATAAATATTGCAGTAATCAGTTTAGGTACTAGATTAGTAAGTCGAAATCTAGACACCTTTTGTGTTTTAAATTTAGTGAATTTAAGTAAGATCATATGGTCAACATATTTGCTTATGCAAATTTAGCTTTCCCTTCTAAGAAATTCCTACCCGTACTTACTTAATTACTTTTGTTGCTTCTCGTAGGTCGCCCACAAGCATTACCCATCAAACTCTGTCCTGGACAATCATTCACAGTTGGCCCCAGTTTCTATTCATCCTCTTCATGTCTGCTTCCAATTCTCAACATAATATGTTCCTTGACCTTTCTCTTTTCCGTTTACCTTCAGCATTCGAAAATAGCGCTTGTTTCGTGATGCAGTTTGATGATTTCTTCAATGTATGTCCTATCCAGTTCCAGACTCTTTTCCTAATTCGATGTTGATGATGTTCGGTCAGCGGATATTGAGTATCATATGTAGACAATTGTTCACAAATACTTGCAACATTTTGATGATGGTTGTTGTAGTTGTGCAAGTTTCTGCTCCATACAACAGAACTGTCTTGAAATTTGTATTGAAGATTCTGATTTTGATGATAGCTTGCGGACAGTTGTTTTGTGCTAACTCACATCGAAATACTGTATCAGTCCAAAATGTTATTAGTTTAATGAAAGTAGTTCACACAAAATTCTGGACCTTTTCTTTATATCTGTTGCCAATCATCAACTAAGCGTAACTGTTGTTTTAGGGATATTGACACCTATTGGTTACCTTATACGCTTGTTGCCCAATTTCACAGTCTGAGACATTATCACTGAATTATACATGCCACAACTAACATCCTGTAGGACTGAAGTATTTACAGTCAATTACTTAGTGATTACTGATAAGTGTTATGTTTATCTTATCTTTAGAGCTAATTGAATTCTGTCAAATAATTATCAATTTATTGTAAAGTAGTAACCTGATTATGTAGTATAAAAGAAATACTTCCATTACTTACTTGCTTACTTACACCTGTTACTCCTCGTGAAGGAGCATAGGCCAACCACCAGCATTCTCCATCCGACCCTGTCCTGGGAAATCCTTCCCAGCTCTTTCCAGTTGTTATTCATCCTTTCCATATCTGCTTCTATTTCCCGATGTAATGTGTTCTTTGGCTTTCGTATTTTCCGCTTCCCTTCAGGATTCCAAGTTGGGGTTTGTCTCGTGATGCAGTTTGACGATTTGCCTAGTGTATGTCATATCCATTTCCATCGTCTTTTCCTAATTTCTTCTTCATCTGAAAGCTGGTTTGTTCTCTCCCACAGAAGGCTGTTGCTGATGGTATCCGGCCAATGGATGTTGAGTATCTTGCGTAGACAGCTATTTAAAAATACTTGTACTTTCTTGATGATGGTTGTTGTAGTTCTCCAAGTTTCAGCTCCGTACAGTAGAACTGACTGCCTTGACGTTGGTATTGAAGATTCTCACTTTGATATTGGTTGAAAGTTGTTTTGAGTTCCATATGTTCTTCAATTGTAGGAATGCGGCCCTTGCTTTGCCAATCCTCGTCTCTACGTCTGCATCTGAACCTCCTTGTTCATCGATGATGTTTCCCAGGTATGTGAAGGATTGTACATCTTCCAGAGTTTCTCCATCAATAGTGATTGGGTTGGTGTTCCCTGTGTTGAATTTGAGGACCTTGGTTTTCCCCTTGTGTATGTTGAGACCTACTGATGCAGAGACTGCTGCTACACTGGCTGTATTTATCTGCATTTGTTCGTGTATATGCGATAGGAGGTCTAGGTGATCTGCGAAGTCCAAATCGTCTGATTGGTTCTTAGCTGTCCATTGTATGCCTTGTTTTCCCTCAGATGTCGAGGTCTTCATAATCCAGTCAACCAATAGAAGAAAGAGGAAGGGAGAGAGTAAACAGCCTTGTCTGACTCCTGTCCTTACTTGGAATGCATCTGTCAGCCGTCTTCCATGCACGACTTTGCACTGTAGTCCGTCGTATCCGTTCTGAATAATGTTGACAATCTCCTCAGGAACTCCGTAGTGTCCAAAAAGTTTCCACAATGTCCTCCGATCTACACTGTCAAATGCCTTTTCATAATCAATGTTTATGTACAGTGATGAGTTCCACTCAATTGATTGTTCAACGATGATCCACTTTCATTACAGTAGCTAAATGTTCTTTATTCGATACAAATATTACTAAACAATTTGAACTGAGAAAAGTTTGAGAATAGAAATTAATATGCAAAACGGTTGATCATTACGTAGGTATCGTTACCAAGTTTTGACTTGATAATTTCGAATAAATTGAGGATTGGATACGTTGTTATAAATAAATTAACATACTTTTAATATTCCAATGAGTAGAAAAATTAGATTATTTAACATTCCGTGACTCAGTGTAAGCCACTTCTTCAGAGAATATATAACCAAATCAGAATATCCTTGTTGTTCCGTTGTATTACTTAAACTTGGATTAATCCTGATTTGGTTATTTATTCTCTGAAGAAGTGGCTTACAGTGAGTCATGAAACGTCAGAAAACCTAATTTCTCCTACTCATTAGGTTGATGATTACGTTTATCTTGTCAACAGTTCTTAGTAAATTGAACTTTAAAAACTATTATTTTAAACATAATACTGTTAAATTATACCCCATTACGTTTTAATAATAATAAAATGCGATAAGTAAACGAAATATAAAATTTAATAAATTAGCTAGTCAGTATAGTAAGAATAAATGAATATAATCTTATGAACGTATTAAGTTAGATAAAACTGTGAACATATCAATCACTGAAAAAGTTCACACTGACAAGGAAGTCCTACTTCCTGCCTTCTCTTGGCAGAAGTTTTGTTCACGAAATTAAGAGAACAAAAAGCAAATGTCTGACGCTTTAATCATGTTGATGGACACAGAGGGTCCACCTAGGAGAGTTGGAATACCTTAATTCCAAACCAGTGATGCCCATGAGCTCCAGGATCCTGAAGGAAAAAATAGTGTATGAACTTATTGTTGGTCTCCGGCAATCATGGAACTAGATCTCTTAACGTTGCTCCACTACCTTGTGAATTAGACCTCTAGATCAAAGGCTCGAAGAGCGGCTCCCTAAGAAAACTACCTGCTTCGATTTGGGCTGCCGGGTAGTATAACATCCCTCATATAAATAATTCATAACTACTACTGGCCTTATTGTTATTGTATGGCGCATATGTATTTGGTGCCCCTTGCACCAATGTTAATGTGTTCAAATAAATAAATATACCTTGACTACAGATGACAGTTTAATTGTCGAGATTGTTTGTGAATACGATTAAATCACCTGTTAAATTTCATATCAGATCTAACTGATTCATGTTTTTTAAAATGTAATTTATTCTGTGAAAAATATTCGATAAACAGATAATCCGGTATCAACATTTTAGGCGATTTATATCGAGATAACAGTTTGCCTTTTGCGAACTGCGTTTACTTTAGATAATCTCAGTTAAAACGAGTGAACTCTTAAAATATTGATTTCAAAATAATGTAGGTCAGAAAAGCAGTACCATTTTGAGATGGTGGAGAAGATTTGTAGCTCAGGTGGATGATTTTGGTGAAGTTTTGTTCTCTGAGCTGGATGGTTTTGTCGTGGAGCTTTCATCGTTCCTCTCAACGACATCATCAGCACAAACTTCAGGTAGAAGTGAAGTGTCAGAATTTCTCCACATGTGGTTCACAGCTTGTCCTGTACACCTCACTGCTACCTGAAGTTGGTGCTGATGATATCGTTCAGAGGAACGATGAAAGCTCCACGACTAAACCAGCTCAGATAACAAAACTTCATCAAAATCATCCACCTGAGCTACAAATCTTCTCCACCATCTCATTATTAATATTTAAAAATTATAATAATAGTGTCGGTTAATTATATATTGTTTTAACTTAGTATATACTTTCTTATTTGTTTTTAATAAGATTTATAATTTTATCATGGAACAAATGTTGATTCAAGATTAGATTTGCCTAGTAAAACACCGTTTGATACATAAATACTGTCCTCAAATTGACCAATATTCTTTAGTTCAAATAAAATTGATTATATTTATAGAACTTAACATGTTGATACAAGTTAATGTAAACTAAAACTATTAAGTTGATTCTAAGATGTTATATTACAATTAACTGTTAATGAATAGTTTTCTCATGAAATAAGTTTTTAATTTTAATAGTTGAGATCATGAGTTAGTCGAAGCTAGACTACCATGGAAAACCTGGAAGCAATGGACGGTCATTTCGTCCTACTGTGAGACTCCATGGTGGTCGAGCATCAACTGACTCATGATCTCAACTATTAAAATTACTATAATATCTTCAAAAAGCCTCTTCTAATATTAAGTTCTCAGTTTTGGTTAGGCCCTTTTATTAACTTCTTTAACAGATAATGTTATTTGGATAGTAACACTTCGTCTATTTCTTTATACTGTTATGATCACTAGATCGTATGACGGTCTCTAGCTGAAATGTTGATTGCTTAAATATCGCTCAATAGGTCATTCTCATCCCCATGTATATATACACACGAAACCTATTATTAGCTTTTGCTTTACCTTGGTGTGTCTTTATTCAATTTTACCATAAATTGCCTCTGTATTTTCTCGCACACATATATTGGTCTCTCTGCTTTAAATTCGCTTGATGTGCTTATAGCTTTGTGATCTGTGCTATCCGCTAGTAAATTGTAGTCACCGCATCTCATTGCCTTCTGATTTGAAACACCGTTGAGATTTATAGTATAACGGTTATCAAGGTGATTGATTAGTAAAGCAAAGCCACTAAAGTGGTATTTATAAATATCTAGCATAAGTTATGTAAATAATGCACAACCATTTCAGTTAACTAGTTGTATCTCAGTTATTCATTTCAAAATGATCACAGTTTTATTTTATTATGCCGTATAACAATATTGTACAAAAAACAATAGTAAAACTTAGGTTAATTTTGTTTAATTAATGATATTGAATTGAGATTTTTGTTAAACGTTCGTATTGGTAAGCTGAGTGGCTGTAAAGACTAGTGTGAAGCCAAAACGTATAGAGTGAATAGAATGCAGATGGAGATGTAATATCATCTGTACTATTATTCCAGTAGTCATTCTGTGCAATAAATTGTCCAGTGTTGTAGGTGTGAACAGTGAAATTCACAATAACTAAACATTTTTTTTAATGTTTAATGCACATCCACGATCCCGCCACGCGAGATTCGAACCGGGCACCTATCAGTCTCGCTCACGAACGCTTAACCATTAGACCATTGAGCCGGCCGGCATCCAAAGGTTTTGTTGTCTAACTTCAACTAGTCCACGAAATTTAGCGACACATCCACCACTGTCTTCAGTAAGTTGATATCTCACAACAGACTCTGTTGAAATCCACTGATCACGGGTTCTCACTAGAACTAGCCCTGGTTCCAAAAGACCGTTGGGACTTTTTCCTCAGTATCATTTAAAATGAAATTCACAACTTGCTTATTTCTGATATTAACCATAAAGTAATAAATTTTCAGTTTCAATCCCACTGCATTAGTCACATGAGGTCACGCTTTCTGAAATAAAACAAATGTACCGAAAAATGTCTAATCAAAATAATAATAATAATACGAAGAATAAACTTAATTTATTAATCAACAGATTTAAGTTTATTCCCAAAAGATCTTAGAATCAAATTATTCCCCAAACAGATTTATTACAAAGTAAGGTTACATTGAGCTTAAAAGTGCAGAAATAAATTTATAAAAAATGACATTCTTTTACTTACTAATAATCAATAATAATTTAGATGTTATTCCATGTACCTAAATAAATGGTTGCTCTGGTTGTCAGAAGGGAAATGATTTTCTACAACAAAAAGCTGTTTAATCGAATAGTTTCATAATATCAGTATAGGGGTTGTGGAGATTGTTAAGTTTTTGGTTGAGATCATGAACCGATTGATGTTAGACCACCACGGTTAGACATTGACACCGCTGGATGCGGCTCAGTGGTCCAGTAGGTTAAGAGTTCGCGCGCGGGACTTGAAGTCCTGGGTTCGAGTCCCGTGAACGTGATCGTGGATGCGCACTGCTAAGAAGTCCCACAATAGGACGAAACGGCCGTCCAATGCTTCCAGGTCTTCAGTGATTGTCTAACATCAATCGGTTCATGATCTCAATCAAAAAGTTTCATAATATTTGAGCGCTAAGTTAATTTGAGACGTTAAAGAGGAAGAATGTATTTGTAAAATTTCAACCAATGAATTTGAAGTAAATCTAAGGCCATTTATATATATAACATATATAGGGAAATAATTTCACGGTTCCTAATCATAAAGTACGGATTTTATAAGGTGACAATTAGGGAATGAGGAAAACAGTACGTGTGTATATTTTAATTACGCAATTAATAGTAACATGAAAACTAAAATATTTAACTTTATCAATACGAAATCGTGGATATAGTATAAAATATGAATTTAATAGTTCCTAATACAGTCTAATTGAAGGGACCTAATACTTAGTTACTTCTTTGTTATCAAGGACTTATTTAGATGTGAAACTAACATCGACAGAGTCGTGTATGGTCTAGATTAAATCGATAAATCTTTAGTCAAATCTTAGCCAGGCATAAAACAGCTCTTGTAAATGGGTGGTTTACAGAGGAAATGCACTTGGGTAGGTTTTAAAAAGTCCAAACATTGTTGTTAGTTATATTTTGAGATTTAGGGTTTAGATTAGGAGGTTAGTGTTAGGGTTTCCATCCAGAGACTGATATTAGCCATAATGCAAACTGCTCTGGAGCCATATGGATAAAGGATTTTCAGGTCTAAAAAAGCTCACGACATGATATCTGATTAATTTGTTCATAAAGTATAATCTCTGTAGTTTAAGATTTATTTTACGACTCAGTATTTAAGGTTAAAATTTGGCGATGGTGTCGATTTATCTGTTATACATAATCTGAAGTGACAGAATCAGGCATTTGATACAGTTAACACCATCAGGTTTACACTATGGATGCAAAAATTATTTTTTTTACCATTAAAGACATTCTGAGCACTACGTCGAGGTATTTTACTGCTCATTACGTGTGCTACTCGCATTTTGCGTAAAGACCTGGAAGTCGCCTCGATTCTGATTGACTCTTCTCTATAACACACTTTTACCCGAAAGGCTGCGAATAGAAGATTGGGATTTAAAACGGTATGTATCAATAAAGGAACTAATGTTTTCTACAACCTCGAATTTTTCGATGAATTAAATCCGGCAATTTCGGTCATTTAAACAAATCTATTCGGTAGGTGTTGCACGTCAGAGCCTTATTGTCAGTACAAATTTTACTCTACGCATCTAAAGTTATCTGAAACAGTTTGTAACGAACATGTTAGTCCACAGCAGCCCTATATGCTGGATAAAAAGCAAAAATCTTAAACTGTAGAACTTGTACAAATTGTTTCAGCAACAGCTCACTATTGGAAAGAAATTAGGGAAAGACGATGGAAGTGGATAAGACATACATTGAGGAAATCATCAAAATGTTTTACTACTTCATCAATTGATCTGCCATCCTTACCTAGTACCCGTTTCCTATCAACCACATTACTTACTCAATGGTCTCAGGTTATATGAGCAATGTTTCGAAGACATCTATGATCAAATACTAGTAACCTACAAATATCCTCTACTCTTACCGGTCATGTCTCCCTGCCATAAAGTAGGACGGAACGAACTGTTTCACAATAAGCACGTCCTTTGGTTGATAGACGGATATCTCGCCTGCTCCACAAATGACGCAAGTTGGCAAAAGCTAGTCGAGCCTTCTGTATCCATACTGAGATTTCGTCACACACCAGACCACAAGGGCTGATGAGACTTCCATGATAAGTGAAGCGGTCGACACGCTCAACTACTTCATTCCCTATCATTAGTTTGGATGTCGATGCAACCCAATCCTGAAGCAACATTTTACATTCCGAGGGGGAGAATCGCATCCCGAACATGCTTGCATTGTTGTTTAGAGTGGTCAAAAGACTCTGCATTTTTTCAGCGTCTTCACCAAATAAAGCTATGTCATCAGCATATTCTAAGTCAACAAGTGAATCTCCCGGTAGAAGTTCAACCACTGGAAATTTAGATGAGGAAAGTGTTACCTCTAAAAGTACGTCGACCACAAAGTTGAACAAGAATGGGGAGAGTGGACAGCCCTGACGAACACCACTTGAAGTAATCAATTCTGATGACAGTTCGCCATAAGCTCTCACTCTACCAGTTGTGTTCGAGTAGAGAGCCTTTATAAGGTTAATGTACTTCTTTGGTACTCCTTTCAGTGACAAACACTGCCAAAGAACCTTACGATCGACAGAGTCGAATGCTGCTTTAAGGTCGAGAAATACTACTATTGTGTGGCGTCTGAATATGTGTTTATGTTCTAGGATCTGACGTAGTGTGAATATGTGGTCTATACAACTACGTCCAGGTCGAAAACCAGCCTAGTTTTCTCTAGTTTACTCTTCACAACCTTTAGTTAAGCATCGAAATATTGTTGAAGTTAATATTTTAGACACTATATTAATCAAACGAATTCCTCTAGTTGACAATCTCCATTATGTATATTGTATAAATTCACAACAATTCATTTTATACATAAAAAATATTTTAATAATGATTAAAAATGATAAATAAATAAATAAATTACTTAATTGATTTTATTGATTTTTATTCGAATAAATCATTAAAAAAAATAATTAAGTAAATTGCATAAAGTTTCTAAATTTATTTATTTAATTATTAATTCAATTAAATAGTGAAATTATTTGATTCAATGTTCAATTTTATTTTTACAATGAATGTGAATACGTATAAATAAGTTTGTTTTATTTAATTAATTAATTTGAGAATATCATTAAGTAAATCAAACATACATTTCATATCAATATCAAATCTCATTAATGTGACATCATATATGATTAATAAATAAATACTTATTAGTTGAAATCATGAATCAATTGAAGCTAGACCACCATGGAAAACCTGAAGGAATTGGATGGTTGTTTCGTCCTATTGTGGTACTCCTCAGCAGTGTGTATCCACGATCACACCTCGAGAGATTCGAGTCCAGGATTTATTGGTTTCGTGCGTGAACGCTTAACCTTTAGATCAGTGAGCCGACCGGCATCTAACGGTGTTAATATCTAATTTCGATTAACCCACGAAATTGACTGACACATCCACCATTGTCTTTAGTGAGTTACTATCACACAACAGATAGTGATAGGTTCTGGTTTCGAATTTCACGAGGTGGGATCGTGGATAAGCACTGTTGAGGAGTACCACGATAGGACGAAATGGCCGTACAGTGCTTCCAGGTTTTCCATGGTGATCTAGCTTCAATTAACTCATGATCTCAACTAATAAAATTACTATAAGATCCACAAAACGCTTTCTGATAATAGTGATATTATACAATTTTTAATGTTATTTTTTTTACATTAGAGTGATCCTTTTTAAAACTGAGCAATAGTATTTATGTTACACTTTCAATACATTAATTTTACTAATTGATAGATAATTCCCATCTAAACATTAAAAATACGAAGTTCAGCGAAGGGGAATCTCTTTTCAACGAATTTATTATCAGGCTGTACAGTCATAAATCTATGACAGTGTTTTTTGTTAAAGTACTACTTCCGTGAGGAAATGTGAACAAAGAATAACTAAGATGATGTAATAGGAAGTTTATAATACTAAATTACGTACTGTGAATAATAATACTTTCATTTTGTCCTTTTCACTTATGTTTATTTCTGTAATCTATTCCATTGTTATCATTGACTCATAAACTGCCTTGATTGATTTGACAATTTCGTACATCCGTATAAATATTGCTGTGTATTAGAGTAAAGCCTGATGAGGATCTAATCGAAAATAATACTGTTCCCTTATATATGTTGTTCTAAAATGTTTTTGTTACAAAAATTAAAGGTCATAGAGGTGTGAAAATAAATGAATAATGTCATGAGCATTTACGAATAAAATAAATGAGAATATGAGATATAAGTAAAGGGGGGAATACAATAATAATAATAATAACAGTAAAAATTAAGGCCAAGGTAACGATAAAGATACGATGTACTTCTTTTGTACTCATAGTTCTGGCCTGAGCTCATGGATGGTAAGAGCAGAAGCTACTTTTATTAGTTGAATATGAATAAATCTAGGTAGATTTAGACGAATCGTATATACAACCTTAAAATCAAACTGTGGATCAATAGAATTGTTGTAATGTGTGAGCCTGCAGGTTTTGGTAAGCAGCGTTTTATCGATCGATCACAGTAACACGGAAAACACGTATGGACGACCTAGTGCCCTGATTGACCCTGCTTCCCTGTCTAGCCCAGTCAGTTGAGCCCAGAACACAAGTCACAACCTCTGAGATATGAATCATTGTATTTCAGACATGCTCTATTTATATACCAAACAAACAAACCACATTGTACCATAAAAATAGTAAACAACATTTACACAATATGTAACGAATGAATCAAATAATAGCCAATAGGGAATGTACATTTAAAGTCCAAGGCCACCATAGACTTAACATGACAATGATTGGCATATTATTCTGCATCCATAACAAGAATGATTACAGTCGAATTGATGTTCAAGTATAGAACTGTTAACTGCCTTTCTCTCACCCTTGTAGAATCACACTTGGACGTGTTCCAGTGTTCGAGTCGAAAGCGAGCACTGATTAACAATAAGAGACAATAATTTATTTTATATGATCACATGAGTTTTAGAGAATGATAAAAATTCTGTTCAAATATAAAATTTCATTAACTGTATATTGTACATTTACTTCAAAATGTTGTTCTACCTGAAATACATGTTCTTTAACAAACCTTCAAGTATGAAATATAAGCTTTTAAAAATCGAAAGTATATTTTCATGAGTCAATTGAAGCTAGACCACCGCGGGAAATTTGGAAGTATTGGATGACCATTTTGTCCTGATAGGTTCTGGCTTCGAATCTCGCGGGGCGAGGTTGTGGATGCTCACTTCTGAGGAGTACTACAATAGGACGAAACGGCCATCTAGTGCTTCCAGGCTTTCCATGGTCATCTGGCTTTAATTGACTGATGACTTCAACTATAAAATTACGAATATCTTCACAAAACCCCTTCTGATAAGAAAGTATGTTTCATAAAATTTTTCTTACCCTTTTAGTAAGCAGAATAACATGAATTTGTTTTATTTTGCGATTCGTTATTAGCTGCTGATAAATGAAACATTAAGACCCGTTTTACATACTTTATATCATAATATTACTTTATTAGAACAGTTTTTTTATTAATAAAGATTCATAAAGGAAGTAATAATTATGTTAGAACTACATCAGGTTTTTATATTATTGTTTTAGCTATGTTATCCTCAAAACGAATCAAATAATGTCATCAAGGAAACATAATTATTAATCTTCATTTACTATGATGATTTTATTCATGAATATTCGTTACGCAATTCTTCTTTTCATAATAATGCTCACTTTTTTCTTGTCTTTACTCAGTCAATTTTAAGTTAATAGTTCTCATAATATCTAATCTATTTTGGAGGTTAATTCACTTGATATTTGTTTTATTTGTATCTTCCTATTGTTATTCAGGACTGAAATTGATCAGTCTCTTATTGGCATATGTATATACTATGCGTATTGCCTCGATATTTGCCTTAATTTGCAAGCATTATAAACAAAGATAGATAGTGGTTAGTAGTGGAATCCAGGATGCGTGTTTCGTCCTATTTGGGACTGGTTAGCTAGATATAATTACATCTCGAACTCGGTACTGTAAGCTTTAAATACCATCGTAAGCTAAGTGGATAACGTGATGGCATTTGAAGCGAATGGTATTGAGTTTGAATAGCAGGGTGAACATCAACTCTGAGATGCAGGTATATCTAGCGTCTTAAATTCCACTACTAGCCACTATCCATCTCTACATATAAGTTACATAATTTCTCATTCAGTTAAACCTTATAAGAATCTTGTTGTCATCACATAACCATAATTAAATTTTTCTTAAGTACACCATGTTAAGTGTAGATTATATTGTGTCTTTATGATCATTAAAACTTATAATGTTAAATATAAGATCTATGGCACCAAAATTATAAAAGAGAGAAAATAACATGCAATTGAATATCATATAGAATCGTGTTTTTGTTTTGTTTTGTTTTGTTTTCGTCGAAAAAATCAACTTTCATGTATAATAATAAAAAATGTAACAAACTAATGAATATTATGATTGGCCTACATATAAGAAAAGACAGTTTTTATTTCTTTTTCTTTTTCTTTTCTTTTTAATTTCATTGAAAGTATATAAACAAGTCTATAAACAATAATACATTGTTTCATTTTGTAGAAAAAACAAAAACAAAAAGAAACCAAACATTGAGCAAGTCATAAAAAAAGTCCCCAAAAAAAAGAAAAAAAAAGAAGAAAGAACTAGTGATCATTTTTTATTTTGTTCCTTTTTTTGTTTTTCTTTTTGTCTGTCGTAAAATACAAAATATTATTAACATTTAAATAATTAAAGTAATACATGATACATTAATGTTTATGACCGAATTGTCTATGTTGACTATATTTAATTTTGTATTGTACTTTTAAACAATTCAATAATCAGAAGGGGTTTTGTGGAGATTTTAGAAATTTCACTGGTTTAAATCATTAGTCAATTGAAGCTAGACCACCAAGGAAAACCTGGTAGCAATGGACGGCCGTTTCATCCTAGTATGAGACTCCTCAGCAGAGCGCATCCAGTGCTTCCAGGTTTTCCATAGTGGTCTAGCTTTAATTGACTCATGATTTCAATCAATGAAATTTCTAAAATCTCCACAAAACCCCTTTTGATAATAATCATCTGCTCACTAGTGACTGACTTCAAGAGATACTCTTGGAGTTCAAGTGAGAAGCCGTTAAATAAAATACAATAAAATTGTTAATGTTGATATGACTCACATAAAATGTTAACTTGAATCTGCGTATATGTCAAGTGAAATTCAAGATCATGATCAGAATAAATATGAGTCAGATAGGGTCAGAGAAATAATAGTGCAATTACAATTCGGTCAAATGTTTAGTAGAAGGCTATATTGTGTGAAAAATTAGTAAGACGTAATAAGGAGGGATAAATGCGAAGTGAATGAATCATGTATAGGGGAGATTAATAATGATGTTTAACCATTAGTAATAATAATAATAATAATACAAAGATTTGTGAATAAAGAGAACAAAGACAATTACAATTGACTACGAAAGGTCGTAGTCAAATTAGGTCATTCAATAGCTAAGATTACTATTGATTAATTGGCCTTGATGTTGGCCAGGGTTGGATGAGGGGTTGAAGATATTTTTTCTATACGCACAGCTCCGATTTCTTCATCCGGATGGCTACTGCTTCAGCCGCTTGAAGGACTTTAAGTCTGATAAGCTTTGACAAAAATTACTGACCTTATAAATAATTGAAAAAAGATTGGTTTATACTGGCACTATGACCAATTTGTGCTAAATGGGCCATTATCGAGCTGTTTATTTACTTCATCAAACCTTTGTTTACCCACGCTGGGAGGTGTTCACGAGCACGAAAATGTAAATTCCTAGAACTTCGACCAAAATAACTCGCTCCACAGGAGAGTCGAACTGATAAATACAAAATGAGGTGGTCATTCTAGGTAATTAATCTTTTAGCCTGTGTCACCATTGGGCGCGTAGAAAACATTAGTCGTAGTTCTCCGGCGTTGAAAGATTTTTATATTGTCCTGCGTAATCTCTGAGTTAATATTTTACTAGCCGAATCCCCCTACGCATTATAGATGCATGAACAGGGATTTTTTTCTTCACCATTTGCATTCCGCCTATTTTCACCTTCGTGACCATATATTTAATTATAAGCTTTCTAGGGCAACCGTTCTCCCTGAGAGTATTATGCAAGGCGTTAAGCTCATCTTCAAATATATCAGCAGAACACATAGTGCGTACACGGTAACTAAGGTTTTTGATCAAGTTTCGTTTGTACTGTAGAGGTACAAAGCTAAGGAAATGCGTATACTGCCCAGTCCATGTACTTTTTCTGTTTAAGTTCCTTTTTAACGATCCATCCGCTCTCTTAGTTAAGAGAACGTCCAAAAGGGCTATTCGGCCATCACTTTCTTCTTCATATGTAAACTGAATGGCTGGACGTACTTCATTAAATCACCTACGAAACTCTTGCTGTGACGTATTATCTTTACAGAGGATGAACGTGTCATCCATATATCTACAGTAAAATGTGAAGTTTTGAATAATCTTTTTTAATGGACCATTTTCTGGTTTGGCTAGAAAAACATCAGCTAGTATAGGGCCCAGTGGTGAACCCATTGCAACATCATCTGTTTGTCTATATATTTCACCGTTGAACTTGAAATTCACATGCATGGTGCATTTGAGTAATAACTCTTTCACGACATTAATAGGAATAGTAGTTTCAATTTTATTTTCATTCAGTTGTTCACCTATGTATTCCACAGTCTCTATGAGTGGGACGTTTGTGAACAACGATGTTACATCCAATGACATCATCTTTAATCCCAACGTATTTGCACTTTTGATTTTGTCAACAAATTGGAATACATCCTTAACGCTATGTTTTACAAGCTTTTCATGGGGAGGTTTCAAAACGGTTACCAACCATTTAGCTGTAGTATGGTAAGAGGAGTTATTCACATCTAGGGTAGGTCTCAATGGAATTCCCGGTTTGTGTACCTTTGGCAATCCATAAAATCTCGGCAGATAGGTCCCTACTAGTTTAATCATTTCATATAAACCCGACGAGGTAGTCTGTTGGTCCCTGAGCTTCTTCAAAGATCTTAAATTTATGTTCGTACTTACTAAATATTCTGAACTAATACCTTCATGAAAATGTGAAGTATCAGAAACTGAAGCTGAGTGCAATACACTATTCGTAGGTTAATCATGACGAAAATCATATTTTAACAATAGACATATTTCTAAATAGATAATTGGAAAAATGTCCAACTAAGAAAACGTCTTCAAATGTATGCTATTGTCAAAAGATTAAAGTAAATAGAGCAAGTCGATCTGAAATTGCATAATATACAGTTAAAACTTAAATCTTCATTTAATTTATCATGATTTAAAATATGCTGTCATTGTTACTTTGACTAAATTTTGATCAGTCTTAGTTGTCATTTGTGCATTCTGTACAGATTGCCTCGGTATAACCGTTATGCTACAAGTTTATGTAAAATAGATGGAATATGGTTAGAAGCAGAGTGCAGGGCCCTCGTTTCGTCCTATATGACCAACTAGTCTAAGTAGGTAAGTGCTTAGGGCAATAGATTTTGAAGCGATATGCACTGGATTCGAACTTTGGAGTAGACATCACCACTGGATTTAGGCACAATCATCTGAAGTAACCTACATAAGATAAAGTGCTCATCCTGGATTTCACTTCTAGCTACATTCAATCTATTGTACATGGACATGATTCACTGTTATTGCAATAGGGTTTCAATTAATAAGAACAAAGAATAAGACCTGAAATTAATTCAGTCAACAAATCATTTGATTTTCTTCAAAAAAAGCAAATGACATCCAGTTTTGAAGACAATTAAACAAAGTAGACTGAAATAAAACAGAATGTTGTTAAGCTTTTTATAAAGATTTGAATGTACGTTATGACTTTTTAAAAAAACCCATCTGATTCCCTTGTTCAGCTCGAACATAACAAGAGCAAGGACTTTTCCAAAATAAGCTGACTCTAATCAACATGAATGTATCTCATCAACTCCAAACAGTCAGAAATTACAAAAATGAAGTATGATAAGGAAAATTATATTTAACATAATTCAGTTATTGAAGTTAAGATAGATGTTCAGAATTGAAACAGTCAGTGAAAGAATATTTTTCACTGAGTTAAGACTGTCTTTAAAATTCAAAACTATTCAAACTACTTAATTAATCAGCATTTTGATAACTAACTGCTATTCAGATAATTTCATCCGAAAATTTCTGTTGAAAGGTAAAATAGGACAAGATCTGAGATGATCATTAAAAGACCTTCTATCTAAACTTCTGTCCTAAAGAGGACGTATGGGGTGACATTCTAACACGATGACTCAAAAGATCTGTTGAAAGGACGCTTCGCGCCTCAAAGTTATAGGCACTTTGCTCAACGAAACCAGTACTTACACAACAAATCAAGGTTAGGTTACTGTTGATGGGCTCCTCCATATGTGTATACCAATTCAACCGCTCCCGTAGTGCTAGTTACGTAGGCCGTACTCAGAGGGCTTTATTCTTGCGTGTTCGTGAACATGTACCAGCGTGGTTCGGAAAAACAAATCACTAAATCGATTAACAGTACCATTCTTTCTCACTTGGTAGACAGTGAATATCATATCAAAATAGATGAAGCCTTCTCTGTTTAACATCAAGTTCCGAAGAATTTAACTAATGGAGCTAGATTACAGCTACTCTGCATAACTGTAGCCATCTGGATCAACTTCAGAAAATCAAACTTATGTATACAGAAGTGGTATATTTAGCCTCTATGTTTACCTTGACCTACGACTGGATCACCTGATACCTAAACTGAATATTATAAACCTCTTATTCCCTCCCAATTCCTTCTGTGTTTACATCTTTCTTAATCTGAACACTCATCTTTCCCGGTTCACATGAATTATTTTTTACCGTAATTACCTAGATAACACACCTCTTATTACATATTATATTCACACAACGATATTATTACTGTTATTATTATAACCTCGATTAAAGAGGTGCAATTCTCATACTACGCATTTTATTTATACGATTTTTTACTTTATTATGTTACTATTATATTCATTATAACTTGCTACTTTACACCAAATCATTCTGATTTTTATTAAATGACCTTTCTAGTTTATAAGTAACACAATTTTGAATGATATATGTCATGACAGATGAAAACGTTCACCATTTTTAAAACAGAACATTGTCAAATTCATTAATGAGATCATGAATTGATTAACGTTTGATCACCATTGAAAACCAGGAAGCATTGGATGATCGTCTCGTCCTAGTATGGAACTTCTCAGAAGTGTGCATCCACGATCACTCACGTGGGACTCAAAGTCAGGATCTTCGGTTTCGCGCGTGAACACTTAATCTATATACCACTGAGTCAGGAGCCGTCGATGTTGATGTTGAATTTCAATCATTCCGTAATGAGAGGCTTTGGGTAAATAAATAACAATAGGACTGGCAAAAAATAGGGATAACATCCTTCGATTTCAATAATTTTCCTCAAAAATAATAAACACATTGTTTCTTAGAATAGAGTAATTAAAATCGAACATTTAATGAACATTTCAATTAATTAGGTTTAAGTTGATGATTGACTCAGGAAAGGTAATCAAAGAAAGTGAAATAATAGGTTTATTGTAATGAAACATTAAATAGGAAAATTATATTTGTAAAATATCAGTGAATGAATTTTAAAGTAAATCCAACGTTTCGTCTGGTAATCTGGTCCAAGTTTTTTCAAGGAAATATAATCAAAACATCAAAATTATCGAATATAAATAAGTACATGGGTCTCCGGTTCTCTGTGTACTGAATAAGTCATCCAATCGTCATTAACAATGTTTAAAGTAGGTATTTGCATAAGTGTGTAAGAGACATGTAGTGTGAAACGAAAAGTGTTACGATAACAGATTGCGTATATATGTAAATTGTGTGAGAAGAAATTTCATTCACTATAAATTGTCTCTGATCGGTGAATATTAACAAAAAATATACATATGCACACAATTTGTCGCCTTAACACTTTTCGTTTCACACTACATGTCTCTTACACGCTTATGCAAATACCTACTTTAAACATTGTTAACGATGATTGGACGACTTATTCAGTATACAGTGAACCGGAGAACCATGTACTGATTTATATTCGACAACTTCGATGTTTGATTATATTTCCTTGAAAAAGCTTGGGCCAGATTACTAGGCGAAACGTTAAATTTACTTCAAATTTGTTCTCTGAGATTTTACAAATACATTCCTCCACTTTAATGTCTCACATCAACTCGGTGCCCAAATACTGTGAAACTATTCGAGCAAATTTAGACGAAAGTATGCTTTTGTGTTCATCAATATTCAGATTAATCAACTGATAGAAATAAATGAAAGTAATCGTTAATGCTAAGTGATAGCTTTAATGGGAAAAAAATGCAATGACTTAAGGTTTACTTAACAGTTACTAGCTGGCATAGAATAGTCAATAATATCTCACCATTCCTATTAATATTATTTAATATTCTTCAAATTTAAATGGAATTTCTTATATATCATTGTGTAATCTCATAGAATTATCAAAGAAAATATACATTATGTATAACTACCAAGTTTCTGGTCTACTTTGTTTAAACCAACATATTTGTCCTAAAACGTTAGGAATCAAGACCCAGACCTACTCAATAACTTCTATTCTTAAATATGTTGCTAAATAAAAGCTGCACAATTTTTTATCTTATTCAATAAATGATAAACAATTTTTTATTACGTAATCATTCACTTACAATAAACACAAAAATCAACATCTTGTCAAATGAATAAAAATAACTCAGTGATTCATGATAATAATGTGTGATCTCCATGTGTTTCATACCATTAATTTGTTATTGTACATATTTCTTATTATCACAGAGTTTGACAATTTTCAAGCGCTCGCACTCTAGACTGATAGGTCTTCGGTTCGAATCTTTCAAGGCAGGATGGCGGATGCGCGCTGCTGAGGAGTCCCATACTAAGACGAAACGACCACCCAGTGTTTCCAGGTTTTCCATGGCGGTCTAGCTTCAATTGACTCATGAATTCGACTATCAATCTTTTTTCTGTTTATATTATTATCTCTTTTTCCCATACATTAATTCATTTCTTCTGAAATAATATCAAGTATTCAAAAGAATCTTGTAGATGATGGAAAAAATTTGTAGTTCACGTGGATGATTTTAGTTTCAGTTTCAGTTTGGAAAGGAGAGGAGGCTTGATGGCCTGTGTTAGTCCTGGCAATGGTGGTCTCTCAGTTGATTCAACTTTCTTTTGAAAGAGTTGACGGATGGAGCCTCAACCACGTGCTGAAGTAATGAATTCCACTCGTTGATGATTCGATGGGAAAGTCGATTGTCAGCTGGTTAGTAATTTGTTCTGGGCTTGTGAACTTTTTTGGAGTGTCCTCGTAAATTCTGTTTTGGAAGACCAGAAAAATGAGGGCATATCAGGTGCAAATTTATAACTAAGCAATTTGAAAACTGTAATCAAGTCGCCTCTAGTTCTACGATATGACAAGGGGCGTTTTGTTCTCTGAACTGGGTGGTTTGGTCGTGGAAGTTTCATCATTCTTCTGAATGATACCATCCAGCTCATTGAACAGAACTTCCATAAAATTAAAAAGAACCGATTGATGAAGTATATGTATTCTTCATATTGTGACGCATATGTTTTGTTTATATCTCTTTTTCTGATTAATATTTATTATTTTTACTTACATTGATGTTGTATGTACTACCATTAATGATTTTAAGTACGTTAGTTTGATTAATTAAAATTCATGAAGATTGATATTTGTCAATAAAATTATACACTTCTAAAATCTACTGAAGCCATAACAACAGTAGTAAATCCTTCCTAACCATGATGAGATATCAATCACGTAATTCTTTTGCTTGTTTCATTTGTATCATATCAATTTTATTCAAATTCCTAATTTAATTATTAACTAATTGATTTCCATTCATGTTATATTTAACGATCATTAACCTTATTTCAACTACTTTATTACATAATCAACTAATTTTTTGATTCTATGATCTTTTGTTATTATTTTCGATGATCTAGAATCTTCTCTCTCATGCTGCATTGACCTTTGATACTTTTAAAACTTCATCGATTATCCTTATTTGGATCATCTTTCCCTACGAGGATGCATACTAATAACTAACCAATTATTATTATATGTATAATAAATTTATGACAATTTTGATTATAAATTGTGGATAGTTAACAAGAACTCAACAGAAAAAGTAACTCATGTTATTCGCCGCAAATCTTAGTTTTCACTCTCTCAAATAATTTGTATTTCATGACTATGTATTTTTCACGAATTATTTCACTTAGAATTAAAATGTTAATCATAGAAAGCAATCAAATTCCAACAAATATATTTAACTAATACTTTTGTGGTCTATTTTGATAAATTGAAATGATCGGAATGACGATTTGTAAAGATCATAGTAAATTTAATTGTTGAATTAATGAGTTGATTTAACTAGACTATCATTAAAAACCTGGAAGCACTGGATAAAGGGTTGTACAAAATCATGGATCGATTGAAGTTAGACATTAACATCGACGGCTCCTAACTCAGTCGTATATAGATTAAGTTTTCACGAGTGAGACCGAAGGTCCTGACTTTGATTTCCATGTGAGTGATCGTGGATGCACACTCCTGAGAAGTTCCATATTACGACGAAACGATCATCCAGTGCTTCCTGATTTTCAATGGTTGTCTAACATTAATCCATTTATGGTCTCAGTCAAAACGCAACGATCTCCACAAACCTAAACTGATAATTTTTCGTATGCTCACTAGTGACTAGCTTTGAGATGAATCTCCTATAGTTCCAGTGAGAAGCCATGACCAATGGTGTTCAACCGTGTATGGTATGTGGCAGTTACTTAATGATGGCAATGGAGGACGGTCGAGCAATATCATGGATTGGTTGATGTCAAACATTCACACAGTTGGATGTCGGCCGACTTAGTGACCTAGAGATTAAACGTTCACTTGCGAGAGCAAAGGTCCTGATTTTGACTTTCACATAAGGGATCGTGGATGCACACTTGTTGATAAAACAGTCATCCTGTGCTTCCAGATTTCAATGATAATTTAGCTTAGATTGACTCGTAAATTCAACCATTAGAAAAATGTAATAAATTAACATTCGAAAAGATTTAGAGTTTCTAGTGTCTAGTAGATGAAATAGTTAATTTAATTTAGTTTTCAGATTATTAAAAAAAATTGAAAATTGAAATCTTTCAAATGTACAAATGAATAATAATTTTTTTGTTTTAATAGCACATTCATTAACCTAATATAGGTTCGCAAATTCATTTTTATTATAGTTATCGGTTTAACAACTATGCCTGGGACCTTTCTGGGGCTACTGGCTGTTCCAAGCCCAGATAAAGGAGGAGGGTTGGGCATGGGGTTAGCGATCCTATCCTGTAGAAAACTAACTCGCTAAAAAGCGCTAAAAAACGCTATTGGTTCAACATTAGATTTATTAGTGGATTGATAAAAAATTAAAGTGTTTACAATTTAAGT
Organism: Schistosoma mattheei; assembly: GCA_944470405.2. Taxonomy (NCBI): domain Eukaryota; kingdom Metazoa; phylum Platyhelminthes; class Trematoda; order Strigeidida; family Schistosomatidae; genus Schistosoma; species Schistosoma mattheei. The sequence continues at coordinate 78,807,131 of OX103947.1, forward strand.
ACTTGTATATTACGTAATTAATATAATTGAAAAATAATGTTTATTTTTGTAATTCCAATAGATAAGCTCATGAGTCAATTGAATTTAAACCACCATGGAAATCCTAGAAGCACTAGACGGTCGTTTCGTCCTAGGACGGGACTCCTCAACAATGCGCATCCACGGTCCCGCCACTAGAGATTCGAACCCTCGATGTATCAATCTCTCACGCGGCCGCTTAACCACAAGGCCACTGAGCTGGCCGGCATCCAACAGTGTTAGTGTCTAACTTCAAATTGAGCGACTCATCCACCATTGTCATCAGTGTGTTACTATCTCATAACTGACCCGGTTTATTTTTGTTTTAGTAATTGTTGTAAAATAAAGAAGAATATGGAGGTTTAAAGATAAGTATTGTAATACTATGGTATTAATAATAATTATTTTTTTTATATTTCCTATACAATCAAGAGTGTTTAATGTGAAACGAGGTGGAGAAATTTAGAGATGAATGGGTTTTTTTGTAAGAAAACAGTCAATATATGAAATATGATGGTTTATGTTCAAAGATATGTTGATAAACATTTGCATAATTCAAAGTGGTAGAACTGATGTAGGTAAAATAGTAAAAGATCAAAGTTGATAATATAGGTCAGTGAAGAAAATGTTGGAAAAGAATAAGATGTGAATATCTTAGCGTTTTTCAGTTTTCAACTCGCTTCTTCTTAAATTATGTTCGAATCACTGATTTGGAAGAAATTTTTTTTATTATTTTGATGAAGTTTTATTCTTTGACCTGGATGGTTTGGTTGTGGAGTTTTCATCGTTCTTCTGAACGATATCATCGGAACTAAGTTCAGATAGAACTATAAATCTTTTCCACCATTTAGAAGAAACCTCTAAAAAATATAATCAATATTTTGTTCTATTTGGGCTATTTTTGTTCATTTTAACTAGTATAAGTGACATGTTAATTTCTTTGATTATACATTTAATAAGGGGCTTCATTAATTATGTAGTGATATTTTTACTGCTATTATTTAGTTAATTAGTTTTTATATACAAAGTAAAGCCTTCAGCCTCTTCCGATTTATTTATCTATTTTAACTGTTGTAACGCGAGCGTGAGACTGCAGGTTTTGATAAGCAGCGTATTTATCGATCGCCTCTGTGACAGTGGACACGTAAACACGGACGGACGACCTAGAGCCCTGATTGGTCCCGCTTCGCAGTCTGTCCTAGCCAGTTGAGTCAAGAACGCAAGTCACAGCCTCTGAGTTATGAATCGTTGTATTTCATACATACTTTGTTTATATACCAATCAAGCACACCACATCGTACCATAAAATAGGAACAACATTTACAAAATATTTAACAAGTGAAATAAACATCGACCAATAAGAAATGTACATTTAAGGTCCAAGGACACCATAGACTTAACACGATAATTATTGGTATATTTTTCCGACTATCCTAACATTAACATATATACATTGGTACAAGGAGGCACCAAACACATATAATCCACACAAATTTCATTTGATATGTGTGAGGGCTGTGATACTGCCCAGGTACCCAAACCGAAGCAAGTGGTTTTCTCAGGGGGCCACATCCGGAGCCTTCGACATGAAGGTCTGATCCACAAGGCAGTGGAGCAACGTAAGGAGATGCAGTCCCATGGTAGCTGGAGACCAACAATTGGTCCATACGCCATTTTTTCCTTCAGGATACTGGAGCCCATGTACACCATTGGTTTGGAATCAGGGTTTTCCAACTCTCTTAGGTGGACTCTCCATGTCCACCAACCCGGTTAAAGCGCTGGACATTCGCTTTTCGTCATCTCAATTTCGTAAACAACAGTAGTGTCACGAGAAGACAGTGAGTTGGACTACCTTGTCAAAGGCTGTATACGCGTAGCCATGTGAGAGCAGTTCGAGAGGTAGAGTGGGGTCGCCCCACTATCGGCCGTACCAGGGAATTCAGGGGCTTTTTTAAAGCGAGTATCATACCCCTAAACCACTAGGCCACTGACTGTGAATCCACATACAACCACCGTTAAACAACCAACTCTTCAGAGGGTGTAATATTATCAACAATCTTTTAAACTCATTACATAATATCAAACCATTAGCTTTTTTTAAAACGATTACTCATGTCATCAATATTTAAACAACCATGTATCGGTTTAGCTACATAGACATTTTTTAAAAACTATAACCATAAACTCACATTTCTTCATATTTGGGGCTTGTCGGCTTGATGTACAACCAAAACAAAAATGAATTTTTTTGAAACGGTTTAGTGATAAAACATTTATAGGAGGGTGTTTTATTATTTGATGAAAACAGTCTAGTAGCTCAATAGAACATGGTCTATGTAACATCATTCACATTTTCTTGAGTTCTTGAGGAAGACTTTATTAAGATCAAACCCTATTTACTTATAATGACAGGAGTTCGATCAATAAATATAACTGACTTAACATTACAGAACTAGAAGTAGGTTTAAAATCCGAAAGTGTTAAAAACGTATGAACCTTTTTTATTTCACAATTACATTTCTCATCAGAAAAGTTCATATTTCTTTAGATTAACCTAAATGATTTTACTAGGAATGATATGCGAAGACGAATTATTCTCAATAGCTACATGCTATCTTCCCAATCCTGATTGATTTGCTGGGAGATATTTTGTTTTAAAAGGTAACCGTCGTTCTAGTGAAAGAAGAAACTAGATTTCAAAAGTCGTGTGGTTAGGGTTCAATGCCACTACAGATATAAATGTCACCCTGAGTTGAAATTGGTCAGGTTAGTCTAAATACCATTATCGATTCATTGGTCTCGAGAATTTTGATGAAAACTTTGAAATCAACTAATAATGTATAAAAACATCTTAAAAATCATCATGCTTTCCTCTGATGAGATGGTAGAACATTAGTGTAGTATCAATAGAATCTAACTTTAGACAAAGTCGTTTTTATTGCTTTACAAACTAGTTTTTTTAGTTATGTGACAATGTCCTTCAAACAACAGGTTTTTTGTTTCCAGCATGATGATGTTTCTTTGTTCATAGGAGTTTAAATTCATATTTTTCAAAATTATGGGGAGACAATGAAATCGTTATAAACGATAACCTAAATCACCAATATTGCATTTTGTGTTTGCCTTAGTTATGGTAATTTATGATTTGAAACCCGAAATAATGAAGCACAAACATTCACGCTTAATTAGCTTGCCAGTTTTAAAATACATAATTCTTGATTTTAATGAACTAAGGTTTGTTTAATTTGGACTCGTCAGTATGGTGTGTGTGAAATCCTTGGGGAAACTGATGTTCCATGTAGGATTCGAATTCCTGTCAGTTAGAGGGGGTACTAATCCTGCAGGATTGAGATACTAATATTTCGTTCGTCATTGAGTAGAAACAAATGTATTTCGTTGTTCTTTAGGGCTGATTAGGTCGAAAAACGCCAATCAGTCTCTGTGACTTTACATCACATACACTGTAGTGAACGTGAATACAAGTTGTGGCAATCAAATATATGTGAATATAAAATTACAGAATAACTCAGTAAATTTAATAACCATACGGTAAATACTTCATTTGCGAAATGTCAATTAATTGTATCAAACCTGGCTGTCCCTTCTGCAAATGGCAATCAGTCGTCTTAGACTTCATTGTTCTATTGATTCCACATCAACTACTCTTTGTTGTCATTCTCTTTTCTTTGATCTTATTAACCTTCTGCCTCCAGACATTTCACTTTTGATGGATGATACATACATCAGTAGCACAAACCATGGCACTATATTGTAATATAATTTGGTCAGAGTTAGTCAATGGGAAATTACTTTGATCTCACTTTGTCTATTCTTTTAGGCTGAATGTATGGGTATAAAACATGACATCCACTTTATAAAAATCCTAACTACCTACTTTCCAGCTTTAGATTAACAACTGGGCTTTCTGAATCTGAAATCTTGGCACAGTTACAGAAATCCCAGTTGTCTTTTGGTGAATTTCATCACTTGTGATAAACCTTAATTTCAAGAAGAAATTTACACAATTACAACAAATCATGCGAGTTTGTTTACGGAACATTTGCCTCAGAAGAAGAAGATCAAATGAAAATGTAATATTATATGTGTATACTGGTGTTACTACTTGATCACATTCCACTAAAATTTCTAACGGAAACAGATCGTTAATATAATCTTCAGATGAATTTTTAAGCTCTAAATAAAAATGTTTAATATTATTATCAGAATGGGCTTTGTGGAGACTTTAGAAATTTCACAAGTTGAAATCATGAGCCAATTGAAGCTAGACCACCATGGAAAACCTGGAAGTCGTTACCAGTGGAGTTCAACCAGGTCTGTTGTGAGATATGAACTCACTGAAGACATTGGTGTACGGTGGCTCAACTTCGTAGATTGGTTGAAGTTAGACAATAACACCGTTGGATGCCGGCTAAGTGGTCTAGTGGTTAAGTGCTCGCACGCGAAACCAGTAGGTCCTGGGTTCGAATCCCGCAAGGGAAGCGGGTTCGTGGATGTGCACTGCTGAGGAGACCACAATAGGACGAAACGGCCTTCCAGTGCTTCCAGGTTTTCCATGGTGGTCTAGCTTCATTTGGCTCATGATTTCAACTTGTGAAAAGTGTTTAAGCTTATCTCATTTTATCAACTTTATGTAATTTTCATTCTTTGTCTTTGCGATCAAAACAACTTGATCAATAACTTAAATGTTCCTGTTCATTTTTAAATTTGTTTATAGATCAAATATGATTTTATTCTAATCATATCAATCTTCTACATGGTCACTTGAAATGCTTTAAATAATCTTTCTTTTACTCCTTATCATGTAATGTAAATTAATTGTTGTAAATGATTCATTTATTAAAGTATTGGTGTAACTTCAAAACAAACAAAATCAACAACAACATATAATTCATTTAGATAAACTTTAGAAACATTTCAAAAGTAAGCTGTTCATATATATACAGTTTTTTAAGCGGTAATTTACATCTTTCCAAAATAATTTTACATTTAGCTATTCTGTTAAACATAAGTTGAACAATCAGTATAGGGTTGTAGAGATGGTTAACTTTTTGATTGAGATAATGAATCGATTGATGTTAGACCACCATTGAAAGCTTGGAAGTACTGGATGGTCGTTTCGTTCTATTATGGGACTCCTCAGCACTGTGTATCAACAATCCCTTTCGCAGGATTCGAATCTAGGGCCATCAATCTCGCACGCGAACGCTTAACTGCTAGACCACTGAGCCAGTCGGCTTGGTATTAGAGTGAAATTAATATAAAAAAAAACGTTAATACAGAAATTTTTGTAGAAGTTTTATCGCAATGAATTACAACTAATAAAAAGTCTGGAAATAAATCATTACATTAGTTAAACTTCTATAATGAACGAAATACTCTTATGATTTATTCCGAAGTTTATAAATTGTTCTTATTTTATAACCAATTTTGAAATGATTTATCAAATAAAGGATTGAATAGTGTTTTTGGGTAATTCAAGATTATCATTAGAAGTTTCTATACTGTAAAATACTCTACACAAGAATATAGTATTTGTCTGTGATAAAATATGAATTCGAATTATCCCTGTAGTATATATATATATATACTTATCGACATATTGTAATGTCGGTTACTATGTTATAGCCCATATACCTTATCCTAGCTTCAGGACAGGGCAATTTATCCATTCTTCTTGAATCATGTTTTAATCTTGTTAATTATTCATTTATCAACCCCAGTTGTGTTCATATGAGTGTGTGTGTGTACATTTCTTATCCTAATCATCACATGTCTGTAGCTTATTTTTGTGTGACTATAAATACTGATTAACTCTTGACTGAATTGAGTTGGCTCACTCACCTATACCACCGCACGTCATTTTACTTCATTCTCTTCTCTTCAGTTCCTTCGCTTCGTCCCTCTGATTACCTGTCCAAATCAGTGAGTGTACAAAATATATGTATTCGAAATCTATTCTCGTATTTTGCTTATTCAATCCTGTTATTCACTAACGCGATTTAAGTTAATAATAATATATGAAGATTGACGATATATATATTTCGAAGGCAGTTATTCATACGATATTATTATTATTATTATCAGCTTTATTCGATATTATATTTTTGATAGAATATAGAATTCTCAGCGTAAAGTATTTCAACAAGTTTCCTTTTTTTATTCTTCTTGGTCGGTCCTGGCGATAAATATTGAGTGATCACCAGTTAGATGTTAGCAGTTCAGTAAATGAACATCTGAATAATGTGCATTCTTTTCGCTGTATATTGCCAGCAACCACATTGTCTCTTATTAAGTTTTTTGTAACTTTGACAACGAAAGGTTGTACACTTTTCAGAAACGCAGCAGAATAGGTCGTGCGATTAATAAACATAATGATATATTAAAACAAACAAAGATAGATAACTTGTTGAAATATCTAGATGGCAGGAACAGATAGCCCAGAAGCTCAATCAGGCCGCCCTTGATATAACTGGAGTCTCAGATCCCAGGCACTAAAGTGGCGAGCATGTCGAAAACATCGTCCGATCTAATTTACGTCAAAATGATGGGACACCGAAATATTCGAAAGAAAATAAACTGTATTCCTTCAGTCATTTAATTGTTATTGGAGTATCTAAAAGCTAACTAACATTTTTAAAAAATGAAAACTGTGGACATCTGGACGCAGTTAAACTTCTGTGTTTAATTTAAAATTGGCTTATACTATCCCTTTCGTAGTTGAGATCCACTGTATTTCCTGTAGACTTACAGTGAATACAATTTGACTCTCCGTGTTCTTGGTTATACCAAATGATAATAGTACAGCGTTTCCTAGACAAATATAATTTAATTTGATTGATTAATAATATACATTAACGTATTATTCAATAAACTGACTTGTGTTGAAACAAAATACTGCATGTGGTTAATATAAAACAATTGGACAAACTAAACGAGTCGTTGAAAAATATCCTTTTGAGTACTGATAGAATCATATTCATAAGATAATATGTAATAATAATATTGGTTGTAATATTAAGTTAATATATTTGTAATATCCTAATGAGTAGAAAAATTAGATTTTCTGGCGTTTCGCGACTCAGCGTAAGCCACTTCTTCAGAGAACAAATAATCTATTGGTTATAATAATTTATTCATACTTTTTTATATATCAGTGGTTAAGATCATGACTCAATTGGAGCTAGACCACCATGGAAAACCTGAAAGCACTGGAAGGCCGTTTCGTCCTATTGTGGGCTCCTCAGCAGTGTGCATCCACGACCCCGCCCCCTGTGAGATCCGAACCCAGGACCTACTGGTTTCGCGTGCGAGCACTTAACCACTAGACCACTGAGCCGGCATCCAACGGTGTTATTGTCTAACTTTAACTAATCCACGAAATTGAGCGACACATTCATCATTGTCTTCAGTGAGTTAATATCTCACAACAAACCTGGTTGAACTCCACTGGTCGTTATGTTTGATTCACTAAGCGTAATAATTTATTTATAATATTCATTATTAAGTATATAGACAATGTATGTTTTGTCTAACGAAGCTTCATATAATCCTAATCTAATTTCATAATAATAAATTCATTTGCAAATATCTTGTTAATTATTAAACTTAATAACCCATCAGATCACTCCCCATTTGTAAAGTAGGTTCCATTGTGTTGTTTATATGCACATAAATATAGTATCTAAGAAGCGTCAGTTGGATACATTTGGCTGTTTAAACATGTTGAAAGCTATCTGAACTCAACAGCTAAGGACACAGGTTGTTTATGTTTCAAGGAATAGATACTGGATTTCAGTTTAAATTTGACATCAACATTGAGCTGCATATATGTTAAGGTTGACGATTCTGATGAAAAAAGAAACCGGGAATCTGGATCCTAATATTATTCGTAATTTTAAAATAAACTAAAAAAACATTCATCTATGGTTAAATATTGAGGTATATACAAATGGAAACAGTCAGTTATTGTATCATTTCATAAATTAAAACTACTTACAAATATTTTCATAATTTTTCAAAATATAGTTAGTAACACAACACCTATTTATGGCTATTATCAATTAGAATTTGTTAGGAAACGATAAATATAGTTGAACAGCCTTTTTAAGTAAAGCTATTGGCAGGAAACATTCTTTGTTAGTGTGTTATAACCTGAGCCTGTGCTCTGCTATGTATAACGTAACGATACCGCCAATCGGAGAGCAGTGAATTACCGATCACACAAAGGACGCGTAAAACTTGAACGAACAGTCTAGAGTCCTAATTGGTCCTGCTTCCCGCCTAGCTCAGCCAGTTGAACCCAGAACACCAATCTCAGCCTCTGCAATATGAATCATTTATTTCAAACATACGGGGTTTATATACCAATTAAACAGACCATATCGCACCAATAAAATATGAAACAACATTTGTACAAGATTCGGCCGAAAGTGGCTGTGAATGTGGGAGGTAGTAATTAATAGACAGGGTATAGTTCAAGAATAGTAAATCGTATAATAATAGTCTATAGGTCAAAAAAAGCCTATAATAATAGGGACATGAATATGAACAGTTTAGTTATTTAACAATTATACGATAAAAATATGCGCATAGAATTGGTCCATAAATGAATTCCAAAAGTTATCATTCATTATGCTTATCGTGACCTAACAGTTAGATTGTGTTTAATTTCCTCAATATACTTGTTACCTGAATATGAATCCATTAATATACAATGTCCTACTTTACAGTGAAATCAAAATGTCATTTCTAATAAAATTCAATGGTATTGGAAGGAAATAATTGTTTTCTAAATTGTTTGTCACTTCAATAGTTGAATTAATGAGTCAATTGAAACTAGACCACCATGGAAAACCTGGATAGTTAATAGATGTAACATAAGAATGATTTCATTTCATGAAAAGATCACGTTTGTTAATTTGAAAATGAATTGATTAATTGTGTATTATATATGATTCAGTCAGTCAGTAACAACGTAGAACTTCGTACGTACGTACATCAGATCCAGTTGCCACACCACATAAGCACAGAGATGCAGTTGTCGATTCGAATCCCGTAGTGGTAGAGGTAGTAAGAGTATAAGCAGTAATCGGGAAGATTAGGGTTTGGAGATGTTATTTAAAGAGTATAATCCAGTGAAATAAATTTGGAAAGAGGAAAAAGGGACATGAAGAATTCAGAAGATTAGAATTTGGGAGAACACAAAGAGTGGATGCACCTGCGCCATCGCAAACGATTTTGAGCCATGTCATTTAAGCTCTCTAACCATCGGATGCTATCGTGTCGTGGATCCCAACCAGGTTGTCTACACCTACCAACATGGCTTAGCCCACTTTTCAATGACTTCATGGACTTGTGCCATGTTTCGGTTTGGCTGCCTCTAGCTTTCTTCCAACCTACTCCTATACCACTGAACATAGCACGTCGAGGTAGTCGGTCGTTGGGGATACGTAACACATGTCCCAGCCATCTCAACTGATGAAGTTTCACTACTTAATCAATTGATTTGCCATCCTTACCTAGTACCCGTTTCCTAACAACTGCATTACTTACTCGATGGTCCCTTGATATACGAGCAATGTTGAATGTTTAATTGTGAACTAGTCAATTGTTTTTATATACTTAACACGGTAATATCAACTTTACAGTTGATACGATTGATGCAGTCAAAGATAAACAGTATCTAATCAGTCGAAGAAATATTGAACTATGGAAAGTGATCTCGAGCTAGAAAGAAATTAATAGTGAAATTATTTAAACTGATTATTCTATCAAAGGTATAAATAAATGCGTAGTAAATACATTTCTAATTCACTCCCTATCAAAGTATAATGTCAATAATCAAAGAAGTCTCTTCTTGACCAAGAATTTTACCTATCAGTCATCTGATTTTTAATATTTATTAAGAATACAAATCAAATAGTATAACTTTACTAGTTATGTGGTGTGCGCTACTGATATCGGCAGATATAACCAGTATGGATCATCAGTTGAAATTGGAATGCCTGGTGGAAGAAGGTTAAGAAAATCGAAAAGAAGAGAATAAGAACAGATAGTGATGGGCATGGAAACGAAGGAACAATCAAGTCTGAGACAGTTGATTGATATTTTGTACATGAAATATTAGAGTATGGTTCACAGATTTTATTAAGATATTGTGTAATTTTGTATTCAAATAAATTCGATTTTCTCCGTAGTTGTTCTCGATCACTACAATTGTAACACTAATAAGTATATCATTGTATAAGTATTTTAGATGATCGTAAACTACTTATAATTATCAGAAATTAAAATATGTTAAGCAGCCTGCTATTTCTGCAAAATTTTATAATTTTTTTATTTGGATTAGTTGAAGTTGAACATTAACACCGTTGGATGACGGCTAAGTGGTCTAGTGGTTAAGTGCTCGCGCGCGAAACCAGCAGGTCCTAGGTTTGAGCCTCACAGGAGGCGAGGTCGTGGAGGCACACTGCTGAGGAGACCACAATAGGACGAAACGGCCTTCCAGTGCTTCAAGGTTTTCCATGGTGGTCTAGCTTCAGTTGACTCATGATCTTAACCATTGAAATTTGTTTATTTGTCAAAATTTACAAATTGTTCTTTTTGATATAGCTTTGTTCTCTTAGCTGAATGGTTTGGTCATGAAGATTTCATCATTCTTCTGAACAACATCATCAGTACAAACTTCTACCAACACATTCAGCTCAGAGAACAAAACTCCATCAATATCATCCACCTGAGCTATAAATCTTCTCCATCATAAGTCATGCTTAATAGAGAAAATAATATTTCATGAAATATGTATACGCTTGATTTATTCATTTTGTTTAGTTTTAAAAAGTCAATGTTTGTTTTACATTTCATCTATTATACTTAATGATACGAAAGTAAAGCAAGACAGTCAAAAGTTGGTAAACCTTTGCTTAAACCAAACTGATTGACTATTTATTTACTGAATATACTTACTAAGTATTTAATTATGATTATTAAAGTTTTTTGAATAAGAAGTTATTGGAGAACTATTTTATCTAAAACACTTCCAAATCACCTCAAAGTACGTCTAGTATTTACTTGATAAAATAGAAAAAACATTCTCCACTACTTTATTTGCAAAATGTTCATTAATTGTTTCAGACTTCATTGTTCCTGTATTTCCATGCCTATTGATTTCTGTACCCGTTCTTTCCTCCTGGATCTTCTCAACCTTCTGTTGCCAGACATTCTATTCCTGACCAGCGTTATATACTACTTATGTCGACATAAGTAGTACACACAATAGTTTATAGGTAAATCAAAGATCATGTTTAGGAATCACATTTTTTTTAAAAAGATAATAGAAATAGGAGTGATTTAAGAAACATCAAGATTTTGTATTTACAATTTTACCTAAATACATAGCTGAAATCGGCGGACTTGAACAAATGAAATAGTAAAGATGCGAAAACCTAGAAGTTTTCTACTGCTGGATAATGTTGAAATAATAAAATATAATTAATTTTAATCACAATTCTGAACAACTGAAAATCATTAAAAAATATTTATCTGAAAGGGTTTTGTGGAGTTTATAGTAATTTTAGAGTTGGATTGATAAGTCCACTAAAGCTAGACCACCATGGAAAACCTGGAAGCACTGGACGATCGTTTCGTTCTAGTGTGGGACTCCTCAGCAGCGCGCACCCACGACTGTTGGATGCCGGCTCAATAGTCTATCTGGTTAAGCGCCTGGCGCGAGACTGATAAGCCCTGAGTTCAAATCCCGCGAGGCGGGGTCGTGGACGCGCACTGCTGAGGAGTCCCACAATAGAACGAAACGGTCGTCAAGTGCTTCCAGGTTTTCCATGGTGATCTAGCTTCAATTGACTCATGATCTCAACTGTTTAAATTACTACAATCTCCACAAAACCCTTTCTGATATAAAATAGTGTTTTTTTCCATAAATTTAAAAGTTTTGTAAAACAATACCTTTGGAGTTACATTGTTCAATTGAAGCAATGAATCACAATAGAAAGTATGTATCTGAATAACAAATTCTCTGTTTTCTTTTTCATCATCAACTTGTAATAAATTTTCCAAAATCTTATATACAAATATTATTGTGTAATCATCTGAAGAAAAACATGAATCGTATATCAAACAGCTGATTAGTAACATTTAGTGATTACAACAGAACTATCAAAACACGTAACAGTATTAATTGTTACTATTGACCTTCTAAAATAGTAAATCAATTAAAGAAAATTTATTGATTATTTTTTGTTCTAGAAATAATGAAAATGGTGTTTTGGAAAGAAATGAAAGTAGAAAGGAAGTTGTTTTTTGACTGATATGAGAATCTATCTAATTTACAAAACAATAATCCAACTGGATTTCCATTGATAATACATAGATTAAAAACGAAGCTGTTACCCGTGGAGTTCAATCAGGTCGGTTGTGAGATATCAACCCACTGAAGACAATGGTGTACGGTGGCGCAACTTCGTGGATTGGTTGAATTTATACATTAACACCGTTGGATGCCGGCCAAGTGGTCTAGTAGTTAAGTGCTCGCGGGCGAAGCCAGTAGGTCCTAGGTTCGAATCTCACAGGAGGCGAGGTCGTGGATGCACACTGCTGAGGAGTCCCATAACCATAGCATAACCACTAGACGACTGAGCCAGCCTGCGTCCAGCGGTGTTAATGTCTAACTTCAACTAATCCACAAGGTTTGAGCGACACATCGACCATTGTCATCAGTGATTTACTATCACAACAGACTCGGTTGAACTCCACAGGTCACTGCTTCTCAATAGAACTCCAGGAAATACCTCTTAGAAACCGTCACTAATGAGGATATGTTGATTAGTATCAGAAGGGGTTTTGTAGATATTATAGTAATTTCAATAGTTGAAATCATGAGTCAAGTTCGTAATTTAAGTTAGACATTAACAACTTTGGATGTCGGACGGCTCAGTGGTCTCGTGGTGAAGCGCTCGCGCGTAAAACTGATAGGTCCTGGATGCACGCTGCTGAGGAATCCCACAATAGGACAAAACGGACATCCAGTACTTCCGGGTTTTCCATGGTTGTTTAGCTTCAATTGACTCATGATCTCAACTAGCGAAATAATTATAATATCCACAAAACCGCTTCTGATATTAGTCACTTTAATAGTTTAAAATTTTTTTTTCAACTCATCATAACTCAGCAACCACATCGTTTCTCTATTCATCATATTTGTTTGATTATATTCCAGTTACATGACAAAAAAACAATGGTTATGGAATATGTTTAACTCATGAAAAACAATTCACTATATTCTGTAAAATGAATCAACACAGGATTTCATATAAACTTCTAGATTATATTTGATCCAGTTGATTGTCAGAAATCAGAAAGTAACATGTAAGTTTTACTACAGGGATATTTTGGAGAAAAATGTAATTTATTTATAGTAGTATCAGATACGTATATATTCATACTTACATTTGAAATGTTTTTACTTCATTTCAGATTAGTCGTTAGGCATTGAAAATAATGTGCATTAATTTTTATGTTTCCAATGTACATTTTTCAGGTAACACTTTAGCATTGACATTTATTGAAGTGTATCATCTAACACATATATAGAGCGACTGTTTAGCAACAACTATCAATAGAATAATGTGACGGTTGGTGCCCGAAAACGGATACTGAGACTCAATGCGCTAGGCGCTAGCAATTCAACTGACTATTTGAGCGAGAATGCAAGAGTCAATGAGAAAAGGTTACCGGATAATATGCACAAATACTGCATATAAACATATATATGTATATATATCCCTTAGAAAATCAATTCATTTCTTGGCCGATAAAACGTACTTGTCCTTCAGGTCACCATCGATTGACCTTTTCATTGGGCTTCTAATTAGCTCGTCATATCAAAGAATATATTCTATTGCGTGGTAGTATATGGGTATGTAAACATTAGTTGTTACTCATCCACTTATTTAAACGTATAATTCACCAATATCCTATACTAAAAGTTTAATATTCGAATGTTTAGTGTATTCCAATCGTCACATAAATCTATCATCTTTTCTATTTTCGAATATATGCTGTTGTGGGTTTTCGTACTGAGATGAAACTACTATCCAGTGCTTAAAGCAAAGATGGATAGTGGCTAGTAGTGAAATCCAGGGCGCGCGTTTCGTCCTATTTGGGACTCGTCAGCTTGGTGCACCTGCATCCCAGAGTTAATGTTCACTCCGGGACTCGAACCCAGTACTGTTCGCTTCAAACGCCATCGCGTTATCCACTTAGCTGCTGAGTCCTAGGTACTAGGATTATGGTACTGGGTTGGAGTCTCAGAGTAAACATTAACTTTGAGATGCAGGTACATCCAGATGACGGGTCCCAAATAGGACGAAACGCGCTTCCTGTTTCCACTGCTAGCCACTATCCATCTTTGCTCATAAAGCTTGTGACCTAAGAGTATATCGAGGCAATCCGCACAGGATGCACATATGGCAACATGAGACTGAACAATTGCGGTCCTAAATAACAATGGGAAGGTACAAGTAAAACAACATCAAGTGAATTTACTATCCAGCGCTCTCTGGTTTTCAATACCGGGCTGGGTAAAATTAATACGTGACTTAAATTACGAAAATTCTACCATTTATACCAAACTATATACTGAAAAGTTAATAATGCTTAGCTAACTCAACATACACTACACCGTCAAAAAAAATAGAGAGAGAATAATAACAGTTGATTTAAATGTGTGTGTGGTCACATATACATAGGGAGGAGTTATCGTGATCTCAAAATTAGGGTGTGTGAATATATACGTAAATGGTTGCAGAAACTGTTAGGTATGCAGAGGAATATGCCAATAATTGTCGTGTTAAGTCGAATGGTGTCCTTGAACGTTAAATGGACATTTCCCATTGGTCGATGTTTGTTTCACTTGTTAAATATTGTGTAAATGTTGTTTTCTATTTTATGGTACGATGTGGTTTGTTTGGCTAGTATATAAATAGAGTATGTCTGAAATACAATGATTCATAACTCAGAGGCTGTGACTTGTGTTCTGGACTCAACTGGCTGGGCTAGACAGGGAAGCGGGACCAGTCGGGACTCTAGGTCGTCCGTACGTGTTGACGTGTCACTGAAGCAATCGATCGATAAAACGCTGCTTACCAAAACCTGCAGTCTCACACGTTACAACAGAAACGAATAGAATCAAGTGATCCAATAAGAGTAGAGGATTAAAATCCATCATCCTCTGTTGCCGAACACATAACTGAAACAGGTTATAAGATTGATCTTAACTCGGCTTTTGTGGTATTGTACAAAAGTGTAAAACGGCGTATACTAGGGTTTATTGAAGCCTTAGCCTTACGAAAATTTAAACCCCCTCCCTGTATTGAAAAACAGTTTATTCTCACCTTAGTCCTACCCTGGTAATATTGGTGTAAATCACCAACGTAGATGATCTATGTCGAAATGATTGGAGGCGTGAATGGTGTGACGAACCAACTAACGTCGAAGTCACACCTCGTGGTCAGCACCTTACGTGGACTACCCCATCGACGTATCAAGGTACCATAAATGCTTTGACGAATGTACAACACAGAGGACGTTATTACAGAAATATATTAGTTAAAGTAGATACAAGCGAAAGTGAGACCACTGCCTCATGGGCCAGTCCATGGCATACGATTAACTAATGCGCGTTGGTTGTACATGACCTTGGCAGGGAGCGATGATCTGTTCGACATTCAATGATTCAACTGCTGGATGATTTGGTTAGGGCTCAGTGACATTTCACTGGCCCTACATTGGCTTATTATCCAGAGTGATTAGGTTTCGAATTGTGTTCACATTATTATTATTATTATTATCATTATTATTATTATTATTATTATTATTATTATTATTATCCATGCCTCCTCTTACCCTCCATTTCTAGTTTAGTTGACCTTTTATTTTTATATATGTGATCAGATTGTTTGAAAGGTATTGCGCTAATATATATATATATATCACATAGTTCTGATAATCTTCATTGTCTTATTACATTATCAAAACAGTTGATTAGTTTATTCACTATCTTTATTTATAACCTCTTTTATGTTTCTCTTTCCTTTCATTATTATTATTATTTATTATATTGAAAGATGATTTCGGTATTAAATCAGTTTTAGATTTTACTAATTTTAATATTACAAATTATAATGTGAATAAAAAGGGAATCATTTTCTAAATTTACTTTCTTACTACTAACAGTTATAATGGTAGTAAAATGTTTGTCTTTCTATTCTATATATAATAAATATACAAATTAAATAAACAATGATGATAATCTTAGAAAACTGATTGAATTCCAATTTGTTATTGTGTAGTTAGAAGTGTGTCTTACTATAAGAATAAATAAATAAAAACAAATAGGAAAGTATAGAATTAAAGAACACGCCATAACCTTCAAGTTGTTTACTTACTTCTATTTTTCTTTTATTTATCACGTAAACATTTATCATTTCTGTCCTGGTTTTTTTTATTCTTTACAAAAAAAAGAAAAGAAAAGAAAATGAACTCGTTGAATATAAATAAAAAAAATTGTTAAACTTCTATCTGAAGTTTGTGCTGATGATATGGTTCAGAAGAACGATGAAATCTTCACGACTAAACCATTCAGTTTAGAGAATAAAACTCTATCAAAAATATGAAATTGTTAAAAATGTAATTGGAAATCATTACATTACAAATATATTTCGAGATGGTGAAGATTTGTAGCCCAGGTTAATAAGAACCAATCAACGTTGAGGTGTACAAAACAAGCTGTGAAACGCATATGGAGAAATTCGAACATTTCACTTCTATCTGAAGTTTGTGCGGATGATGTCGTTCAGAAGAACGATGAAAGCTCCACAAATAAACCATCCAACTCATAGAACAAAACTCTATCAAAACAAATTCTTCCTATTTAATGTCACATATCAACTTGGCGCTCAAATCCTGTGAAACTATTCGAATAAATTTAGATAAAAGTTCTTATTTATATGTTATAATTGAACTCAAAAAGAATTGATTATTGTTAAATGAAGAAAAGAGATTCGAATCATGTAAGAATGAAACATAAAAAATTAATAGAAGATGAAATTCCACGAAAAGAACACACTGATTAAGGCTAGACTTATAGTTTAGGATAGATTGAATAAATGACACATTTTATGAAAATATCATCGTATGTTTTCTTCTATCTTAACAATTTGAAGGCGAATCTTCCACAAAGATAATTTCGAATCCTAATAATTAATTAAATTAATAGTCCAAATGAATCTTCCTACATATTGCACAACATTCTAAATATAGGTAAAGTTTGACGTACAAATGTAAATTCTCTGGAGTTATAAGTATGTTACTGATTTACTTACGCCCGTTACTCCTCGTGGAGGAGTCTAGGCCGCCATCCAGCACTCTTCATCCAATCGTGTTCTGGGAAATGCTTTCCAGTTGCTAATAATCCTTTTGATGTCTGCTTCCGATTCATGACGCAGTATGTTCTTTATTCAGGATTCCAAGTTAGCGCTTGTCTCATGATGCAGTTTGATGACTTCCTCAATGTATGTCCTATTCACTTCCAACGTTATTTCATAATAGCATATTCAGAGGCAAGCTTGTTTGTTCTCTCCCACATTAAACCGTTGTTGATGGAATCCGATCAACGGGGATTGAGTATCATGTGTTGTTTTGATTTCCATATGTTGTTCAATTGTAGTAATGCTGTCCTCGCTTTGACAATGCTCGTCTTTACGTCTACATCCGATCCTTCTTGTTCATAGATTATATTTAAACTCAGCAGTTCCGTGGTAAAATGTTTGCTTCAACACCTGCGTTTTTTGGTCTTTCCCACGTTAGGTATTATATGTTCTATGGAAAAGAATTTAGTTGACAATGAATGTGAGATTTACTTAGATTTAACCTAACGCAATCATAAAACTTTAAATGTTTAAGGTGGAATTTGAAGGACTTGGATGGATGTGATCATATATACATGCTCCACTGAGAAGTGCCCTACTGAAACTAAATAGAGATTACATTCATCTAATCCATGGCTGTAGGTATAAGATGTCTGAAAGAGATATTTTACAGGGATCAAAGACTCATATCTTGTTAATTTGTGTCCACAACACACTCTTCATCAAAATGGAAGTTGCATTCTTTGTTCTTGTATGCTTACAATGCCATTTTCCTCATTAGTGAACCAAGTACTTTTATATCATTAGTTTAATAATATACTTCTAAAGAGTATTAATTACCAATTATTTTGTCATTAGTAACCTGTATTTTCATAATTTTGTTCAACACTGAAAAAATAATTAACTCACAACTGATTCATCAGCTATGACAGGAAATAATAATGTATTTCCAATGCACTGCATATACTTTATAATTAAGCGGATAGATATGTGACTAGTTATTATAGGTTTCACAGAAAACATGAAAGCCAAAACAGATGATTCCAGCAAATGACAATCAAGTGAGGAAACATTTCTTTCTTATCTCGTAATGTTAATCACAATACAGTCTTACAACATCTGGAGCTAGGATAATATCATGGATTCTTATCAAAGTTTTGAAAAAAACCAGTACCTATATTTAAACCTTAAAAAGCGCAGTGCCTGTTATACTAGGTTCACAAATAAGATAGTGTTATATTGTGATATAAACGCTATGAATTCTTCCGTTCTAAATCAATAACTTGGGATTATGATTTCACATGTTTAGCTAGTGATGATACACATTAAATTAGTGAACATAAAAACTAAGGAACATTGAAAATTTGTTATATTCAGTGTCCGAGCTGGAGTAATAGTAAACATTATAAGGTCTTGTAACATATGCTTGATCACGAACTTAAAATGCTAGAAATACGTTGTTTTTTTAAAAAAAATTCAATGTTTTGTTTGTTTGTTTATAGTCGAAACGTTTACTTGTCTGGAGTCAGTGATCTTGAATGCTGTTAGAGGTATGAGGGCGGTTATGACTCCCCGGTTCTTCTGGAGGTACCTGAAAAGGGAATTGGATTAGAGGTGGTTTTAGTGACCTGAGAGCGTGACCGCAGTGCCCAAGGGACAACTGCTTGAGGTCAGTCACACACCTTTTTATGAGTAATTTTCATATTAACTCCGTACTTGTTGAGACCTTTCCGCCGGAGACGGATATCTGTGGGATAAGGCGAGGTGTGCATTTTTAGGATCGACCTTCTCCAACCCCACCCCTCTTTGTGGGAAGGCAGCATTGCTGTCATGCTGGTTGTCTGAAGGAAACACCTTACTGTTGTCACACCTCTGTACAGTCATCAGTACGACTTCGCCTTCAAACCTTGGGTTTGTTGCTTTTAGTCTTACCGCTCTTCAACCGACCTGTCTGGCATAGTAGGACCTTGAGGAACAATTGTTCCAGCCAGTATAGCTTGATTGGTTGATCACAATAGGCATGCTTGACCACCACCTCAAGGTAGCAACAACGGTTGGGACTTGTTAAGAGTAATTTTGACTGATCGATTTAATGGTGAAGATAAATCAAACAAATTATTATTGTCTCAAAATCTTACTGAATATACATTATAAGATAATTTATCTGTATGTTTTTTTTGCATATTTAATTCCTCTTAGGTATTGTCATAATAAATAATTACAAATCTTGAATAGTATATAATCATAATTTTAAGAATTTCGCCTATTTTTTTTCTTTGGTGTTACCCTAGATAATAATCCAATGTGTACTTCTATTAAGTTATTTACAAAATATGTAAAATTTAATTATTTTAAAACTTAAATGTATTTTAAAGAGGAGGAATGTTTTTTGTAGAATCTCAACGAATGAATTTGTAGTATATCCGACGTTTCGTCCGGCAATCTGGTTCAAACTTTTTCAAGGAAAGCTTGAACCAGTTTGTCTCACATCAACTCAGCACCCAAATACTGTGAAATTATTCGATCAAATTTAAACGAAAGTTCTTATTTAAATGTATTTTATAGTAAAAAAGAATAACTAATCTCATTCTAGTGATATGAATTGACTTAGATAAGTTATAGGGTTTAGATGAGCTGTCACATTTTATTCTACAAATCTGAAGTGTTTTCTATAGGAGCGTAGATATATGCATAATAATAATGATATGATGGAAAGAAAAGTCAATATTCGATTGAATTATTCATTATCAGTTTTATTCAATATTACATCCGTTTTGATTCAACATGAGGATCAATCAGTGTAGTATTTGACTGTTTTCCCAGTATGTTATTTTCTTCTGTATAATATACGATATTCTTGTATTCCATTGACATGAACCATGCTCATTATGAAATTTGTTATAACTGAGTATGTGATTTAATCCTAATTATTAATCGAAATGAGTGTACAATCAATATATAAACCGTTGTATTTTAGACTATTTTAATTCGTCGTCGTCATGGTGTTTGGGGCTAATAAATCTTCACTTCTTATACCAGTCTTGTGTTCATACTTTCGTACCGTGGGAATTGCCGTGGTCCCTCGTTCCGAGTATAAGTGATCAGCGTTTTCCGGTACAACAACTACGACGACCCAATATAACAAATAATAATACTTTTATTTTAGAATGTTAGAAGATTCTGACTATAAATCAATGATGCTAACAAATAGTGAATAAAAGGTCTATACGGTGGTTTTAACACTGGTTACAATGAAACTATAATTAATGTAGTTTTTTGTATTACATTATGAATCAGACTATTCATTTGGGATTATAAGACATTACTATAAATTATTTCTATTCTTTTCTGTTGGTCACAAGAAAAATTAACAGCTCACATATTGACGAGTAGTTAGTTGATAAGAATATTCTTCTTTCATATATCTATATTTCAATATGATAGGAATCGCCCCCAAATGCCCTGTTACGGCCGAGAGTGGGGAGAGCCCGCTCTACCTCTCGAACTGCTCTCACATGGCTACGCGTATATAACCTCTGACAGGGTAGTCCTACTCACTGTCTTCTCGTGGCACTACTGTTGTTTACGAAATTGAGATGATGAAAAGCGAATGTCCGGCGCCTTAACCGGGTTGGTGGACATGGAGAGTCCACCTAAGAGAGTTGGAAAACCCTGATTCCAAACCAATGGTGTACATGGTCTCCAGTATTGAAGGAAAAAATGGCGTATCAACCAGTCGTTGGTCACCGGCTACCATGGGAATGCATCTCCTTACGATGCTCCACTGCTTTGTGGATCAGACCTTCATGTCGAAGGCTCTGGATATGGCCCCCTGAGAAAACCATCTGCTTCGGTTTGGGCATCTGGGCAGTATCACAGCCCTCACACATATCAAATGAGATTTGTGTGGCGTATATGTATTTGGTGCCTCCTTGTACCAATATCTATGTGTTAAAATAAATAAATAAATAAATGATAGGAATTGTTCAATGATTTAAATATCCATAGAATGTTTACACTAGTTTGCATAGCATAATTCAAACAGCCCATGTTACACAATGTTTATCTTCATGTAAAACCTTAATAAGTAAATGAATTATGCAACGTCACGTATTAGCCTTTTATTTTATTAACACTTTAAATACATACTAATTCAATCATAAAATATTTATTTGATTTATGTAGAAATCTCAAGATGTTTATTAACCCTTATAATAAAACGAAATTGAATATAGATGAATTTATATGCTATGAATGTCTTCTTTTCAGTCAAGAATTCATTAAATAACGTATATACCTATTTCTGTACACTTAGAGTCGACAATCGACTACTTATGAATGACCGCGGAAAAAGCTGTAGGAGAGGAATATATATGAGATAAATATATGATGCAATGAAGAAACTAACAAGGAAATATTGTCACGGACAGAGAAGGACAGATAACCACTGAGATTTATGAACATCGGAAAGGTGGGTCGAGCACTCTGGAAAACTCTCGAGCAGACCAGCTTCAATGAACTAACAAGACATTGAAGCAAAACCTACAAACCTTCCTATAACTGTTACTTCAACGATCAAAGAAATCAGGATGGCTATCAGGCAAATGAACAGTGGGAAGGCAGTAGGACTTGAGAACATACCTGTTGACACACTGAAGTCACACATAGAAGTTACTACAAAAATGCTCCACATTCTATTAGGGAAGATTTGGAGGGATGAACAATTGCCAAAGAAAAGAAATCTGAGTAAATGTGAGAACTACACAGGCAATACTACTATCGGTACCAGGAAATGTTTTCAACAGAATGTTGCTGAATCGGGTGAAAGATTCAGTGGACATCTAAATTCGAGATCAACAGACCGGATTTTGTAACGATCGGTCGTGCACAGACCAAATCGTGACACTACGGACCATCGTGAACAATCACTCGAATGGAACTCGTTACTTTACATCAACTTCCTTGATTATGCAAAAGCATTTGACAGGGTGGAAGGCAGAACATTATAGAACTTCTTCGACACTATGGAGTACCTAAGAAAATCGTTAACATTATATGGGATTCATACGACGGACTACAGTGCACAGTCGTGCATGGAAAACAGATGCACTTCATGTGAGGACCGGAGTTTGACTACTTAATCTCCCCCTTTCTCCTTCTTCCTGTCGTTGAATGGATTATGAAGACCTCAACATCGGAGAGGAAACACGGAATAAAATAGACAGCTCGGAATCAAGTGGAAAATTTAAACTTCGCAGATGATCTGGCTCTTCTAACCCATACACATCAACAAATGCAGAGAAAGGCAACTCGTGTAGCAGCAGCCTCTGCATCAGTAGGCCTCAACATATACAAAGGAAAAAGCAAGATCATCAAATACAACACAGAGAACACCAAGCTAACCACACTTGATGAAGAAGCTGTGGAACAGGTGGAATCATTCACGTATCTAGGTAGCATTACCGATGAACGTGGAGGATCTGATGTAGACATAAAGGCGAGGATTGGCAAAGCAAGTACAACACTCCTACAGTTGAAGAATATATAGAAATCAAAACAACTGTCAACAAATAGCAAGGCCAGAATCTACAATACGAACGTCAAAACAGTCAGTTCTATTGTACGAAGTTGAAACATAGAAAACTAACACAACCATCATCAAATAGGTACAAGTATTTATAAACAATTTCCTACATAAGATACTGAATGTCGGTTTACCGGATACCATCAGCAACAGCCTATTGTAGGAGAGGGCAAACCCTCTCCAAATGAAGTGGA
The DNA here is from genome assembly GCA_944470405.2 of Schistosoma mattheei. Taxonomy (NCBI): domain Eukaryota; kingdom Metazoa; phylum Platyhelminthes; class Trematoda; order Strigeidida; family Schistosomatidae; genus Schistosoma; species Schistosoma mattheei. The sequence continues at coordinate 78,830,389 of OX103947.1, forward strand.
AATTAGGAAGAGACGATAGAAGCAGATAAGACATACATTGAGGAAGTCACCAAACTGCATCACGAGAAAGGCACTAACCTGGGTTGCTGAAGGGAAAAGAAAAAGTGAAAATCCAAAGAACGCACTGCGTCGGAAACTGTAAGCAGGCATGAAAAGGATGAGTAGTAACTGGAAAGGATTGTCCGGGACAGATTTGGATGGAGGATACTGGTCGGCGGCCGATGGTTCTCGACGAAGGGTGACAGGTGTAAGTAAGCAATTATAAATAATCATATTAGCAAATATGTTGTGAACATGAAAAAACTGTCCGTATTCCTAAATAAAGTACACGAATGGAACTGACATGTCACTTGTGGAGTTGTCGTATTTCTCACTTCCACATGAAATCACCCAGAAGACACATTCACGCAATAAAACTATGCAATATATACATCGCTGGAATGTTTATATCTATATCATTTAGGATCGTGTATGAAAATATTACCATTAACAGCCTTGAGACAGCTAGTAACCCTAATTAAATTTCAAATCTTCAAGAAACTCAATTACTGGACAATAATGTATATTTCTGCTACTATTGAGCCATGTATTTAGCTACGCTTATAGAGAAAACTGGTGGATAAACCCTGGTAAATGCATAACTAAATTCTCAGATTTGCAGCCAGTTGACTACGAATGTATAAAATTAATCAATATCAGGGACTATTATTGCGTCGCTTTCAGCGTCCATTTCATTAGTGATCATGATCAATAGATTTCATTTAATGACTCATCAATTCAAGTGCAAATATATTACTCGATTGAATGGCTATTCGTTCTCGACTTTATCATTAACTTTAGGTACTAAACGAATCTACTGAGATACTGATTCATGATAAAATGGAAACAGCTACCTTTTACCTGAATCATTTGATTTATTACATCAATCATGAAGAACTAATCACATCTCACAGCATGAATACTTTTCATGTTAATAAATAAGTTCGTATTACCAAGTAAGATGTATGAATCATTTTGGATGAAATAAACAAAAACTTTTAACTAAGAAAGTACATTTATCAATAAAATACTTGTATTGAACAAATATTCACCCGTTTATTTAAAATTGTTATTGCATAAGGTGTGCAAAGTAAGGGATCGTTTTAAGGAAATTTACCTTTAGGTTAGATTGTTTATTACAAGTTTATTTTAAGTGATGTTTGAAAAAATGTGAGCTTTTTTATAATCACAACATTAATTTCAATAAAGCATTCCATTGTCGATTATTACCTATTGATTAGTGGTACGGAAATGTATTAAAGTGACTAAACTTAGATAGTTTATAGAAATGGAATCAACGACTCGCATTTCAGTTTATTTAAGGATCATCAACCATGTTTCCATGTAGGTATCAGAACTGGGACGCATATACATCCAGCTAATTAGATGTATAAAACGACAAAAAGCACATTCTAGATTCCACTGTTACCTACTCTCAAAATTTGCAAAACACGTGTGACTAAATAGTAATAACGAGGTAGTCCTTTTAGAATGTACATGTGCACACTAACAGACTTTGCCAAATTATGATTCTTCCTGTTGAAACATTTTTCTATTTTTATTATCGTTCATCTACTTCTCTGAATACTCCTTCAACCAATCCAACCTTTATTGAGCATTCGATGAAATTATGAAATTTTAATCATTTAAGGTAGCTTCCTCTTATTCCTTTTTTAAAGGCTGTGGTATCCACAGGCTATCAGATCTAAAATACTGTTAATATTAAGTCTTATATTTTCCATGTATTGTGACATTTGGTAACATTGCCTAAAGTCAAACCTGTCACTTTAAATGAAAAGAACTACTGGATTTCGACAATTAGTTGTTATTAATGACGCACTATAAATCAACTATACACTATTAGATTTGAATAATATAAAATCAGTGATTATCCGAATAATGTTATATATAACAGCAGTACATCTTGAATAATCCGATCATTCATATTATCGTGCTATTAACTATTTGTCATAATACTACTGATATTTCTAAAGGAATACAAACACTAATGTCAAATATTTAAGTCTTATATACTTTACAGTTTATCCAACTACACTAGTTTACATATTATAGATCTATTTATTTATTTTAACACATAGATATTAGTACAAGGAGGCACCAAATACATATACGCCACACAAATCTCATTTGGTAAGTGTAAGGGCTGTGATACTGCCCAGATGCCCAAACCGAAGCAGATGGTTTTCTCAGGGGGCCATATCCAGAGCCTTCGACATGAAGGTCTGATCCACAAAGCAGTGGAGCATCGTAAGGAGATGCATTCCCATGGTAGCCGGTGACCAACGACTGGTTGATACGCCATTTTTTCCTTCAGGATACTGGAGACCATGTGCACCATTGATTTGGAAACAGGGTTTTCCAACTCTCCTAGGTAAACTCTCTATGTCCACCAACCCGAATAATTTTTGGACATTCGCTTTTCATCATCTCAATTTCGTAAACAACGCCCTTGCCACGAGAAGGCAGAAGCTATATATGCGTGGCCTTGTGAGAGCATTTCGAGAGGTAGAGCGGGCCCGCTTCACTCTCAGCCGTACCAGGGCATTTTGGGGCACATATTATAGAGGTGAGAATACATACAAGTTTTACAATAAAAAGATTAACTTGATATCGAATATAAAGCAAAAATATTTTGCCCAAATATATTTATAAATATCATCATACTATATCATGTCATTTTCATTTAAATGCATTGTTAAATAATTTAATCGCTTTCAATCCGATCAGTCTTATATGTTAAAGATTTATCTTGGAACCACTAGAAATCAATTACAATGTTATTAATTAGTGAAAATGTATATGTAATCTATCTTATGGAAATAAATGACATTCTAATATTGTTTAATTGATACTACGTTGATGAATCTAAAAATAAAGGAATCTAATGATAAATATCTACTATTTTTTTGTAGTATTCTATTTCATAAAACTTCAGCTTATCGACTTTAGTTTGAACCTTATTCTCTTTTTTTTTCGTTTCCTACTTTCTAATATGTACCATACTTTTCATTTAACATTACATTTCATATTAGTTTGTCAATATTAAAGATGTAATTGTCAATATTTAAGACAAAAATTCACTCAGAAACAAAAAAAATACACAACAACAACAAAAAAAACTTGATCAGCTCAATTTAGTACTGAGAACATGTAGATTATGATTAATTGATTTATTGAATGTAATAATTCTCAAATATTCTTAAAGAAAAAGGAAAGAACAAACAAACAAACAAACAAAAACTCCTAGTTTCATAATAAATTATTTTCATAGAATAAATAGGGAATCATAAAGATGACAATAAAATAATTAATAGTTATTAATTTGTTTAATTCTACATATTTATATATTACACAAATGAAATGTAAGTTATATATGGTTAGGTGATATTCATCTGTTAGAAATAGGTTTTGTGGATATTATAGTAATTTCAATAGTTGAGATTATGAGTCAATTGAAGTTAGATTACCATGAAAAACATGGGACTTTTCAACATTGCGCATCCACTATTTTGCCTCGCGAGATTCGAACCCAGGATCTATCAGTTTCGCGTGAGAGTTCTTAACCACTGGAACACTGAGCCAGCAAGCATCCGACAGTGTTAGCAATTCGTGTTATATACACACACATACACAAACTTATTTGAATTGTTATTGTCTACCAATCTTATCCACTGTCTATCACTTTACTGTATTTTATACATTATCTACTTTTATATATAAAATAATTCATAATTAGATGTTTTGAGTATGTTAGTAAATGGTTTTCTATACTGTATGCCTAATCTACTGTCTTCATAGATGAATGTTCGAAATATACGCTTCAGAAACACTTTCATAATGAACCATTAACATTTAAAAAATCATTTGAAAAAAATATATATACATAAAATTAATTAGGTTCAACATTTCATCGCTGCCGTCATTGATGTTATCAATCAATTAGTGTATACCTCATAGCTTCGCATGTACAAAATATATTCAGTAATATGTTTTCAGAACTAAGACAGTGGTTATTGATGCATACTCATAATGGACCCTAGAATTTTAACTTGGTGGTCTAAATGTCAGGTTCTCAGTGTAAAATTTAAATGTCCTGGGTTCGATGTTTCGATGAAAGGAATGTCATGGTAGGATTACTTGGTTATTCTTATCAAAATCTAGAGAATAATATCAAGGTTTAAATTCTACTTAAGATCATCTTTGTCATTTTGGTTATTATAAAACTAGAAGCATATGAAAATATATGACAAACAAAATATTTATCAGCGTATATTGTCATTTTAGTTAAAAATATTCAAACATAATGATTAATTTGATATTTCACTAATAGTTTTTACCGCTGGTTATGATACATATAATATCAATGAATTCAGGAGTTAATAATGATGTCTTTCACTGTTTAGTAGTCAATATTTAATCATTCATAACTAATTGCATGTCAAATTATCTATTCAGTTTTATCTGAATATACATATACCTTAAAGATAGCTCATTATTCATTACAAACAAAAATATGTTACTGAATTTATATTCTTTCATCAAGTTCCGTGAGATGTTTAAGGACGAAAAGTTGAGTTTCATACTTTTTGTTTATGTTCCTATAACTCAATATTTCATTGTTTCTATTACATAAACAGGACTATAATCGTTGTATTTCTCTATTTAGACTCACCTTTAATGTTCTTAATTCAATCTCATATTCTGGATTTTCTGTTATGTTGAACTTAGAGATGTTATAATCTCTACTAATGTTTCTTTATTGAGTATGTTATATAATTATGTTCACTACCAGAAATCTGATTCACTAAGGTTTGCATCGAGTTTGAAGGTGTATTGTGAGCTGAAAAAAATCTGAAGAGTTGCATACGTAAGAGAATTTGGACAAGAAAAGAATAAATGAAAAATTGAGCTGACGACTTAGTAAGCCCATAAGAGACACTAACTTTTAATAATGACATCAATTAATAACAAAAAGTTATTACACAACAGTAGAATTAAAACAACTTGATAAATGAGACTAAATGTTGACAAAGTAAGGTCTCTAATTTTGAGATGGTGGTCTCTAATATATTGCACCGCTTCCTTTGATAAGAGAATACAGAACTTACATACATAAACATTACTAAGTCTAATGATTATGTATGATGAGACAATTAAGATACATATGTTAAGAGGTTTCCATATATAAGCGATTGGAATACACTTTAGTATTTATATCTATAAAAATCATAATATTCAATGACATAACTATATTTCATTGTTATTGTTTTCTTCATAATATTTACTATGAACAAAATATATTGTGATTAAATATTGATAAATGGTAAGATAACTATTTGAAATATAACACAGATAATAACAATAGATTATTTAGAATAACTACACCATTTATCTTGTCTAATTTCATGTTATTACTTGTCATTAAAAGAAGACGCAGAAGAGGAAGAAGAAGAGGAAGAAGAAGAAGGAGAAGAAGAGGGAGAAGAAGAAAACAATTAAAATACTTCCATTTAATGGATAAAATCTAGTATCTTCGTACGTTTGATAAAAACAAAATATCACTAAACAAAACATGATAAGTTCACTTACACAATATTGTTTATAATGACTGATTACTTTAAATGAAGCTATTTTTTTATTTGTATGCATATATAAGTGAATACTGGCCTATGCGACCTATGCTTCATTCAGAGTATTAGGCGTAAGTAAGTAATCAAGTAATATTTAAGTGAATTACATACATATTATATTTTGAGGTGTTTTGTCGAGATTTTTAGAAATTTCACTAGTTGAAATCATGAGTCAATTAAAGCTTGACCACCATGGAAAACCTGGAAGCTTTGGACAGCCGTTTCGTCCTAATATGGGACTTCTCGGCAGTGCGCATCCACGATCCCGCGCCCCTCAGGATTCGAACCCAGGATCTATCAGTCTCGCTCCAGGCGCTTAACCAACTATACCACTGAGCCGGCTACGTTTGTACAAAAGTTTTATTGTTCAAATATATTGTTAGTAATGTTGTATTAAACTGTTAAGAATTCTTTGAATAGAACTTCAGAAGCTAGAAATAGTTTCTAGAAGTACTCTGAAGGAATAATTACCTAGAAATATATGTGTGTCAATAAGTTCTATTGAAGTTTTAATGATCAGTTCCTTTGGAGAAAACTAATATACCACAATACTGTCCAGAGTTAGATTTCATTATTTATTAGAATTATTATATTTAGTCAAAATTATTACATGTAGCATAGTGACTTATTACATAAACTACATCATATAATTTAAGCTAATCAATGTGAGAAACTCCGCCTGTAGCTCTAACAGGGTTACTGCCGGTCCCAAGCCCGGGTAAAGGAGGAGGGTTGGGCATGGGGTTAGCGTCCCCATCCCGTAGAAAACTAACTCGCTAAAAAAACGCTTACCAGAAAAAATAATTCAAACCATTTAAACTCTGCCCTGGGAGTTAGAAGGTCTTCAGTTAGAAGAATTATGACGCTTCATGGTGAAAGCCGAGTTCCTTCGGAAGCCACGAGGCCGATGCCCCTTCTAACAACCAGAGCAAAAATTTTTATAGGTACATGGAACGTTCGAACAATGTGGGAAACCGGGAAGACCAGTCAAATAGCAATGGAAATGAGGAGATACAACTTAGCAGTACTGGGAATCAGCGAAACCCACTGGACCCAAGCTGGACAGAAAAGGCTAGCTACGGGAGAGATGCTGCTATACTCCGGTCACGAAGAGGACAATGCTCCACACACTCAGGGAGTCGCTCTTATGCTGTCCAAAGTAGCACGAAATGCACTTGTAGGATGGGAGTCTCACGGATCCAGAATCATCAAAGCATCATTCAAAACAAAGAAGGAGGGGATCTTAATGAATATTATCCAATGTTATGCACCCACCAATGATAGCAACGACGACATTAAAGATCAGTTCTACGAGCGGCTGCAGTCAATCATTGAGAAATGCCAAGAAAGGACCTAACTATTCTGATGGGAGATCTAAATGCCAAAGTCGGAATAGACAACACTGGATATGAAGATATTATGGGACGACATGGACTGGGAGAAAGAAACGAAAATGGAGAAAGATTTGCAAATCTATGTGCATTCAACAAATTGGTCATAGGAGGCACAATATTTCCACACAAGCGTATACACAAGGCTACATGGATCTCACCGGACCACACTACAGAGAACCAAATAGATCATATTTGCATCAACAAAAAATTCCGAAGGACAATGGAAGATGTGAGAACCAGGAGAGGTGCTGACGTAGCTTCAGATCACCACCTAGTTGTAGCCAATTTAAAACTGAAGCTAAAAAGAACTGGACAAGTGGACAAACAGCACTACAAAGGTTCAATACAGCCTTCCTTCGAGATACTGACAAACTCAATGAATTCAAGATAGCTCTCAACAACAGGTTCCAAGCCTTACAAGATCTACTGAAAGAAGAAGAAACTAGTATGGAGGACAACTGGAAAGGCATCAAGGAAGCATTAACTTCAACGTGTCAAGAGGTTCTGGGCCTAAAGAAACACCATCATAAGGAATGGATCTCTATAGAAACACTGGACAAGATCAAAGAAAGGAAGAACAAGAAGGCAGCAATTAACAACAGCCGAACACGAGCAGAGAAAGTCCAAGCACAAGCTGAATACATAGAAGCAAACAAACAAGTGAAGAGGAGCATTAGAGCCGACAAGAAGAAATACGTGGAAGAACTAGCAACGACGGCAGAAAAAGCTGCTAGAGAAGGAAATATGAAACAGCTTCACGATACAACGAAGAAACTAGCAGGGAAATACAGTAAACCAGAGAGGCCGGTCAAAGACAAAGAAGGCAAGCCAATCACCGAAATTCAACAACAGCGTAACAGATGGGTAGAATACTTCGAGGAACTCCTGAATAGGCCGGCTCCAATGAATCCACCGGACATCGAAGCAGCACACATAGATCTTCCTATAGATGTCAACCCACCAACGACGGAAGAAATTAGAATGGCCGTCAGACAAATCAAGAACGGGAAAGCAGCAGGACCCGACAACATACCAGCTGAAGCACTGAAATCAGACATCGAAGCAACCACAAGCATGCTATACCTTCTATTCAAAAAGATTTGGGAGGAGGAACAAGTGCCAATGGACTGGAAAGAAGGACACCTCGTCAAGATTCCAAAGAAAGGAGATCTGAGCAAATGTGAAAACTACAGAGGCATTACACTACTGTCAATACCAGGGAAAGTCTTCAACAGAGTGTTGCTGAACCGGATGAAGGATGCAGTAGACGCCCAACTTCGAGATCAACAAGCTGGATTCCGTAAGGATCGGTCGTGCACAGACCAAATTGCAACACTACGGATCATCGTCGAACAATCAGTTGAGTGGAACTCATCACTATACATCAACTTCATTGATTATGAAAAGGCATTCGACAGTGTAGATAGGAGGACATTATGGAAACTTCTTCGACACTACGGAGTTCCTGAGAAGATTGTCAACATTATCCGGAACTCATACGACGGACTACAGTGCAAAGTAGTGCATGGAGGACAGCTGACAGATGCATTCCAAGTAAGGACTGGAGTCAGACAAGGCTGTTTACTCTCTCCCTTCCTCTTTCTTCTGGTGGTCGACTGGATTATGAAGACCTCGACATCTGAAGGAAAACACGGAATACAATGGACAGCTCAGAATCAATTAGACGATTTGGACTTCGCAGACGACCTAGCCCTCCTATCACGTACACACGAACAGATGCAGATGAAGACAGCCAGTGTAGCAGCAGTCTCTGCATCAGTAGGCCTCAGCATACACAAAGGGAAAACCAAGGTCCTCAAATTCAAGCGGAGAACAGCAATCCAATCACTCTTGATGGCGAAACTCTGGAAGATGTAGAGTCCTTCACATACCTAGGAAGCATCATCGATGAACAAGGAGGTTCAGATGCAGACGTAAAGGCGAGGATCGGCAAAGCAAGGGTCGCATTCCTACAATTGAAGAACATATGGAACTCAAAACAACTTTCAACCAATATCAAAGTGAGAATCTTCAATACGAACGTCAAGGCAGTTCTACTGTATGGAGCTGAAACTTGGAGAACTACAACAACCACAATCAAGAAAGTACAAGTATTTATAAATAGCTGCCTACGCAAGATACTCAACATCCATGGCCGGATACCATCAGCAATAGCCTTCTGTGGGAGAGAACAAACCAACTTCCAGCTGAAGAAGAAATTAGGAAAAGACGATGGAAATGGATAGGACATACATTACGCAAATCGTCAAACTGCATCACGAGGCAAGCCCTAACTTGGAATCCTGAAGGGAAGCGAAAAAGAGGAAGGCCAAAGAACACATTGCGTCGGGAAATAGAAGCAGATATGAAAAGGATGAATTACAACTGGACGGAGCTGGAAAGGATTGCCCAGGACAGGGTTGGATGGAGAATGCTGGTGAGTGGCCTATGCTCCTTCACGAGGAGTAACAGGCGTAAGTAAGTAAGTAAGTAATCAATGTGAGATTGATAACAATTTTTATATGAATTTATTAGAACTATAGGATTTCTGGTTAGCGGTTTTTTGAATGGAGATAGACATAAGAAAAATGAACAAGAATTGGATGGAATTAGAAAAGAAGGCCCAGGACAGAGTGGGTCGGATAATGCTGGTCGGCGGCCTATGCTCCATCAGGAGTAACAGGCGTAAGTAAGTATAGAATTTCTGGCATATGATATGACAGAAGTTTCTATAGACCCAAATATTAATAACAAATGTGAGAAAATGATCCCACAGGAAAAGCTAAATCAAAAAAGCTAATACTTGATGTTATTCTTAAACAAGTATACTTTATTATTAAAGTCAATCAACTTGTATCAGTCAAACTAAGAGTTACATTGCATCTTGGCTAATGCAATTCAGTAAACGGTCATAACTTGAAAAATGTAAACGACTATTTGATAACCTATAAAATCGTTATTTAAAATTCAATAGGAATTTTTCTATGGTAACATCTCTCACCATGAAACTAGATGGAATATCGTTTTAGTGTTGTGAATGACTACATAAGTCGGAATAATCTATTGTGTTTGAACATATTATATACACTGAATACTTCATTTGCAAATTTTCATCATTTATCTTTCATATTTTATATAATCCTTTTAGTTCACAATACTTTTCTAAATCCATTTTTGTATTTTTTTTTCTTTCACAACAATCTTATTAGCCTTCCGCTGCTAGGTTTTTCACCTCTGATTAGTGTCACATGCTACTTATGTCTGTCGACATAATTCTTCATCTTTTTAATACTTTTTTTTTAAACATAATAATTTACCCGATAACTGTAACTAAGTCAACGAATTTTAATGTTTTTCTGTTCAATTAAGTAAATTAGTAACTTTTTATTGTTTCACTCATATTCTCTTAGAATAATGATCAAATCTATTTATTCCCTTTGCCTTCAACTATTCATTACTCTGAATGTTACAAAAAAAATAAAGAAGAATCCAATTAAGTTAAGAATTATGAATAATTTTACCGCGCTTTTAACACATACAAAAAGGTTTAATCAACAACATAAATTTTATAATAACATTAAAGCGTATTCTCAATAAGACATTACTTTCATGTATTTAAACTTAATGAGAATGATAATACACTTAAGTAAATTGAAAACTTAGTTTTATTCAGCTAAATTTTTCACTCATGTAAATAGATAGTAATAAATGATAAATTATATATATGGAAAATTTGGATAATTCATGTAGTGTTGTGTTACTTAAACTGGGTAGTCTAGTGGAGAAGCTTTTATAGTCATTCTGAATAGAATCAACGCTGGACGAACATTAAGTTCCAGGAATTCTATTGAAAAGCAATAACTGGTGAAATTTAATTAATTCAAGTGTGAGGTATTTTGTATACTACAAGCAATGAAAGACATCGTAAATCCATTGAATTGTGATATGAACAGCATTGGATGCCGATTCAGTTTACTTGAAATTCTAACGCTAGCTCTCGATACTGAAGGTTTTTGGACGATTCTGTTGTGACTTTATATCCGGCTTTTTTATCACGTGATTTATTCACCAATCAAAATACGACTTATACAATCTTAGCACTGTGCCGAACCAATGGCGTTCGACCGGTATGAGCACCCTGGCGTCCTTATTGGTCCTATGCCCACCTAGCCCGTCCACTTGAGTCCAGAACACCAATACCAGCTTCCACTATGCGAATCATATATTTCAGGCATACTGGGTTTATACATCAACCAAGCAAACTGCAACGTACTATAAAATAGGAAATAACATTTGTACGCATTAAAGCCAAAAAGTGGGTGTGAAAGTGGGAGACAGTAATCAATAAACTGAGTATAACTTAAGAACAGTAAATCGTACAATAATAAATTATAGGTCAAAACAAAGCTTATAATAAGATGAATATAAATATGCATAATCTAATTATTGAATAGTTTAACAGATAATATTAGTCATTTAGTATGTCTCGGAATTTACTCGTGATTTAATCTTTGCCCGGATATAACAATTCCTGGTGGGGTCATGAGTGTGCACTGCACAGGATTCCCATACTAGGTTGAAACAGGTATTAACTGTTTGTGAGTTTTCAATGCTTGTTTAACTAACATCAGTTCACAATTGATTGATCACTGGATGATGATCAATGTCATGTGTGTCAAGTCCTTCTTAGTGAAGAACGAATGCTATCGACCAAGTTGCAATGTGGCCGCTAGTCTAGGTGACTCAATATTGCGTGCACTATTTTGAGATAAGATGGTAGTTGGAGGTAGTCCACAAGGAAGATTGTTCCATGTTGACTGTATGTCCCATGTGAATTAAATGAGCTAAAATGGAACTGTTAACCATTTTAAGTACACATTTTCTTAATCACACTAGGGGGTGTTCACGAGCCGGAATATGTAGATTCCTAGAACAACTGCTAATGTAACTTGCTCCACAGGAGCAGTTGAATTGATAGATACAGAAAACAGTGGCTAGTCTAGGCAATTTATCTTTCAACCTTGGAGTGATCCTTGGACGTGTGGAAAACATTAGTTGTAGTTTACCTGCATTAAAAGTTCTTTGGATCGATCTGAGTAACTTCAGTCTTAGGATTTCACTAGGTGCATCACCCTGAATTGTAAGCGTATATACAGAGGTTTCTATTCACGGTTAGGCAATCTCTATGCAATCTTTTATTGGCTATGTTTTTATTTATAAATTTCTCAGGATATCCATTTTCTTTCAGGGTTGTGTGTAATGACTTTGTTTCATCTTCGACCGTATCTAGAGAGCATATTGCCTTGATTCTAAGGTACAATATTTTAATCAGGTTCCATTTGTATTGCAGAGGAACAAAACTAAGAAAGTTTGTATATTGGCCCGTCCAAGTTTTTAATTAATGAAATCTCTATTTAGGTAATCTTACTATCAATATCATATCATTTATTGTTAATATACACTTAATATATTCTTCAAGTTAATTGCTTAACTCATTTACTGTGAAATAAGTAATATAGAAATTCGTACGCAACCAGTATTATCAGTAAGATAATTTATTTTTAGCCAATAATATTAAAAATTAATATTATTATTTTGCATGTTTAATACATTGAAACCTGAATTCCATAGTGATATGTGTAGCAGCTTCATAGTATTCGCCCAGAATATTGAAGGACTGGGCTAATGAGACATATTAGTTCAGGGGCGAACAATTAGTAACAGCTGATGGCTCATGCATTATAGTTGGTTATGACACGACTTGAATTTTTAGGAAAATAAATTAGTGAGTGAGTTTATGTAGAAAATTGATTCGAGTTGGATAATAAAAATCTCTCACACTCGGATTTCAACTCAGATATCAGGTTGTGGTCACAAACGGGAAGAACGTATACCAGTAACAGACTCAAACTATCGCTCAACACGACAAAGGTAAACGCCCACGCAGGCCTATTCTAATTTTGAATTATTTAAAGGCTTAACAATAAAAAATTTAAACTGTTATTTAAAACCCATTATTTATTTGTACATATTGTAGTATGATTGTTTATTATTAACTTTTATCCACGTACATTACATACAAGTGAATGCGCGTATGTTTGTTCATTGTATTAAACATTTGGACATTATACGAACTCAATGATTCATGAAATAATTGATTACTCTATAGATTCCCATAACAAACCATTCGGTTGACAACCAAGTCATTCCGATCTCTAGACAATAAAACTACCATGTATCACAGAGACTTATCATATCGTTAATCCACTCGTCACAACTACTGATCAATACACCCATGCAATCAACATCACGATCGATCAGAATGCCAATCCACACAATACGATTCACCATATCTTCAGTCTCTGAATCGCAAACATCTAGTCTGTTTAGTACGTTTGGATAAATAAATCCATTTTCGAAGTACTTCATTTCAGACTTCTCATACTGCATTATCAAACAAATCTTGTTACACAATCGGACCAGTCTAGAATATATATGATACTAACTAGGATTCATAAAATCCATAGTCAGATGAGCTAACGTATTTTTTTAAAACTACAATGCCATATTTCACTGAAAATTATTTACTATAAAACTATGTCATTGACTTGATTGAGTTGAATAAATGTTATATCCCGATAAGTATAATAAATGGTGACTTGGGATCCATTTATGGACCAATACTAAACGTATATTTTTATCGTATAATTGTAAATAACTAAACTATACATATTCATGTCTCACTTATTATGAGCTTTATTTTGATCTATAAACTATTATTGTACGATTTACATTCTTGAATTATGCCCTGTCTATCAGTCACTGCCTCCCACATTCACAGCCTTATTTGGCCAAATCTTGTACAAATGTTGTTTTCTATTTTGTGGTACGTTGCGGTCTGTTTAATTAGTATATAAACTCAGTATGTTTGAAATAAATGATTCATATTCCAGAGGCCGGATTGGTGTTCTGGACTTAACTGGCTGGGCTAGATAGGAAGCGGGACCAATAAGGACTCTAGACTGCTCATACGGGTTTACGCGTCATTGATCCGATCGATAAGTCACTGCTCTCTAATTGGCGGTCACAAGTTATAACAATAAATTTTGCACTTTACTTTCGAAATGTTAGTTTCAAATAAATATTCATTTAAGACAGTTGTACCTACTTTTCCCAAGCAGCCTGAATAGAACATTGAAGTAGGCCCCAATTCTAATCGAAGTTCGAAAAGCTATAGCTAATCTAAAACAAGGAATAGCAACTGATTCAGATGGATTGTCTCCAGAGGTCTTTAAGGATGGTGGTCCAGTTTTAGCGATTAAACTGACTAATATTCTAGCTAAAATCCGGTAGTTGAACGTAATCCGATCTGACGGGTCGCAATCACTGAGTGTCAAAATCATCCTGTGCCAATCATAGATGAATTATCCAACTATATAGCGTCTAAAATACCAGCCTCAATAATTATCGCGTGCCTAACAAAGAGTCGTGAACTGCAAACACGAGAAAATCAGGCTGGCTTCAGATCTGGTCGTGGCTGCATCGACCACATATTCAAACTTCGTCAGATTCTAGAACAGACATGCTTATCGGCGTCCGACAATGTTGGTAATTCTTGACTCTGTAGACCGAGAGGTTCTGTGGCGGTGTATGTTATTGAAAGTTGTACCTCAGAGTAGTACATAAACCTTATGGAGGCTCTTAACTCGAACACTACTAGTCTGGTGAGAGCTTGTGGCGAACTGTCATCTGCTTTTGCAACTCAAGTGGTGTCCGGCTAGGCTGTCCACTATCTGCATTTTTGTTCGATTTCATCATAGACCTACTGCTGGAAATGACGCTTTCGTCGGATGGATTTTCGGGCACTGATCTCCTTCCAGGAGGTTTACTTATCGACTTAGAATACGCAGACGATATAGTCCTGTTTAGTGAAGACTCTGATAAAATGCAGAGTGTTTTGGTAGCACTGAACAACAATGGCAAGATGTTTTGGATGCGTTACTCCCTTGCTAGGTGCGAATTGTTGCCTTAGGACTGGTATGCGTCAACACCTGAACTAAGGATAGGAAGTTTGACCAGCCCTAATGGGTTAGTGTTTGACAAAATCTCAGCACGGATTCAGAAAGCTCTTTTGGCTTTTACCAACTTACGTCACCTATGGCGAAGGCGAGATATCCATCTGTCAATTAAGGGAGGAGTATACTACGCGGCAGTTCGTTCTGTTCTACTTTACGGCTGCGAAACGTGGCCGTTATGGGTAGAAGATACTCGTAAGTTACTAGTATTTAATCACAGATGTCTTAGAAATATTGCTCGCATCTGCCGGGATCACCGGGTAAGTAATATTGAGGTTAGACGCAGGGTATTAGGGAATGATGGTAAATCAGTTGATGAGGTTGTTAATCTTCATCGACTGAGATGGTTGGGCCACGTGTTGAGGATGCCTGAACACTGATTACCATGACGCGCAATGGTGACTAGTGTTGAGGATGGTTGGAAGAAAGTTAGGGGCGGCAAAACCAAAACGTGGCATCAGTGCTTGAAGCCACTAACTTCTGGCCTGAGCCATGTTGGTAGATGCAGACAATTTGTTTGCAGTCTGCGTGACTAGCGTAACCAGTGGTTGGAGACTCTTGGTGATATGGCTCAGAATCGATCACAATGGCGTAGGTGTATACAAACTCTGTCTTCCCTTAAGGCGTGAGATCAAATTTACTTTATGCCTTTCTTTCTACGAACTAATTCTTTCTCCCTGTAGTATGTCCTTATATGCAATCTTTTTTATATATTACAACCATAAAAGTAACTAGTCCTATGAATTTGGTGTTCACCTTGTTGTGCTAATAAAGTGTGGTAATTTGGACCGATGCACATATGTGCCTAGTCCTACATTGTAGCTGACTGACTGACTAAAACAGTTGCATATATATGCCTCCTGAAACGTTGCGATATATATGCATATATATATATATATATATATATATATATATATATATCGAAACATCGTAATGTTTCTCGTTGTTGTGAAGTTCTACTTTACAAAAACATGTTCAATTTTTATTCGTCATGATTTTAAACAGAAATTAATCTCATCTAATTTCAAGTATTTTTTTACTTTTATCGATGTTCAGATATAGACCACTAGGTGTAGTTACTAGTTTTAAACTTCTTTATAATTTGTTTATTTTGTAGAAACGTTGTTTCTAAGCGTCAATAACTGACTACATGTTCTGTCTAATTTGACATTAGTTCCAAAGAAACAATCAGTTGGAAATGTTAGTTTCTATTCGTAACCATAAATTTGAAACTTTCCAATACAATATAGTATGGAGATTTTGTGAATTTAATTATTTTTTAAATGCCAAAAACTCTTTTATCGGACACTGAAGTAGTAGGGCTAAGATAAGTTCAAATATAACGTTAATATATAATGTTTTGTCAATAGTCGACGCCCAATTCCTGTCAAACTATTCGTCCTAATATTGACAAGTATTTATAAAAATAAGAACACTGCAGCTACAAAAGACTTAGGTTTTAATGAGAATGCTGACTCATACAGGAAGCTAAACTCTATGTCGAGGATCTTTCACCGTTCTTCTGAACGGCAGCATCAACCCAAAATTCAGGTGGAAGTGAAGTATTTTAATTTTTCCAACATACGACTGACAGCTTGTCTTATCGACTTCGATCTTACTGATTATTGTTGACCTATAACCTGTCAATGTCGGTATTCTTATTTGACTATATCACCATTTGATCTGATTTTCAGTTCAATGTTTATCCATAGTTTTTCTGACTGATAAATGAATTCGATCGATTTCGGTGTGTTTGCTGATTTCTGTTTGACATGAGTGCTAAGCTTCTAAAAATTGCTTGATGTCCTTAGTATTCCCTCTATACAGTTTTTTAATATTTTCCAGTCGAATGTGTTTCTACAATAAGGCAGTAACATTGATGTAACGGCGTTATTCACATGGGTCGAACTAAAGCTAGCAAAGGAAAGTCTAACTCCTCTCCTCACTAACTATACAAATTTCCCAAAATACACAGAGCTCCATAGCCAAAGTGTACTAGGACTCATCGATTTATGCTTAGAACTCATGAGTTCTAATCACTATTTCAATGTTGTGGAACTTTCCCTCCCAAACTTTATTTGAAACAAAATTTTATGACCTCATTAACTCTATCGGAATCTTCACTACATCATGACACACATATATCCATCTTTAATCGCCCTCGTATGTATAAGTATGTCAATATCTGTAAAAACGTTGACTTTCAAATATTTTAGGTTGTAAGCAGCTTATGAGAATCTAACGAAATAAAATGAATTCATATTATTCTGCACCAATCTTTTTCTTGCTCTATTTAAGATAATAAAGGGAACTATGTTTATGAAATTCTTAATTAGTGATAACACGATTACTGACAACAATCAGTCATATGATACGACAATAGAGGAACTTTGTAACCAAATGCTGGTAATCTTGTCTAGAAAAACAAAAAATAATGGTGAAAAACAAAGAAATGGGAATTATTTCTCATGATATACTGATATTCGATTTTAGATATCACACGTTTCATAAGATCTCCTCTTAAGTTTCCAGAGGTAAGGCATTTTAAAAAATTATATTATACCTAGCTCTAATAACGAAACTCCACCAAACTTATGACTTAGTATCATAGCCTTTCTAAAAAAATTTATTTCAGTATGCTCATGTTTTATATTACTCATGAGACAAAAATATATATGGTTGTTTGGATTATTTCAGTAATGTTTAGGACCGCAATTGATCAGTCTCTTATCAGTATATATGCTTCCTTTGCGGATTACCTAGATATTACCTTAAATTACAATTATTATAAACAAATATGGATAGTGGTTAGTAGTGGAATTCGTCTGATGAGTCCCAAATAGAACGAAACGCGCGTCTTGAATTTTACTGCTAACCGATATTTATCTCTCCTTAAAATATTTGAAACACTCCTAGTTTTTGAAAAAATTTGACAGTCTTGTTAATGGTTCACATTTAATTCATATTGTTTCATCAAAATACTTTTTTGCGAAAACACAGATTCTGGTTCATACACAAATACAAGAAACTAAATCCATAATTTTTAAACAAAGATGGATAGTGGCTAGCAGTGGAACTCAGAACGCGCATTTCGTCTTATTCGGGACTTGTCAGCTGAATGTGCCTGCATCTTAGAGCTGATGTTCACTCTGGGACTCCGACCCAGTAACGTTAGCTTTAAAAGCCATCGCGTTATCCACTTAGCTGCTGAGTCCTGATAGTCACTTGCTTTTGCAATGGGGTGAAGTTTAAACTCACTTGGTGTTGTTTTACTTGTATTTTTCCATTGTTGTTTATTATTATTATTGTTTTTATCATTACATTTTGAATGAATTTCTTTTTTTAATTGTCTTAATATGTTCTGATAATTGTTAGTTTACATTTTTTATTTTTTCGTTATTCAGCACTACTATCAAACACGGAATTATCTTTCAATAATGTTTGGTGTCTGTTCACTTTCATTCCTAAACAATATTATAAACAAAAAGAATTAGTAGAAAATTGTATTTCTGACATTTTGTAACTTAATGTAAGTCGCTTCTTCAGAATAAATAAATAATCGATATAAAACTAATAAGTTTAAATAATACAAAGGAAACAGTGCTCAATATACACTATAGAAACCCTCCTACAATGAATTTTGATTATGGTTAAATTTTGTCAAGCTTTTTTATTAACTTATTTAACAGATATTGTTATACGTAGCGGCAACTGCAAGGATACTCCACATTCTCTTCAATAAGATTTGGGATGAGGAACAAGTACCAAAAGACTGGAAAGAAGGACTTCCGATCAAAATCTCGAAGAAAGGCGATCTCAGCAAGTGTGATAACTACAGGGGTATCACTCTTCTCTCAATACCGGGAAAAGTCTTCAACAGGGTATTGTTAAACAGGATGAAGGACTGCGTAGACGCCCAACTTCGTGAACAACAGGCAGGATTCCGTAAGGATAGATCGTGTACAGACCGAATCGCAACTCTACGGATCATTGTGGAACAATCAATTGAATGGAATTCATCACTCTACGAAAAGGCATTTGATAGCGTGGACAGAACAACACTATGAAACTTCTTAGACACTACGGCGTGCCTCAGAAGAGTCAATATCATACAGAACTCATATGGTGGATTACACTGCGAAATCGTGCATGGAGGACAGTTGACAAAGTAGTTCGAAGTGAAGACCGGTGTTAGGCAAGGTTGCTTACTCTCACCATTTCTCTTTCTCCTGGCGGTCGACTGGATCATGAAGACGTCAACATCTGAAGGGAAGCACGGGATACAATGAACATCTAGGATGCAGTTGGACGATCTAGACTTCGCAGATGATCTGGCCCTTCTATCGCACACGCAACAATAAATGCAGGAGAAGAAGACCCGTGGAGCAGCAGTAGCTCTCAATATACACAAAGGGAAAAGCAAGATTCTCCGATACAACACTGCATGCACCAATCCAATCACACTTGACGGAGAAGATTTGGAAGATGTAAAAACCTTTACGTATTTGGGCAGCATCATTGACAAACAGGGTGGATCTGATGCAGATGTGAAAGCGCGGATCGGAAAAGCAAGAGCAGCATATTTACAACTGAAGAACATCTGGAACTCAAAGCAACTGTCAACCAACACCAAGGTCAGGATTTTCAATACAAATGTCAAGACAGTTCTACTGTATGGGGCAGAAACCTGGAGAACTACGAAAGCCATCATCCAGAAAATACAGGTGTTTATTAACAGTTGTCTACGCAAAATACTTCAGATCCGTTGGCCGGACACTATTAGCAACAACGTACTGTGGGAGAGAACAAACCAGATCCCAGTGGAGGAAGAAATCAGGAAGAAGCGCTGGAAGTGGATAGGACACACATTGAGGAAAGCACCCAACTGTGTCACAAGACAAGCCCTCACATGGAATCCTCAAGGTCAAAGAAGGAGAAGAAGAAGACCAAAGAACACATTACGCCGAGAAATGGAGATAGACATGAGAAAAATGAACAAGAATTGGATGGAACTAGAAAAGAAGGCCCAGAACAGAGTGGGTTGGAGAATGTTGGTCGGGGGCCTATGCTTCATTGGAAGTAACAGGCGTAAGTAAGTAAGTAAGTATTATTATACGAACAGTAACAATTCGTATATTTCTTTGTACTATTATGATCACTATCATATCTGTATAAACATGCACGCTTGATCACATAATAGCCTATGCACATCTCTTTGTCTAACTGAAATGTGATGGCTTAAATATTGCTCAACGAGTCACTCTCTTTACCAATGTATATATGTGCTCGAATCCTATTAATAGCTTTCGCTTTGCCGTACCTAGCTGCGACATTAATCGATTTGTCTATAAATTTGCCTCTGTATTTGCTCGTTAACATATAAGATTCTCTGCTCCAAATTCTCTCGATATGCTTGTAACTTTGTTATCAGTGTTATTCGCTAACAAACTGTAGTTACCGATTCTTAATAACTTCTGAATTCAAACACTATTGGAATTTATATAATAACGATTAACAATGTGAATAACTAACCGATACAAAAATTCATAAATTTTAAGAAAACATTTTTAACTTTTGATTTAGTGTTTTTATATTTGAAATTTGATCATTCATTGAACATTCATATTAAGAATTAGTTATCATTAGAATCATTAAATTTATGAATGGGAATGATAAATGAAACTATTTGATTTTAACCAATCAAAACATTATTAAAACTATATTTTCATTGGTCAGTTCAAATAACCAATCATTTATTCATAAATCATATTTTTATATTCTCCCTTTATATTATTTTCATAATACTTTTATTTACATAATTTTGATAGAACTATAATAAAAATGTTTTCTATTAGATAAAACTTGTTATTCTGATGACAAAATAATAAAAAAAACTTTAAAAGAAAAAAAACTAATTTAACTGGATCATTTCTCTTTTATTCACTTTATGTTCCCTTTCATAAAATTATGGATTACCTCAGTAAATATTTGGATTACCTCATATAAAATCTAATGACTTTATTAATGATTAAATGAATTAAGAATCAAAAAACATTATGAGCACAAGATTCAGTTCACCAGTTTTTCTGGACACATGTAATCATTATAGTCATAAAGATCGAAAATATAAAAAGAATATCTTTGAAGTAAGAGTTAATGAACCAATTGATGTAGAAATGAAAAATCATCCAGTTTACAATATTGATCCTGGTGGATGTAGTAGTACAGTCGATGAGAGCGTAACGAATGACTCATATAATAAACCATGGGAGTCTAGCAATATAAATACAGGGCATTATCCATATCATTGTGACACGGATCTGGAAGTATGCAGTCAATCAAACTATATTGATGTATATAATAATAATAATTGTGATTACAAAAAATTGCCACATAATACATCAACAGGATTTAAACACTTTCTTGCTCCCCCACCTCAGGAATGTACACAAAGAAGAACATCACTTCATGGCAAAACAATAACAATACGTATAAGTCGTAATGAGACTAGATATCGAAAATTGCAAGCTAAAATTTATAATTTTCTTGAAAGACCAAAAACATGGCCTTCTGTAATATATCATGTGTTCGTGTAAGTTAAAATTTCCATCTTGTCATATTTCTAGTTAATAAGATTAATAGCACATTGAAATATGTTTTATCATTCTTAATATACTATACATTTTCTACTAAGTTTAATCAAGCATGCATATATTCACATATGCAAATAAGACGCTGATCAATTGCAGTCTTAAGTATCAATAGGAAGATTCAAGTAAACAGTACCAAGTGGATTTAAAATTAACTCCATTGCACAAGCAAGTGACTATCATGACCCAGTAGCTAAGTGGATAATGCGATGGCGTTTGAAGTGAACGGTACATCAATGGGAAGATTCAAGTAAACAATACCAAGTGAATTTGATCCAGTTGCTTCTTTTCAAATGAGGAGCCAGTTTTTAAGTAAACAAGTGTAAAACACACAATTTAATCATCTATATTAATGTAAACTAATTTGAAAACTAAGCAAGTATGATAAAATAGCATTCTCTTGATAAATTATATAATATATATTGACTGGTTAGTTTTTGTTGAGAGAGAGAGAGAGTTATCAAAATAATTAGAAAACATGAGTCATTTGAAGCTAGACCACCATGGAATATTTGGAAGCGCTGGAAGGCCGTTTCGTCCTATTGTGCGATTCTTATGGAGTTCAACCGAGTCTGTTGTGAGTTAGTAAGTCACTGATGATAATGTTGGGTGTGTCGCTTAATTTCGTGGATTGATCAAAGTTAAACACTAACACCGTTCGATACCGGCTCAGATGTCTAGTGGTTAGGCGTTCACATGCGATACCGATAGGTCCTGAGTTCCAACCTTGCAGGGCTGAATCGTGGATGCGCATTACTGAGGAGTCTCACACCAAGACGAAACGGCCATCCAGCGCTTCCAGGTTTTCCATGGTTGTCTAGCTTCAAATGACTTATGATCTCAATTAATGAAATTATCATAATATCCACAAAAACCCCTTCTTATACTAATTAGAAAACAGTTTATTAGAATTCCTAATAATAAAATTTAATTTTATATTAAGATAATTGTTTATTATTATAGTGTAATAAATAAAGTTAGCTTAGAGTTATATCCAGGAAACATAAAGCTACAAAGCTTACAATAACAGCTGTATGTCTTATTACCTTCAATTACAAATATATATATTTGAATTAAACTTATGTTTATTTTATATGTCATATGTTACTCAATCATTTATATGATTAGCCATGTTAACTAGCATGATAGAATATCCGTATGTGAAGAGTAATAAAATGTACAATTCGGTTAAAATGATAAAACTAAATTAAGAAACTTGTGATATACATTAATCCTACTCCATATTAGTTATGTAATCAGTATGCAATGAATTATAATAATACAATGTGTTAGGAATTCTAAAAAGAAGTTTTGTCAAAATTTATATGCTAATTTTAATTCTGAAATTTTTCATTACGAGTATTTAAAACCCTTAGTATTCTAAGTACAACATCTAACATGTTGTGGTATTTTTGGGCTAGTTCAGAAGTGTGATCTATTTTTAAAGTCTCATTTAAGATTATGATTCAATATATACTCTATATGAATTGTATGTAGATTTACGATAATTCACAAAACAGAATATGGTATACATTTCAAATATATAATTATCAGAAATAGGGTTTTTGTCACTAGTGACTGGCTTCAAGAGGTATTTCCTGGAGTTCTAGTGAGAAGCAGTGATCAGTGGAGTTCAACTAGGTTTGTTGTGAGATAGCAGCTCACAGAAGACAATGGTAGACATTGGCGCAATTTCGTGGATTGGTTGAAGTTAGACATTAACACTGTTGGTTGCAGGCCGGCTCAGTGGTCTGAAGGTCAAGCGTTCACGCACGAGATCGATAGGTTCTGGGTTCAAATCTTGAGAGACGGGATCGTGGGTGCACACAGCTTAGAAGTTCCATACTAGGACGAAACGGTCGTCCAGTGCTTCCAAGCTTTCAGCGGTGGTATAACTTTAATTGACTGATCAATTCAACTACTAAATATATAGTTGTTCATTAAGTACTTTCTGTACAATGATTAAATAAAATTAGCTGACGAAATCAATTGATTAAATCTTTCATAGTGATAAATGATATGAATAGGTAATGGTAGGAACTTTTCTAATAAGCTAAAGCATTATGCATGATTAATTTATGGTAGTGTCAGGTTTCTTTATTTTAATCACCAAATACTACTGCTAAGTTAATTTGTTTATTTTGAACTACATTTATAATATGCCAGAGTTTCAGACAAATGCCAGATCGAATAGAATATCACAGGTCATTAGGATGCTTATGAAACAATGTTTGCTTTCTTAATATCAATAGATAAATGACTGATCTGAATTAGTATTACTGTATTTTTACAGAATTTATGTAAGCCAGAAAGTAGTGATAGGGTAAAATCTCAGTAGAATTACAATTTACATAGGTACTTATTTTAATTATACCATTGTGGATTGGTTGAAGTTAGATATAACACCGATGGATGCCAGCTTCAGTGCTCTAAATGTTAAGCGGTCGCGTGCGAGACCGAAGGTCCTGATTTTGTGTCTCACATGAGAGACTGTGGATGCGCACTGCTGAGAAGCCCCATACTAAGAAGAAATGGCCGTCCAGTTCTTCCGGCTTTTCATGGTGGTCTAGCTTTAATTGACTCATGAAATCAACCATTAAATTATACCACTGTTTTAGTAAATTTATACACCTCCAATTAGACAGATACTGTCCTTTTTCTATGAAATTGTATTACTAAATGTAATTGAAAATATTAACAATTCTAATTAGATTCGTAAATAGATTGAGTAGGTAAAGTAATCTATATTTTGTGTAAGTGTTATTCGGATGTTTGCGACAAGTTCACTTTATAAAATATTGATCAACTTAACAAGAACCCTAATGACAATAAATCTCTTATTTTAAAATGAAAATGTGGAACATCTTCATGAATTGATCAACAGTGAATATACAAAGCTGTATTGTTGTTAGCAACAAAAACTGAATAATGTTCGTTATCCTTATGCTTTCTTTATTCATATTTGTACGAAATAATGTTATATTAATGCTATACGTTGATACTTCCATATAAATAATCCATAAGTCGTGTTTTATCCATTATAAAATGTCTTATGGTTTTAAATGATATTAAGTGGACAATGAAAGATAAATGATATCAAAGACTTAAAACGATATCATTATTTTTGTACTATAACAGTGAAAAACGAATCACTTAGCAACTACATGTAATAATGAATATATGTCCTTAAATTTACCTTTCATAAAAACCTAATATTATGTATGATTTACGTGTGAACCCATTTTTGCTTTGTAATGACAAACAACTTAATTGAAACACTATCATGTAAAAGTAATCTGAAACATGTAAAGTTCATTCGGTAAGACTACAAGTGAAGATATTTTGCCTACTTATAACTAATTAATCATTCTAAACTGATAGTGATTGGTTAATTAAAGAGGAAGAATGTATTTGTAAAATCTCAGCGAAAGAATTTGAAATCCAACATTTTGCCTGGCAATCTGGTCCAATACACTCAGTTATGTATATAGATATAACTGTAGTATATTACTGATGAAGTTACCATGGCAGATTTTCTCAGGCATTTCATCAGTCAGTCAAACAATCAAATAATTAATGACCTTTAACACTTTTTAAATATGCTACAACCCTCCTCACTACAAACTAAATTTTACTACCATTCATAAAAGTTTCTTTTATTAATAAATACCTTAATTCAATCCTTTATAATTTGAAAACAATTTGGAATAGGTTTTTTTCACTTCCCTTTGGCGCCTGATAAGTCAGTTCTCACAGTCTGGAATATATTATTTTGAAGTAATAGTTTGTGTATTATAATCCATGTAATGACTTCATTAAATAAGTAAGATTAATTATATGTCAGTTATCTGACATTTATTTGAACACATAAATGTTGGTACAAAAAGGCACCGAATATATATGCGCCATATAAGTCACTTGATTTATGTATGGGCTGTGATACTGCCTGGGTGCTCAGACGGAAGAAGGTAACATCGAAGACAATTTAACCATTTAAAATCACATAACATATATACATTACTAAATAAGTGGGCATAATCAATGACGTTATCTCATTTGTATCATGCTATTTTTAAAAAATCATATTCTACCATTTAGTTAACAATAACCCTGATACTAGAACTAAATGGTCGTCCAGTGCTTCCAGGTTTTCCATGGTGGTCTAGGTTTAATTAACTCAACTATTCAACTATTAAATTACTACAATCTCCACAAAACCCCTTTCTAAAAATAAAAAAGATAACTAAATACCAGTTTTGTATATGCATAAAACCCTCATTTCTTAGTCATAAATCAATACAATATAAACATTTGTATTCTCAGGAATGCTGTTGTTAGAATAAACAATAAGTACTAGTTACAATGTGAATTGTATTCTTGACATAATTTACATGGTAAATTTATCAATGCAAATCACTGGATACTAAATAAAATAACTTTTGAAACTTAAAGAATATCCCACAATATGTATTTATAGGTGAGATTGTTTCTTTTTTTCTGAACTAGTTTCTTAGAAAACATTTATCTAAATTGACAACTATCCAAAATCTGATCTCTAATATAGGTATTCATACCAAGGTTCGAACTGATAGTTACAAATAAATTGAGCGTTGGGTAGAACGTTATTGATAAATATATTAATTATTATATCCCAATGAATAGAAAAATTGTATTTCTGACGTTTCGTGACTTAATGTAAGTCATTTCTTCAGATTAAATAGATAACCGACATTAAATTAACACAAGTTTAAATAATACAAACGAAACAATGCAAATGTACTATATAAACGTGTGTTAATTTAATGTCGGTTATTTATGATATTTAATTTTCTGCTCGTGTTTTGTAAAATATCCAACTATATATTTTAGATTCTCATCACATGAATGCATTAGCACGTAATCTTTTTTTAAGAAACTATCTATTTCACAATGTTGACTTATCACATAAATAATACATTTTACGATAATAGTCTTATTCAGTTAAATTAATTACAATTATGTCCCTATTTTAAGGTTATGCTTTCATCGCATGTGCTTGAGAAGTGATCAAGAAACTCAGCTTTTTTGACTATCTCTCATAAGAGATTTTTACCAGACAGACTGTAATTAAAATTTCTTAGTGGTGGAAATTAATTGGTTACGTATATTTATCGTCCTAAGGGAACTGATATTCCCACGTTATTCCAAGCCAACATTGTTATCTGAATAGTCTGCAGTTATTTGATCGCTTACGATGAAGACACTAATCGATAAATTATAATCTTCAGACTGATGAAAAGATTTTTTTCACTTCCTGTATTGAAAAATTTAATAAAGATAATTAACTGTATATCAAGCATATGAATAGTATGCTTTCGGAAATTAACACATATATATATATATGAATTCTCTATACATTGTAAACCTTTTATACTAGTAATATCTTATTACATACAAATGACCCTAATAGTTGCTTTAGCTAACAACTGAATCAAATTATTCAATAACATACAGGTCTTACTGAAGTCTTATACTAGGATGACACAGCCTTCCAGTGCTTCCAGGTTTTCAATGGTTGTCTAACATCGATCGATTCATGATCTTAATCAAAAAATTTTATTATATAGTTTTATAATTGAAACAATTTATATGAGCTGAGTAAAACACTCTCATAAAATTTACGTGTACCGGAATGTTCAAACACAGTTGTAAATAATCTTTATTAGTGCACGATATGACACTAAGTTATACACAAACTACAACAGTAAACATTCGATTTATTTATAAAGTAAGTATGTAGATTTTGATTGGAATAAACCTAATCTACCTCAAAACATTTATTGTTCTTGCTTTGCAAGGTATTTTATTTACATTATCATTTGGGAACTACATTCGCTTATTTATAGCATCTAGATAGGAACGTTTTCCTTTCATAATATTAACGTTAATAATTCATTGACGGGATCATATTCGAGAGTTTATAATACTATTTAATTGGTGCTGATACTACACAGTTTAGAAAACCGGTACTGTGGTTTACTGATCAATCCATTAACATTTCAATCAGTAATAGTTTGTTACCATTAGCTCTTACATGAACATTATTATTAACTGCGAAAAACACTACATAGGACAGAGTGGACATCCTCTTCAATTTCAGCTACATGAGCATCAATTAGCATTCAAACTCCATGATATATCCGCGCTTATATTAATGCCTGTGGACAACTATAGACACATGTTCGACTGGAGAAATGTTAAGATCTTGGATGGAGGCAATTCTAAAAACACCAGAGAATTTTTAGAAGCTTGGCACTCAGGTCAATCAGCAATCAACAAACACACTGAAATCAGTCCATTTTATCAACCAACCAAAAAAAAACTAAAGTTCAAGTCAAAGAGAGATACAATTAAAGTAAAGAAGTAAGCAATGACAAGTTAAAGCTTAACAACTACCAATCAAGATTGATGTCTACAGGACAAGTTGTGAACCATATGTGGAGAAATTTGAACACTCCACTTTTACCTGAAATTCATTTTGATGATGTCGTTCGGATTAGTGATGAAAGCTCCACGACCAAACCATCCGGCTAAGAGAATAGAACTCCACCTAAATCATTCACCTGAGCTACAAATCTTCTCCATCATCTCAACATAATTATTGTTGTTGTTATTATTATCATTATTATTAATGGCTTTATTTAATATTATACGTTCGATACAATGTAGAGTTCTTGGCACAAATTATTTCAATAAGCTTCTTTGACATATGACCAATGAACGGGTACATACAAATATACCTGATAAATTGGTTCAATCAATCGCATGAAGCTATTGATTAAGTATGGGAAGTTTACCTAACAATTTAAAATGCTGATCCACGACTTATTTGTCATTTTTGTATGTTTACTTTGAAAACAAACATAAGAAACAACTATTATTTGCGTGTAGGAGAAACTGATAATAAATTATTAATTTGCATATTACATAAATTTTATATGTATGATAATGTACATATGACTCATTTTATAGATGGAAAATATCTATTTGAAACAAATACTTAAAAATTATTAGAGCCTGAAGTTCTGTTGTATTTCTGTTTACTTAAATTCCATTACGGACTACACTGCAATATCATGCATGGAGAACAGCTGACAGATGCATTTCAAGTGACGACCGGAGTCAGATAGGGCTGTCTACTCCCCCCCATTCTCTTTCTTCTGGTGGTCGACTAGATTATGAAGAAATCGACATCTGAGAGGAAGCAGGGAGTACAATGGACAGCTCGGAATCAAGTAGAAGATTTGAACTTCGC
Source organism: Schistosoma mattheei (assembly GCA_944470405.2). Taxonomy (NCBI): domain Eukaryota; kingdom Metazoa; phylum Platyhelminthes; class Trematoda; order Strigeidida; family Schistosomatidae; genus Schistosoma; species Schistosoma mattheei. The sequence continues at coordinate 78,859,492 of OX103947.1, forward strand.
AGATGACCTGCCCCATCTATCCCGTGCACATTAACAAATGCAGATGAAGGCAACTAGTGGAGCAGCAGCCTCTGCATCAGTAGGCCTCAGTAAACACAACGAAAAAAGCTAATCCCTCAAATACAACATGGGGAACACCAACATAATCACACTTGGTGGAAAATCTCTGGAACAAGTGAAAACTTTCATGTATCTGGTCAATATCAACGATGAACAAGGAGGATCTGATGCAGACGTAAAGGCGAGGTTTGCAAAGTAGGGACAACATTCCTACAATTGAAGAACGTATGGAACTCAAAAAACTGTCAACCAATGTCAAAGTGGGAATCTTCAGTACGAATGTCAATACAGTTCGACTGTATGGAACTGAAACTTGCACAACGACCACAACCGTCATCAAAATGTTGCAAGCATTTCTAAACAATTGTCCACACAAGATACCCAATGTTGATCGGAAGGTTACCATGACCAAAGGCCTACTGCCTCAAACAAGCCAGCTTCCAGCTGAAGAGGAAATTAGAAAAAGACGCTAGATGTGAAGAGGAAATAAAGTTCGGAAATCATTTGACGATATCACGAATCAAGCGCTGTCATAGAATTTTGAAGGGAAACGGAAAAGTGGAAGGCCAAAGAACACACCACGTCAGGAATTGGTGGCATACAGGATCAATAGTAACTGTAAAGGACTGCTCAGGATAGGGTTGGATGGAGGGTGCCGGTGGGCGGCCTATGCTCATCGACGAGGGGTAACAGGCGTAAACAAGTAAGTTACTTACATTGATATAACTATCATTGAGAAGAAAGTGATGCGTCACTGTTTGTACAATCAGTGTTAACATGAAGTGCAAAATAGAGAAATTTGATCTGTCTATGAAAGGCTCAAAATTACTTTAATGTTTTAACTTAAAATGATAAATAAACCTTATGATGAATACTGAACCGTTAAGTGTAGACATGCTTCTACTTCAGCTTAAAATCTCCGAGTATAAAATAGGATAAATGAAGTGCTTTAACAATCGGTATCTCAACTGTCGATTGACCAAAGTTATTAAAAACAACGAATCTTAAACAACGTCACAGGATTAAACAGATTTAACACTTGCATGAAAGTACAAATTACTTATCAAGAAAACATGCTTATTATGTATTTCAGGCTGACATTTTTCCTACATACTAGTCTGTTGTTTATCATTTCATAATCCATTTTCTAATGTGCAACTCAGTAAATATTCAATATAATGTTAAATGTGTAATCGATGGGAAAAACGAAAGAATAATTTTACTATACAGGAACCAGAAGGATATATTTTTAGTAAATGTATACAAATTGTTTCACTGATGCTTTTTTCGATAAACTTGACAACAGTCGTTTTAGATTTGCTCAAAATATTTTTCCTCAGTAACAATATTAAAAATTCTTAAATATATTTTTAAGTAGGCAAATCTTATTGACGGATGCCAAATAACATGAGATTTAGATCTAAGGTTTCCAGTCGACTTTCTCCAACTATATAAAACGAGAATTCAGGTTGAGAAAACCATTTTAGTATTTCATACAAAATTACACAGTGCCTTCATAAAATATGAAAACCATAAATTGAATATACGATTTGCATATCTTACTTCAGTTTTCCTATACACACTTCTTCAGTCTTCCACATCAGTTGTTATTCCAAGTCCTCTCTGTTTCCCTTTTTCTCTCTTTATTTCAATCTTCTACCGGCAGGAATTCCACTTCCCACTGCAGCTACATACTACTCATCTCTGTTAACATAAGCGGCATACAACACACAACCACACACATTTAGTGCACACAATGTTGAACGATTCAGATTAATGACCATATTACAATTCGATTCAAAGAATTTGACATGTATGGCACTGATCATTCCTCACTGATTATTCATTTATTTAATATATTATCGAGCAGTGTGTTTCTGAAACCCAGTTAGATGTTATCATGAACATTTGACGGGAGAGTGTTTGGTTCACCATGCATATGTTTACATTGAAGGGATGGACTTGTAAATGCAACCAAAAGAGCAAATTGGCTCAAATATACAACAAAGCAAATCTTCAGAATAACGACTAACCATAAGCTCCACTGGTCACAGCTTCTCACTAATCCATGTCAGGTAGAGACAGATGTCTACCTCAGTAAAATCGATGATCGCGCGATTTCGCAGATTGATTGAAGTTAGACATTAACACCACTGGATGCCGGTTCAGCCGTCTAGAAGTTAAGCATTCGCGCGTTAGACCGAGGGTCCTGGGTGCGAATCTCGCGAGCGGGACTGTGGGTGCTCACTACTGAGGAGTTCGATGCTAGGACGAAACGTCTATCCAGTGCTTCCAGGTTTTCAATGGTGGTCAAACATCAATCAGTTCATAATCTCAATCAAAAACTCAATAATCTCTACAACTCTACACTGGTCTTTTCAAAAATTATCTCATTATCGTTTTTACTGAAACCACTTTAATCTGAATGAATCTCGAAAACTGTCTAATTAAATAAGATATAAAAATCAACACAGGACTTACTGTCATTTTACCTATTTAACGAATATATAAACCATATGGAAGATAATATTAGTCAGTTCTTATGATAATGAATTTATTATACCTACGCGAAGCATAAACAAAACTATCAGTAATTTTGGATGAGAAATTCTGTTATTTTACTTTACCTGAGAAAATAAAAACTACTTAATTCTGGTAATTATTTGTCGATAAATAAAATTTTGCATTAAGTTTCTGTTATATAGTGTAGTTACATGATCTTCCGTAAGGAGATACAGTCCTCTTGATTGAGATCTATTTAGCGAATAAAACTGTTAGCAACAGGTATCATGTATAATTCTTCAAATCAATGACATTTCAATGCACATACATTTTCTCCATAACTTTCGAAATCACACCAACTTAGTTTATCTTATGATCATTGATTGATTAATTCGTTGTTGCTTCACAGTTCACTGATTATACTCATTCATGTTGAATTATGTTGATTTTTATTAAAAAATTAAAAGAATTCGGCGAAGTAAATTTCTTTTCTACGAAATCATTTATTTAAGCTACATATGCGTATTTGTAGTTGTATGGAAAATATATGTTTATAGAACGATAGGAAAGATTACATCATAAGTTGATTCGAGATTTGTTATCAAATGAGGTTACTTCAACTTTAACAGGCTCTCATTAGGAATGGTTATCCACCTAGATTCGTCGATAGTAACTTAAGACCTAGACATCATCCGGAAAAAGCACCAATAGTGCGAAAGAAAACTCTTTAAAATTGCTAAATAAAACCTTTTAATCAGTTAAGCTGCGAATTACTTTCTCAAACAGGCCTATCATACTTGGATGTGTTAAGGATAAACTTCCACTTTGAGTCAAATAAATGTGCATCTATAAATTTACTTGCTTATATCGAGAAGGTTAAGTTGGCTGCACAAAGTAATCACTTTTCAAACGTATCTCAGAACGCTACTTGGTATGGCTTTTAAAAGGAGAATGCAAAACAATTACTAGTTCAATACAGAAGCATTTAATCAACTATAAACTCATCGTTACAAAGGAGTCTTCTTTTAAAATAATCTACACAGTCAAAGGAATCGGATCGAATGGAGGTCAAATCAAAATTTTATGCACTACTGAGGCACTGGCAATTCACCAACTCAAGCCTGAATTTAGTGTTCCGCAATTTTAAACTGTAACCAGCGTAATACATTTCGAACAATCTGATCACACGTTATATATTTGTTAGGAACATTTATATATAAATCTTGGGTTATTATTCCCTTGTTTATATATAAAAATAAAAAGACAACTAGGCTAGAAATAGAAGGTAAGAAGATAAGACAAGGATAATAAAGAGAATAATGTGAAAACAATTTGTCTTTTTTTTCTCCCATATTTATCAACTGGATAATTAGCTTTCATAATTCAGACCCATTATTTCCAACCTTATATTCTTCTCTTACCCCTTGATTATTACGTAACCTAATCTGATAATAAGAGTCTCGAATCAATTTATGACGTCATCTTTTCTATCCTTCTATAAATATATATTTACCATACAACTATAAATACGTATATATAGCTTAAGTGAATGATTTCGTTGGAAAGAGAATTTATTTCGCCGAATTCTCTTTATTATTTTTATGCAGTGACACAATGGATTATTTCAGTTATCTGATTTTTATTACATAAATTGTAACAGTTTGAGTCGTAGATTTGTTGCTATTTCAGTTTACTACGTGTAACTAGTGAAGGATCATGTATGGTTTGTAAATCGTAAACAACAATGCTTGTAATACTGTCAGGATATTTTTTAAAAGGATTATTTAACAAGTTTGTTGTTTAGTTTGAATTCACATTCATATTAATCTATGTATTTGTTATTCATGCATAAATGTGCTCAATTATACGTTGTTTATTAAAAATGTTAACTGGTTGATACAATGAATTATTGTCCTGAAGAAGTCCAGACAAGTTGGTTGGACGAAACGCTGGATTTATTTAAATTTCAATCGATAAGATATTTCCATAATCAATAAATATTATATCCCATTTTACTAGACAAGAATAAATTATAACAAATAACCATATTTATCTTTTCTTATGATTTGTCTCTATATTTATTCTGTGAAAATGATTTGTCTGTATGGTAATTTTTATCTAGGTTTAATATTTTCATTGATACTTAGGTCATTTTCATTTTATTCCTATTAATTTATCACTGAGTTTTATCAACAGATAATTCATACACTAATAGCTGAGTTCATAAATCAATTAGAGCTAGACTACCATGAAAAATTTGGAAGTACTGAACATTCGTTAAACATTATTACAGTTGGATACCAGCTCAGTAGTCTAGGGGTTAAGCGATCGCACACGAAACCGATAGGTCTTGCGTTTGAATCCTGTGGGGTGGCATCGTGGATAAGCAGTACTGAGAAGTCCTATACTAGGACGAAACAGTTGTCCGGTACTTCCAGGTTTTCATGTCGATCTAGCTTTAATTGACTCATGAACTCAACTATTAAATTCATATAATCTCCACAAAAACGCCTTTCTGATAATAATTCATACTTTATTTATTAATCAGAAAATTGCTAATAACGTGCTCAACGAATAAACCATCTTGTGTTTATTAATAAAACTTTCGAAACTTACTATATTTTATGATAAGTAGTAAAGTTTCAAATGGTAGTTCACCATCTTACATTATTCAACTATAAGTCAACTATTTTTAGAACTGATCAGGTGATGGATTCAGTATTTTAACAAATATACGTATCCTATTTATTCCTTATCAACAACGATGTATGTAATTATATCTACTAAACTAGTTAAATCAATTCTTTACTATATAAGTGAATGTATCTATATTTTATCTTACTTGCTTGGAGGGTAGCAAGTTATAAAAATGACATGCATTAAAGAAACGTTTTACTGTTAACACTTCAACAATTAAATCCGTTTATGAATGCATTATTTCCTATTTAACGTAATTATGACTACGTAAATTAGACACCATTTCTAAAATATGGTTAGCTAATTTGTTGATTCCTCTTGTTACTTCTGTTTACTATGAATGTGTCCTCTAACGGTACACAAGCAAAAATAACCTAAAAATTTATGTAATGTTTTTTTATGTTCTAAATATTAAAACGACTGAAAAACAATCTTTCCACTCTTATTGCTTTATGAATATCATGAAAGTTGTTAACAAACTGCATATTTTTACCCTGTAATGAATATGAATAGTTGTTTACGTAAGTATGATTTCTTCATATAAAAAACTGGCTTGTACTTGTAGCATTTCAGTAAAACTAAACGGTACATTGAAATCATGAGCCGATTAGTTTTAGATCATTATTGAAAACGTTGAAGCAATCGGCGACTGTCTTGACCCAGTATGAGACTGCTCAACAATTTTTATCCGTGATCACCCATCTAGGAATCGATCTCAGAACCTTCAGACTTACACACGAAAGCTGAACTACTAGATTACTGAACTGGCGTCCAACTATGTTAATGTATAACTTTAATTGTTCCATGCGTAATATCATGTGGTTTCCAAAGGTGTTCACATGTATCCCTTATAGAGAAGTTGTCTTATTTATAATTAAAACATTTTTACATACACTTTATGAAAAACTGTAGTTTCATAACAAATTATTATTTTATATCCATCAAGATTTATCTAAAGTAAACGAAGCTCATTTAACCAAACTATTCAATGAACTACTTAACCTTTATTTAGACAAGTTTTTACTGACTAAAAATTTATTCATTTGAATTAAACTGGTGAAATTTTACAGTCAAATGAAAATTGAATGACCAATAACCATATTAGATAATCAAGTATCCATAAGATTTCGTATTCAATTTAATTGAATGAAATAATTTTTTATCAAATCATTGACCGTAAAATTGTCTTTAACTTGTCCGTTATAGTTGACAATTTCTAATAATGTAACACGTTACTTTAATGTATTATAGTAATAACACTGTAGTGAACGAGAACATCAGTAGGGATAACCAAATATATTAGAACACAACATTATAGAATAGCTTGGTAAAATCTGAGAACCACAAAGTGAATACTTCATTTGCAAAATATCCATTAATTGTCTCAGACTTTGTTGTTCCTTCATTTCTATACCAATCATAATCCATTCTCGTTCTCTGTCCTTTAATTTTACCAAACCTTCTACCTCCAGGCATTTCATATTCGATTGATGGTATATATTATTGGGATTACCGGGTAAGTAATATTGAGGTTAGACGCAGGGTATTAGGGAATGATGGTAAATCAATTGATGAGGTTGTGAATCTTCATCGACTGAGATGGTTGGGCCACGTGTTATGTATGCCCGAACACCGATTACCACGACCTGCAATGCTAACCGGTGTTGAGGATGGTTGGAAGAAAGTTAGGGGCGGCCAAACCAAAACGTGGCATCAGTGCTTCAAGTCACTAACTTCTAGTCTGAGCCATGTTGGGAGATGCAGACAATTTGGTTGGGGTCCTCGTGACTATCGTAACCAGTGGTTGGAGACTCTTGGTGATATGGCTCAGAATCGATCACAATGGCGTCGGTGTATACACTCTATATCTTCCCTTAAACTAAGAGATTAAAATCACTTGATATCTTCTTTCTACTAACTAATTGTTTCTTCCTATACTATATCCTTATATACAATCTTTCTTTTATATGCCACCACCTCTGAATAAACTACTTTTATGAATCCGGTGTCCATCTTGTTGTGTTAATGAGGTATGGCAACTTGAACCGATCCATATATGTGCCTGGTCCTACGTTGTAGCTGACTGACTGACTGACATATTACTTATATCTGTCGACATCAGTAGCATATGAACTACTTTTATGATAATATTCTTACAAATTTATAAAGATTTCGTTAACTAGATTCTAATTTAATTGTTTATTGTATATTATAACTATAACTTCAATCTATTTTATAATTTAAACACTACATTATTAAATGACAGCTGTAAAGTAACAATTAATGAAATGATATTAATTTACCATATACCAAATCATTGAAGTTTCAGTTATTTATAGAAAAAATTATAACAGATACCCTAGAGAATCAATTTGTTGTGATGAATGTAATTACACTATAGACAACTATTGTCTAATTATTTGTTTGTTTGTTTTTTCTTTAATCATTATGTATTCTAAATTTAAACAATAATTTTCTTATAATCAGACAGAGATATTGTGGATATTATATAGTAATTTTTAATAGTTGAATTCATAAGTTCATTAAAGCTAAATTACCATGGAAACCTGGAAGTACTGGACGACTATTTCGTTCTAATATAAGACTCACTTAACAGTGTGCATCCACGATCATGTTTCACGAGATTCGGACCCAGCTAGGTCCTGGGTTAACTATTTAAAATTTAAAAAAAAACATTTTTTTTTACTAACTACAAATAGAAAGTAATAACTTGACACATATCACAATTAACTATTTCATTCAGTATTCTGTGGCCTTAAAAATTCTTAGTATTTTTAGTGTCCTTAGAGATTAGAATCTAATAGAAAAATATATTCAAATAGGAAAATAACTTCAAAGTTTATGATACATTGAACTTAAATATTTAGAAATCGTTTTCCTGTTTATCCATTTAATAACTTCACCGAAATTTTAGTATTTTAGTATTCTAGTTTTTATGCAATTCACATATGATTTACAGATATGTTATTAAGAAGTTAAAAATGTTAGGACCATTTTAGTAATATTATACTATTGTAATGTTAGGATCTTGGAGGGTAAAATGTTGACTGATTATCAAAATGGTTTTTTTTCGATCTTACTGAAATTGATACTGTTTATGAGATTCAAACTCGTACTAGACATTTTAACGGTTTGAAATTTTTACCATCAACTAGTTCAACTCCCACTTACTATCTATAGAATTGAGATACATATATTATTATCAGAAAAGGGATTTTATGAAGATTGTAGTACCTGTGATAATTGAATTCATGAGTTAATTGAATCTAGACCACATTGGAGAACCTGAAAGCACTGGACGGCCGTTTTGTCCCAGTATGGGACTTCACAGTTGTGCGCTTCCACGATCCCACACCAGAGGGACTCGAACCCAAGATCTTCGGTCTCGCGCTTGAGCCCTTAACCTCTAAATCACTGAGCCGGTATCCAACGGTGTTAACATCTAGCTTTAACCAATCCACGAAATTGCCCATCATCCACCATTATCTTCAGTGAGTTACTGCTTCACAAAAGACGCGGTTGGATTTCAATGGTCATGGCTTCTCACTAGATTTCCAGAAAATTTCTCTTGAAGCCAGTCACTAATAATTAGCACATGATTATTATTATTATTATTATCAGAAAGTGGTTTTGTGGAGATTGTAGTCATTTTGAGATAGTCGAGTAATTATAGAAATTGTGGTAACTGAATAGTTGAATTCATGAGTCGAATAAAGTGAGACCGAATGTCCTGGGTTCGAATCCCATGGGCGGGATCGTGGATGCGCATTGTCGAGGAGTCCCATACTAGGACGAAATGACCGTCCAATGCCTCTAGGTTTTCTATGGTGATCTATCTTCAATTGACTTAGGAATTCAATACTTAGATTAACTGATTGATGTATAACATTTATTCAGTACTAAAGAACAGACAAATTTCGATTAGATCAGTACTCAGTAATCCTTCAATTAAGCATGAAACTAGACATATTTCAAGTTACTGCTGCAACTTACATTCCCCATCATAAGTGTTCATCTACGTCGGTCAATAAATAGCAATGTATTTACAACTTTTGAACGTTAAAATTTTTTTCGATTTTCAAATACTTTCTACAGGTATAAGATTCATTTACAAAACTATCAACAAACTCAATTGTATAAACTTTGTTTATTAGTCCAGATATTATGAATAATCATTTACATAGCCAAAGGCTGATCAAACACAAGTTTAAACAAGAACACAGGAATTTATGATAACTTACTACTGAAACAGCACTATCAACGGAAATAACTGATTCAATGCACGAAGCTCACTTCTCTTCAGACTAAAAATAAACGTTTAGGACGTTCGCCATTTAACTCAAAGGATGCAGAAGTACATATATATATATATATATATATATATATATATATATATATATATATATATATATATTGACAGCAACTACTGTGTTCACTAAACTACCGATTTTCCACCGTTTAATTCTCAATGCATATGTTAATTGATTGAATTAATTTAATTTTCCAGTATCTTTATTTTGGATCAAATCTAATGGAATTATTAAAAGTAAAATGTTCACTATAGACATTTATCAATAATGCTTTGTCCGTAATTGTCTCCTGTAATTTCCTAGATTATAGTTTTTAGATTATTTGCAATGTAGTTAATGTAAAATTCTAAATTGCCATTTATATAGTTAAATAATTAAACGACAATTATCTATTTACATTGTATAGGAATGAATTGAGTAAACCATTGCAAATATACGCAATATTATTGTGCATAATGTTTAAATACTATTTGTTACATATTTAATAGAGTATCCATACTAGTCAACTGGTTAACTAGTCAGCAAGAGGCAGTGTGTTTGAATATTATTACATTTTATAACTTAAATGGTTTAAATTCACTTGGTGTTGTTTGACTTCTATCTTCTTATTGTTATTTAGGACTGTAATTGACTAGTCTCTTATTGGCATATATGCATCCTGTGCGTATTGCCTCGATACTGTCTTAATTCACCAGCATCACAAGCAAAGATGGATAGTGGATAGCAGTGAAATCCACGGTGCGTGTTTCGTCCTATTTGGGACTCGTCAGCTGGATATACCTTCATCTCAGCGTTGATGTTCACTCCGGGACGCGAACGCAGTACCGCCCACTGCAAACGCCATCACGTTATCTACTTAGTTATTGAGTTATTTTAAACTTCACCCCATTGCACAAGCAAGTGACTATCAGGACTCAGTAGCTAAGTGGATAACGTGATGGCGTTCGAAGCCAACAGTACTGGGTTCGAATCCAAGAATGACCATCATCTCTGAGATGCATGTACATCCATCTGACGAGTGCCAAATAGGATGAAACACGCGTCCTGAATTCCATTACTGGCCACTATCCATCTTTGCTTAAATGGTTTAATTTCAAACTGTAGCTTCCAATTTGGTTTGATGCGTCTACTGAGAGCCGATTAACTGAAATGAGATGATTTTGACAATTTTTTGGTCTGTCCTAAATTTTCTTGACATATGCTTTAAACACTTAATCAATCACCTTCTTGTTACAAATAAGATCATCTGAAGTAACTGATTTAAGTAAATGTAGAATAATTTTAAAATCTAACAATTCCATGTAAAGTAAAAGCTTAGGTTGTTATCCAGAACCAGAAATAACGCTTTGAAATTAAACCATACTTTTTAGAATTCATGATAATACTGGAAATCAAGTGAGAAATTTAGCCAAACGTATAAAAAAGTCTCACTGCGAATCTTGATAGACTCTTGAGTTTGTTAACATGTAGCTCAGTAAGTCTTTGTTCAAAAATCAATGAAATTTAATGGGATATATTGTTTTTCTATATACCCCTATCATGCTAAATATATAAATAAACTGATTGATGCATTGTGGAATGCTTTGAGTAGCGTTAATGTTTAAGATAGTGTATTTTAATGTAATTGATCAGTTTGACACATTTAAATATTGCAGACTATTGTAATTATATCTTAGCAACTAATAAAACAGTAGAGTTATGGTTTATAAAAGATGCAATAAAGTCATCATCATATTACACTACTTATCTGTATCAAATCTATTGAAAATGAAGTTTGTTATACATTTTCAATTGAGAGAATAATTATTGAAAGCTCTGACAATTTATTATCAACAGTCAATTTGTATATATATTTGATTCGTGTGTATAAACCAATGAAAATGATTTTAGTGGCCCTGATATCTAACCCCATTTGAATCGTATGAATAATTGTTATTGGAATATACATATCGCTAATCATCTTATATAATCATCGACTTTACTCGCGTTGGTGAATAACCGAATTAAATAGTAAAATACCAGAATAAAGTTTTGTATACGTATATTTTGTACAACCGTCGATCAGAACAGACAATCAGAGAGACGGCGGGAAGGAAGTGAAACGAAATGAATCCCAGATGGCATATGAATCAAATCGATTTAACCAAGAGTTAATCGATATTTATAGTCAGACAAAAACAAGTTAAAGACATCTAAAGAATAGGGTAAGGATTACACGCACACGTGATCATACAAAAACAGTCAGGATTAATAAACGAATAATTAACAGGGTCATAATGCGACTAAAGAATAATGAATAAATCGACCTGTTTGGAAGCTAGAATAACTTATATAAGCTTAACATAGCACTAAGCACTACATGATCAATTATGAGATAAATACTGACAAAACAAAAATGAGTGTACACTTCAAATGTAAATACTAAAATCAGAATACTATCTAGTATTCAAAATGCATGAATAAATAACTTTGGTAAATTTAAAAGCAAACTCTATGGAACAGTCATTAATTTTAGTAAATAGACTACATACTTAAAAAAAACAATTAGATATTCCTTAAACGTCTTACTGTACATCTTATTCCTATACAACAAGTAAGATAATATTGATGGAATTTTGTTTTCTGAGCTGGATGGTTTAGTCGTGGAGCTTTCATCATTCTTCCGAATGACATCATCAGCACAAACTTCAGATAGAAGTGAAGTGTTGTGCTGATAATGTCTCTTAGAAGAATGATGAAAGCTCCATGACCAAACCATCCAGCTCGCAGAACAAATTTCTATCAAAATCATCCACCTGAACTACAAATCTCCACCATTTCAGGTAAGATAATTAAAAAAAAATGGTTTCATCATTAAAAATACGTTTTACGTAAAGATTTCGAAAAAAAACTTCAAAAAATCCTATTTCTTATGTAAATACTTAATTCATATCAAAGATTGAAATGAAAAACGAACTAAAAAAGAAAATACTTTCTCCTTTTACCGACAACAATAAAAGTAGCGATAATAAACTATCAACATAACTTTAAACAAAATTAAAAATGAGGAGAGAAAAAACAAACGAACAAACAAACAAACAAACCTAAACGTTTTATGATTGCTATAAAAGTATGGACAAGAATGTTATATACAAATTAATGATATAATTATATATATAGGTACATATATTCACTATGATGTTGTTTTATAATAATGAAATGTTGAATAGAAAAAAACGGAACAAATAAACTGGGTTCCTTTTTTATCTTTTTTTTTTGTAGAAGATAAAATCGAAACGACACAATAGGAGGAGAAGTAAATGACTAGAATAGATACAATGTAGCAAAGCACCTGTTATTAAAATACAGTTATTACCTATAATGATAATAATTTTTCAGGGAAATAAACTATACCTTTGAGGATTTTGTCAAACACTTAAACAGTTATCTATAAATTGAATTATATATATATATATATATATATATATATATATATATATATATATATATATATATATATATATATTCAATGTTAATAAGTTGTGGGCTTACATGTTTTTTAAAAGGTAATAAACGCGATCTATTTAATTTATAAGCAAAGATGGATAGGGGCTAGTAATAAAGTCTAGAATGCACGTTTCGTCCTATTTGGTACTCGTCACCTGGATGTACATGAATCTCAGAGATGATGGTCATTCTGGGACTCGAACCCAGTACTGTTCACTTCAACGCCATCACGTTATCCACTTAGCTACTGAGTCCTGATAGCTAGTTGCTTGTGCAATGGGGTGAAGTTGAAATTCACTTGATATTGTTTGCTTGAATCTTCCTATTGATGCTTAGGACTGCAATTGATCAGTCTCTTATTGGAATATGTGCATCCTGTGCGTATTGCCTCGATAATGCCTAAATCCACAAGCATTATAAGCAAAGATAAATAGTGTCTAGCAGTGAAATCCAGGATGCGTGTTTCTTCCTATGTACCTATATCTCAGAGTTGATGTTCATTCTGGGACTCGAACCCAGTACTGTTGGCTTCGAAAACCATAGCCTTATCCACTTAGCGGCAGAAATGGGAAGATGCAAGTAAGCAACATTAAGTGAAATTATTTAATTATGTTTGAAAATCAAAAAACTTTGAATTTAACAGAACAAACTCATAAACATAAAGGCATATTGTATTTGAACGGCCTATATACAATACAATCACCATTTCATTAACAATTGTAACATATATATACAACTATATACAGTTCAACTTGACATAGTTTATGCGGTTACTTAGCCTCATTTCTCGAACCTTTAAATGTGAATTGTTTTAAGATATTTAATTAAATAAGTGGTTCTTTGATGTTGATCAAAAACTTAGGAATGTTGACCAACTAGTTATCTTCACAGTAAAAATTCAGTTCAACTACTAGCCAGTGAATTGATTCTGTTGAAATTTAAATAATGTAGTTAATATGATAAATGACTTCCGCTTATATTCTATCATATTTTATTTCTTAGTAGTTTTACAATTATAAGGGGAATGTATTAAGTTTACAGTCCAACTGTACGCATTTGCTAAAAACAAATAATTCCATATTATATATGACAATTTAAAGAAGTCATTTACAGAAGTTTAAGTTATTGTTATCGATAAAATAAAAACACTGATTAATTAAGAAATTTGTTGATGTTACATACACAATCTATATACAATTTGTTAACTGTACCCGTTAGGAAACGGGTATTAGGTAAGGATGGCAAATCAATTGATGAAGTAATGAAACTTCATCAGTTGAGATGGCTGGGATACGTGTTACGTATGCCCAACCACTGACTGCCCCGACGAGCGATTTTTAATGGCGTAGGAGTAGGTTGGAAGAAAGGTAGGGGCGGCCAGACCAAAAACGTGGTAAAAATCCATGAAGTCATTGACAAGTGCACTGAGCCATGTTGATAGGTGTAGACTACCTGGTTGGGATCCACGAGACGATAGCAACCGATGGTTAGAGACCTTGAATGACATGGCTTAAAATCGTTTGCAATGGCGCAGGTGCATCCACTCTTTGTGTTCTCCCACATTCTAATCTTCTGAATTCTTCATGTTCCTTTTTTCTCTTTCCGAATTTATTTCACTGTATTATACTCCTTGAATACCATCTTCAAACCCCAATCTTTCCGATTACTGCTTATATTCTTACTACTTCTACCACTACGGAATTTGAGTCGACAACTGCATCTCTGTTCTAATGTGGTATGACAACTCGAACTGATGTACGTACTTACGAAGTTCCACGTTGTTACTAACTGACTGAACTGTAAAACTGACTTTAGCATAAATATCAATTGCTTTATAGCTATTGACTATATTGATTATAAATATAAAGTTAAGTAATCCATTAATATCAGGTTAAGATATGAAAACTATTATCTTTTATTAATTAATCAACTAATAATAAAAAAATAGAAACTTGTGAATAACTGATTTCACTTTCATCGTAACAAAAACGAGATTAGTATAAGTTGATTATATGTTATGACAATTTAATTGAAGATAGACATACATATGATTGAATACCGGCTTATTAATTTAAAATTTCAGTCCTGTTTATGAGACTTAATGGTTTGTAGTTTGACCTCGGACAAGGTCAAGTATATACACTGTTAAGGAGTTTCATACTAGAACAAAGTAACTATTTATTGCGTATTGATTTTGAACAGTTATTTAAATAATGTCAGTTTATGATGTAAACTACAATAAGTATTCTTATGAGCGTTTGTCTTATCAATAGTATGGACAATAAGAGTGTATTATATCATTATTGTATCTTTTGATGTTTTTGTAAAATTTCTAATAATAATCAATCAACTAATATTTAATTCTCGCGCCTGGCGCTTAGCCAACTAGACACTGAGGCGGCATCCAACGGTGTTAATGTCTAACTTCAACCAATCCACGAAGTTGCGCCACCATACACCATTGTCATCAGTGAGCTGATATCTCACAAGAGACCTGGTTGTACTCCACTGGTAACGGCTTCTCACTAGAACTCCAGGAGTATCTCTTCAAGTCAGTCACTAATGAGCAGATGATTATTATTATCAGAAGGGGTTTTTATGTAGATTTTAGAAGAGTCCCATACTAGGACGAAACGGCCGTCCAGTGCTTCCAGGTTTTCCATGGTGGCCTAGCTTCAGTTGACTCATGATTTCAATCAGTGAAATTTCTAAAATCTCCACAAAATCCCTTCTGATAGTAATTATGTGTCGAAGTTTAATATGCAAACTATGTGACTTATATTACTGTGTATGTTAATAATGAACACTTGACTGTAATGAAACATTAATACATATTAATGAGTAAATTCGGTTATAGAACTTAAACTTCAACAAAGGTGACTGTTTATCAAAATGTTTCGACAATAAACGCTTGTTTGTTTTTCTTATGTTTATTAAAATTTTCTTTTAGAAGTAATATCAGTTCGACTTCTTTGGTTTTTGATAAGACTACATTTTTACAGAGAGATTTATTTTCAGAAACGGTTTTGTGGAAATATTAATAATTTGAAGTTAGACATCAACACCGCTGGATGCCTGCCGGCTCAGTGGTCAAATGGTTAAGCGCTCGCGTGAGAGACTGATAGGTTCTGGGTTCATATCTCGCGTGCAGGCGGCGGGATCGTGGATGCGCACCGCCGAGGACTCCCACAATAGGATGAAACGGCCGTCCTGGATTTCCAGGTTTTTTACGGTGTTCTAGTTTCAATTGACTCATGATTTCACCTATTGAAAGATCTATTTATCAAATTGCAGTACCGTGATTGTAAAACTACGTTAATGGTGAGATTAAATCCAAAAGCTTTTTGAATGCTTTTGATAATATTGTGAAAATGTTTATGACGTGATCTTTTTCCTCGAAATATTTCAAAACGGATTTACTTTAGTGGTTAGTCCAATCGTACCTCGTGCATAAGTCAAGGGTGATGAAAATTTTAGACCGAACGGGTTTGTGGGTAGTTAAATGTTAGTATGAATAAAAATAGCTAGTTAAGCTTCGTTAACGTACTTAAAGTATCAGTACCCGGTTCAGCTGTTATCTGTGAATTGTTTGACCGCTGTACATCATAATCTATGACAGTAGAGAACGTCCGCAGCTTATAAAAAATATTTGACGATTAGAGTCGCTAGTAGTTTGCTCGTATATAGTGGAGTAAAAAGAAGAAAAAACTATAGATAGTCATACTGTTTGAAATAAAATGGTGAATCAACCGATAAATCCTTCAAGCTTAACTGAATAGACAGTTTAGAAGATACGTTATCCATGTCCAGCATAATAACTACTTTGAAAGATAATGATAGATGGCATGGAAGTATTTGTTAGTTTAAACATGTCAACAAATAAAGAAGGAATCAGCTGGTAGTTTGTTCCATTCAAAGACAGCGACGATGCCACTGAGTTATATGACTTCAAATTTGTCTAAGTAGCTCGATTACGTTTACATCTTCCTCTTAATCTCAAGCTATTGTTATTATACATATAACTTTTTACTAATTTAATGATTACTTTTTCGCTATATTCTTTATGTTTCGTCATTTACCACTATGGATATAAAAATTTCATTACTTTTATTCTTTTAATTTTCTCCCTCTTCTTTGACTGATATTAGGTAATACAATTTGAACCAATACTCACTCGTAATAGTTCCCTTGTTTTTTCATTCCTAAAGTGGCTCACTTCATAATAAACTAACTAGGTGGACAGGTCGACTTTTGTTGTCAATATAAGGAATATTTCATCAATTCATGATAACTGTTTATTACACAAAGCAACTAACAGTATTAGCTAAATTATTCCTGATAAAACTTCTTTCATTTTTGAAGAAGTTTTGTTCTCTGAGCTGGATGGTTTAGTCGTGGAGCTTTTATCTTTCTTCTGAACAACATCGTCAGCACAAACTTCAGGTAGAAGTGAAGTGTTCGAATATCTCCACATGTGGTTCACAGCTTGTCCTATACGCCTTAATTCTACCTAAAGTTTGTGCTGATGATGTCGTTCAGAAGAACGATGAAGCTCCAAGACCAAACCATCCGGCTCAAAGAACAAAACTGCCTCAAAATCATCAACGTGAGTTGTAAATCTTCTCCACCATCTCATAACTTCTGTCAACTTTACAAATAGTAAGCTAATGCGTTTACATTCGTCAAAAAAGCATTAAATTAATTTCAATTTATTCATCGAATATGGTATTTAACTTTATATTGTCTTCTAACAATTGGATAAAACGAAAGCATTTCACTCACTGTACATTCGAAACTTTAGAAGTTACATCAATCAATAGATTTAATAAATCAGAAATGCTATTAATTTCTCCACTTGGTATTGTTTTGCTTAAATTTTCCCACTGAGGTTTTAAGACTGTAATTGATCAGTCTGTTATTGACATATTAGTTTCTATTTTCAACTAGTAACTTGTCTTCAATTATATAAATAATATTCTAATGTTAATAAATAATCAACAATTAGTAGTCAATATCAATGACCAATATTCGATACAAGTTATAATTTATCAATGTAATACATATAACTATTCATGGATTAAAATAACTTATCCTCTATCATACCTCTATTTTCTAGGGTAAGAGAAAGATGTTTTTCATATTCTGAATGTTAGTAGTATAACATAAATCATTGAAGAATAATTATTACTCTACAGTATAATGAATAATGTCTTTTGTATTCTATTGACAGTAAAAAAAAGAACCAATATGAGATAGTTTAGAAAGTATACGATGCAAAATATTATTTATAATAAAGATATCTGTTCATTAAAAAAATTCACCTTAATGTATATCGTTCTGTTGTCTTGGTTACCTGTTCACAGATAATCGAAATAAAGTTCACATTAAAATGAAGAAAAAAAATTTATGTTTAAAATAAATTATAAAATGTAAGTAAATTTCCAGGGGATTGGAGTAAAATAGGTGACATTAATAACAATTAATTGTTTAGTCTTTTAGAGATAGGGAAAATCTTCACTTGTGAGAAATATATTTCATTGGATTATTTTCTCTGAGCTAATTTTATGAACAAGATGGATGACACAAGCAAGTGAATAGGAGTATTAGAGCTAACAAGTAGAAATATGTGGAAGATCTAGTAATAACAGCGGAAAAAGATGCAGCAGAAGGAAATATGATACAGCTATATGACAAAACGAAGAAATTGGTAGACAAATATAGTAAACCTGAGAGACCGGTCAAGGATAAAGGAGGCATGCCGATCATTGAGACATAGAAGCGATTGCAAACATACTCCACATTCTATTCAGGAAGATTTGAGGGGAGGAAGATCAAGTGCTGACACACTGCAAAGAATGATATCTCATCAAGATAACAATGAAAGGAGATCTGAACAAATGTGAGAACTATAGGGGCATCACACTACTATCAGTACCAGGGAAAGTCTTCAACAGAGTGTTGCTGAATCAGATGAAAGACTCAGTAGACGCCCAATCTCAAGATCAACAGGATGAATTCCGTAAGGATTGATCGTGGACAGACCAAATCGTCACACAATCAGTTGAGTGGAACTCGTCACTATACATCAACTTCATCAATTATGAGAAAGCATTTGATAGTGTGAATAGGAGCACATTATGTAATCCTCTTCGATGCTATGGAGTACATGAGAAAATCGTCAATATCATATGGAATTCATACGATGGAATACAATGCAAAGTTGTGCATGGAGAACAGCTGAAAGATGCATTTCGAGTGACGACCAGAGTCAGATAAGGCTGTCTACTCTCTGCCCTTCCCTTTCTTCTGGTGGTCGACTGGATTATGAGGACCTCGACATCTGAGGGGAAGCATGGAATAGAATTGATAATGCAGAACCAATTAGATGATTTCGACTTCGCAGATGACCTAGCCCTTCTATTGCATACACATCAATAAATGCAGATGAAGACAAACTAGTTTGGCAGCAGCCTCTGCGTCGGTAGGCCTCAATATACAGAAAGGAAAAAGCAAGATCCTGAAATGCAACACGGAGAACACCAACCCAATCACGCTTGATGGCGAAACTCTAGAAGATGTGGAATCTTTGACGTACTTGGGAAGGATCACCGATGAACAAGGAGGATTAGATGAAGGCGTGAAGGTAGGAATTGGCAAATTAATGACAGGATTCTCACATCTGAACAACATATGGAACTAAAAACAACTGTCAACCAATGTCAAAGTGAGAATCTTCAATACAAATGTCAATACAGTTCGACTGTATGAGACTGAAACTTGCACAACGACCACAACCATCATCAAAATGTTGCAAGTATTTCCAAACAATTGTCTACACAATATACTCAATGTCCGTTGACAGCCTTCTGTGGGAGAGAACAAACCAGCTTCCATCTGAAAATGAAATTAGGAAAAGATGTTGGAAGTAGATAGGACACATATTGAGGAAGTCATCAAACTTCTTCACGAAGCAAGTACTAACATGTAACCCTTAAGGGAAACGGAAAAGTGAAATACTAAATAACACACTCTGCTGAGAATTGGGAGCAGACACGAAAAGAATGAATAGCAACTGGAAACAAATGGAAAGGATCACTCAGGATAGAGTTGAATAGAGAATGCCGGTCGGCGGTCTATGCTCATCGACGAGGGGTAATAGGCGTAACTAAGTCATTACAGATAACCTTGATTCGTGTCATAGTTCATTCCGTATATGACAAACTGAAATATAATTTATATTTGGTGGAAAATTCATTTGTTCACTAACATTAGACATATTTAGGTCATTTTAAGGTTAACAGTTAATAGTTAATCATTATAAAACTACTTAGTAGTAAAACAAGAAATGAGGATAATAAATAAGCATTTTACAATCAATTCATTACTCATTTTACAATTATACAAGTTATAGAAAGATGAAAATTAATTATGCTAGCACACTTAAAATGGCTAAACTGATGCTTATAGCTCATTAAAACAGCACAAGAACGGAGTACACTTTAGTGGACAGTTTTAATGTAAGGAAGAAACAAAGATAAACAACAACATAGAAAACAGTCAATATAATATATAATATTTTGATGATATATATTAGTGATCCAATGTATTCTCAGTAGTTGTGCATTTTATTGAATGAATGACTGAATTGTAAATTTTTAACTGTCTTTCTAGTCAGCATTATCTCTTTCGGAATAAAAGAGCTCGTGTTTTCTATTGCTTCGTTTTTTTTCGTAGAGACATTTATGAATGACCAAATCTTTTATTGGTATTTTTCACAATGTTCTATGTACATACTTTTTTCTGTCCAATATTGTCAAACAATAGATTTACAATGCACATCCATGATCCCGCCTCGCGAGAATCGAATCCGGGACATATCGGTCTCGTGTGCGAACGCTGAACCTCTAGATCATTGATCCGGTATCCAACGGTGTTAATGTCTAACTTCAAATAATCAATGAAATTGAACGACACATCCATCATTGCCTTCAGTGAGTTAATATCTCACAACAAACCTGGTTGAACTCCACTGGTCACTGCTTCTCACTAGAACTCCAGGAAATACCTCGTGAAGCCAGTCACTAGTGAGCATATGTTGGTTAGTGTGAGAGGGGGTTTTGTGGATATTATAGTAATTTTTAATGGTTGAGATCATGAGTCAATTGAGTTCCACGTTTTCTATGGTGGTCTAGCTTCAATTCACTCATGATCTCAACTATTAAAAATTACTGTAATATCCATAAAACCCCTTCTGATAATTTTCAAACACAAATGCGAAATTATTGACAAAGAATTAAACATGGGTTAAATTAATGTAAACAATTACCATATTGGGATTCGAAATTTCTTACTTAAAAATCTCTGTCACTTCTATTAGATTTTCACTAGATTTTTTATGTAAATATGTGGTGAATAAGAATACAGGTGGGGACAACCAATTGTATTTAAATACACAATTACAGAATGTCTTAGTAAAATCTGAGAATCATAAAGTAAATTCTTCATTTGCAAAATGTCAATCAATTGTCTCATACTTGATTATTCCTTCATTTTCACACCAATCATTCTTTGTTCTCGTTCTCTTTTCTTTGATCTTCTTAATCTTCTACCGCTAGTCATTCCACTTTTGATTGATAATACATACTACTTGTATCTGTCGGCATTAGTAGCACACACCACAAGATTTTAATAAAAAGATGGATATTTGAAAAAAAATAACCAATCTGAAAACTTACACTTCAAAACACAACTAAGTGAAGAAACTAAATTGTGGGTCAACATATTTATGCTATTAAGGACAAAGTGTCCAATTATTTACAAGATTTATATCGGTAACTATATTGGTAACTACAAAAGCATCTCATATAAAATAATCTTGTTTAATATGGCAACAGGTAATGTATGTATTTTTTATTTGATTAATGAGGTTTTTCAACTATATTCTTTTGCAAAACTTAACTTGTTTCTCCTTACATTTTCTTTCTATCATCACATAGATTTGCTTCAGTTTTTGGTTGCCTTGTTCTCAGTGTATTATCTACAATTAATGAGTATGCAGAATCAGCTGGACGAGTTTTACTTTACATGGTAAGTAATATTACATTGATTTATTTGAATATATATTTTTTGTTTACCATTCAGTGTCGTTTTAAAATAAAAATATTAGTAATTGTTTCAGCCGTCTGTAGGAATCTCAGTCTGACGGAATTAGGTAGATTGCTGTTAACACCATGTATTACTGCGAAAGATTGTTCCATGTTGGCTGTATATCCCATCTGAATTAAATTGGATAAAATGGAACCACTTCTTTCTGTATCTATTAATTCAATTGCTCTTGTGGAGCAAGTTATATTGGCAGATGTCCTAGGAATTTGTATATTCGAGCTCGTGAGCACCTCCTACTGTTGTTAAGCAAAAGTGTAGTTAAAATGGTTAACAGCTCCATTTTAGCCCATTTAATTCACCTGGGACATGCAGTCAACATGGAGCAATCTTTCACAATAATATATCATGTAAACAGCAGTCTACCTAATTCCTTCTGACTGAGAATCTTGCAGACGGCTGAAACAATTGGTACTAGAATCGAAAATTCAGAGCTTTACATCCAAAACAATATTAGTGATAATAAGATATTGAAGTTTGTCTAATTTAAGTCATGTACTTTTGATATTAATTCTATGTATTTCCTTTTTTGATGAATAAGATTCAGATACACTAATATAATGATGGAAACAACTTGGAACCTTATATAAATATTAGTCTTTACAGATTATCACAATTCACAATAATAATTTAAAACAATGAGAATTTGAAGATAATTGAAATGGTTAACACTACCCAGAATGTTTAATCTCCTCGTAAGAGTTGCTGATTATAAAGGCTAGTAATGAAGGAACATTGTCTTCTAAAATCTGAAAAAAAATTCATTAATCATAAATCTTTATCGATTTTGTTCAAACCAATTGGCGATATGATAGTATTGCAATATGACAGTAATACATCGACTACCAAACCTGGGTAAATATTGACTTCGTTTATAGCAGACTAATAACTGAGAAGCGACTATACTTACAATAATATTAAAATTAAATGAAAGATGGATACTGAATATCTATAAGGAGTAATCAATATTATTACTGATAAAACCAAATAATGTCTTTAAAAGTAGTTAGTTAGAACTGATTTTTCATGTTTATTAAGTGTTATGATGAATTCTAGTTCTTTATTTATGTGGTGTCTTATGGAAATAAATATAAAATAAGTCTTAAAAAACATATTATACTTAATTTATCTTACTTATGTTTAAAGCTTTCGGATAACAACACTGTTTCGTGGTAGATTTCATCAAGGATTGGAATCAACTTGTGAATAACTGAAACAAACAGCGATGAAAAAAATGATTCATTCTGTTCTAGGAATTCTCATCAGTGAACATTGACTAGCATTTGATTATCACACCAAGTTACATAACTATTTACTGTTGAGTTAGAATTCAGTGTTTCACTTTGACACTGTTATACAGTCCCATCAATGACATTTATATCACACTACAGGTGATTCTTACTTAACTCTTTAGAATTCAGTTCTTTATTGGTCATTCATTTACTGATTAGTTGAATAATTTGTAAATTTATATTTACAAGCCACTTGATTCGCGTGAAAAAACCCTAAAAGTATCGTGCTAGCCCCCAGACTCGACATTTCTCAGTATAGTTAGTATTGGGTAGTGGGTGGGTGCTTTTCAGGGGTCCACAGCCGTTACATCTCTCATATGTTCTATGACGTTGGAAGTAACATTAAATATACAATAAAGACTGCATTTATGTTTTATTAAATTTTACAAATGATGCAACTAGACAATAAACATATCTCATTTACAGAATGGGGATTTGTGGAGATTGCAGTATATGTAATAGTTGAATTCATGAGTCGATCTAAACTGGACCACCAGTTTCTTCCTAATAAGGGGCTTCTCAGCAGTGCTTATGCACGACCTGGCACGCGGGACTCGAACCCAAGACCTTTGATCTCGCACGTAAATACATAGCCTCTAGATCAGTGAGCCTCTGTCCAGTGATGTTAATGTTTAACTTCAATCGATCTATGATCTTGCGCAACCCTCCATTCATTGTCTGAGGTGGGTAACTGTCTCCACCCGATACAGATTGGACTCCACTAGTTACAGGTTCTCACTAGAACTTATTTAGTTGAAAATATAGGAAAATATTTGAAGTCAGAATGAAGAAGACTAGGACGATTTATATGGAGACGGAGGAATATTAGTCAATTTAATCTGGGTAGCTCTATGTTTACAAGTTAGAAAATTATTATAGTTAATTTTGTGAATATTATTACTATTGAGAAGTAAAATCATGTTGTAAAATGACTGCAGCTTCAAAATTGTTAAGTACCAGAATGAGCTGGATAACTGTCTTTTTTTCTAAATGTGGGATTTTGCAATAGTTCTTGAAATTATTTATCATTAAATCAAACTCTGAACCTTCTGGTTTCATAGTAAGTAGCACGATAAATTTGCTTAATAACTCTTTTTTGACATTAGCTTAGAATCATTTTATATTTATAATGTAAATGAATACATAGATAATACGCTTCTTGTGTCCCTGTTTAAGAGGAAACAGTAATTTAATAAATCTTAATGTTCATGTGTCAGTTTGTAACAAAAAAACCATCCTACACAATATTTATCACATTATTTCTTCACACTCTTAAGAATCATATGAAAGAAGATTAAAATATACTTGCTAATTAGATTGAAACAAACAAATTTTCCATATTTTATCCTCACAATTCACAAGCACGGACAACAACTAACAGCATATAAGTCAATTTACACTTTTGAACTAATATTTTCAAAAACCCTTTTAGTGAGACTGTAATTTATGGACGGTCTTTGAGCGACGTTAAACTGAATTTGAGAGTGTCCACCTAATAATTTGGACCAAATGAAAATTATAAACCAATTAGAATTATGATGTACAGTTAATGATTAAGGCTAGAAATTAGATTTAGGGTTTTCATCAGCTATAATGTCAAAACTCAATTTAGCCAAATGGATGAATGAATTCCACGCCAAAATCCGAGACCTGTTATTTTATACCTGATAAGTTCGTCCATAAATTTTAAACTCGTCACCCTTCTTTTTAAAAAAGTGCACACCTCGAAAAATTTATTCACTACAATTTTTACAAATGTTAACCAATAAAACTTTAAATTATTGAAGAAACTTAAATTATGTAAACAAATCCCTATCTCCCAATTTTGGGAAAGCCTCTATAGAAACTTTGAGGAAATTTAGGGAAATAGCACCAAAACCCCAATATTTCCCCAAAATTTCCCTTTTACCTTGGTGATGGTCATTTGAATTCGGGGATTTCCCCAAACTTTCCCCAAAATTCCCCAAAATTTGTGATTTTTCCCCAAAATGTCCCCAACCCGACCGTTGTTGCTACCTTGACGTGGTGGTCGGGCTTGCCTATCGTGATGAAGCAACCGAGCTATACTGGCTGGAACAACCGTTCCTCAAGGTCCTACCATGTCAGACAGGTCGGTTGAAGAGCGGTAAGACTAAAAGCAACAAACCCAAGGTCCGAAGGCGAAGTCGTACTGCTGACTGTACAGAGGTGTGACAGCAGTAAGGTGTTTCCTTCAGACAACCAGCATGACAGCGATGCTGCCTTCCCACAAGGAGGGGTGGGGTTAGAAAAGGTCGACCCTAAAAATGCACACCTCGCCTTATCCCACGGATATCCGTCTCCGGCGGTAAGGTCTCAATAAGTACGGAGCTAACACAAAAATTACCCATAACAAGGTCGTGTGTGACCGACCTCAAGCAGTTGTCCCTTGGGCACTGCGGTCACGCTCTCAGTTCACTAAGACCACCTTTAATCCAATTTCCTTTTCAGGTACCTCCAGAACAACCCTTCCACGGTGTGGGCAACCGGGAAGTGATAACCGCCCTCATACTTCTAACAGCACTCAAGTCCACTGTATTCATAATCAACCTCCTTCTTCAATTCCTATTATTCCTCCTACATCGACTTTCAACTCTGTATTTCCTCTCTCGGCTTCCACCTCAAGTGTCACCATAGCCAACGATTCTAGTGCGCAAAACACTGTCCCAGGTCTACTGAAACCTCGCTCCAAACTACACATTGGAGCCTTCAACGTACGCACCCTATGTCAAATCGGTCAGCAGGCTTCCTTGGCTAAAACCCTAGAGTCTCTTTCCATTGATGTATGCTGTGTCTCCGAAACACGCATACAGGATTCCAGTGTGGTCATTCACTTGACCTCACCTCGGCAAGACGGAGAGCCAACGAGATACACCCTTCGTGTGTCCGGTGACCCGATGGCAAGTTCTCGTGGACTGGCAGGTGTAGGCATAGCACTAAGCATAAGGGCCGAACAAGCACTGCTAGAGTGGATCCCCGTCAACAGTCGTCTATGTGCTGTTCGGCTGAACGGCTACGTAAGAACTCGGAAGGATAGGGACACACGTCGTTGCCTTTTTGTCGTTTCTGCCTACGCTCCCACTGACTGCAGCTCAGATGAAGTGAAAGATGAATTTTACAGAAAGCTATCCGAACTTCTTCAGAAAGCTAAACGCTCAGACATAGTACTCGTAGCAGGTGATTTTAATGCTCAGATAGGCAGTTTAAACCAAACAGAAAGGCATTTAGGTGGATATTTTAGTATTCCGACACAGCGAACAGATAATGGTGATCGTCTGCTGCAGCTATGCTCAGACAATCGTTTATTTTTAGCAAACACAAATTTTAAGCATAAGGAGAGACATCGTCTAACATGGCGACCCCCTACACCAAACCAACGATGGACTCAAATAGACCATATTGCCATCAGTCATCGTTGGAGAGGGTCGGTAGAAGATTGTCGTTCATTCTGGAGCACCTGCTTGGACTCCGACCATGCCCTAATACGGGCACGCATCTGCTTGCGCCTCAATGGACGCAAAAAAGCCACATTAAAAAGACCCATTAGAACTGAGTTGAGTAACGAGAAAACCAAAAGTAGGTTCCAGGAACAACTGAGGTCACACTTAGTTAGTTGTGAAGACGAGGCTGACCCAGATGTTGCTTGGAAGGACATACAAGCAGCTGTGGAAACAGCAGTGACATCTGTTAGTGACTTAAACCACAGAGTTACAAGGAACCAGTGGATTTCTTCAAGGTCTGTCACACTGATGGATTCTCGCAAACTCGTCCCATCAGGTTCTGAACATGATGAAGAGCGTAAACAAATCAGATCTAGGTTAAGAAAAAGTCTAAGGAACGACCGTGAGCAGTGGTGGGTAACGAAAGCAAAAGAGATGGAAAAGGCGGCGACTATAGGGAACACAAGACAGCTTTACAGACTAATAAAAGAAACTGGAACTAATAAGTCAAGTGTAAGTGAGATTATTTCGGAAAAAGATGATACTCTCATCTGCTCCCAGTCCAGACGTTTAGAACGATGGGCGGAACATTTTAGAGAACAGTTCAGCTGGCCTTCAGCTACTCTACAACTACCCTCCATTCCCAGACAAAGTGAATGGAACATTGAAGTAGGTCCCCCAACTCTTGCTGAAGTTGAGAAGGCTATAGTTAATCTGAAACGAGGAAGGGCAGCTGGTCCAGATGGACTGGCTCCAGAAGTCTTTAAGGATGGTGGTCCAATTTTAGCGACTAGGTTGACTAATATTTTAGCTAAAATCTGGGAGTTAGACGTTATCCCATCTGACTGGTCGCAATCACTTATCGTCCCAATATATAAGAAAGGGTCAAAATCATCCTGTGACAACCACAGAGGGATTAGTTTAACAAACATAGTATCTAAAATACTGGCCTCGATAATTATCAAACGCCTAACTAAGACTCGTGAACTACAAACACGAGAGAACCAAGCTGGCTTTAGACCTGGTCGTGGCTGCATCGACCACATATTCACCATTCGTCAGGTTCTAGAACACAGGCATACCTATCGGCGTCCGACGATGGTGGTCTTTCTTGACTTAAAAGCAGCATTTGACTCTGTAGACCGCGAGACTCTGTGGCAGTGTCTGTCATTGAAAGGCGTACCTCAGAAGTACATAAACCTTGTGAAGGCTCTTTACTCGAACACTACTAGTCGAGTCAGGGCTTATGGCGAACTGTCATCTACCTTTACAACCTCAAGTGGTGTCCGTCAAGGCTGCCCACTTTCTCCATTTTTGTTTAACTTCATCATAGACCTATTGATGGAAATAACACTCTCGTCGACTGAATTCTCGGGTATTGATCTCCTTCCAGGAGGTCCACTTATCGACTTAGAATATGCAGATGACATAGTCCTGTTTGGTGAAGACGCTGACAAAATGCAGAGTCTTCTGGTAGCACTAAGCAACAATGCCAGAATGTTTGGGATGCGCTTCTCTCCCTCTAAATGCAAGTTGTTGCTTCAGGACTGGTCTGCGTCAACACCTGAACTAAGGATAGGGAGTGAAGTAGTCGAACGCGTTGACAACTTCACTTATCTTGGAAGTCTGATCAGCCCTAATGGGTTGGTGTCTGACGAAATCTCAGCACGGATTCGTAAAGCTCGTTTGGCTTTTGCCAACTTACGTCACCTTTGGCGGAGGCGAGATATCCGTCTATCAATAAAAGGACGAGTATACTGCGCGGCTGTCCGTTCTGTTTTAATTTACGGCAGCGAAACATGGCCCTTAAGAGTAGAAGACACCCGTAAGCTACTAGTATTTGACCACAGATGCCTTAGAAATATTGCTGGCATCTGCTGGGATCACCGGGTAAGTAATAGTGAGGTTAGACGCAGGGTATTAGGGAATGATGGTAAATCAGTTGATGAGGTTATGAATCTTCATCGACTGAGATGGTTGGGCCACGTATTACGTATGCCTGAACACCGATTACCGCGACGTGCAATGCTAACCGGTGTAGGGGATGGTTGGAAGAAAGTTAGGGGCGGCCAAACCAAAACGTGGCATCAGTGCCTGAAGTCACTAACTTCTAGTCTGAGCCATGTTGGTAGATGCAGACTACTTGGTTGGGGTCCGCGTGACTTTCGTAACCAATGGTTGGAGACCCTTGGTGACATGGCTCAGAATCGATCACAATGGCGTCGGTGTATACACTCTCTGTCTTCTCTTAAACTAAGAGATTAAGATCACTTCACATCTTTCTTTCTACGAACTAATTCTTTCTTCCTATACTATATCCTTATTGCAATCTTTCTCCTATATATTACCACCTTTGACCTAACCACTCCTATGAATCCAGTGTTCATCTTGCTGTGCTAATGAGGTATGGCAACCTGGGCCGATGCATACATGTGCCTGGTCCTACGTTGTAGCTGACTGACTGACTGACTGAAAATGTCCCCAAACTTGGGAAATTGGGATAGAGGACAATTTAATTCAAACATTGATAACTAATTCACCAATCAGTATATTAAAGAACTAAACAGCGTATCTCTATGATTTTGAAGTAAATCACAGTAAATTAATACAAACTTCTATAATTAACTACAATAAAAGATCCAAAAATATATGTGTAAAGAAAATTAATTCTTTCAATAATTGCTTAAGGATAAAACATGGTTAAAGCAAAGCATTTAGATAACTTAATTGATTATAATCAGAGAAAGGTTTTATGGCGATTGTAGTGATTTAATAATTGAATTCATGAGTCAGTTGAAGCTAAGTCAACATGAAAAACCTGGAAGCACTAGATGGCCGTCTCCTCTTAGTATAAGAATCCTCAGAGGTGAGCATCCACAATCCCACTTCGCAAGATTCGAACCCAGGACATATCGGTTTCATGCACGAACGTTTAACCTTTAAACCACTGAGCCAACCGGCATCTAACAGTGTTAATATCTAACTTCAACCAATCCACGAACTTGCACCATCGTCCACTATTGTCATCAGTGAGTCACTATCTCACAACAGACGCCGTCCTATACTAGGATGAAACAGCAGTCCAGTGTTTCCAGGTTTTTCATATTTGTCTAGCGTCAATTAACTCATGAATCCAATTATTAATTCAGTTGAAAAAATTATATGTAGAAGAAAACAGGAATATACTCATTCTAGCATATATATGAAAAGAATAAACAAAAACATTCATTAATTGAATAAAAAACATAGTACTTCTATTTATTTATTTATTTATTACTAGAATAGGAAAACGTAAATCAACCGAAAGAAAATATTAATTATTGGAATTCATTTACCACATTTGTTTGTATCGATCAGTAGCCAAATCATCGTAACTGTTCCTCATGATATATGTATAATATATGTGTATGATATTAGTAAATGACAGCAGATTATGCATAACTATTGGTTCATTAATAAAATTTATACGAGTATATTGCATAATATATAAACGTTTCAGTTACAGTAATATATGATCTCATCCTTAAGAGAGTATCTAGGTATGGACATTATATATAATACAAGAATGTTTATTATACTGATTAGAGCTTAATCTAAACTTATTAGTATACATTAAAAGGTTTAAATAATATTGATAACACAAAGAGATGCTTATAAGTTTGATAATAGAAATCTAGGTTTAATATTGAAAAAAAATATTATTACAAGTATAAATGACCTAAGTTACAAATAAACTCGATTAATAAATAATAAGTATTCTCAGGAAGGGTTTTGTGGAGATTTTTTAGAAATTTCAATAGTTGAAATCATGAGTTAATTGAAGCTGGACTACCATGGAAAACCTGAAAGCACCGGACGGCTTTTTCATCCTAGTATGGGACTCCTCAGCAGTGAGCATTCATGAATACAATGGTGACGGTGGCGTAATTTCGTGGATTGATTGAACTTAGATATTAACACCGTTGGGTGCTGGCTCAGTGGTCTAATGGTTAATCGCTCGCGCACGAGATTGATAGGCCCTGAGCTCGAATCTCACGGGGGGGCGAGATCTTGGATGCGCACTGCTGGGGAGTCCCACAATAGGATGAAATGGCCGTCCAGGATTTCCAGGTCTTCCATGATGTTTTAGATTCGGTTGACTCATGATTTCAACTATTGAAATAAATATTCGACATTTTCCAAATCATTAAATAATCAGTAATGGAAATTATAAAGCGAAAGTATGTAAATCATTAGTAACTATGACTACAGGCTATAAGAAATAGAGCATCTGGTAGAGAAGGTGACACAAGAAAAATACTAACTTCAACTATAAGATGTGTAAATAATATTTTACTATGAATTATGAGTATTTTATACAGTTTGTCAACTATTCATTCTACTTATTACATTTGATTTTTACTGGAGAACATGTTTTTCAACATTTCTCCTCATCAGTTTTAAAGGTTGGCATTTCTTGGACAATTTAGATAGAAAATTGTCTTTCTATATATAGTACAGGATTGGGTTCTTTATTCTAATAAAAATGAGGAGTTTATTTCTATTTATCAGAGGTATTCGGGTATATATTGCGACAATAAGTGAAAAAATGTTTGAAAACATGAGGACTTACTAGCTAAGTGGATAACGCGATGGCGTTTAAAACGGACGGTATTGGGTTCGAGTTCCAGAGTTACTATCAGCGCCGCGATGCAGGTAAATTCAGCTGACGAAACGTGTGTCCTTGATTAGACTATTAACCACTATCCATTTTGCTTATAAAGTTTGCGACTTCATGTAGCTCGCACAGGATAAATATATACCAACACGAGACCGATGAAATGCAGTCCATAACAGCAATGGGAAGATAGAAGCAAACAAAACCAACATGAACTGATTAGTTAAGCATTTGTCCAACATTTGTAACCACGACACAGAAATTTTCTATCATTAAGAAATACACATGGATTTTTACTATATGAAGTTAATCTGTGAAATATTTATTTATTCATTATTGCGAGTAATCATCATCATAACCCTCAAATTTGTGCTGAATTTAAACAAATGGTCCACTCAAAAACATTATTCAAATATTCAAAGTTTACTGTCGATATATAGATGATACATTCATCTTCTGTAAAGATAATGCGTCACAGCAAGAGGTTATTAGGCAATTTAATAAAGTACGTACAGCCATTGAATATACATCTGATGAAGAGAGTGCTGCTAGTATAGCTTTTTTGGATGTTCGCCTAAGAGAGCTGGTGGACCATTAAAAAGGAATTTAAACAGAAAAAATACCTGGACAGGGTGGTAAATACATTTCCTTAACTTCGTACGATTACAGTACAAAGAAATCTGATCAAAACTCTTAGTCACCGAATATGCGCTATATATTCTAGGGATATAGTTGAAGATGAGCTAAACACCTTGCGTAATACTCTTAGGAAGAACGGATATCCTAGAAAGTTTATAATTAAATATATGATCACGAAGGTGAGTATAAGTGAAATAAAAACGATGAATAAGAAATCCCTGTTCATGCCCCTAAACTCAAGAGGGATATGGCTAGCGAAATATTAACTCAGGAATTAAGCAGAATAATCCAAAAATCTTTCAACACCGGAGAACTACGATTAGTATTTTCTACGTGCTCAATGATGACACCGAGACTAAAAGATGAACTATCTAGAATGACCGACTCATTTTGTATTTATCAGCTCGACTCTCCTGTGGAGCAAGTCATATAGGTTGAAGTTCTAGGAATTTACATTTTCGTGCTGGCGAACACCTCCCAGCGTGATTAAGCAAAGGTCTGGTGGAAGAAAGTGAGCAGCTCGATATTGGCCCATTTAGTGCAAACTGTTCATAGTGCCAGTATAAATCAATCCTTTCCAATTAATTATCGGGTCATTAATTTTTTGCCAAAGCTTATCAGACTTAAAGTCCTTCAAACGACTGAAGCAGTAGTCATCCGGATTAAGAAACCAGGGCTATGCGTACAAAAGAAATATCTCCAACCACTTCTCCTTCCCTGACTAACCTCGAGGCCAATTAATCAATAGTAATCTTAGCTATTGAATGGTCTATTTTGACTATAGTACTTATGACGTTTCGTAGTAAAATGTTATTGTCTCTATAATCTTTATTCACATATATTTGTATTGTTATTATTATCATCATTATTGTTATTACTATTGGTTAAGCATCATTATCAATCTTTCCAATATATGATTCATTTACTTCTCAGTCATCCCACCTTATTACGTCATACTAATATATCATACAATATAGTCTTTCACTGAACGTTTGATCGAATTGTAATTGCACTATTATTTCACTCACCCTTACTTACTTACTTGCTCCTGTTACTCCTCGTGAAGGAGCATAGGCCGCTCACCAGCATTCTCCATCCAACCCTGTCCTGGGAAATCCTTTCTAGCTTCTTCCAGCTGTTATTCATCCTTTTCATATCTGCTCCTATTATCCGACGCAATGTGTTCTTTGGCCTTCCTCTTTTCCGCTTCCCTTCAGGATTCCAAGTTAGGGCTTGCCTCGTGATGCAGTTTTGTGATTTTTGTAATGTATGTTCCATTCATTTACATCATCTTCCCTTAATTTCCTCTTCAGCTAGAAGCTGGTGTGTTCTCCCCACAGAAGGCTGTTCTGATGGTATCCGGCCAATGGATGTTGAATATCTTGCGTAGACAACCATTTATAAATACTTGTACCTTCTTGATGGTGGTTGTTATGGTTCTCCAAGTTTCAGCTCCATACAGTAGAACTGCCTTGACGTTCGTATTGAAGATTCTGACTATCATATTGGTTGAAAGTTGTTTTGAGTTCCATATGTTCTCCAACTGTGGGAATGCGGCCCTTGCTTTGCCAATCCTCACATCTACGTCTGCATCTGAACCTCCTTGTTCATCGATGATGCTTCCCAGTTATGTGGAGGATTCTACATCTTCCAGAGCTTCTCCATCAATAGTGATTGGATTGCTGTTCTCCGTGTCGTACTTGAGGACCTCGGTTTACCCCTTGTGTATGTTGAGACCTACTGATGCCGAGGCTGTTGCTACACTGGCTGTCTCTATCTGCATTTGTTCGTGTATATGCGATAGGAGGACTAGGTGATCTGCGAAGTCCAAATCGTCTAATTGATTCTGAACTGTCCATTGTATGCCTTGTTTTCCCTCAGATGTCAAGGTCTTCATAATCCGAGATTATCCTGGTTGCAAACACTATATTATTAGAAGACGAAATCTTTAGTTCTTTGATTAGCAACATGGTTTTCAAGTAACCTTTTTAAAAAAAAGTTGCTTTTAGACTTTGCATTCGACACTGAATATTTATTTACCCAAATCTAATTTATTTACCATTACTATTGTTATGATTATTACTTTGATATATTTAAGCCGTCAATCTAGTAGTTTCACCGCATATTATCATTTTGTTGTTTATATTTTGTTAAATTCTATCCAAATAGCTTTTATTATATTAACGGATACATATGATAACTATTAGTTTAATGGATATATTCAATATATGTATGATGTATGATATACAAACTATCCGTTATGGCATAATCATTCAGTTATATTAATCTTATTTACTTAATAATAACTAAATCATCTTCAAAAATTGAATTTATTCTTTGATTAGTATAATTTATTTATGATTTAATTACATTAAATTAATTAGTTTTGACATAAGTAGGATAAACCCTAATTATTCATATGATTCTATATGAGATTTTCTATTATGTAAATCAATATATGTATGATACAGTCATTTCAATGTGAGTCTTTGTTGATGACGTAATAAAAATGGTACATCAACCATTTTTTTGTAGTTTTGTACTAATGTTTAACTACTCAATAAGTTCTACTTTTTATATGACTGAATGTGAATATCTTCTATAGTTAACGTACATCATTCATTAATTAATTAAATAGATTGATAATATGAAACTTTGTTTTAATATTAAAACTTTTAGAAGTTCATTATGTATTAAGTTTTAGATATGAAGCGATTATTTTAAGCGTTCCCGCACGAGAATGATAAGTCCTTGATTCAAATCTCGTGGGGTCGGATTGTGGATATGCACTGCCAAGGAATCTCATACTAGGACAAAATTGCCTTCTAAGGTTTCTGAGTTTTCCATAGTGGTCTAGCGTTAATTCACTCATGAATTCAACTATTAAATTAATAATGTTGAGTAAATGCGATTCATGCTGTCTGTTTACCCTGTTATCATTGATGCTGGTTGATTCAAAATAAGTGACTGATTATATTTTTACGATACTCTTTAGAATGGCATGTGAAATTAACAGTTATTTTGGTGATATGTTTACTTAAAATGTAGTCAACTGCCTAATAGGTTTATTGATATTGGTGTGATTTGAATAGTTGGGATCATGAGTCAATTGATGCTAGGCCACCATGGAAAACTTGGAAGCACTGAACGGCCATTTCGTCCTATTATGGCACTCCTCAGAAGTGCGCATCTACGAACCCTTCTGATATTGGCTTGATTGTTGGTTAAAAGTAATTGTGATTTAATTATATTTTTCTTTCATTTACATATATAAAGTTGAAAATATTTTCTTATTTACAATTTATTTATTAAGGAACTTGTAATACTCTTTTGGTTTTTTGCTGAATATTGCCTACGTTTATGGAGTGCTGGGTGTCGATCCAGATATCAAACATGGCGTGGAAGGTTACATTTTGCAAGAAGACCATTTTGTATCGTAGGTAAGTTATATTGTCATTGAATAATCTAAACTATAAGAAATGTTGAACTCTAACTACCCTTATGAAGATTTTCATAAAAATCATTGTTTTATTTACTAATGTTAGGATTTCAACTCATAAACTAGTTGACCTAATTATTGATTGAGATCATGAACCGATTGATGTTAGACCACCATCGAAGACCTGGAAGCACTGGATGGCCGTTTCGTCCTATTGTGGGACTTAATGGTGGTCTAACATCAGTCGGTTCATGATCTCAATAATCTCCACAACCCTTTACTGACCTAATTGTTGTTTAACAAATGGCGTTAAACTGAAGTCAGTATTCAAGATTGTATTTAGTTCAATAACATTTAATGATGGTTAAAGTAAATCAAAGTCTTTGTTTAGAAAAAAGAATCATTTATAATAACATACAAATCTTCCTTTACATATTTAAGAAATAATATTAAAAAGGTATGTCGTTAATACAATGGACTCTCAGAGGTATTTTTTGCCGAATAAATTGTCACCAATCAAGAAAATTCGGATGAAAAAAAAATTAAAAATAGAAGTACATTCATTCCACGTAAAATCACCGATAGTATACATACATCCAAGTGTTATGCGTATGTATATCTAAACGACTTAAATTTTCACTGAACAGTTCGGTTTTGATTATAAAGGTCTACATCTATTATTGTGGATAAATAATATAGAATTTATACTTTAATCAGTTATTCACTCTATAAATATAGACTCTCTGAGTTGCCTGATTTTCAGATTTTTATTGTCGTAGCTTAGATAAAATTAATATTCACTTGGTGTTGTTTTACTTGTATCTTCCCATTGTTATTTAGGACTGCAATTGATCAGTCTCATGTTGAAATATGTGTATACTGTGTGGACTGCCTCGATATTGCCTGAATTCACAAATTATTTATGCAAAGATGGATAGTGGCTAGCAGTGTAAACCAGGACGCGCGTTTCATCCTGTTTGGGACCCGTCATCTGGATGTATCTGCATTTCAGCGTTCACGGTCACTATGAGACCCAAACCAAGTACCGTAATCCTAGTAATTAGGACTTAATAGCTAAGTGGATAACGCGATGCTATTTGGAACGAACAGTGCTGGGTTCTACTCCCGGAGTGAACATCAACTCTGAGATGCAGGTACATCCAGCTAATAGATAAGGATACTTTTGAAACAGTTACTGCCTTAAATATCATCAGCCCCCGAATTCCCTGGTACGGCTGATAGTGGGGACAGTCAACTCTCCTTCTCGAAATGCTCTCAGATGGCCACGTGGATACAACCACTGCTAGGGATGTCCTACTCAATGCCTCCTAGTGGCAAGGATATTGTTTGTTCCTATTTTGGACTCGTCAGCTGGATGTACCTGCATCACCGTTCACCTCAAACGTCATCACATTATCCACTTAGTTACTGAGTCCTAAGTACTAGGATTACGGTACTGGGTTCAGGTCTCATAGTGACCATCAACGCTGAAATGCAGGTACATCCAGATGACGTGTCCCAAATAGGATGAAACGCACGTCCTAGATTTCACTATCCATCGTTGTTTATGTAGATAAAATTAAGTTTCAAAACCAGCAAACTCAATTATGTTTTCATAAATTTATTTCCGTTTTATGATTCAATTCCCTCAGTCATTCATATATATATACGGATAAATTATTTATAATTCATAAATCATCTATAATTTGTTTCCATATCTCTAATCTTGTGTAACATAAAGTAGGTTGGCACGAAAATTTATTGATTCTATACTAATACATGTTTTGATGAATATAACAGTTCTGAATTATGCAACTTTTAGGAAAGTACAGTCTAAGCTCCTTAATAAACAAAAGAGGAAATAACATTTATTCCACCCAATTATAATATAAATAGCTTGTTGAACAAACTCTGTAAAATTCCTGTCCTATTAATCATCATACAGACTTTAATTAAGAGATTCCAGAAGAGTTTTTGAAATTCTGACTTGTGGGGTATATCAAAGTCGATAATATCTTTCGTTCGATTTATATACAGTTATATACAATTAAAATGCATACCGAAAGGGGTTATGTCCCATGGTATAATCCATAGAGGTGATATGTGAACGCGTTCCACAGAAACTCCAAGCTAGAATTAAACGCTATTTAATTCTATTTGACCTTTAATGACCAGTCAGCTCTGTAAACTACGTATTCTATAAAATAGTTTTTTGGTTGACTTTTTGTGAAAACAAACAAACTTAGCTTTATAAACTAATACGTGTCAATGTAAATGTTTTCAGAGTTCTATTAGAATTAGCCATCACTTTAGTGTAATGAGTCAATAGGTCCAATCATCTGAATGTATATCCGTATGATACATGTAAACACACCTTCATTAACAACCGTATAGTGTTTGGTAAATTACGAAAATACTTGAAGTACATTTTATTTTTTTTTTCATAATAATTATGCAAAATCATTTTTTAAAATTAATCTTTAACAGATGTCATTGTTATTGTCGCCAGTGTAGTCGTTCTTGCTGTAGACAGTGACAGAAATATGTTTGCAGCAAGTGCACTAAGAGGATTGAGATTCTTTCAAATTTTACGTATGATACGAATGGATCGCAGAGGCGGATCATTTAAATTATTAGCATCTGTTGTATGGGCACATAGACAAGTAAGTAAAGGTATTTATATTATTTATTTAAAAACATGATCTCGGTTAATGATTTTGGATAGAGGTACCAATAAGTTATTACGAACAAAGTTCAATTAACTTATCACTATCTGAAAATTGATATGAAAATGAGGGATTATCCGAACATTTCATTATTGTCAAAGCAACCTCAGATAAGTAAATTTATACAGTTTCACTTGTTAGTTTTCACTATTGAACTTTAGGTTTGTACTTGACCATCTTTTTCTATAATTCATCCATTTGTATCACAGATCACTTAAGGTGTCGTAACTCACAGAACACGTATCAGCCAAATGGTCCATATTGGTCAGTTATTCTGCATTGATCATCTATTAGCCAATATGATAATTCTACATGTAATTAGTCGTGATTATTTAAGTTTCGAATTAATCATAAAGTAAAATGAAAAATTTTACATGGGACTTTAAATGAAATTTTTACGCTGGATTACGTTTCGATTACACAGAAAATTTTCAGTACGAGTAACACTCAAAATAAACATGTGTCAACGAGGGTAGATATAGTCATTTTCAACTAGATCCCAAAGGAACTACAGGAAAGCTTACTTCTCATTTGAGTTCAATTTCTTACTGATGAGTCCTAAGTAGCAACGAACCTATGTGCGAGATTTCCAACCGGTTCCCCCCCCCCAAGGAAAAAATATAAAAGTGCATGAGCTATGATATTGCAACAGTTAGCTCTAAAGCTCACGTAATATGATATTATTAACTACAATATTGTCAGTTATTGTAAACCTATTGATAAGACATACTGTTAGAGCTAATCCATGACGGGTTAATAAACGATACATAATTACTAAGTCATTCTTGTTGCGTACAAGTGTTATTTAAAATATCAATGCTGTAAAAATATTTGAACCTTCATGTAAACATTATTGGTCATAAAACGTTTGCACACAGTTCTTGATAATGACTGTCAAGGAAGTAAAGAGATTAAATTTCTGAAAAATCATTCTTTCATATGTTAAAGACAGATTTTACGCTATAAACAAATTACGTAATAACACTGTTGAATACCGGTTCAGTGGTTTACAGGTCAAGCGTTCGTGCTCAATATCGAGGGTCCTGGGTTTGAGTCCCATGTGCAGGATTGTGGATGCGTACTTCTGAGGAGTCCCATATTAGGGCGAGTTGACCATCCAGTGCTTCCAAATGTTTCAATGGTGGTCTAGCTCACATCGACTCATGAATTCAAATATTGTAGTTACTACAATCTCCACAAACCTACGTTTCGAGAACTTGTAATAAAAATAGAATAACAACACTATAGGCAGTTTAAATTTAATATCAGTAAAAAAAATCAGTACTGAAGAATAGGTTTCTTTTCTGTACACGGAAATGCGTTACATTTCAATTTCTATTAGTTTGTCATTGCATTCGCTCGTCTATTGCAAAAAAAAACTATTTACAAACTAATTTATATAGACATTTATGCTTGGTAATCTTGCGATATATACATATTCGTGATGCATTATTCCATGAATATAGCATAACGAATGATTATTTCATCTCAGATAAACTGAGACGGAAAGGCGGTGACGCTAGTGAAAATAATAATGATAATTCTACAGATAGCATCAGTCTATGATTCAATAAAATAAATCTCTACAAAATCATGTGATGAAATAATTATCAATAATTTACGTTTAGTTTTAATTTTGTTAATAATCTTCCCATTTATTTATTCCCCATTTATTTTTTCATACGCATAATAAGCAAAAAAAGAAGAAGCATATATATATATATATATCATGTACTTACTTACTTATTTACTCCTGTTACTCCCAATGGAGCATAGGCCGCAAACCAGCATTCCCCAACCCACTCTGTCCTGGGCCTTCTTTTCTAGTTCCATCCAATTCTTGTTCATTCTTCTCATGTCTCTCTGCATTTCTCAGAGTAATGTGTTCTTTGGTCTTCCTCTTTTCGTTTGGCCTTGAGGATTCCATGTGAGGGCTTATCCTGTGACGCAGTTGTGTGCTTTCCTCAATGTGACATATCATGTACAGTTCAGTCTATACCAATATCCCTCTGTATAATGTGAAAATAATCGATCATGTCTGTGTTTATTATAACTAATCCGATTGTTGTTGTCCCTATTGTTGTTTTTCATTCCTATGCTTATATATTTATCCAATAAATTTCTGTTATTTTTTTTGTTTGTTTTTATATTTCATAACTTATCTACAATATTACGTCATTTGATTACATTCAATCTTATTTTTTTTTCTCTTTGGTCTTTTCATTATGTTTTTTTATCATTATTTATTTTTCTTTATTTAGGAATTATTCACAACGGTATATATTGGATTTTTAGGTCTTCTATTCAGTTCATTCTTGATATTTTAGTTGAAAAGAAAGAAAATGAAAAAATTCGTACATATGCAGATGCATTATGGTGGGGTGTAGTAAGTTAATTACTTATTTATTTATAGTTCATCATGTAGATGTTTAACTTTTCATTACAGTTAGTTACTAAGTTACTTGATTAATTATTTCTTTATTTGAAAAATACCTTTCATGTTTCTAGTTATAATTATCATCGATTTTCTGTTGTGTTTGTTTTTATTTCTTCATTATAATTATAGTTCCACTTAATGGATAATAAGTTTATGATGTTTTAAGTAAGATAGTTTAACTGTTTTATTGCATAAAAACAAACATCAATTTCAACAGTCTAATCTATATTCATTGAATAATCATTAAGTGGTAACATAATTCTGAAGTGTTATAAAGAGTTGAGTTAGAAAAAACCCACATGTTATTCAAGATTTGGATAAAATCAATCGAAAAGTAAGTTATGTGGTTACTTCAATGAATGATATTCAATGATCTATATAAGATACAAGAAACATTCGATGACAAATACATATACTATTGATATATATATATATTACCTTTTCTACTGTCTACATTCATTTCAATGATTGATTGACGTATGATTTTATTAAAAGCTCAATGAACTATAAACTTACTGGATAATTATGATAATTAACTTCTTGTAATGAACAAATATGATTATGCAATCATTGATAGATTCAATTTAAAATAATCGTTTGTTATAATTGGCAAACATCTTTGACAACAAATATATATGATTGGTATACGTTAAGTATTCATTATTAGCTGAATAACTTTTATATTAGTAAACAATCAAATCTATCTTGATAAATAATACGCAACCTCTATTGTTTTTGTTGAAATACTCATCAAACTATTTTCTTCATGAAATATACTGTTATAACTTGTGGCCTTGTGCCCTATTAATATATAACATAATGTTATTACCAATTAGAGAACAGTGATTTGTCAACCGGACCAATGACGCGTAAACCTGTGCGAGTAGTCTAGAGTCATTATCCGTTCTTCTTCCTGCCTATCTCTGCCTGTTGAGTCCAGAACACCAATCTCAGCCTCTGCGATATGAATCATGTGTTTAAAACATACTGTGTTTATATACAAGACAAACAGACTACTTTGCACCACAAAATAGAAAATAACATTTGCACAAGATTTAGCCAAAATTGGCTGTGAATGTGGGAGATCGTAATTCGTAGACTTGGTGTACCTAAAGAATGGTAATGGTCTATGAGTCAAAATAAAGCTTATAATAAGAGGAAAATGAATATGTATGTTACAGGTACTTAACAATTATACAGTAAAATTATATGGATTGGTGCATAAATAGTTCCC
This sequence comes from Schistosoma mattheei, assembly GCA_944470405.2. Taxonomy (NCBI): domain Eukaryota; kingdom Metazoa; phylum Platyhelminthes; class Trematoda; order Strigeidida; family Schistosomatidae; genus Schistosoma; species Schistosoma mattheei. The sequence continues at coordinate 78,901,612 of OX103947.1, forward strand.
AAAAGTTACCACTCATAATTCTCGATGGGATATAACATGTACCTACAAAATAATACTTGCTTTCATTGTTACACATGAGATAGATTTATTCTGATCCAGTTCAGAAAACTATAGGACATTACAATACATAATTAACTTTTATTTATTCATCGCTTACTAATGAGATTCAAAGTGTTCAACTAGTTAGATCTTTACAGGAATGTACAAATAAATACCAATGTAACTGTAATTTCGCGAAACTTTCCATAATAATCTATAAAATGGGTTAATAATGTGAACATAATCAACGATTTTATGAAAATTCTTAATTAATAGTTAAAAAAACACAACAACAACTGATTCTGGATTATATTCCAGTTTAGGTTACTACATTCACTATGTAAGCGAATAAAAGTTATTTACAGTCTTATAATTCATTCCTAAACTACTGACATTGAGATTGATCTAAATGACTTAGCTGCTTGATGCCAGAAGTAAGCAGCTGAATTCTTGCAATCTCTTTATATTAGTTACTTTTGAGAGAAATGAAATACTTCGAAAAAGAACACAAGTGGAAACAGTCGAATATATTTGAATACACAATGACAGAATATCTTAGTAAAATCTGTGAACCATAAAATAAATTCATTTTTGAAATGTTAATCAATCGTCTGAGACTTCATTGTTCCTTCGTTTTCACACCGATCATTCTCTGTTCTCATTCTTTTTTCTTTGATCTTCCTAATCTTCTATCTCCAGGCATTTTACTTTCGATTCCTGTTACATATTACTTGTATCTATCAACATCAGTAGTACACACTACAATGATATACAAATACACTAAATGATATATTTACCACGAACACATTTCATTTTTATATCTCACATATACTTTTAAATATTCGGTTAAGTATACACTAGAATTGTTCATAATAATTAACCCCTATAACATTACTGGTTAAAGTGAACTATGTAAGTTATGACATCCAAATAAATAAAATGGAAATTCTATCAATACGTTTGAATATGGTTTTTTTCTTTATTCTTTTGTTTATATTAATTAATTCGTATTGTTAACAAACAAAAAAAAGAGCGAGGTAAGTTTAAAATAAGAAAAAATTGACATTTTCTCCTCATTATCATGTATTTGTATAGAAAAGGAAACATCATACATATAATGATTTTCTTCAGAAATTATATATTCTATAATTAACAAATGACATTGTTGAAATAGAAATCCACTTCATTAAATTAACATATTACGTAATACTAGTAATGATGGAAATTATATGGACTATATAATATAAACATGGTGAATTAATCTTCTTTTACGATTACAATTTGGCCGATCAATACAATCTTCTACAATATTTCATTCGTCAGCACTTTTTTACTGAATATATAAAATGATTGGATTTTACATTGTTTCTTATATAAACGATTAAATGAAGAAAACTGTAATATAGATTTATATTTGTTAATCTATATGCATATGTATATACATATATGTATACATCTTTTAACTCTCCCTTTCTCCTTACTTTAAATACATAAATTAGATAACATTATGTACTGTAGGTTATGGTGATAGCGTACCACAATCTGGTTTGGGCAAAACTATTGCAGGATGTTCATGTTTGGCTATAATATCTTTCTATGCCTTACCACCGGTAAGCGAAATATCAGCATAATTCTCATCATTTTAGGACAATCCAATATAAATATATATAAACATTCATAATATGAAGAACAGAAATATATATATATCCATTAGTTTTGGAGTGATTCACCAACAGTTGTCCTCAAAATAGAAATAATTAATCAAAATAAATAAACCCAATTGACAAATAAAGTAATATCAAACTAATTACAATATCTTCCAATCAATTTAATATTATATAGAAATATATCTTCAAACATTTGATGACATGCCTTAATATGATCATCCTAAGTAATAGGTTAAGTGTTAGTTTGATATCACATATTGGTTAAGTCATTTTCGATTGTCAATTCCAATGGTGATATGTCCAAAAAAAAGTGTTTTCATTTGTATTTTATTTTAAATTTAATTAAAATGATACTGAAAATACATAGAAGATATACTACTCACAAAAAAAGCTAAAGAATAATATGTACAATTCTCACATTTATATTGTTTAACATTAACTAATCTTTTTAAATTGACTCATGATTTCAACTATTGAAATTACTAAAATCTTTACAAAACCTCTTCTGATAATAATCATCTGCTCACTAGTGATTGACTTCAAGAGGCATTTCTTGGAGTTGTAGTGAGAATTCGTGATCAATGGAGTTCAACCAGGTCTGTTGTGAGATATCAGCTCAATGCCTTTATCAATTACTTTCAAGTAACCTTGAGTATATTTTATGTGTTTGCATGGTAGTATGTATGTGTCTATTCACATCCTACATTTCTTACATGTCTTGTAAAAATTGAGTTATCTTATTACTGTTTGATTAGCTGTATTACCAAACCCCAATGCTTTACTTATTCGTAGTATCTTTTATTACTTGTCTGTTTTTCAAAGTTAGCATATCTGTGATATATGTATCCTTAAAACAATTCGTATTCAATTTTGATATGTTGTCTTAAGTTGACAAAACGTATACCAGGTTCAGTAGGGTATATATATTATTATCATTGTTGTCGATTATATTGGGCTTAGACAATTAATCATAAAATGACAATCCTGATATGATTGCTGCAATCCAAATTACAGCCGCTCCTGTGGAGAAAGCTATGTTGGGCGCACGACTACACAACTGAGCCAAAGAATTAGTGAACATCTCCCTTCGTGGTTAGGATAAAGTACTGTCAAGACAATACGCAGCTAGGCTCTATCACACTTGATCGATAGCGGTCATGTAATAGACAGAAATAAGCCATTTAAAGTTATTTATCGTATTCCTACTAGTTTTCCTTATGGTGTTCCCTCTCGTCTCTTACACATAGCAGAATCTATAGGAATTCGTCTATTTTTCTTCACACTCTCCCACCCTTTTCTTTCTCAAATATACGCTTCACGGTCCAATTATCTGAAAAACTCCTATTACGTAATTTTATAGTCTTTCTATGAATGTTATTCCATTGTCTATTTTATCTAATCATTGACCTATTTCCGATTATGTAACATTGATTTAAGTCTTTGTTATTCTTATCACAACTAGTGCTCCTGTCATCACACTATCAATTTGCACTTTTCACTTATTTATGTCATCTATTCCTTTGTTACCACTGCCTCATAAACTACTTTGATTGGTTGAATAATTTCATATATGCATATAAATATTACTGAATATTAGAATAAAAGCCTAATAAGGATCTAATCGAAAACAATATTGTTCGCTTATATCTATGTTGTTCTAATTTACACCTAAATGAAGATGTCAAGTGTTGATTCATTTTTTAATAATTTCTAAAAATTCACTAAAATGATTAATGTGAAACATTGTACTTGAAATAGTTAACATTTTCACATAGTCAAAAAGACTTTGTTTTTGATTATCAAAATTGACACAAATCACTTATTCAATAGACTACATTGTCCGTTTGCTTTCTGTTTCTATCTCCTTATATTTACCTGCTTAATATTTTATAATCTTTGGGTATACATGTGTAAATCTGTAATTAGTTAGTTAGTTTTTGTTTCTTTTTACTTGATCGCATACTAATTACCCGTTAGTTAATTCATCATATAATTCATTTCTCACACATGAACTGATATGACATTTGAAACTTTCTTGTCTTTAATCAATATACACCCAATATGGTTTATTTCCATATTCAAGAAATAAATAAAATGATAAGTTAATTCTTCAAAATGAACTAAAATATCAAACAGGGTAATTTTATATTATCAGAAGGGGTTTTGTGGAGTTTTTAGAAATTTCACTGGTTGAAATCATGAATCAATTGAAGCTAGACCACCGTTGGAAAACCTGGAAGCACCGGACGGCCGTTTAGTCCTAGTATGGGGCTCCTCTGCAGTGCGCATCCACGATCTCGCACCACGCGAGATTAATAAACATTTTCATTATGTTTAAACGATAATAGAATATCCTAGTTTCCTAATTGAAATATGAATAATCTCAATACTGAAAATACTTCATATTTTATAAATTGAAATTATCCTTCCATTTACATTAACCGATCTTGTTGTTAAAGATTTATAATATTTCATATAACTAGGCCTATAATATTACAAGTGATTGGATTATTTGTCTCATGTTTAAATCTTTGTACAAAATTGTATTGTTTGTTCTTGTATTTAGAAAAGTATCACAGTTGGTATTGATCCACTAGTTATACGACTGATTGATTAAATTTACTATAATAGATCTTTCAACTAAAACTTAATGTTCATTCTCTAGTTTTTTTATTATATGTAACTTTATATATGAAGAATAGTACTTTCTATCTACGATATCTTTACTATAAAAATTATTATAGAAATCATTCAATTTAGTAAAATGACAATTTGTACACATATTTATATTTAATACATAAACACTTGTACAAGTGGAAATAAAATATAAATGCACCACACAATAAAACTATGGTTGTGAAGAGATAGAGAAAGGATAGTGAGTACAATAAAAACTAACAAAAATGAATAGAAATTAGTATCTATGCGTAACATAATAATAATAATAGTGGAAGTATCAGTTCTATTAGGGAAAATACAGCCAGAAAAGAAGTTACTTCCATTTTTATGAAGAAAGAAACAGAAAGTTAAAGCGGGATCGCCATTGGTTTCTATTCTGAGCTATATCTGATAACTACTCAAGCAACAGTGTTGTATTATCAAGAGAACCAAAAAAAGAGTCGTAAAAGATAAACGCAAGCCAGTCCTGTATAGCCTTCATTCAAATCTCGACACCACCTCATACACTGACCATCTCTCCGCTTTCTCCGATCGGTCCCGAAGTTGGAAAATAATGCATGATGTGGTTATCGCTGACACGATATTTGTAAGACATGTCTAATACACTGAAGTCTATGTTTCAAAATGGTAGCACCATCTAAATTACCGTCACTTTATCCAAACACATGTTTTCGAACCTCTGCCTTACTAACATAATGATGCCACTAGATGTTGGTAATTCTTCAGAGACAACGATAATCAAACACAGAGTGTCATCTATCATCCTCAACTTCGAGAGGCCGAGTTTCAAAACCATAGAGCAAAACTGCTCTCACAGACAAGTTGTAGATCCAATCTTTTACAGCCAGACTAACATCACGTAGGCTCCAAAAATGTCATAAATTGGTATAACCAACTCTAACTTCCACTATACATGAATTTATCTCATACCTCACGCCACCATCAGCACTTACTCAGCTACCGATATGCACGAACTTCTCGACTACTTCTATTTGTTCACTACCCAGAATGAGTAGGGTCCTCCCAGTCTTGTAAGATTACTTTATACCTAAGAGATGAAAAGTATATGTCCTACTGACGGACATTGGTTGCCAACTGAAAACGCGTGGATTGTATGGATTGGGTATCATCACAAAATAACAAAATATCATCAGCGTAATCAAGGTCGGAATGTCTTTCTCCAGACAACAGAGCCACAACGCCATTACTTACACCGATCAGAGCTGTTTCCAGGTGGTAATATTGAAGAGGAATAGTGAGATTGAAAAACCCTTCTTAATACTACTGTATGAGTGAAGCAATGGAGAGAGGTCGTTGTATGCCATCACTCCGTCCGAGGTATTTGCATATAGAACTTTCAAGATGTTAGTAAGATTCTTAGGTACACCCTTTCTCAATCGACAATCTCAGAAAACAGTTCTGTCCAACGAGTCGAATGATGCTCGGATGCCAAGAAGCACTACGCTTATTGGCCTGTGATAAGCATGACAGTGTTCTAACATTTGGTGGAGGATGAAGATATGATCAATAGATTCTCGACCAGAACGAAAATCAGCCTGCTTCTCTGAAGCCAGTCTTTAAAGGGTTCTGAACAATCTGAGAAATATGACGTAGCCGAATAGTTTGGACGTAGTCGAGATAAAATTAATCCTCTGATCGCTGTTGCATAGGTGACGTAAACCCTTTTAAAATATAGGGACGAATATGATTGCATTCCATGATGTTGATATACTCTATAATTGCCAAACATTTGCAAGCAACTCAGTCAGCTCCTTAAACAAATGGTTGCTTTTATCCTCTAAAAAAGCTAGAGGTAGTTTACCTAGGCCTATTGAGTTATGGGGCCCCAAAATTTGCTGTTCCTTGAGGATTTTCACTTCGTTGAGTGGATCAGTCCTCACCGTCCAAAAAGGATGGGACAGTTTGATCGATGACGACTACTATGACATTTTCGAAGATTCAAAAGTATCGTAGGTGTTAAATAGTAAAAAAATAGTTGCATTTACATACTTTATTACAGTTAAAGTAGAGAAACTAATAATTTCGAAGCATGTCACAAATCCACAATCGGTTATTGAAATGTTTGTTTAGGGAATTTGAGCTAAAACATAGTTTATCTGTATGCTGAAAATCAATAACCAAAAGAAACATTTCCTGGTGGATAAAATAGAATGAAGATGATGTTTAGCTTGGCAAATAATTCACTTGATCGTTTGAGTGTATCAACGACAGGATGCTTTTTTACAGTACCAGTTATTAGAAGTCAGTGGTCTGCTTGAATATCCAGGCGAACTGTTCCTATCATCTCGATATCTCAACAAGCTATCTGTTTTCTTGTTTGTTTCAACACATTATGTCTATTGGGCGCACAACCTATTCAGGCACGCTTCTGAAAAATTTTGCAACATTTCACCGTACAGGTAACGAAAAAGTACAATCAGCGACATCGTGGTTGCTGACAATATGCATTGAAAAGGATGAACATTATTCAGATGTCGACTCTCGAACTGCTAACATCTAACTGGCGATCAATCAATATTTATCGTCAGGATCGATCAAGAAATAAGAAAAGGAAACATATCATAGATATCATTGATTTTTTGCTTTTATCTTTTATTGATTTTCTTTCATGTATATTTCTTTGATAAGATTAAAGAATAATGGTGTTCATAGTAATCACTATGCCTATATTGATCTTTATATTATTTTATCTTATTCTGAATAGAATTCTCTTAAGTTGATGTTTGCTTTTTTTTGAAAAATTATACTTTGTTACCTGGTCGAATGAAATTTCATCATTATTTTAATTTTAAACACTGTTTGATGTTATGATCTGATATTCTTAATAGAAAAAAAAAACCCGGTTCATTCTGATTTAAAATTCGATTAATCAAATATTTATTCTGAGATGGTGGGGAAGATTTGTAGCTCAGGTAGATGATTTTGATGAAGTTTTGTTCTCTGAGCTGTTCTCAGAGCTCTGAACTTCTGAGTAGTCCTATACTAGGACAAAACGGCCATCCAATGCTTCGATTGACTCATGAATTCAACTGTAATATTACTAAAATCTCCACAAAACCACTTCTGATATTAATATACGTTTAAATCCTTTTAACTATTTATTAACTTCTAACCAACATATAATTTGTTTTGTCATTTTCTTTATACACTTATTAATAATTCTATAATATAAATCTTATTTTAAGTTGTTTACTTATCTAAGGCAAACTTTAAATGTCAACTAATCTTGTGGTTTATGCTTTAAAAAATAACAAACAAACAAAAAAACATTTTGGGTAGTGATTTGGGCAGTTTGCAATTAGTATTTAACATTCATTATTAAGTTGTAAATATAAACACTTTATAGAACTAAACGATTATCTAAAGTAATTAACTTACGGGTTGATTAGTTAGGTTAACAAAGTAATTTGATAAACTTCTACTTGAAGTTTATACTGATGACAGAGGTTTTGTCGTTCAGAAGAGCGATGAAAGCTCCACCACAAAATTATTCAGCTCAGAAAACAAAACTTTATCACAAAAGAATGTCCAATAATTGCCTCACAGATATTTAAATAAATTAAATAATTTTTGTAACAGTTGAATTCATGAGTTGATGTAAGCTAGATCATCACTGAAAACATGAAACACTGGACGGCTTTTTTGTCCTAGTATGGGACTCCTCAACAGTGAACACCTACAATTATATAAGTCCTATACTAAGATGAAACGGTCGTCTAGGTTTTTAATAGTGGCCTAGTCTAGATAGATTCATGAATTCAATTATTAGAATAACTACAATCTGGACAAATCGTCATTCTGAAAAGAAGGATTTATCAACAATTTAATTTTAATAGATTGAAATCATGAACCGATTGATGTTAGACCACCGTTGGAAAACTGGAAACATCGGTTCATGATCTCAATCAAAAACTTAATAATCTCCACAACCCCTATGCTGATAATTAACATGTGCTCACTAATGACCAGCTTCGTGAGGGAATTCTCGGAGTCTTAGTGAGAAGCCGTGACCCGTGGAGCCGATTCGTGTCGGACAGAGGCAGGTATATACCTCAGTACAATAAAAGATGGTCGAGCAACTTCGTGGATTGGTTGATGTTAGACACTAACATCATTGGATGCCGGCTTAGCGTTCCAGTAGGTTAAGCGTTCGCGCGCGAGACTGAAGTCCTTGGGTTCGAATCCTGCGAGTGGGATCGTGGATGAACACTGCCGAGGAGTCCCACAACAAAACGAAACAGCTGTCCAGTGCTTCCAGGTTTTCGACGGTGGTCTAGCATCAATTGGTTCATGATTTCAATCAAAACTTAACAATCTCCACAACCTCTATACTGTTAATTTTAATAGTTTTTTTCCTTCTAAAACTTCTTAATAATATCCAACTTGAATAGTGAATAAATTCCATACTGAGTCTAAACTATACTACCATCTTCTTAAGAAACGTTTTGAAAGATTCAACTGTTTGTTCAATTCTTCATTCATTTTTTGTCTTAATTCTTTCTTTCAATTTACTCACCAGATTACTCTTTGTACAGTCGGTTATGGAGATACAGTGCCTAAAACATGGATGGGGAAAATTATTGCAGCATTTTGTGCATTGGCTGGTATCTCATTTTTCGCTCTACCTGCTGTGAGTTTTTATTCATTAAAAAAATTAATCATTTAGTGATTCACACATACAAATTCTCAACTATTTCTATTGTGTAAATTCAAATGAAACTAAAATAATAAAAACTTTTAGTTATTAATGCTTCATTTTAAGATAATTAGATAGGTAGTTTAAGCAGAATGGGTTTAACATTACAAATACATAACAAATAATAGTTGATAATATAATGATAGATTTACCAATAATGATAAGCAGAGTACAGTTAGTTTTTTTAAAATAAACAAATAAACCAAAAATCCAGTGACCTTCACAACTTGAAATCAAGATTAATACAAATGATCATGAACCGATTGATGTTAGACCACAATTCAAAACCTGGAAGCACTGGACGGCCTTTTCCTCCTATTGTGGGACTCCTCAGCAGTGCGCATCCACGATCCCACTCGCGGGATTCGAACCCAAGGCCTTCATTCTCGCGCGTCAACGCCTAACCTACTGGAACACTGAGCCGGCATCAAATGGTGTTAATGTCTAACCTCAACCAATCCACAAAATTGCTCGACCATCTTCCATTGTACTGAGGTATATACCTGCCTTTACCCGACACGAATTAGCTCCACTGGCCACGGCTTCTCACTAGAACTCCGAGAATTCCCTCACGAATCTGGGTTCGGATCGCGCGAGCGGGCGGTGTATGCGCACTACTGAGGATTCCCACAATAGGACGAAGCGGCCGTCCAGTGTTTCATGTTTTCAATGGTGGTCTAACATCAATCGGTTCATGATCTCAATGATAAATATTTATTTAATACTGAAGGATGAAATGGATAGTAAATTAACAGGATGTTTTAAAATGTCCAGTTAGTATAGCTAGAAAGAACTTCAATGAACTTAAAGAAGAAAGGTTTATGTACATTCTACACGGTAAACAAACCATAGTTTCTGTCAAGTTTTGTTCACACCTATTTATCGAATACTCAGAGATGACATTCTGATTGTTTATCTCATTTCATATACAATCAACAAGTTTTTGCATTATTTCATACTTGATCACAATAACTATTCATTACTTGTTTAGACGAAATTAGAATTTATCTCTTACAAACCGTAAAAGTTATACTAGTTTCAGCCAATAACCATTGTTTTTGTATTGAAAAGAAGTTTTTAATATATCTTAATAACATTTTCCCTTTCATTTGATGACTTCGTTGTTTCCCATACCTTCTAAACTTCTTCTATTGCACTATATTTTTGTGTCATCTGACTTTAATGACTAGAATTTTTGACCTATTGTAAACTTTCATGCAATCATTCCCTAATTGATATTAACTTCAATATGTTTATCATTAAAATAACCACTGTTACATCTATCATCAGGCCACACTTATTTCTTATCATAAGTTTACTATGTTATCCTATATATATATTTGGCTTAAAACTTTACACAGATAGTTAAGAAATATCTTAGGTCTATATAATTGAAGACATTGTTATTCGATTACATAAGCCATCATTACTGTATATGCTTTATTTTACTGTTCCGAACATTTATGCAGATGGTTCATTAATAACAATCACCTTTAACTTAAATTATAACACTTCCCAATCTAGTAGTCAAGACCGTATAGTGTTACTTCACTTTCAGCTACAAATTAAGATAATAGATGAATCAACATTTTGCACATGTTAAATATAGTTCTGTTAGAGTTCATAATTTCTCGAATGTTTACTTAAACGTTTGTTATTATGATACCTTTAAAAGATTTAATTATTTAATATTAAAGATCATGAGTCAATTAGAGCTAGACCACCATGAGAAATCTAGAAGCATTGGATGGCTGTTTCGTCCTAGTATGGGACTCCTCAGCAGTGCGCATCCACGATTCCGCTTCTCGGGATTCGAGCTCAGGACATAACAGTCTCGCGCGCGAACACTTAACCTCTATATCATTGAGCCGTCTTGCATCCATTGGTGTTAATGTCTAACTTCAACTAATCCACGAAGTCGAGCCACACGTCCGCCATTGTCTTCAATGAGTTACTATTTCACAACAGACCTATTTGAACTCCTCTGGTCACTCCCTTTTTTTCAATAAACAAAGTGAATTGTCATTTTGATAATCTTTTAATTTACAACTATAAAACTTTAATATTCAATATCTCATTACTTTCGTTCATCATTGTACATTTAATTTAGTATCATATTATCGAATCAAATCATTTCTTTGTAAGTCCGTCTTGATTTGACTAAGTAGCATAAAATGACTGGTAAACGAAATATTGAATAAAAATATACTCTTTAAAATGCTACCAAATATACTATACATAAGCTAATGATGAAAATAATGACAATGAACAGAGAAATAATTTTTATTTAATTGAGATCATGAATCGATGAGTGTTAGACCACCATTGCAAACCTTCAAGTACTGGATGGCCGTTTCTTCCTAGTATGGGGCTTCTCAGAGGTGCGTATCCACTATCCCGCATGAGAGATTTTCAATGGTGGTTTAACATTCATCGATTCATAATCTCAATCAAAAAATTAAAAACATTGGCAAGTCAAGTCGATAAAATGGATGAATTGTAATTAACGAAGCAATTCACGTTTTTTCTTATTTGAGACTTAAAGGCTGAGTATATATGAATCCCTGTGTTAATATCTATAATGAGACTCGAATTCAGAACCTTTCGCTTTAGGTATCAATACACACTCAGTTAATGATGATTATATAAGCAGACAAAAGTCAATACATATTATATTACATCATAAGGTCACTGAATGAAACGAAGGAAAAATGACATAGGACAATAATATAAATATATTACAATACTGATTTATCGTTGGACAACTGTTGTGAATAAAACTCCAAAACTTCTACGGATATTCTCATAGGAATCAAATTTATGATTGTATTTATTATATATATATGCCAAATTCGATTTTTTTTTTGGTTTTTACTAATAATGGGCAAGTTAATGATGTAACTTCTATATTAAACGTGTCAATAATATATTGTTATCTACTTAAACAGATTGACATATTTATTATCCCCAAAATTTGAAACTATTCAGGGATTTTACATCCGTAATTCAGAGATTTACTTGTAGTGGCTTAGCTTCCATAATCAATCACTTTGATAATCGTTATTATATAAATCCTAACGGTGTTTGAATTCAGAAGTCAATAAGAAGCGGCAACTGCAGTTTATTAGCGAATAACACTGATAACAAATTTACAAGCATATCGAGCGGATTGAAGCAGAGAAGCTAATGTATGAGGGAGCAAATACAGAGGTAAATTTATAGTCAAATCGAATCAAGACACAGATAGATACGACAAAGCAAAAGCTATTAGAAGGATTCGAGCACATATATACATGGTAAAGAGAGTGACTGATTGAGTAATATTTAAGCTATCAACATTTAACATAGAGAGATATGTGCAGAGGCTGTCACATGTGATCAAGTATACGCAATCATACAGACATGATAGTAATCATAATAGAACAAAATAATAGACGAATTGTTACGGTCCGAATAACAATATCTCTTGAATAAGTTAATAAAAGTGCATGAAAGAAACCGAACTTAATCGCAATAAATCATAGGAGTGTTGCTTCATTCTGAATAGATTTCAATAATGAACAAATGTGTAAATATGTTTGTTCAATTCATGCATTTAAATGACTGAAAACTTAAGTAAGATGTGATGATCTAATGGGAGAGACTATAATTTATAGACGAACCAATCAGGTATGAGATAAAAGGTCTCGGATTTCAGTGCAAAATTCACTAATCCAGTTGGTTAAATCGAGTTTTCACATTATAACTGATGTCAGTTCGTAATCAAAACTATAAAATCTAATTCTTAACCGTAACCATCAATTGTAAATCATAATTGTAATTCCTCAAACTGGTTTATAACCTTCATTTGATTCTAGTTATTAAGTGAACACTCTCACGGCCACTTTAGAATCACTCAAATGTCGTCCATAAATTATAGTCTCATCATCTAATGAACTTTAGAATGAAGATCAATAAATTGTGTTTATTTCTAAGTCATTTGAATTTACATAATCTTTACCGGAAAATTAATGAAGCAAGTGAACTAAATGATCACTCAATAAAAACAAAACAGATTCATTAAAGATTCACGGTAGACAATTGTTAGTTCATTTTAATTTATGCCAAATTAATATTAAATTTTTGTTCAAGATTTAATAAATCCACAAATTCTGATTTTGAAAATATCTCCTATATGAATAATCAATAACTGATAGTGTCTCCAGAGTATTACTTGTCATTGAACCGTTGTATTATAATCAAGTTTTTACATTTGGATTACATTAATTATATTGAATTTATTTCAAAGTTGAATAATCGATTTTGAAATACTTCCAACTGAAATTGATTTACAGTAGTTTATCGCAGTTACTACAGTTATCAAGACCAGTGATTTGTAGGTGTAACGAGCTCACTTTTTATGTATGAATACAACATGAAAATATTTCAATGAGATATTATTACCGATTAGCAGAAAAACAGTCTCTTAGACAATACATAGTATAGTAAGAAACAGCAATTACAACACATCCTGTAAGAAAAATAGATATGGGTAGAAAACAACTAATATAAAACGAAATCTCATATAGTATTTCCAATATCAAAACATATAAAGAACAGATAACTTAAAATCAGAAACGTAAGGAGCAATCATAAATATAGTAGGTACATCTAGCTGACGAGTTCAAAATAGGACGAAACGCGCGTCCTGGATTCCACTGCTAGCCACTATCCATTTTTGCTTATAAAGCTTGCGACTTCAAGCAATATTGAGGCAGTCCACACAGGATGCACATATGCCAACAAGAGACTAATCGATTGCAGTCCTAAATAACAATGGAAGATACAAGTGAAACAACAAGTGAATATAGAAATGGATAGTTTAAAGCGATATTGGTATTTTAGTCATAAAGAGATGAAACCAACCCACTGTTAATTCAAACAGATGGGATTAGCTCAAAATATAAAACAACAACTAATTAATGAAATTTACAAAATATTAAACTTCGAACATTAAACTTAATTTCTGTAATTAGATTGTTCAAACTCAGTAATTGGTTAACATTAGGTTAACTGCAAGACCTATAGGTTTGTGTTGAATTGTTTAGTGGTTACTTCCACTGACTAACAGTCGACAATAGGAATCCTTTGTAGTGTTCATTGGTTTCAAATAATACTCTAGATAATGTCATTTAACTATAAAAATGTCTTGTTAATCGATCAATCCAGTGAAAATTTGAGTTTTCTAACAAATGTCTATGAAAAATCTCAAATACACATAGTCTTTTAGCAACTATGATATCATCCATATTGAATTCAATAAGATACACAAAAATTACTGATCATAATACCTCCATTTTCTATTAAGTTTTAGCTAAATATTTTGGGATTTTAATATTTTGTTTAAAACACATTGATATTTTTATTGTATATTATTGAGCAATGAACAGAGAAAAATACTGTACATATATGTAATTCATTAATTCAATTTCAATTTCAGGGCATATTAGGTAGCGGTTTCGCTCTCAAAGTTCAACAACATCAAAGACAAAAACATCTAATTCGAAGACGAGTTCCAGCTGCTACATTAATTCAATGTTTATGGAGATGTTATGCTGCAGATCCTCATTCATCATCCATCGCAACATGGAAAATTCATATGAGACCTATTAGGAAACCTGTTGGGTTCGTGAAAATAATTTTCTTTATAATAATGTTTTTAAAAAAAATAATTGTGATTAATACATACCTTGTTCAATTTGACTTCTCAGATCATCAATCTCATTTTATATCTAGAAACCAATAATAGTCGTACAATAATGCTGTATAACTTTCTACAACTGACTGTTTAGTAAATATGAGTCAATAAATGTGTTCATTTACTGAAAAAACTCGAATAAACATCATTCATAGAGACTAATTCATTTAGATGAATTAATCTTCCACAGAAACTGAACTTATTTTAACCTTCATTGTAACTAAGTGAATAAAATTTTTCTCCCTTCCATCTTATTATTTATTGAATATTTTATAATTTATCCTATTTTATATGTAGTTGAATGTATATTTGTTGTTTTCATTTCAAAAATATCGAATCAACTGAATTTATTCCTTAAAAGTAGAGAACATATGGAAAACGTAAAGACTAAAAAAACCCTAAGAAGCTACAACAAATAAAAAAACCTATTTTGTATTCAACTCAAATTTAAAGGTGATAATACAACAGGGTTAATCAATATGAGACTAAAAACTGCATTGACACGAACTTATCCTACAGCTAAATTGATTGTCCTGTTCAAAACAATATGTTATCTGACACAATCAAAGGTTGACAGGTATCCCTTTCATGTTACCATCAACTGTGTATACAAATTTACATGTATCTGCCAAAGGAAAGCCTAAGTCCGATTCAAATAACATATTTCGAAGAGTTTAAGATCAAACGGGTTAAAAGCAATCTACAGTGCCATTGCAAAATATCTCCTTGACGCAAGACATGAAGTCGATACACTGAAGTCCTTCAAGATGAATAACAAGCAATCAAACGTCTAAAACCCGATCTGTTTATAGAAAAAGAGGCAGTAATAAATCTTTCTTTGCCCTGCTAACATTAAACCCTCCTTTATATTGATTATTTATTACGTCATAAATTATTCCAACTCTTTCGGAAGTTTAAAAATAGATCATTCATAACTGACTGATTCCAATTCATTCCTTATTACCACTAATCTATTTTCAGTTACTTGATTACATAATCATCTAATGTTTGTTAATTTGATCAATTATAATCACTATTTCAATGTTCTAGAACTTTCCCTCCCAAACTATATTCGAAACAAATTTTGTGTGACTTAATTAACTCTATTGAAATCTTCGCTACATCATGATACACATATATTCATCTTTAATCATCCTCTTATGTATAAATATGTCGATATCTGCGATAACGTTGATTTCCAAATATTTTAGGTTGTAAGCAGCTGATGAGAACCTACTTAAGATAATAAAGGGAACTATATGTATGAAAAATATTTTTATTAAATGACAATATATACTACTTATTATTTATTTATTCTACATCTATAATCATTTATCATGATTCTAATTAGATATTCTCATTTTATATATTAAATTTACTTAATTCAACTACTTTAATATTATTACAACCCTTCACATAGTTTGCATAAATAATCCATAATTTCCAATATTTTCTTATAAATCTCATAAATCTATTAGTGGTTTGATTGTTTGTTTAATGTTTCTTTATTAGGTTAAACTGTAAATGAATTATTTAAAGACTTGACTTAATAATTAATGAAACCTTTCTTTAATAATTCCATACTAATAGTATATAGTGTATTACAAATGTATTTCGTTTGGAACAAAACCTTTGAAGCTTATGGCTTGATTCAGTAGAATAGTTAATAACCTTTCCATGAAAAACATGATTTGCATAGTACACTTAATTTGAATTATTTACTTACTTACTTACTTACTTACTCACTTACGCTTGTTACTCCTGGTGGAGGAGCATAGGCCTCCCATCAGCACTCGCCATTTGATCCTTTCCTGGGCAATCCTTTCCAGTTGTTATTCATCTTTTTCATATCTGCTGCGATTTCTCGATGTAATGAGATCTTTACCCTTTCACTTTCCCTCTTCCCTTTAGGATTCCGAGTTATGACTTGCCTCGTGATGCAAATTTGAATGATTTACTACTGTTTATTTTATACTGAAGATGAATCAGGGTGGCTGTTTTTTTAAAAAATTATCTCAGTCAGTCAATCATTCAGCTACAACGTAGGACCAGGCACATATGTGCATCGGTCCAAGTTGCCATACCTCATTAGCATAACAAGATGAACACCGAATTCATAAAAGTACTTGATTTGGTGGTGGTATTATATAATATATTTCATCTTGGTTTATAAATTCTTCAGTGTTCTCATAAGAGGATCACATGAATAATGTGAAATATGCTGATAAATATTGTTTGTAATGGTTGACTTGCAAGTGTACCTACACATAAATTATCGATCATATATCTTGATGATTAATTTATTACTTATAAAGCAGATTAGTAATTTGTTATCCTTCGTTATGAACATGAAAATGATGTTCATGTATACAGTGATATGGTAGTTATGATTTTGAATGTTTCATAAACAATTTGTGTCATTCCTTTCCTGGAATAAGCACAAGAACAAACAGTTCACTCTAATCATTTTATAAGTGTATACAGTGTATATCTATTCTTCCTTAACTTAGAAAACTTTTATTATCTCAGGTATGAAATTGTTTTGTTCCTCTTCTAATGATAAGAAATTCAGAAACAAATAATGATTTAATAGTTGAGTTCATGCGTTAATTAAAGCCCGATCACCAGGGAAAACCTAGAAGCCTTGGATGGCTGTTTCGTTCTAGTATGGGACTACTCGGCAGTGCACATCCACGATCTCATACTAGGACGAAACGGCCATCCATTAGTTCCAGGTTTTCCATGGTTATCTAGCTTTAATCGACTCATGAATTCAACTAATAAATTACTACAATCTCCACAAAACCTTTCTGAAAAAAATGTTTACTTACAGTTGTTATATTAGATAAATTACATCATCAAAATATATTTTTACATTTCAACTGAACTTGATGTTCTATAATTTCATGTCATAATTTTAATGCCTGTTCTTATCATAGAACAATTTCCAGGATCTTCAGGAATCCATGAATGTACTCTGGTGAATTTTTATTTACAGATTTAGAATCGATTTGAAGATTAACCATATAACATGTTTCAACGAAATGACATGTAGAACTATGATTTATTATCCAACCTCCGACCACAATCTTATCTCAACATAGTGCACGCAATGTCGAGTAACCTAGACTGGTGGCCACATGGCAACTTAATCGATAGGATTTGATTCTCACTAAGAAAGACCTGACATATATGACATTGAGCACCCAGTGATCAATCAACTCCAAATGTTACTAAGTTCTTAAGGTTAGAGTTTGAGGATGGGATTAGGATTTGTGTTAGGATAAGTTTATGGTTTAGAAATAGAACTGGAGTTAGATTTATAGCTGTTGTTTTTATAACTAAAATACAACCTATACTGCACAAACTGACATTAAATCCAATTAATAATATTTTATATGAGCGCTAACAGTTAGGAATTTATGGTAAACATGGAAAAGTTCATTAATCATTTAAAAATAACGTATTCTTTGTAAATTCTAATGTATTTTCAACAAAGTAAGATTTTATTTATTATTATTTTCCTTACTCTTTGTTCCTTTGTTTTTCTTCACACCATTCTATTCTTTACTTTTCTCAAATATAAGCTTCACTGTCCAATTATTATTATTACGTAATCTTATGGTTTTTATGAATGTTATTTCAGCGTCCATATTTTTTTCTTCAAATCACTAACCTATTTCCCATTATACAACATTGACTCAAGTCTTTATTATTCTTATCACAACTGGTACATCGATCATCACTCTATCAATTTGTACTTATTATTGATTCTGTTTATTTATGTAATCTATTCCACTGTTATCATTGATTCATGAACTGCTTTGATTGGTTTAATAATTTCGTATACACATATAAAGATTATTGAATATTAGAATAAAAGCCTGATGAGAGTCTAATCGAAAACAATATTGTTCACTTATTATGTTATTCTAATACACAAAGGAAGAACAACAGCTGGTGCAGAATAATATGTATTTATTTTTATTCGTTAGACTCTTAGCAGTTGCTTACGAATGTATTCATATAAAAGTTTAACGTAATATTTAACAAATACCTGTCACTCAAAGACAAATTTGCAAGGTTATTTGAAAGAAAACATAAAAAATATAAATTGAGTAAAGTAATAGTTATGGTGAGACTATAATTTATGGACGACATTTGAGTGATTCTAAAGTGGCCGTGAGAGTGTTCACTTGATAACTAGATCAAATGAAGGTTATAAACCAGTTTGAGGAATTACAATTATGATTTACAATTGATGGTTAGGGTTAAGAATTAGATTTTATAGTTTTGATCACGAACTGACATCAGTTATAATGTGAAAACTCGATTTAACCAACTGGATTAGTGAATTTTGCACTGAAATCCGAGACCTGTTATCTTATACCTGATTAGTTTATCCATAAATTCTAAGCTCGCCATAATTACCTACAATTCGAAAATTGATGAGACTGATTGTGCACTAATTACAAAAGATTTGGAGATGTTACCCATGCTTCAGTATTGAGCGTTTGAAATTGATGGATAAATGAACAGGTAATGGTAATGTGAATGAAGTGATGATTAGATGAGCTGATTGTATAACAAAACACAAACGATAATAATAGTAAAAATTGGAGACATTTTATTCTCATTTACAGTTTAACATGGTAGCTATATCCTTCATAACAAATAAATATGATTTAAAGTTTTTTAGTGAATACTCCTTAGGTTTACCGAAATGGAATTGAACATTTTTTTCGGTTATTAACCGTTAGAGATCTAATTACATCGCTAAAGTAACTGACATCGAATAAGTGCTGAACAATTTAGCTGCTCAGAACTGTGAGACCTTTTAGCCATAGATTCTTTGAAATGAGCTTGGATATAATAATGTTTACTCTTCTCTTTATCATGTTTTCTGACTGAATGAAGTGAGCCAACAATTTCCAAGTCATTTTAGAAGTTCCCTATTTTCAGTCCTATGGCTAAACTTAACTCTAAAGAAACTAATGAAAGTTTTATAAATAAGATAATTGATCTACTAAAATTTACTCTGATTTCTGCATATTTTCTATTATTGTTTTATTCACCCTGAACTCCTGTTATAAGACTTAAATTCATTATGTCTTCATATTTAAATTAAGATATTATGAAATAGGTTGTATTCAAATTCACTTGGTAATGTTTACTTGAATCTACCCATTGATGTTTCGGACTGCAATTGATCAGTCAACATCGAGACAATACGCACAGTATGCACATATGCTAATAAGAGACTGATCAATTGAAGTGCTAAACATCAATGGGAAGATTCAAGTAAATAATACCAATTCAATTTCAACTTCACTCCATCGCACAAGCAAATGGCTATCAGGATTCAGTAGCCGGGTGGATTGCGCGTAGGCGTTTCTGACGAACGGTACTGGGTTTGAGTCCTAGAGTGAACATCAACTCTGAGATGCAGATACATCTAAAATGTTCAGAAAGAAAAGATATATTCATTGAACTCATAAGATTATTATTATTATTAAAACTTCATAAATTCTATATATTTTAGATTAACTAATTCATATTCAATGACTGAACGAAGTGGTTTTTCTCGATTTGGTCGATTTTCAACATTAAAACGTCGTTCAGAAAAAACTACTTCTAATACAAATACAAACATTAATAACATTGCTCTTACTATATCAACAGATGATGAAACACCGAAATCTGCACCTGTTAAAAGTGAAGATTTAGATGGTATTTATGCATTTATAAATGATGAAGATACCATAAAGTAAGTGAATTTTGGTTTTAATCTTTTATTTTATTTATGGCTTATATTTTTGTTTAAGATTTCTATCCACAGTATAGACCAGTATATTTAATTTACTAAATTTGATATCAGTACTATAGAATATTTGTTTTAGTAATTAGTTTTAAAAACTTAAATAATTTGGTCACCTTTTAAACCCAAAATATTTGGGTAGCTGAAAATAATCTACTGTAAAATAAAACTGTGCGATTTTAAAGAAATGTAATCTTATTTTGAACATGCATTTCTGTGAACTTAATGTATAAAATAATAGATAATAAATATTAACGGGCCTGATACATTACTTACTTACGCCTGTTACTCCTGATGAAAGAGCATAGGCCGACTATCAGCATTCTCCATGCAATTCTGCCTTGGATAATCCTTTCCAATTCTTTCCAATTGTTATTCATCCTTTTCATGTCGGCTTCAAATTCTCGACATAATGTGTTCTTTGGCCTCCTTCTTTTTCGTTTTTACTTCACGATTTCAAGTTAGAACTTGCCTCGTAATGCAGTTTGATGATTTCCTCAATGCGTATACTATAGATTTGCAGACTCTTTTCCTAATTTCCTCTTCATATGGAAGTTGGTTTGTTCTCCTCTATTGTAGGCTGTTGCTGATGGCATCTGATCAACGGACATTGAGTATCTTACGTAGACAATTGCTTATAAATACCTGTACCTTTTGGTGATGGTTGTGTTAGTTCTCCAAGTTTCAGCTTTGTACAGTAGAACTAACTGTCTTGACCTTGGTATTGAAGATTCGCACTCTGATATTGGTTAGGTCTGATACATACATGTATCTATAAAACTTTAATTGGTCAATCGATAAGTTTTGAAAATACATAAATGTTAATAAACATTTTTATATGTATCAATGCCAAGGTTGGACATACTAGTTTCGAATAAACTGAGCATTAATTAAAACGTTAGTAACAAATATATTTTATTTTATTTCCGAATGAGTAGAAAATTGTGATCTTGACATTTCGTGGCCGAACAGTTATTATTTACTCTGAAGATGTGGCTTGCATTAAGTCACGAAACATCAGAATTACAAATGTCTGCTCACTGAGACATAACAAAAAATATATCTATTATAAATTTTTATACTTCCGTTTGCTAATTTTAAAGTAAACAGTTTTTCACTCAATTATCCTTCCATTAACAGACCATTTCTGATGTAGCATAAAAAGAGAAATTGTTAATAAGAGAACAAAATTATCGTTTCAACTCTTATTATGCTTCTTGTTAAATTACAAAACTCTGCTAGTAAGCTTCAGTAGAGTAGAGAGTCTTATACAGGCCCTCTACCAGAACACAACTGGTAGAGTGAGAGCTCATGGCAAACTGTCATCAGAATTGATTACCTCAAGTGGTGTTCGTCAGGGCTGTCCACTCTCTCCATTCTTGTTTAACTTTGTCATCGACGTACTTTTAGAGATAACACTCTCCTCATCTAAATTTACAGGGGTTGAACTTCTACCGGGAGGTTCACTTGTTGACTTAGAATATGCTGATGACATAGTTTTATTTGGCGAAGACGCTGACAAAATCCAGAGTCTTCTGACCACTCTAAACAACAATGCAAGCATGTTCGGGATGCGATTCTCCCCTCGAAATGCAAAATGTCGCTTCAGGATTGGGTTGCATTGACACCCGAACTAATGATAGGGAGTGAAGTAATTGAGCGTGTCGATCGACTCACTTATCTTGGAAGTCTCATCAGCCTTTGTGGTCTGGTGTGTGACGAAATCTCAGCACGGATACAGAAGGCTCGACTAGGTTTTACTAACTTGCGTCATCTATGGCGTAGGCGAGATATCCGTCTATCAACCAAAGGACGTGTTTCCTGAGCAGCAGTTCGTTCCGTCCTACTTTATGGCAGTGAAACATGGCCGGTAAGAGTAGAGGATATCCGTAGGTTACTAGTATTTGATCATAGGTGTTTTCGAAATATTGCTCGTATATCGTGGGACCATCGAGTAAGTAATGTAGTTGTTATGAATCGGGAACTAGGTAAGGATAGCAAATCAATTGATGAATTAATGAAACTTCATCAGTTGAGGTGGCTGGGATACGTGTTAACGTATGCCCAACCACCGACTGCCCCGACGAGCGATTTTTAGTGGTGTAGGAGTAGGTTGGAAGGAAGGTAGGGGCGGCCAGACCAAAACGTGGTAAAAATCCATGAAGTCATTGACAAGTGCACTGAGCCATGTTGATAGGTGTAGACTACCTGGTTGGGATCCACGAGACGATAGCAACTGATGGTTAGAGACCTTGGATGAAACATGGCTTAAAATCGTTTGCAATGGCGCAGGTGCATCTACTCTTTGTGTTCTCCCAAATTCTAATCTTCTGAATTCTTCATGTCTCTTTTTCTCTTTCCAAATTTATTTCACTGTATTATACTCCTTGAATACCATCTTCAAACCCTAATCTTTCCGATTACTGCTTATACTTTTACTACCTCTACCACTACGAGATTTTAATCGACAATTGTATTTCTGTGCTAATGTGGTAGGACAACTCGAACTGATGTACGTACGTACGTACGAAGTTCTAAGTTGTTACTGACAGACTAATTGACTAAAGAAACTTCAGAACTGTTTAGTTTTTAATGTCTATTAGCCTGTTCAATGTAAGGGATACATGTTATTCATGTGAAAATTCACTTTTACCACAAAAAAATACTTGTTTTAAACGATCAAGCAAATAACATTGATAAATATAAAGTTCATTATTAAAAATAATCTTTGTAACTTGTATTTGTCACAAATATGTCTTACTTAAAATATCATCTGTGATGAAAAAGAAACCAAAATGATTACATTGAATTAGTTCTATTCTAAAATATAAACATCTATCTAGTGCTATTTAATTTTCATTAACATTTAAATTGATATTAATTCTTTGATAAATATAATTAACAAAATCAAATCAATCTTGACAAATTCATTGAACTCAAAGAAGAAGAAGAAGATAAAATAAATCTATGTTATTAATATGCGAAAATGTAGCATAGAACATCATGATTACAGTCTAATAAATAAAAACAAAATTATTTACTTCATTGAAATTAAATTTAATGAATGTTTTAATTTTTCAACTGTTAAAGTATTAAATAATTTTTTTATTTTTTAAATATTTTTTTATTTTTTATATTTTTGTATTTTTGTATTTTTGTATTTTTTGTATTTTTGTATTTTTTATATTTTTTATTTATTTAAATTTTGTTCAATGAATATCATGACAAAATGGATATTTTAGTTCCGAAACTTTAAAGTTAATAATCATTTTTAATAAAATTTCTTATTTCATAATTTGATATTTAATATAGAAAATCTTGTCTAACTTAAGTTGAAAATTCTTTCAATATTATAAATTTTGATGAGTAGATAAATAAAAAATTATACTGGTATAATTGAATCTTTACATTAAAAATGCTTGGTCTGATTTTATAATTACAAACTATCGAGGCATTTTGAAATCAAATACCATGGTACGGCTGAGAGTGAAGAGAGTCAGCTCTCTCTCTCTCTCTCTCGAAATGCTCTCACCTGACCACGTGCATATAACCACCGATAGGGAAGTTCTACTCATTGCCTTCTCGTAGCAGAGGTGTTGTTTTGTGAAATTGAGAGATTAAAAGCGAACGTACGGCACTTTAACCGGGTCGATTGGTGAGGAGGATCTATCTGGTGGAGTTGAAATATTTCAATTTCAAACCAATGGTTCACCGTCACCATTGTCTTCAGTGAGCTGATATCTCACAACAGACCTGATTGAACTCCACTGGTATCAGATTCTCATTAGAAATCCAGGAAACGCCTCTTGAAGTCGGTCACTAGTGAGCAGATGATTATTATCAAAAGGGGTTTTGTGGAGATTTCGTCGATTAGTTGAAGTTAGACACTGACACCGTTGTATGCCGGCCGGCTCAGTGGTCTAGTGGTTAAGCTCTTGCGCGCGAGACTGATAGGTCATGGGTTCGAATCTCGCAGGAGGGTGGCGGGATGGTGGATGTGCACTACTGAGGAGTCCCATACTAGGGCGAAACGGCCGTTCAGCGCTTCCAGATTTTCTATGTTGTTTAGCTTCAATTGACTCATGATTTCAACTATTTGAATTACTGAAATCTCCACAAAACCCCTTCTGATAAAAGATTTATTGTCAATTAATTGAAGTTATTGAAACGGAAAAGATATACCAACTATATATATGCCAAAATACTGAGATTATATAAATTCCCAAATGACAATTGTTCAGTATACAAACTCATTTATTAGTTAGCTATTACTCTTATTTCATATTCAATGTTTTTGTTTACTTGATCACTAAAACAAAACAAAAAAAACACAAAAATATAAACAAACAAATGGTCTAATTTAATTTACAGCAAATTCATTCAATACAATTAATATTATGAATTCTTTATGTTTATTTTCTATTTTTTTATTATAGTTTGCAAAATACTCCTGACCCTGTTAAATCATCAGATTTAGACGAGAAAATAGTAAAAGGTACATATTTTTGTTTTATTTTACAATCAAGAAAAAAAAATTCATGAATATGGATATTTGTATTTTGAATAGTTGAATTCATATGGCATTTGAAGGTAGACCATTATGGAAAACCTGGTCTAACTTCAATTGACTCATGAATAATAATGATAACATTCACAAAACCGCGTCTTTGATTTGTATTTTTGTTGCATAATAAACAAATTTCTTTATAGTAAGTAAAGTATTATACTTTTTTAAATATTGTTGTTCAAATAATATAAGAACTTTCGTCTAAATATGATCGAATACTTTCACAGTATTTGGGCACTGAGTTGATATGAGATATTAAAGAGGAAGAATGTATTTGTAAAATCTGAGTGAATGAATTTGAAGTAAATCCAACATTTTATCTGGTAATTTGGCTTAAGCTTTTTCATAACTATGAACTTCTACCTGTTGTAATGAGAAATTTCAATAACAATGTCAAATTATCAAATCAAATATCAATGAACTTAACTCTATGCTGGTTAATTAGTTCGTTAAAGTCAGTAGGTTTCGTGATATAATCACTAATTGAATTCTATTTTAAAATGTAATTGGAACGATAATAACTGCTATGTAATTATCAATAAAAACTATTTGGAAAATTGATATAGTTGTGCTTTCATTAATATTTCATTTTCAAGACCCATTCAAAAAGGTACTGTGTAACATATGTAGATTCCTTAATTAAATTCAATCCACCTAATTAGTTACATAAGAATCAAGGTAATCAAAGTGTTCACTGCAGCTCACTACAAATGTACGTTCATGTCTTTAGAATGGGGATACAAATACAAAGCTAAGTGAATGGATATGCTAACAAACATTATCAAACATTTCCATAGTTTTAAGTAAATATTGTTAGTCTACAGTCACTACCGGTTAGTATCAAGATTAATGGGAAGTAAGACTCCCATCAAAATTGATTAACTTCTAATGGATTATTTAAATTCATTATTACTCCATTTAACAATCAGTCCTGTATTTGCACACAATTTCATCTTTTAGTTATCTAATTAAAAGAACGCTGGAGTTACAGCAGTATCCAACTAATAAGGGTACATTGTGTGAAAGCATTTACTATCAAGCTTATTGTATAACATTAAATGTTAATTTCCTATCAATATAAAAAGTCAAATTAAGTCATGATGTTAAATCAACTTTCAGATTATAAACTGACACTGATAACAATACACCTTGAATATGTATGCTATTCACTGACACTTTGATCCCAATAACACAGTCCTGCAACTATAACTCATTTTAGATATCTGTGATCGAAATACTAATTTATATTTGCAATGACGTACAAAAATTCACTGCTGTTTCAAAGATGGATCGGATTATCAAATTAACAGACAGTCCAGCAAATTATAAACATTTTGAAATAAGTCGTGAGAAGTTTCATAAGTCAATGAAATATGCAACGGATATACTATACTATTGTTTCATACAATTAAATAAGGTTCTATTCTCTCCTCAATAACATGTCTTTTAAATACAACAGTTACACATCTGCGAAATCAGTTATGGCTTTATCGTCTAACTGACGATGAAAGTATCATGTGTCATAAAATAACGAATATGTCCTACTTTATAATCACCAAAATGGAAAAAATTTGAAAATTGTATACCTCATGAACTGATTTTAGCTAGTTGCCCATTAAAAACCAGTCAGCACTAGAGACCTAGTGAGAAACAATGATTGAGGAAACTGATCCATGCCATTGATGGCAACCAGCACGATTTTGGGAAACAACTGAAGTTGGAAGTATTTGCCGTTGGATACCAACTCCATACCACACCATTAAAAAGTTTACTGGAAGCTTTTAAAGTTTGAAAACTAAAATATACTTTGTGACGTATTATAATGTATAACTGTAAACTAAGCAAGATATTCAGTGTTGTACTTTCTCGAAACGTTGCCTATTCAGTATATCTATTGTTTGCATATGTTGCACTTATTTTTTTAGCATCAAATGAACTGTTACCAATCTTAACAAAAGTACAAATACCAAATGATAGACTGTGCACAACTGATTTACTGTCCACTAGTCAAAGTGAACATATTAGTATATCAAAAAGTGGAAATCCCCCAGCACAACAGAAACAAAATTTTAATAGTCAAACAATGTTTCAACATGATCCATATTTATGCTCATCACGTGGATCTGAAGTCATTATGCATCCATTAACTGAAAAAGAAAAAATTGCTGTACGTGTAATTCGAAAACTGCGATTTTTTGTAGCACGTAGAAAATTTCGTGAAGCTCTCAGACCATATGATGTAAAAGATGTAATTGAACAGTATTCAGCTGGACATGTTGATATGTTAGCTAGAGTGAAAATACTTCAAGCAAGGTAAATAAATGTTTCTATGCAGTACTTTGCTTTATCTATCTTTCATAGCTGTTACTAAATATAATGAACATCTAATTGTAAAGCCTTTAACTTATTGATGAAATTTAGTGTTACTCTAATGTATAAATATTATACTACAGTCGAGGTGAAAGTAAACTTTTTTGAATATTAAGGTTGAAAGCCAGGATTCTAACACCCCAATGATTTTTCTTGATGACCATTACGTATATATAAAGGTTGTGACAGACGTTAGCCACAGTCTGATATATTCACGGTATTTTTTGAAACAACTTTAGATTATATTCAGCTTGCGTTTATGTGCATTAGTATACTGAACAAATGAAAATCCTAAACTTAACAATGCAAATATGAAAATCTGACAAATAAAAAATCCATTCAGACATGACTAAGGATGTATTGTTACAAGTAAAAGCTTTATGGTACATTAAATACACAGTATCCTAGATCAAAGATACCCATAATAAGCAACGATTCTGTATAGCTGAAACTTTCCTGCTGACTACCCTCATCAACGTAGTACAAAGCATAGATATAGAATCACAATCCAGCTGCTAAGTTCCAGTTATCGCTAAGAACTAAAACGAATAATATTATTGTCTACTCAATGACTACTAGAGTAAATATGTCAGTCTTCCAGTAGGTCACATCCCAGCATCAATATCTCTCTAGCAAAACATGTGACCTTAGACAATGTGAGTTAAAATCCTAAAGTAAACATTATTTTCTTCAAGATTACAGATATACACTACTGATGCGTGTTGACTACCGTGAAACAAGATTCACAATCTTCATTCGGTTGCTTCCAACTAACAGATTTTTACTGTCAAACTTCCATTGAATATCACTTGAGGTTGAAAAATTGCTCTCAAAGAAACATAATTTCCAGATTGTAATTGAAAACATAGGACCTATATTTTAATGCATAAATATACTCATTTGTTAACTTTACACAACTACAGCTCAAAAACATGTTTCAAACTTTTATCAAATAATTCCATCTTTTAGGTTAGATCAAATTTTAGGAAGACCTGGCTCTAAAGGTGATGATGTCTATGATTCACATCAATGTTTAGCGTCAAGAATTGTGAAAATTGAACATAAGGTGGGAAGTTTAAATTTTTTTTAGTTAAAACTACTTTCTGTTTATTCAGTCATAAATACTTATACTAAAGCAATATTTTCCCATCATCAGATTACTATGATAATCCCTGGTTCATGAAATAACAAATCAGTAACGCGGTCTTAATTTAGTTTGTTATTCTAAATCAGATTTATTTGAGCTATGATCGGTCGAAGTTATTGAACTGATTATAGTTCTTTATTAAATACAGTCTTTGTAACACAGATGTGTTTGGAGTTAGTAGTGATATTTATTGACATATCTTAAGGCCTTTGAGTTTAATGCTCTGAAGTTACCTGTTTATATAGTGATTATCCTACCAACAGTAACACTTCTAAAAAAGGGCTTAGCATATTTGGTTTATAATAGTAGTAGAAATAAGACCTTAATATTTAATTAAAACAGAAATTTCAAATATTTATTGACACAATGTTCAAAGTTATTGAATCACTATATGTAACTTGACGAAGAATTAGGCAAGTATTTATTCAAAACGATGCTGTACAATGTAGTAAATAAAAAATCATAGGTCTAACAAAAATTGTAGTGAAAGATCTTACCATAACTACTATCAGAAAGAAGTAATGTGGTTAACTTTAGGAAAGAGGTATGATGATGTCTGCCATTAAAAATATTAATTAATTCAAAGCTCATTTGTTAAAACTGTAGACCATCGAACATACATTTTGCTGAAGTGAAATTTACTCAACTATAAATGAAACTCTGTATGACAATCTACGTTGACATTTTAATTTTTTTTAAAAATCAGTCGAAACGGGTCTTCAACAATTACTCCCAGTAACGTAGTTTATATAATTAAAATATTGATTTTTTTATTATTTATCCATATTTTCACAGATTGAAATCATGAGTCAGTTGAAGCTAGACCACCATTGAAAACCTGGAAGCACTGGACGGCTGTTTCGTCCTAGTATGGGACACATCAGCAGTGCGCATCCACGATCCCGCACCACGCGGGGCTCGAACCCAGGACCTACTGGCTTCGCGCGCGAGCACTTAACCATTAGACCACTGAGCCGGCATCCAACGGTGTTAATGTCTAACTTCAACCAATCCACGAAGTTGCGCCACCATATACCATTGTCTTCAGTGAGCTGATATCTCACAACAGACCTGGTTGTACTCCACTGGTAACGGCTTCCCACGCGCGAAGCCAGTAGGTCCTGGGTTCGAGCCCCGCGTGGTGCGGGATCGTGGATGCGCACTGCTGATGTGTCCCATACTAGGACGAAACGGCCGTCCAGTGCTTCCAGGTTTTCAATGGTGGTCTAGCTTCAACTGACTCATGATTTCAATCTGTGAAAATTTCTAAAAATCTCCACAAACCCCTTCTGATAATTATCCATATTTGTTTAGTTCTATCAAATGTAGCATGATATCTAGTTTCCATATCGATTTTCAAATGTTTCAAAATAGTAGTTAAGCCATTTACATAACATCACTTATTGTTGATGTGTTGTAGATTATTATTATTATACTCTGGAATATTCATGAGGTTACTATCTTTTCAAATTTAGACAGAAAACAAAAACAAAGTTAAAACGGTTTTAATGGAATTTAATGGTCCGTTTTTGATAATAAACTATATTATTGAATAATCAATAAGGAATTGCTTCTCTTGTTCAGTATAAACATAAAAAATCTTTAATTTTGTAAACATTCTAATATTTTAGATTGATACTGTTGAAATGAAACTTGATAGATTGATCAATATTTTAAAAGCTGATTATATGTTTAAATATCGTAGTCAAGTAGAAAATACCGATGTCAATATGAAACATTCACTGCAGAATAATGACCAATACATTCAACAAACTAATTGTTCAGACAAAGTAAATCACCAAATCCAGTGTAATACACTTTTTTCAACAACAACGACAACAGGACAATATCCAAAACTATCAGAGGATAAAGTGTTTGTGATTCAACGTAGATCACATAATAAATTCCAGAAACAAAAATTGTCTGCATCAGAAAGAAATTCACTGACTGTCAATTTTCCATTATCACTGATAAGTGAACGATGGAAAAGTATTGATGCTGAAACATCTTTGAAAAATATTTATCCTTCCAATAAAAAACCTAGTACAGACACTACTATATACAACCAGAATAATGATAATACTCAGAAAGTATATTCAAAATTACAATTCACATCTCATTCTGAAGAATCTCCTTTAACGAAAAGACGAAGTTTTCCCTTACAATCTACGTCATCATTTAATATTCTATCAAATAAACAAGCATTGTCAACTTATTCAGAAAGTTGTTTAAAAAGAGTTATTAATGATAATAATAATAATAAAGATCATAGTTTTAAATCACTTAATAATATAAAAGAAATGATACATGATCTTAAAACAACTCAATATCTCACTGATCCTTATACACAAATTTCAAAAAATTATTCCAATCTATCAAAAAGTATGAATTCAATTACTATTCCTTATCGAGATTCTTCTTCCTCTTTTAAAACATACCTACAAAGACAAGAAGAGATTATTACTCCTTTAGATTATGAATATATTGTAGAAGAAGAACAACAAGAGAGAACATCTTTATTAGATACAATTAATAAGATAAACAACTAAAAGTAAATAATAATAAGAATACTTTTGATAATATTTAATTGGTTTTCACACTTTTATTTAATAAATAATGATGTACATAGACATTTTTAAGTTGTTTTTATACTACTACTACTACTACTACTACTACTATTACTAGTGTTACTAATACTACTAATGATACTACTACTATTACACATTATATACTACTTATTTAGTTCAGAGAATATAGTATTTTCTTTTGCATAGTTTGCAATTTACTTTATGTAGATTCTTTCTTTTTTGTAAAGATAGTTAAATCAGTTTATCATGAATTTTCTTATTTAAAAAAAATTTCCGCTCATTTACTTTTAATCTTTTGTTTTTTTTTTTTTTTCGTCGTTTTTTTTTTAAAAATTTATCTTTTAATTCTTCGATATAAGATATGTGTTAATCAAATTTGTTTTATTCCTTTAATTTGAATTGAATTCAACCAATTAGATGTCTTCCTTCAATGTTATTCTTTCTATAAAATAATAAAGTGTAAACAAAATAAATAAACAAGCCATTTGTTTGGTGAAAACTTCTATAAAAAAACAACAACAGAATTTCATATCTTTATCCTTCATTATGGTCATGTTAGATATTTTCTAGATTGATCTAATTTGTATAAAT
This sequence comes from Schistosoma mattheei, assembly GCA_944470405.2. Classification (NCBI taxonomy): domain Eukaryota; kingdom Metazoa; phylum Platyhelminthes; class Trematoda; order Strigeidida; family Schistosomatidae; genus Schistosoma; species Schistosoma mattheei. The sequence continues at coordinate 78,933,532 of OX103947.1, forward strand.
ACAAAAACACTCTGATAGGAATGATTGACAGAATGATTTTCTGTTTATTCTCTCTTTCAATTTCAATGATATTCAATTTTTTTTTTTCTAAAATGAAAATATAAAAACAAAAAGAAACTATGGATCGGTGTTAACTGATGATTGAAAAGAAAAATGTACATTGAATTAAAATATACATTGTGGATCATCTTCTGAAGATGAAAATTATCTGACTATAAGAAAAGATGAAATCTCTGAATGATTTCAAAAAAAAAAAAGAAAACGGTATAATTCGAATAAGATATACTACACTTGTATGATTTACTTAAACGTATCTAAGTAGATAAATACTAATTCGTTAGTTAGTTCTTTCTCTTTATCACGACCCAGCTATTCCTATTGCTTAATATTCTCGGACACCGATTCACTCGACAAGTCCCTCAATCAGAACACGGTTGAACAGGAACAGAGATGGAAGCCAAGAAGCAAGTGAGAAGTGCAATAGGGAAAACGTTAGTATATTTATAGCTTTTCACATAAAATTTCTAGAGTTTTCACTAATTATTGACTGACGCGTGTGCCAACTCATGCGTGCACTGAACATGCCTTAATGCAGTCTATGTCTCGCCAACAGTTGTTTGACAGTATGATTTTCATTAAAAAAACAAAAAACATCCATACTACTAAATAGATGTTTGAGTGGAATAGCTAAGCAACTCAAAATTTATTCGGACAATAACTTTTCACTGACTAGAAGAAAAAATGAAAAGAAGTTGGTCATATGGAATTTGTTTTTTATAAATCTGACAAAAATGGGCGATATATAAATAGAACTAAAACAGTTATTTTATCTGATAAATCTAACCAGTATGTTTCAAAGAAAACGTATTATTTAAGCTAATGTTATCATTTATATGACATTACTAATTCAATCATAAAAGAAACTTTTCAGATTTTGATTTAAAAAAAAGGAAAACACTGAAAATACTTTACTATTCAAAATATTATGTCATCATCAAAAATATCTCTCATTATATTATCAGTTTAAGAGTTATGGAGACTGTTAAGTTGTTGATTGGGATCATGGACCGAATGATGTTAGACCACCATTGAAAACATGGAAGCACTGGACGGCTGTTTCGTCCCACTGTGGGACTCCTCAGCAGAGCGTATCCACGAACCCACTCGCAGGATTCTAACCAAGAGAGTTCAGTCTCGCGCGCCAACGTTTAACCTACTGTACCGCTGAGCCGGCAGGCATCCAACGATGTTAATGTCTAACCTCAACCAATCCACGAAGTTGCGCGACCATCTTACAACGTACTGAGATAGACACCTGTTTCTACCCGACACGAATTAGCTCCACTGGTCACAGCATCTTACCAGAACTCCGAGGATTTTCTGACGGAGCTAGTCACTAGTGGGTCCAGTACGTTAAGCACTGGCACGTGAGACTGAACTCTCTGGGTTAGAATCCCGCGAGTGGGATCGTGGATGTGCTCTGCTGAGGAGTCCCACAATAGGACGAAACAGTCGTCCAGTGCTTCCAGGTTTTCAATGGTGGTCTAACATCAATCGGTTCATGATCTCAATCAAAAATATCATTATGTTGTCAAAATTCTTGGTTCGTTATGTTATGTTAACACTTTGTTTATCCCTGATAAAATGTATCCACCTAATATTAGTTCCTGTAGAAAAATTCGATGTAATTTTGTAATCTGAATTTAAATTTGTTAGCACTTATAAACACAGAATGTATTTGGAACCTTAAGTAAGTTGTTGATCATTCTGAATGCGATACTCCTTATCCTTTTGAAATCATATTTAAGGACTTTACTGTGAAAGAAATGAAGAAGAATACCTTTAAGTTATTAATTGCATAATTAGATCTGTGTCTTATTTTCTAGACCGAAAAAGTTATAAATATTTTCTATCGATGATTTTATGAAGTTTTAATGTTTGATAATGGTTTGTAGTCGAATTCAAGACGGACTATTCGTCCTATTTTAAAGTCATCAGATGTATATATCTCTATTCTAGTGTTAATATTTCTTGTAGGATTCAAATGACGTAGCAGTTATGTTAACTGTTAACACGTAATCAAACTACTAAGTTCAAATAATTACTAACTTGTTCAATAAATAAAAAGCCTTACAAATTATCAAGATTGTTTGGCATTATCTATTTAATATTTTTTTAATTACCTTCACAAAACTATTCCATTTATTTACAAGATTAATATTTCCATTATAATCTGTAATAATAAAGGTTAGCCGGTTTATGTAAATATCTAGGCTTCTATTACACCATTAAAAATCCTACTTTGTTGTCCAGTTAAAATCTGAAAAATATCTTAATTACCCATGAGAAATCAATATGTTAAAACATTTTTTTCATACACATAGTTCCCTTGATCATTTTGTAAAGAGCAAGAACAAAAATTCTAGCAGAATAACATGAATTAATTTTTATTTCGTTGGTTCTCGTCAGCTGCTTACATCCTGTGATATTTAAAATTATAATTACATATTGAGTTCTAATTGCTTACATGAAAGAGTTTGGTTGGAAATTATATTGAAGACATATTCGTATAGTAAAGCAAGGGTGTAAATAAAGTTAATGGACTGAATATTGTAAATATATACGTTATATGAAGGAACACTCTACAGCATTGATTGTGATAACAGTTCAAACGGCTAGAAACAAGTGGTAACATAATGAATAAATATTGATAACAATCTAGCGAGTAGAGCTCAGTTGATAAAATAAGATTATAAATTTAGAAGATAGTGGAAGCAAAACTCAATGATGTGATAAATACAAGAAAGGGTTTAAAGAAAAAAGAAAAAAATTTAAGATGCAGCCAAAGAGTATTTGTCACCAAGGCAAGGAAAGATTAATAACCGTCTCTTTCCGAACACATAAGTCAGGTTTTTAATGCCTGATGTCAACAGCTTCAAAAAACTTCGAAAGACTGGAGTTTAGCTGGTTACTAATCACTTTAAACGATTACCTGATGTCCTATATCAAGGAGATGTTTGGTGATTGCACTGCTTAAAGTCTTTCTTTCCCTTGTTCTGAAACGTTTCGAAACATGTTGAAAAAAACCATTTTGTAGTTACTTGTAAATAATAGAAAGTTTTGTATTTATAGTTTGATCAATACAAAAAAACTGCAAAAATATTATTGGATTACTGTTATTGTTGTTTGAAATCTTATTTGCATTTTAACGTTTTCTGAAACGGAAACAAAAAATTTAATTTCACAACCTTATACATACAAATTAGTTAACCCTGACATTTCGAATGATAAGAATTACATTTTATATGAAATAAACATTAAATGATAGATACATTGTTCAATGAGGATATATTCAATGAATAATAAATCAATAATAATCAGTGTATACTTTCAATTCAACTTTCCATTTATATCAAATCTAATCAATATGTAAATAAATTTTTAAAAAACAAACATATCAAGATTTCATTTTAGGGATTTAAACAATTTCAAATATCAATAATGTAACTATTCAAACCCCTGGAGATAAAAATAAAGTAATATACATATAATTATCATAGAGATTATAAAGTAAGAACATAAATTACCTTATCTGAGTGGATACAATTTTAATTGAACAATAGTTAACCAGGTAAGATAATTGAGTTTATATATACAAAAAGAGTTATTTTATTTTTTTATAATTTTTACAAAATGTAAACGAGATAAACAGAATTAATTAACCCATCCATTTTTATATTTTTTTTGTGAGGTAATCTCTCTATTGTAAATTATATCACGGGATAATTATAAATAAACATCCAGTAAAAACTAAGATACACTAAACTGATAATTTCAAACAATATTCACAGATATACCTGTTCGATATTGAGCCTTGAAACGTATACCTTTTTGATTAATAAAGAGGAGGCAACGGCTCAATAAGAAGTTCTATAATCGAACACCTTGTGAACATAGGTTACTCAATCAAGACAGACTCTGCGTTCAAAGTCATATACAAGGTAAGTAGAAGTATTCCTAAGACAATTAGACTGCATCTTCTTTGCATTGCCAAGGCAATAGCCATACATTTTGAAAAACCAGAATTATGTGTACAGAAGAAACTGGTAAAACCTCATCTTCTACTATGGTCTTAATGTATTAAAATTGTTCTCTTTCTTCATACTTTTGTTCCCTTACAGCCACCTGCTTCACCTTCCTTCTTCCCTTCAAATCTTCTACCCCAACCGGTTTGTTTTTATTTCCACGATCATTCTGAGTACATTTCATCTCTGTTTCAACATTCTATTTTATCATGCTGAGCCATCCTTACCCGACGAATACTTAAGCCATTAACTATCAAACGATTATTTACTTTCCTTGTTTTAAAAAAATTTTTTTCTAATACCTTTGTTTATTTAACCTCACTGTTACCATGTATAACAGAAGTTTGTTATCAGTATTATTATCACTCTGTAAAAATAAGTATATATATTTGCGATTGTACAGCTTTGAAAATGAATTCGCCGAAAAGAGAACTCTTCGCTGAACTAATCTTTCCTTCTTATTTTATTTAAAACATAAAACCAAGTTAAATAGAGGTAAACAATTGTACTGAATGAAAATCAAGATTCAATTTCAGTACATAAATCGATCGTTATACTATTCTATTGAATAGGTTCACTTAAGTTGATTATGAAAAGCGTTTGGTCATATGTCTATAACAGAAAATGATAAAACTACAACCCCATACTGATGGAATAGATGGTTAAACACCTGATAATCATGATGGCAATCTATATACAGTATAGGATTTCCTTAGAGTAAACCGACAAAATACCTAAGTTGTTTGAAGAAACCATTAAAACACAGAATGTTAGGTCTCTGAATAACTTGGGGTTAACTAGTGACTTTTATATGGTATCTATATCAAATTAAAATTATACAGGTATACTAAAATGTATTATTATTTTGAGCGACAGTGATTTGTTATTGTCAAAAAACATATTCCGTTTCATCTGAGTCTATAATTGCAACTTCTAGAATTCATGGTGGAGAATCATGTGTTGTAGAGTCAAATACTGCCACATTGGAAATAACATGGTAAAAACTGGGTTTTTTAAAAAACATATCACTTTATTAGATTGTCGTATCATTATTTAATTAGTAATCCGATGTTTCAAATGAATAGGCTTAACTCATATCAGTATTATAGACGTAGATGATGCCGGCTAGTAATTGAATCCAGAACGTGCGTTTCGTTCTATTTGTTACTCGTCAGCTGGATGTACCTATATGCCAAATTTGATGTTCACTCGGAGACTCGAACCAACTACCATCCTCTTCAAACGACACCGCGTTATCTACTTAGCTACTGAATACTGGTAGCCACTAGCTTATGCAATGGATTGAAGTTAAATTCATTTTTCTGTTGGGATGTAGGTACATCCAAGTGACGAGTTCCAGATAGAATGAAACGCGCGCTCTGGATTCCACTGCCAGCCACCATCATCTCAACTTATAATGCTTGTGACTGAAGGCAATATAATGACAATATGGACAGGATGCACATATGCCAACAAGTGACTGATCAGTTGCAGTCCTAAACATTAATGGGAAGATTCAAACAACCAATACAAAAATAAATCATATCAGTATCATTTGTCGTTAAATTATGTTCAATTACTTCACTAAGTTTCTGCTTAATTTTAACGTTTTAACCTTTTGTAATTACTTTAGTTTATGTTCTAGAACATTATTTTGCATTTTATGAAAATTCTACTGCAAACATGTTGACTTTGTTTGTATATTAGCTACAATACGCTATTGTATTTTCTTTGTAAATTCCGACCAACTTGACTTCCGTAAGTTTGCTAAACTCTATTTAAAGTTATGATTTTGAAGTATTTCATGATGTAAGCAGCTTTTGTGAACTTAAAAATATGTGATGTATTTCTGTTATTCTGGCTGAATCATCCTTTTTCATCTTTTAAAGAAGCATTTCTATGAAGAGTCATTATAATTTTGAAAACTAATGGAAACTGCGAATAATTGATTGTCACTAGTTACTTAGTTCCACTTAAAGATCAATTAACCATAACCGTTTACTATTGAACATAACCTGAAGCTTAATACGATACCATTTAGTTGCATCGCATTTAATTACCAACAGTTTTAAGTGCGAATCGTTATATATCTTCAATTGGGATAGGATTAATTAAAGGTAGTCAACAAGAAACCCCGGACTTAGGTTTCGTGCTACTTTGCACTCGTCAGCAAGGTGTACCTGTCATCTTGAGGGAACTGATGCTTCCTGACGGATTTGATTCGATATCACCCAGCTTCACAGTCAGAAACATTACCACTGAGCTATCTGCGTCGCAAATGACCTCCTCTAGGACTGAGATATATCCATAATTAATTGATCACTGGCTGATAATCAATGTCATGTATATCATCTTTAATTATCTAAAATTGAAGAAATATATATAAACCTTTTGAATTACCACCTAAGATGACAAATTATGTTGCTATATAGAATTTCATTGAAATCAATCGATATTAGTTTACAATTTGATAATTATATAATTGAACTTAAATTGAAATTGTTAAACAGAATAAAGGACACCGCAGACGCCCAACTTCGAAACCAACAGGCAGGATAAATCGTGTACAGATCAAATCGCAACTCTACGGATCATTGTGGAACAATCAATTGAATGCAATTCATCACTCTACATCAACTTCATTGACTACGAAAAGGGATTTGATAGCGTGGATAGAACAACACTATGGAAACTTCTTAGACACTACGGCGTGCCTCAGAAGATAGTCAATATCATACACAGTTCATATGATGGATCAAACTACAAAATTGTGCATTGAAGACAATTGACAGACTCGTTCGAGGTAAAGACCGATGTCAGGCAAGGTTGCTTACTCTCACCCTTTCTCTTTCTCCTGGTGATCGACTGGATCATGAAGACGTCAACGTCTGAAGGGAAGCACGGGATACAATGGACATCTAGGATGCAGTTGGATGATCTGAACTTCGCAGATGATATGGCCCTTCTATCCCAAACGCAACAACAAATGCAGGAGAAGACGAACAGTGTAGCAGAAGCCTCAGCAGCAGTAGGTCTCAATATACACAAAGGGAAAAGCAGGATTCTCCGATACAAAACAGAATGCACCAATCTAATCACAATTGACGGAGAAGATTTGTAAGATGTAAAAACCTTTACATATTTGGGCAGCATCATTGATGAACAGGGTGGATCTGATGCAGAGGTGAAGGCGCGGATCGGCAAAGCAAGAGCAGCATATTTACAACTGAAGAACATCTCGGACTCTAAGCAACTGTCAACCAACACCAAGGTCAGGATTTTCAATACAAATGTCAAGACAGTTCTACTCCCCGGAAGATACAAGTATTTATTAACAGTTGTCTGTGAAAATACTTCGGATCCGTTGGCCGGACACTATTAGCAACAACGTACTGTGGGAGAGAACAAACCAGATCCCAGTGGAGGAAGAACTCAGGAAGAAACGCTGGAAGTGGATAGGACACACATTGAGAAAAGCACCCACCTGCGTCAAAACGCGAGCCCTCACATAGAATCCTCAAGGTCAAAAGAGAAAAGGAAGATCAAAGAACTCATAACTCTGAAAAATGGAGACAGACATGAGAAAAACAAACAAAAATTGGATAAAACTAGAAAGGAAGGTCCAGGACAGAGTATGTTTGAGAATGCTAGTCTATGGCCTATGCTCCATTGGAAGTAAAAGGCAAAAGTAAGTAAGTAATTAAATTGAAATTATAATTGTAAATAAATTAAATTTTTCATGAAGTGAAATTTTCAATTCAAATGATAACAATCTCTAATCTTTTATGTTTAATCAATTCACCCTTCCTAATCAATTTTTTTTCAATTATTATAAAAAAATTTTAATTTTTCTTTATTTTCATCCGTTACCAATATTGTTTATCTAGAATAATTTTAAAAAAATTTTTTTAAAAAAAAAAGAAATTATTCTGTTTACAGTTTTTTCTCTCTACGATTTTCTTTTTTTCTGCATCATTTTTAAAAATACAAAAAAACAAAACATTTTTTTATCCAAAAAAGAATTTCGTTTAGGTCATCGATGAATAAATAATTAATTAATTAGTTACATTAAGCAAAAAAAAATAATTAAAAAACGTACATATATCTATTCCATATTCTACAATCAATATTGATAAGGACACTAGAATGTATGAAAAATTAAATTTTTAAGAAAAAAAATTTTTTATTTCCTAAAATTAAATTTAGGATAATAATAAATAATTTGAAAAATTAAAAAAATAGTTTAATTCTATATTATATGTTAAATCAATAATAATTAATCAATTTATTAATGTTTAATTATGATAATAATTTACACAAGTTGAAATCATGAGACAGGAGACACTCCTGGAGTTCTAGTGAGAAGTCGTTACCAGTGGAGTTCAACCAGGTCTGTTGTGAGATAGAAACTCACTGAAGACAATCGTGTACGGTGGCGCAACTTCATGGATTGGTTGAAGTTAGACATTAACACTGTTTGATACCTGCTCAGTGGTCTGATGGTTAATTGTTCGCGCGCGAAACCAGTAGGTCCTGGGTTCGAATCCCGCGAGGTGCGAGGCCGTGGACGCGCACTGCGGAGGAGTCCCATACTAGGATGAAACGGCCGTCCAGTGCTTGCAGGTTTTCTATGGTGTTCTAGCTTCAATTGATTTATGATTTCGACTTGTGAAATTTCTAAAAATCTCCACAAAACCCATTCTGATAATAATAATAATTTAATCAATAATTCCAATGAAATGTAATTATTATTTAATTAACTGGAATAATATCATGATTAATATAATATTTTATGCTGTTTCTAGTGAAAATTTATAAGCAGTAGTAGTAGAATAAGATAAATATAATTGATGTTAATGATTAATCAATAACTAGTTTTGTGTATTCACTCATTAACAGATAATTCCCATCTAAACATTAAAATTAAAATTAAAACACGAAGTTCAGCGAAAGGATCTCTTTTCAACGAATTTATTATCAAGCTGCACAATCGTATATAAGGAAATTTCGTTTTTGTAAAAGTACTAATTCCATGAGGAAATGTGAACGCGAATAACCAAGACGACGTAATAGAAAGATTATAAGACTAAATTACATAATACGAATAATAACAATAGATTTAGTGAATATAATAAGATGATTAAAATGTTTTTGATATAATAATTAAAGGTCATGGAGGTGTAAAAAATAAATAAGGTGATATGATGAGCATTTACGAATAAAATAATGAGAATATAAGACATAAGTAAAGGAGGAATGCAGTAATAGTAATAATAATAATAATAATAATAATAGCATAATGAAAATAATTAAGGCCAAGGTAACGATAACGTTAAGACGTACTTCTTTTGTACGCATAGTTCTGGTTTAAGCTCCTGGATGGTAAGAGCTCCGGCTATTTTTAAGAGTTGGATACGAAGAAATCTGGGTAGATTTGAACTAATCATATAAATAACCTTAAAAACAAATTGTGGACGGAATTAGTACTTTTACAAAAGCAAATTTTTCATATATATACGATTGTACAGCTTGATAATAAATTCGTTGAAAAAAGATCCCTTCGCTGAATTTCGTGTTTTAATTCACTCATTAGATTAAAGTTGTTAAGATAATGGAAAAGATTGAAAGTGTTTGAATGGATCCTTGAAAAGGATTATATTCAACAGGGTGCTAAGAAGAGGTAACAATTCAGTAGTTATGAATTTCAATACTTCTCTGCATAGTCTTACCTCTTGATATATATAATTTATGAACAGAAATGAATACACTTTGTTTATGTTATATCCTGATATGAATAATGAATGATAACTTTTGGGATCCATTTATAGACCAATACTATGCGTATATTTTTATCGTATAATTAATATGTAACTATTCATATTCATGTCCTTCTTATTATAAGCTTTAACTTGACCCATAGACTATTATTATACGATTTACCATTCTTGAATTATGCCCTATTTATAATTCTTACTTCGTTTCCTTAATTATTCCATGAGTAATATAGAATGATTATTCAAGTTTAAACGTTTTTTCTTCATATTAATATTAAGTGATAAACTTTAAGATTAACAAGTTGTACAGTTCACGAGTCATTTACCCCCCCCCAAACAAGAAGATTCGTATTATTCGATATAACAATGAACAAAGGATATTATATTACTGAACATATGATACATCTATAATTAATAAACATGAATTACGATTATTATATAATCGATTATGTGTTCTTTCATGGAAGGATTTTTTTTTTGAATTTTTCTCAAGAAATTAACAAAGATACCATCATCATCATCATTATCATAAAATTATCGTCTTTTGTTATGAATAGTAGTTAAGTATACTTTTTTTCTTTATCAGTCTACATCAATTGTTTTAATGATATTTATGTATCAGATGATTAATTAGAGTGATTGTTTAATGTTATTGATGATAAAGTAAGTGGAAAATTAAAATGGATGTACTTAATGACATCATAATGTATTACTAACTACATTGTTTTTCATTTGTTTCGGCAAATATAAGACTAATTTAATGTATTATTTATTTATACATGTAAGGAAAGGGTTTGTAGACAGATAATCATAATAATAATAATAGTAATAATAATAATAATAATAAAACTGTTAGTTACTGATTAATAAGTAACATTCTGTTTTCAATTAATGTACAAAACTGTTTCCATCTGTTTTTACATTTGTTCATGTAACTGAATGAATTAGCATTCCAAAACATAAAATTTTACATGAAATTATTTCTGTTATTGCTAACTAATGTGACATTATGCTAATAAACATATATTGATATATATCATGATAGATTCATAACGACGATAACCATGAGGATAATCATCATTTTTCAATATTCAATAAAAGTACAATATCTAACTTAGAACTTTTTTCTATTGACTTAGTAAGTGAATGTTACGTATTAAAAAAAATATTTTCTATGAATATATGGAGATAGAACACAAAATGAAGTGTACAGTAGACATTATGCTTTTATATTCAGCATTCGCTCACTAGATAAACGGAAACTGATTGATACCACACATATATTGAACGTTGAGGAAAAGATGTGCTACTATTCACAGGCACTTATTTTTTTTCTGAAACCTTTACGTTTGTTGAAAATTTACGAACTTTAGAAATCTAATTTCTTTATATATGGTTGTTCTATACCCGACTTAAAATGATATAAACATTCAATGCATTATTATTATTATTATTAGAAGCTTTATTCAACATTATATTTTTGGTACAACATAGAATTCTCAGCATAAAGTATTTCAACAAGTTTCCTTTTCTTATACCTTGATCGATTGTGACGATAAATTTTGAATGATGATCAGTTAAATGTTACGAGTTCGGTAATCCACATTTGATTAATGTTCATTCGTTTCAATGCATACTGTCAGCCACCATGATGTCGCTGATTGTACCTTTTTGTATCCCGTATAGAGAAAGCTTGTAAACTTTTCATAAACGCGCCTGAACAGATTGTGCGCACAATAGACATAATGATGTGCTAAAACAAACAGCAAAACAGATAACTTGATGAAGTATCTAGATCGGAGGAACAGGTAGCCCAGATAGTCAAGCAGGCCGCCACTTAATCAAACATAATCAATAAATTTTAGCAGAAATATTTGCTTGTTCCAGGTGTCCAAAAGTTAGACTTCTTTTGTCATAGACGCACTTTTCAAGATGAGGTTCTATCCATTCATTCCTATTTAAATTTCAAATATATCAATCATTTCCCATAACATTTTGAAAAATGAAACTGGTAAAAACGGATGAATACTTACAGTTAAACCTCATATCAGTTTCCTTTAGTAACATAAAAGTAAGGTCAATAAGAACCAATCAACGTCGAGGTGTACAGAACAAGCTGTGAAACACATATAAAGAAATTTGAACACTTCACTTCTATCTGAAGTTTGTGCGGATGATGTCGTTCAGAAGAACGATGAAAGCTCCAGGACCAAACCATCCAACTCAGAGAACAAAACCCCATCAAAAACATAAAAGTATCCTAACCTTACCACTTACCCTCGGGCAAGAAATGCGTGCAATAACTGAGTACCTGTATCCAAAGATTCTCTGACTTACTATTGGATCTATTTGAATTATTTTACCTAAGTAACTCAGTGATCTCCGATTGTGTCACTAAATGACACAAATTCGTATCCTGAAGGACGAATGAACTTCCACACGTTTTCAGACACCGCTTGCAAATAAGTTTTGACATGTTTGAAACTTACCTTCAGTGATTTCTCTGATCATTTCTCAACAGCTATGAACACTTAGTTTAATACACGTAATTCCATTATTAATACCATTTTGACAATGTGACAGTTTTTTATTCACAGCCTAAATTGTTCACTAAATTCTGTTCATTTATTCACAGTATTTTACTTAGATCAGTGAATTGAAATCATGATTGGAACATTCAAAGTTCCCATGATATATTCCAGTTGTTAGATGTAGGTTGTTCGCGTAAATCCTAATAACTATATACATGTTTATCTCATAAAAGTGCTTTAGAGAAGCCTTACAAATGTATCGTTTAACCAAGTAGAAACTAACTGACCTGATTGCATACAACGTATATCCTCCAACCACCATCTTACTGTCAAATTATGTCAAGCAGAACGAATTTTCGAACGACCTCATTTTGATAATAATACTTCCAAAACTATCTGGAATCAGTTTTAAATTTAACTCGATGATTTTAATAGAAAACTAGGAAGCAATTATAAGTATTATATCAGTTACTAGTTAATGCCTCATCACACGATGCCTGACGAGTGCCAAATAGCACGAAACCTAGGTTCATGATTTCCTGTCGACTATTTCTAATCATCATCACCAAACAATTCCAATTTAGTTTGATTAGACAGCTCATAAAAACTAAATGTACTTATAAGATGAATGTTAATTACTATATGTTATGGAATTTCATTAAAATTTGTACAACATATAAGATGGATTATCCCACAATTTTTATACATTTGTATTTGATCTCCTGCTGTTCTTCATTAAGCTCTTACTATATTTGGTTAACATCCAAATTAATTCTCATTCAGAATATTGGTAATTCTTTGAAATTTTAACTAAACAAAGCGAAAGCTATGATGATATTTACAGACAAATCAAGTGTAAAATGTCATATTAATTCATCAATAAGAAACATATGGTAGATTTGGGTAGTGAAAAAAATATATTCACGTCTTATTAAAAAGCAAGACTATACTTTTAAGTACTACTTTACTAAATGAAACTGGAATTATCGGTCTCCTGTCATATACTTACTGTGTGACTTTAAAATTGACATCATTTGGCAATTGATATGGTGGATCAGTACTTAAATGATTAAAGTGTAACATACGAAACTGATTTTTTGGACATCATCTGAGACATGTATTTACAATTTAATAAAGAGTAACTACACGATATAGTCAATTGGATATGTCTGTTGGTTTAGAAGCTTAATTGTATGATAGTGTAAATGTATGTTTACACTGAAATTTAGTGATTAACATATAGTAAATATTACTCAGTTCAGTTTATACAAATTTGATTGCCAGTCTGTTTGCAGCAGTCAAATTAATCATCATCCCTCTTCCTGTTTTTACTTTCATTATCCGATTCTAGATTTTCAGCAGCCTTCTGCCGCTATAATAGTAGTCTTTAATGATGTAACAGATCATGTACAAAGCTGTTTCACTAATTCACTTACTCCACTACATCATATTTAATACTAACACTATATTTCATACACTCATTTTTGAACTGATATCGTTATTTTTAATTCTAGGTAGAAGCGGACTGTTGAGATATTTTAAGTCAGGATATCATACTTCAACAGTGATTACTGGTTTTTGATTATTCTTCAGTTAACATCAGCTCGCTGTGAAAATTACCTTCAACGTTTTATTCTAAACGTAACAGTCTTGTTTTGTTTGCTTCAGAATTCCAACATCAGATAACTTATTGTTCTTAATATACCAGTTCCATCAAACTTGGTGTAATTTTTAATTCTACTATTCGAGTGTTTATTTACCAGGTTAATTATTCAGCTGCTTTTTTAATAAATAGAAGTACTTTTAAATTTTACTGATGAGAACCTGAAAAACCATGAATTTGATAAATTATATTTTGTTCACTTTGTTGTCCGTTATATCTTCATATTCTAAAGAGAGTTTATATGTGTGGAACTGGTTATTTCGTTTCGAAATCGGAAATAAGTATCTAGTATCTCATAGCGTCAGAAATAACACTGGAGGAAAAGCACCATTCTATCTAAAATTATCTATATAACGTGGGAGATAAAAATGTGAACGACAGGTTTTAAATTTTGGACTCCACTAGTCAAGGCTTCTCACTGATACTCCAGGAGTAAGACTTAAAAGCTTACCACTAGTCAAGTTAAACCTGAACACCAACTAAATGCTAGTTCAGTGGTCCAGAGGTTGAGCTCTAGCATGTGGAACTGAAAATCCTGGGTTTGATCCTCTATAGCGGGGTTATAGATAAACACTGTCGACGAATCAAAAACTAGGATAAAACAGATTTTTGGACAGTCCTGGATTTCTATGTTGGACAAACTAAGATCTCTTCCTTGTTTAAGCTATGAAAATTGTAGTTTCTCCACAAAAACCCATAATCATTTACTCACTAGTGACTATCTACAAAATCCAAGTCCTAGAACTGTGGTAAGAAACCGTGACCAGTGGAGTCCAACCATGCCGGATTTGAGACATTTATCCACTGTAGAAAATGGAAAATCTTCCAAATATTGATTTTAAAATGCTTATTGAACATTAAAATAACTAATTCACTGATGGATATTTTTTAACGAGTTCATTTTCAAATTAGTATAATCCGATTTTTATCTGTGTATGATAAATTGTAGGTCAATTAATGATTGTATGCTTATTAGAATTTGATTATTTTACATTAACTAGTTAACATTATCTATTATCCATCTAAACGTATTTTATTTGCTTCTAAATGCCTATCGGATCATAATTAAATTCGAACCTAAAAAAAAAAAAATATAGTTACTGACTCCATATCCAACCCTCCCTCATTTTGTGGGCTTGTGACCGGCGATAACCCTAGATTAGCTACAGGCGGACAAGAAACATAATTTCCAATTGTATTATAGATCAGATCGAAATGTTTTTCATTCACATTGGCATCACTCTCATTAAATGAAATATGTATTTAGTGTGAACTTCTCATTTTATTCAAAAATAGTAAAACATGATCCGATCATTTTTGAAAATGAGCAAAAAAAACAATATTATTATAAATATTTTACATAATTAATGAATTGAATGAGTCTTCTACAGGTTTGTCTGTCTTTAAATTTGAAAAACGACGACATTTTAATCCGCCCATGTGCCAAGTGAACATTCATCTTCTCTGATTCTCATAAAAGCGCAAAAATTGTTTTTGGAGTCCCTATTTACTATGACTAAATCTGAAAAAATCCATTCATTTCTTAATTTCATGTAATACCTTTTATTTTAGATCATAAAGCAACCACTGTTGAACCACCATTAAAACCTGGGAGCTGTAGATGGCTGTTTTGTCCTAGTGGGACCCAAACTCAGAACCTTCGGTCTTGCGCGCGAATGCTTAGCCATTAGACCACTGAGCCTGATGTATAACTTCAACCAATCCACGAAATTGTGTGACCATCTACCATTGTCTTTGGGGAGTAGATGCCTGACACCTGACATAGTTGAACTCCACTTTTCGCATGATACCGAAAATCCTGAGTTTATGTCTCATGTGCAAGATCGTGGATACGCACTGTCAAAAAGTCCCATACTGAGGCGAAATGGCTATCCAGTGCTTCAAGGTCCTCAATGGTGGCCCAATGTTGATCGGCTCATGATCTCAATTTAAAAAAAATTCATTCAATGGTTTAAATTAATGTCCTTAATTTCGTCTTTTTTATACTATGCTTTGATCTAATTCATTTCTATAATTATGAACACCATTCGATTCTTAGTAATAAAAATTGATGAATCATAATTTACGTACAGTAATAGTTCTGATACATCTTCATATCATAATTTCATAAATGGTACACAAGACCAATGTCAGGAAAGTTATATTTATTTCGTGTTATATGTTCTCTATATAAGTATATAATTTTATTACATAAAACAACCTATATTTATGTTGACTATTTAATTTGTTAGCTGATGTCTTTTCATCTGGGCACAGAGTCAATGAATTTGAACTGTGAAGTTACCACTTGTCCACATTATTCATCTCGGTTCAAGAAACTGGTTTCATAAATTATCCAAATACTCCCTCGTGATACCAACTGAGAACAAATAGAGATATGTAATTCTCCGTTTTCAATATACAAGGTTGCAAATGGTTAATTTAACTGTTATATATGGGCCTTGAGCAGATGACCTCTATTCAGCCTTTGCCATATGTTTTAACATTTGTGGATTGTATGAAGCAATGGAATCCAGGACGCGTTTCCTGTCTTATTTGAGACTTGTTGGACGTATTAACTAGCGTCCCAGTATAACCATAAAGCAGTACCTTTAGCTTATTAAGTGATGCTTGGACTCATAAACTGAAAGCAATCTGGTTCAAGTTGCTGTGTTCACATCGACACCGTGATGCTGGTATGTTCACCTAACTTGATCCAAAAAGAACTAATCTCCTGTCCTGTGTACCATTTCCAGCCATATACTCAGTATATTAAAATTAAGAACTATACAAAGAGAAATGTGTTACTATTAAGTGTTTTATTGATAGACCTTATCTATTTTTATAAGAACCTAGTCACAATCTGAATAGCTCAAAAGTTACACATCTGAAAGAGATATAAGTTACATGATTTAAAGTCATCAAAAAATGGCAGTGTATTTATTAAAGCTTCAGATGCTATTTTTTCAATGAATCCTAACAAGTAAGATAACTAGGCTCCACTCTTCATTTACATGATCTATAGTCACTTTCAAGCTAAAAACTATATTGATTCGGAATGATCAGCTCAGAGTGATATTTATGGATCATAGAAATAAACATTTTTATTCATGGAAAATGTTGTCACCTGTTACTTTTGAAACTAATAATCCTACATTTTATTGATTATTTTTTCAAGTGTTTCTACAATTATAGAAATACATTAAAAATAACTTGCAAACTTTAATAATAATAATAATAATAATACAGATGTATCGTAAACTGGATCCCATATTCTTGTAAAATACATCGTTATCAAACATAAATTCATAAAATCATGTATATCTATTTCAGTTCATTTTAGATATCTTTATTACATGTGTATTTATGTATCGAACCAATATATATATATATATATATATATATTTCACTGGGGTTTTTGTTTCTGTCTATAGACAAACAGGCATTATAACACTTGTATGTTTAGATTGACTTGGAAACGTTTTCTTTTTGTAGTTTTAATAAGCTATTTCCTATCGCATACACATGAACAAATTCAGATAAAGACAGCCAGTATAGCAGCAGTCTCTGCATCAGTAGGCCTCAACATACACAAGGTTAAACCAAGGTCCTCAAATTCAACACGGATAACAGCAATCCAATCACTCTTGATAGCGAAACTCTGGAAGATGTAGAATCCTTCACATACCTAGGAAGCATCATCGATGAACAAGGAGGATCAGATGTAGACGTAAAGGCGAGGATCGGCAAAGCAAGGGTCGCATTCCTACAATTGAAGAACATATGGAACTCAAAACAACTTTCAACTAATACCAAAGTCAGAATCTTCGATACCAACGTCAAGGCAGTTCTACTGTATGGAGCTGAAACTTGGAGAACTACAACAACCACTATCAAGAAGGTACAAGTATTTATAAATAGCTGTCTTCGCAAAATACTCAACATCCATTGGCCGGATACCATCAGCAACAGCCTTTTGTGGGAGAGAACAAACCAGCTTCCAGCTGAAGAAGAAATTAGGAAAAGATGATGGAAATGGATAGGACATACATTACGCAAATCATCAAACTGCATCACGAGGCAAACTCTAATTTGGAATCCTGAAGGGAAGCGGAAAAGAGGAAGGTCAAAGAACACATTACGTCGGGAAATAGAATCAGATATGAAAAGGATGAATTACAACTGGACGGAGCTAGAAAGGATTGCCCAGGACAGGGTTGGATGGAGAATGCTGGTGAGCGTCCTATGCTCCTCCACGAGGAGTAACAGGCGTAAGTAAGTAAGTAATTTTTATTATGCGTATAGCTTTAGCAAATCCAATAATCATGTATTCTATTTCACCTTATAGTTGTATTTTCAAAATAAAATAATTTATCACAGTAGAATGTTGTGAAGATTGTTCAGATTAAAGATTCATATTATAGACTAAATAAAACTAATGAGACCTCTCCTCAGTGCGCATCGACGAACCCATAACCTCAAGTCTTGTAATGTGTTCTCAATTGTCCAACACTACTGATTTGAAATCCAACAATTTGCACTTTAAGATTTAGTCAGTTTGCAATATCGCAAAATGATTATCCGTTCCCTTTGATGAGATTTTTCTCATGGTTGAACTTAAATGGCTACGGTTTCTCACTAGAACTCCAGGAATTAACTCGTGAAGTCAATCGCTAATAGGCGCATTATGATTGTTACTGCTACATAGCTTAGTGAAGATTGTTGGATTTCAAGTTTCTCATAACCAATGGACTTTAAACAACCAATGAAAACCTGTAAACACTGGTAGATATAATGCGAATGTATTTAGGAAAATTTCATTCGCTACTGACTGAAATTGACTAGAGAATTACGAGAAATGTTACTAAATACTTTGATTACATGTGACATTCAGTAACACATAAATCTCATCCACTTTATAATTCTTCCGTACTCACCGTTGTTCTACCAATCTTCTTTAATATACTATAAAGTACGCACATTGGTTACAAATAATTATTATCATCGTTTCTAGTTTGAGGCGAAATCAGCACTACTGCGTTTATTTTTTTAGCTGTCAAACAGTTTCTGATCATCAACAGTTCATTAATATTATACCTGTTCATAATAAGAATGTAAATACTCTTCACAAATAAATGTGATGCTGTTGGAATCTACGAACTAATGTTGAATTATAAATAGGACTATTAAAAGAACCTAACAAGTAGCTAGTTTGAAAAAAATAACGGAAACAAAGATTTGAGAAATAGCATTCAATTTCCTTAGTATGTTGAGTTGTCAGTCATAATACTGATCATATCAAATCTAAAACTAAAGAGCTTCTTACAATGTATATATAACGGAAGTGTTAAAGTAATGCACATAGATGTATACTAACTCTTATCGCTTACAGTTTTACTTTACTTAATGTACTGAATTCACTAAAAATTGCTTTACATCAACTTTAGACGACGAACAGATTTTTTCATATGCAAAATGTAAATTGTAGTTTACCTAGTTTTTTTCTAATCTATGAAATTATAGAAGTTTATTTCATTTCACCAGATTCTAGTATTAGATACATTTGGCTTAAGCCAGCCAAAAAATTAACCGTCATATGAAAATAAACGCACTTTCCAGTAAAGGTTAAATTTTCTCGTTTATATTTGGAAACAAGACAGAAGAATGTCAAACATTAGAGCAGTAAAAAAAATGAGACTTGATCGAGTAATCTGAACTTATGAAAACATAAAAGATTTGGAAAAGTGTTCTTGTATTAGTAAAAAAAACACCAAGAAAATGGTAGAACAATTAGGTCAACGACATCAGACATAACAGTTACACAAAATGTAGTGCCAATAATAATAAGAATATAAAGGTGATGAGTGGGAGCAGATTGTAGACAGAGTTCGAAAAACTTTTCGGAGTCGTACAAAGTTGTCAGTTACTTTCATCTGGATACAATGATCAAGATAAATTAGGCAGTTATTCCTCCAGATTTGAGAATAGTAAGATCCCCGGCGGTTTGTTGTTTTTGACGATGATATATTGACACTTTGAATTTTAGTAAGCATAAAAGTGGGAGTTTGGCAGTTTTTCCGCATCAAGTTTAGTATGAATTACACTGTTGACTTTTTATATTATTACAATATATTCCAAGACTGTATTACTACTTTCTAGTTCATACGAAATCAGTTAGGATGTGTTTAATCCTGTTGTTAGATAGTGGTTGACGTAGTCGACAAGAAACCGTGGACCCGGGTTTCGTGCCACTTGACACTCGTCAGCAAGGTGTACCTGTAATCTTGAGGGAACTGGTGCAACCTGGCGGATTCGATCTCGTGTCACCCAGCTTCACAGTCAGAGACGTTACCACTGAGCTATCCGAGCCGCGACCGACCTCCTCTAGGACTGAGATGTAATCACGATTGATTTCCACCCAGTGTTCAATCAATTGTGATTAATACTGTTGTCTCCCAAACTAGTCTAGTCCCAAAGGAGACTGAAGGAGAGTACAACGAACAAGCAATTTTGAAACCAAAATATTCATCAATTCTACTAGTTCAGATTAGAGTTTGTATGTTTACCTATTGAAAAAAGGCTGAAAACTATATGAAACTGGTTACCATGACACAATTAATGTATATTTCATGAAGCCCTTCTCATATTAAACATATTTTTAATTATAATAATAAGTTTGTTCATTACTGTGAACATTTTAAAGTTAGGCACTTATCGATATCCTTGTGTAATACTGTAATAAATTTCTCTTCATTTTACATTTAAACTGTAATTATTCAGAAGTTATATTTTACAAGTATTTCTTCAATGGCCACTATATGGTTGCCATTGAAAATAGGTTGCCGACCATCATTTACCAAAAAACACTGCTTTTAACTCCCGTTTCAAGTTGTTTCCATGTGCTAATCATTTGTTTGATATCTACCTCCAATTACCGATGAAATGTGTTTCATGAACATCCTCTCCTCCAGTAACCCTCAAGATTCCGAGTTAGGCATTGCCTCGTGATGCAGTTTGATGATTTCCGTAATGTTCGTCCTATCCACTTCCAACATATTTTCTTAATTTCTTTTTCACTTGCAAATTGTTTTGTCCTCTACCACAGTGGGTTGTTGTTGATAATATACAGCAAACGGATATTAAGTATCTTGCGTAGACAACTACATATAAATATGTAATATTTGTAAATAGCCCAAGCTTTGTAACTAGCCACTAATAGATAAATCGACATTCAAATATATGTCCAACAACATTATCAACATTTAAACAAAACTTATAGATATCATCAATTCAGAAAGGTTGAAAAACAATCGATCAGCCAATCGTAAAACTTAATCTTATTATATGTATAGAAGAAAGCACTAAAATCGAATATATTATAACTGGAAGATTCATAAGATAAAGGGAAAGAAAACAGATTAAATGAATATTTTAACTAAAAATAAACAACTATTGATCACATCCAAACTTTCTATTGTTCCCACTAAATATTTATTGATCCTATGATGAATGATAAACTTATTGTTCCAAACGATGATCAATAATTTAAGTTAACAACCGAAATAGAAATGAATTGCCTATGATTAACTTAATATATCCGTAAAAGAAGAGAAAGCAAGAATACAGTTATTTATATTATAAAATTTCGATTTAATCTATTCAGTTTATTATTATTCAATTGTTTAATAATTCAGTTAAACTATGAATGTAAACAAAATTAATACTGATTTATAAACAATGTACATCAATGTTTCTATAAAATAAGGAGACTTTTTTCGCACTAAGTGAATAGAAGGACAAACACGACCATTGAAAATGTTAGATCAGTTTAAAAAAAAATGGATTTTATATTGAAAAAGATGAGTCAGTAGTAAGAAAAAGTTTTGCAGTTGGTTGGTGAACTAAATATTCGTTTGCGACCATCATTGAAAAAGTGGAATCACTGGATGACTGTTTCGTCCTAGTACGAGACTCCTCAGCAGTACGCATCCATAATTCTGCACGTGAGACTCGAACTCAAGACCTCCAGTCTCGCGCGTGAAAACTTGACGTGTAGACCACTGAGCTGCTATTCAACGGTGTAAATGTGTAACTTCAATTGACTTATTTTGTATATGATTTTTTCATGTATTCTGAATAACAGAAATTGATTATATTTGATCTCAACACTGTTAGCGGTTAGCTAGTGAGATAAAAATTACTGTATTTTCTAAATTCACTTGAAGTTCTTTGCTTCTATCTTCCGATTGTTGTTTAGGACTGCAATTGATCAGTCTGCATTCATACTGTTATATTATTTGATTAGTCACACTGAACAGTTTATTCTGTCTTTGCATCAACCACCTTCCTCTCTTTTGGGATATAAATGAATGAAAATTTTTAGGATAGAGACTTTTTATAAACGCATGTTAAATGGAACTTAGCAATATTCTCACAGCTCAATATAATATAAAATATTAAGGAACAGACACATTAATGGTTGTTTCTTTCTACTGTTCAGTGTATTTCATTCGTTTTTATTGTTGTCAGTTATCTTCATTATCTTTCGTGAATACTAATACTTACTTTCGCCTGTTACTCCCAATGGAGCATAGGCCACCGACCAGCATTTTCCAACCCAATCTATCCTGGGACTTCCTTTCTAGTTCCATCCAATTCTTGTTCATTTTTCTCATGTCTATTTCCATTTCCCAGCGTCATGTGTTCTTTGGTCTTCCTCTTCTCCTCCTTTGACCTTGAGGATTCCATGTGAGGGCTTGTCTTGTGACGCAGTTGGGTGCTTTCTTCAGTGTGTGTCCTATCCACCTCCATCGCTTCTTCCTGATTTCTTCCTCCTTTGAGATCTGATTTGTTCTCTCACACAGTTAGTTGTTTCTGATAGTGTCTGGTCAACGACTACTAATACACATGTTATTATACTCTAATGTTTTAACATGAAATAGAATGCAATTCGTAATGAAATCTAGAACATGTGTTGCATCTTATCTAAGATTTGCCCGCTAGATTTACTTGCATCCCATAGTATCTAACCAAGACTGATCAAATTTCAGTTTAAATATCAAAAACAGGATAGTATAAATTATTAAATATTAAATTATTATTGTTCTAAACTATAAATTATTGTGTAGTTCACATCATTATTGTCACTAACTCCCTTGGTTTATTATCTTGTAAAAATATTTATTATAATAATTTATGATATAATAAACCAAAAGCCTAAAAAAAGGAGTGTGATTTTTAAAAAAACAACATTGAATATTCATATTAAAATACAGATTTATTTTGTTCAGACTCCTGAAAAAGCTACTTGGTCATATGCATAATAAAATTTAAAACATATTTACGTCATCTCATGTTGCTACAGTACATTAGTACAGTAAAACAAAATGATCGAGATAAATACCAAGAACGGTATTAGAGAAAAATTATATGTCAAAAAGAAAAAAAATCAAAAAGTTTAAGAAGATTTCATGGGGAGACTATAATTTATGAACAACCTTTGAACGATGCTAGAGTTACTTTGAGAGTGCCCACCTAATAAAAAAATGAGGATTATAAAACAGTTTAAAGAATAAGGATTATGATTTAAATTTGATGGTTAAGATTAGGAATTAGATTTAGGGTTTTCATCACGAACTGACATTAACTATAATGCCAAAACGCTATTTAGCCAAATAAATAATAGAATGTTGCGCTAAAATCCGAGACCTGTTATCTTATACCTGATTGGTTCATCCATAAATTATAGTCTCGCCGAATTTATGATTCTGGAACTAAGAGAAGATAAGAATTAAATGTACCAGTGTAGTAGTAGATGATTTATGTTATATCAGCCAAAGTTTCAAACCATTCATTAAAATATTAGCGCAAAACGTAATCTGATAATCCTCATTTAAATCTACTTGGTTCAATTCAACTATTTATGACTTCATGAACTGATGTAATGTTTTGACCCAATACCCTATAGCTTTCTTTTAACCTACGCCAACATTAAATAATATTACTTATAGAGATGGACGGTTGATAAGTACATGTAAATGAATGTCATCTGAAAAACAGAGAGTGATTTTCCTTACATATCAGGAAATTAGAGAGTATTGTGATAGAATGAAAAAGAAAAGATTTCGTATATATATATATATAAACAAAGGAATAAAGTGTCTCATAGGAAAACAATACCAGGTGTTTTACATCAACATAAACAACTACAGATGATTATTTCATAGAAAAAGTATGAAAAGAAATGAATATGAAAGATAGGCATATATATATATATATATATATATATATATATATATATATATATATATATATATATATATATATATATATATATGCGCATGAAAAGATGTATATCCACAAAGAAATCAGAAATCAATCGTTAGAGAAAGTAAACGAGATTTATAACACTTTGTTTTAGAAGTTATTCAAATAACAGATACACATGTATATAATGAGACAAACAATTCTATAGTGCTAATAATGTTAGATATAAAATGAACTGTTTTATTTCGAGTATTAGGTTTAAGGACAATATAAACTATTTACTTGGTAACTTACTAAGCAATATTTTCATTTAAAAAAGGACTGTATTGATTGTTCGAGAAAACAGTCAATTTTAATAATCATTATAAAGAATTTTAATGATTGATAAACAATTATAAGTTTTATAGGCAAAGATGTATAGTGGCTAGCAGTGGAATCAATTTCAGTCCTAAAACATCAATGGGAAGATTCAACTAAAACGATATCAAGTGAATTAAACTTCACCCCATCGCACAAGCAAGTGGCTATCAGGACTCAGTAGCTAAGTGGATAACGCGATCGCGTTTGAAGCGAACGGTACTGAGTTCGAGTCCCAGAGTGAACATCAACTCTGAGATGCAGGTACATCTAGCTGACGAGTCCCAAACGGGACGAAACGCGCGTCCTGGATTCCACTGCTAGCCACTATCCATCTTTGCTTATAATGCTTGTAAATTAAGGCAATATCGAGGCATACGCACAGTATGCACATATACGAACAAGAGACTGATCAATTTCAGTCCTAAATCATCAATGGGAAGATTCAAGTAAAACAATATCAAGTGAATTACAAGTTCTGTTTGATGTTTTAGTAATAGTACAAATATGTACATTCTGAGTTGTGGAATAATGGAAGGTCTAAAATTGAAGTACTCAGTCATTTCAATCGGATGGTATACTACTTTATCTTGGTAATGTAAGTTTACAGATGGAGATAGTCGACAGGAAGATCTGCTTGGCCTAGGTTTAGTGTTGACACTCGTCAGCAAGGTGTATCAGTAGTCTTGATAGGACTGGTACTACCTGACGGATTCGATTCCGTGTCACGCAGTTTCACAGTCAGAGACGTTACCACTGAGCTATCACAATCATGAGTGAATTCTTGAAGGAATAAGATGTATTTACAAATGATTGATCACTGGATAGTGACCAGTGTCATGTGTGTTAGGTCCTTCTCGATAATAATTTTGAGAATTTCAAAATTGTACAAATATGATAATATATTCCTTAATAATGGTTACGCTTGAGAAGTTAACAACCAAATATTATGTCATTTGAACTAAATAATATAAGTGATGTCAGATTAGAAATTGACATTACACATCTTATGCAACTATAGAATTATGAATAATTGACTTCTTCAATAAAAACCTTGTTGGTAAGAAATATTCATGTGATGACAGATTCGTTTGTCAATAACTGAGCATACTACTTTGGTGTGTGCTGCATATATCGACGTAAGTAGTATATAACGTCAGTCAGGAACAAAATGTCTGGCAGCAGAGAGACAAGAAGATCAAACAGTAAAGAATGGAAACAGCATGCAATTCGTATGAAAATGCAAGAACAATGAAGTCTGAGTCATTTTGAGACAATTGATGGACATTTTGCAAACTAAGCATTTACTATATGATTCTTAGATTTTAATGAGATGCTCTGTAATTTTATGCTCAAAGACAGTCGATTGTCCCCCACTCGTGTTCTTGTTCACTACACTACATGGACTGCAGTTAATTGGTAACAAAAAATTGAACTTTTCAAGCTGATACGGTCAAATTTTGAAAAAAGAACAACTTTGATTAAGTATGCTAG
The DNA here is from genome assembly GCA_944470405.2 of Schistosoma mattheei. NCBI lineage: Eukaryota > Metazoa > Platyhelminthes > Trematoda > Strigeidida > Schistosomatidae > Schistosoma > Schistosoma mattheei. The sequence goes on from OX103947.1 coordinate 78,959,702, forward strand.
TGATGATTTTCCTTTCGAAATATGTGGTAACCGAATCTCAGTTGAAGAATAAATGTTAGGATGTATTACAAATCACGAGATCATGGTTCGACTCAGTATGATATTTGTTCAATTGAATATTAGTTTTGTTTGAAGGGCAATATATTGGTTAACATAAAACTTTATTTAAATATGACATTTTTTCAGTATAATATTCTATGTATCAATTCAATGTGAATTTTATTTTGGTATTTACCGTTAGTTGTGAAATTCGGTAATTAATCATTTAATGTCAGTAAAATTGATGTATAAATGAGTACGTTTGCTTAAAATCGTATTTTTGAAAGATCAGTTGTCAGTTTTTGTCTTTTTATTTTGGTGTCATGTTAATCGCTATTTCTACTTTTCCAAGTAAGAGTTTTACACAGTGACATGAAATATGAAAGAAGGAAATAGGCAGATGGGATCTATATTTATATTGAGAAGTTACAATGCGTTTACAAAATACATGTATACAAAGCCTTCAATCATCCATTTGCATGTTTTGGTGTGTTCTGCAATCTGAACAATTTAGACATTTGGTCTCCAAATATTCTGTCAACGCCGTGCCGAAACTGTTCATTCTTTCCAACAACTTCAAGGCCACATTTCAGAACATACTACTTACAAGCAATGTTGTGAGTAGTGTCTGCTGTAGCCGAAAAATATTAAATTATGGGTACTTTGTAGGAACTATTATATATATATTCTTATTGTAAAACTACTAGGTAACTAGATTATACATATATTTATATTTCTCTTAATATAAGATTTTATTTGACCTATTGGCTATTATTATTCGATTTACTAATCATAAGTTACCCTCAATCTATCTCACACTCACAGCCAATTTTGACTTGATCTTGTATAGTTGTTATTTCCTATTTTATAGTATGATGCAGCCTGACTCGCTTGTATATAAATGACGTACGTCTGAAACATCTGATTCACACAGAGGAAGCTGAGATTTGTGTTCTGAACTCAGCGGGCAGGGCAAGGCAAGAAGGACGAATAAGGAGTCAGAAATTCACTCTAGGCTGTTCATACTGGTCAACGTGTCGTTGCTTTGGTACAATTAAAAGGACATATAAGTCGGTATTGTAATTGACAATCTAATCACAGGATAATAAACAAGTCCATTGAGAACATAACAGCATCCACTACATAACAACAAATCTCCTCAGCTCAAACATTAACAATATAGTACCTCGCATCTGACACTAATTTGCCACAATTGATGTCTATATATAGGAAAGAAATTAATAGAATGAGAACATAGAATGAAAACTAATGCCAGAAGGTACACATTTCATAAATTTTTCAAACTATCTTTAATAATGATGAAGAAAGTTAGGTTTAAGTTCTCGTTATTTAATCAGTCGAATCCAAACTTTAGACAACAAATACTATACAATGAGAAGATAAACTGAAATGTTCACTCGTTACGAGCACTAGGTGTTACTTTTTCAATTGTTATTCAAACATACTGATATATATATATATATATATATATATATATATATATATATATATATATATATATATATAGATGAACATGGTGGATCTGATGCAGATGTGAAGGCGCGGATCGGAAAAGTAAGAGCAGCATCTTCACAACTGAAGAACATCTCGGACTCTAAGAAACTGTCAACCAACACCAAGGTCGGAATTTTCAATACAAATGTCAAGACAGTTCTACTGTATGGGGCAGAAACTTGGAGAACTACGAAAGTCATCATCCAGAAAATACAGGTGTTTATTAACAGTTGTCTACGCAAAATACTTTGGATCCATTGGCCAGACACTATCAGAAACAACCAACTGTGTGAGAGAACAAATCAGATCTCAAAGGAGGAAGAAATCAGGAAGAAGCGATGGAGGTGGATAGGACACACACTGAAGAAAGCACCCAACTGCGTCACAAGACAAGCCCTCACATGGAATCCTCAAGGCCAAAGGAAAAGAGGAAGACCGAAGAACACATGACGCTGGGAAATGGAAATAGACATGAAAAAAATGAACAAGAATTGGATGGAACTAGAAAGGAAGTCCCAGGATAGATTGGGTTGGAAAATGCTGGTCGGTGGCCTATGCTCCATTGGGAGTAACAGGCGTAAGTATATATATATTGAAAGAGATTTACACAAGATTAAAGCACAATAGGTATAATATAACTTTATTAATAATAATAAGTCATATAAAAATATAAAAAGATCTACAATTGATCTGTTTAGTATTCCAACTGTGAATTAATATTTATTAATACTATTATTATTATTAATATCAATATTATTGGAACACAATAATAAGGGAAGATGTAAACGAAAACTGAAATCCGTTTCTATACAAAAGAAGAAAGAAAAAGTCAAGGAATAAATAAATGCATAATTTAGTTAAAAATAAAATAGTGAAAATTATTCAACATGCATGATTGTTAGTGTAATTAAAGTTACATATTGCAAAATGAGTTTTTTTTTAAAACATTTTCATGTAAAGTTGTATTGTTCTAAGCCTAAAAGGATGATTATAACTTTTGGACAAATGTATATATGTGTTTACATGTATACACGTATCTATTATACATATAAGTGTTGAGTTATGTTTTTGAGTAGATATATTTACCATCATCTCTTTGACTTTGGATCACTCATTGTCTGTTTGCATAAAAGAATGTCGGAAATCAATTCTTTCAACTTCATTTGTATCTGGTTTTATATTATCTCTGTCAACCAAACGATGTTAGTTTACGTAAGATATGCGAAATCAAGCTGAGAATTTATATTCATGTTACTTTCTCATCAGTTCCTTCATCATTTATAATAGAGTGAGGCAATAGACCTTTAGGGTGCAGGTATACTAGTATTGAGCACCTTTCCCAGATAAATTTGCCAAGTAAAAACACCACACAAAAAACTGCAACTTAATAGTTAGGAAAAATAAACATTGATAGTAATGATGGACGACTAATTCTAATGAGATAATGAAAATAAATTTAATGTTTCTAACTCTCAAACGTTAGTTTGCCAACGATATTCACTATAAGTTAGAAGAGATTGATGAGTTTTACGGTTACTATTATTGATCGATCTTAGTTAAACGACCACTAAAAACCAGGAGGGACTGAACAACTGTTACTTTCTTGTTTGAAACTTCGAAACAGTGCTCATCCATTCCCTTGCCCCGAGAGGGTCTCATTTAAGACTTCCAAGTTACGTAGCGAGCAATAGAACTTTAGACCACTGATCCGGCATCAATCAGTTCACAATAATGCGCAGTCACCCGATTGGTGGGTAACTGCCTCGTATTCAGTATAGCTAAACCTTACTGGTCATTAGAACTCTGAGGATTACCTCTGAAAATCAGTCAAGAATTGGTTAAAATTATACGTGTCAGCTCCGTAATTCAACAGTTAGGAGGTGGTCATGAAAGTTTTGAATTCAATCAGCAGAGGAGTTATAGATTTGTAGTGTTAAGAAGTTTCATACAAGAATGAAACAGATATTCAGTACTTCTTGGTTTCAAAGGTTGTTTGACTAAAATTAATCCGTGGTGTAAACCATGTAATAATATTCAACAATTAAAATTTAATTGTCAGTCGGATTTTATTAGTTAGCGACTAAATGATGAACAAGAAGTCAAAAAGTTATTGATTCCAGTTAATTAGAACTAAAAATTAAAAATGTTAACATAATCATACTAGTAGTATGCATTAACATAGAAACAAATTAATTTATTTACACTTATTTACAATTAATGAATTCAAATGTTAATTAAAAAGAACAAAATTTCCAAATAAAAAAGTATTATTATTACTTAACTGGAAATCTACTACTTAAACAAAAACTTCACTTAATAATATTAGTTTAGTACATAGAAATTACACTGAATTACTTTACAAGTAGTTTCTCAAGAACCTGAAGAAAAAAAACTTGCCACAATCTATTCATGAAAAAGAAACTCACTACTATCATTTGTACAACAAATATATAAGTCATATTAAATGCTTCTTTGAAAATTCTAACAAAAGCGATTATATATCATTCCACTAGGAACTTTAAATGTTTGCTCAATGTCAGTATTGAGTATAATCATTAAATTTTACATCATAGAGACATTATATCTCTTGACGCCTACACTATTCCTGATTAATCTTAAACCTTATTTTATTTGTCACTATAAGAATGTACACAGTTCATTAGTTTAAATAAAATTTAAACAAGTAGACCATAAAACAATCGTCCAAATATATTGTGATATACCTATCACAGTAAATTTTTTTGTTTCTTGATCTGTGTTATTTTTTCTGTAGTTGTATTTGAACATAATTACCCTGTAACGGGATAGAAATTCCCTTTTGCAGCAAGTTTCACTTTGAAGCATGAAGTAACAGTCCGTCTACTGAGAAAATATTGGTTCTCAACAACTGCATACTATGAAACATTTATCATTCCAAAATGTTCATGATTTTGTAGCTACCAATATCATAGTGTGCTTATATTCTTGTTATATTGCACATTAGAGATAACTTTGTTTTCACAAGACTGATGACTATTACAGTGTTTTGTTGTGATAAAAATGCTGTGTTCTAAAATGTTACAACCTATGATTAAATATTTAACTTGGATAACATACTTCATGTGAATAAAGTCTTTGTGCAAAAATGATTAACCCAAACTATGCATCAATCATATCTTTTGAAATCTTTTGCCTTTTTCTACATGTTACATTCCTATTTTCATCAACATGTCTTTAAAGTGGTGTGCATTCTGTAATTGTTTTCAGAATATAATTAAAACGATTTGTTAATACATAAAAAAGACATATTTACAGGTAATACCACTGTTAACATAAATTTCTTCAATACAATATTTCTTGTACAAGTTTAGCATGATATTAGTCCAACGTGATATTTAGTGTTCATTTGTATAGTTCAAGATGAAAGATTCATTTACATTAAAACTATTTCAGTCATGTATGACATTTGTTGATCTAATCTCCAGTAAAATCTGTACATAAGTAAAAATATTTGGTTAGTAAGTATTTATCATCAGGTATTTGAAGAGTGAATAAAATTTTCATCCGACATCCATCCTCGATTGCTTCATAACATGGTGCAAACCTCTGTTGTTTCCTAATTCAAGAACCATTATCCGTGATTACGCGAATTTACAGTAACATCAGCACAACAAAAGGAATAAACCAAAGAGATTAAAAGTTGGATTGATAAACATCTAGATTAGACCATAAAGTTTGAAATGAGAAAACGAAATCATAGAATGAAAAATATGAAATGATACATAACATCAAGTGTGTTCCCCTATGGAATCAAATCACTCAAACTAATAACGACACTACAATTCCATTAGCAATGGAGATGAGGTCAGTCAGTCAGCTACAACGTAGGACCAGGCACATATATGCATTGGTCCAAGTTGCAACACCTCATTAGCCCAACAAGATGAACATCAAATTTATAGAAGTAGTTAATCCAATGGTATTAATATATAAAAGAAAGATTGCGTATAAAGATATAATACAGGAAGAAAAAATTACTTCATATAAAAGTATAAAACAATTTTAATCTCACGGTTTAAGAGAAGACAAAGAGTATACACCAATGCCATTGTGATCAATTGTGAGCCATATCACCAAGAGTCTCTAGTCATTGGTTACGATAGTCACGCGGGGGTAACATTGTTTCGCTGACTATTCCGTAAGTAAATTGAACATATTTAACACACCATACAAACATTGCGGCATAAAAACCACTCTACTAATCATACTTATATAATATCAATTTGACAGACATTAAGGAGTCAGTTACTGTTATTACCTGAAGCAACGGTTGATGCTGAAATCCAATACTGTAATTTTTCCTCCAAATCTTTATGATTTAATAAGTACGGATTAATTCCTCGTAGTAAACAAAGCTAATAAGAACAAAGATCAACATAAAAAACGTCAAATCACAGTCATAAAAAAACCCTCTAAGAGAATAATTTTACATTAATTTCCAAGAGAATCAGACATTATCAAGGCTCTTTACAGCCTGAACAATGCACTCCAATCCTATGGCGTAACCATAAAGATACCATGAGCCATAATTAGAGGATCATAATACATCATAAGATCCCTTAGAAAATGAATTTGTTGTTTGTATATCAAAATGTAGAAATAACTTTAATGTTTATTTATTTATTTATTTGAACACATATATATTGGTACAGGATTGCGCCAAATATATATGCGCCACACAAAACAATGAGAATTTAAGAAGAAAAAGAAAAAAGTGGGGAACGTAAAAGAAAATTTTTAAAAACAACAATAACGAAGAGATTGGTGTAAGCTGATGTAATAATAATAGTAATAGTAGGGGAACAGGAGGGTACAATCAGAAGAAATCTTTCAGTTAAGGAAGATACAATCACGTTTTATGAAGAAAGTAAAAGAAGGTTACAGCAGGATCGCAACTGGCTTCTATTCTGAGCCATATCTAGTAACGTCTCTAGTCACTGTGTAGCACTATCTCTCGGACCCCAGCCAGGGAGTCGTGAAGGGCCAACACAAACCACCCCTTTGCAGCTTTCTTTCATATCACGACACCATGTCATATACTGACCACCTCTCCGCTTTCTCCAACCAGTCCCAGAGTCGGCAAGTAATGCACGACGAGGAATTCTCTAGGACGACATTCGTAGAACATGTCCAAGCCGCCAAAGTCGATGTTTCAAGATGGTGACACCAATTGAACTATCGTCTCCGCACCCGAACACACGATGCCGAACCTCTGCATTACTAACATGGTGCTGCCACTGCATGTTAGCAATCCTTCGGAGACAACGATAATCAAACACAGAGAGTCGTCTAACGTCCTCAACTCGGAGAGGCCAGGTTTCACAAGCATAGAGCAAAACTGCTCTCACCGACGCGTTGTAGATCCGACCTTTTACAGCCAGACTAACATCACGAAGGCGCCAAAGGTGGCCCAGATTGGCATAAGCCGCTCTGGCTTTCACTATACGTGCATTGATCTCATCACTCACGCCCCCACCAGCACTTATGCAGCTACCCAGATACACGAACTTCTCGACTACTTCTATCTGCTCACCATCCAGGGTGAGTACAGGATTAGAATCCTGCCAGTCTTGTAGAAGTACTTTGCACTTCGAAGGTGCAAAGCACATACCATACCTACGGACACTGATTGCCAACTGATTAAGTGCGGATTGCATGCCTTGGGCATTATCGCACAGTAAGACAATATCGTCCGCATACTCAAGGTCGAGAAGTCTTTCTCCAGGCAACAGATCCACACCACCATTACTTACATTCATCAGAGCTGTTTCCAGAATGTCATCGATGGCAAAGTTGAAGAGGAATGGTGAGATTGGGCAACCCTGCCTAACCCCACTGCTCGAATGGAACAATGGAGAGAGGTGGTTGTATGCCCTCACTCTGCCTGAGGTGTTTGTATAAAGGGCCTTTAGGATGTTAATAAACTTCTCAGGCACACCCTTCTTCAATAGACAATCCCAGAGAACAGTCCTGTCCAACGAATCGAAGGCAGCCCTGATGTCAAGAAACACTACGATTGTTGGCCTTTGATAAGTATGGCGGTGTTCTAACATTTGGCGGAGGGTGAAGATATGATCAATACATCCTCGACCAGAACGAAACCCAGCCTGCTCCTCGCGAGTCAATCTTTCTCGGGTTTTGAACAACCTACGAAGTATGACGGAAGCCAATAGCTTGGACGCAATCGGAAGTAGACTTATCCCCCGATAGTTGTTACAGGAACGACGTGAACCCTTTTTAAAGATAGGGACAACTATCGACTCATTCCATGACGTTGGTACACTCTCTAGTTCCCAAACCTTTGTAAACAACGTCGTCAATTCCTTAGTCAAAAAGTCACCACCATCTTTAAAAAGAGCCGGAGGTAAGTCATCTGGGCCAGGTGATTTGTAACGCTTCAAGAGTTGGAGTTCCTTGCGGACTTCCTCCTCATTTGGTGGATCAGTCGTCACCGGCCATGGAGGGCAGGACAGTCTGACCGATGTTGCCGGAGCAGCAGGCCAGTTGAACTGCCCTTCGAAAAATTCTGCCCATCGTCCAAGACGTCGATGGATGTTAGTGATTGGCATCCCATCATCCTCGCAGATTGTTTCACTCACACCAGACTTCTTGCTGCCAGTGGCTCGGATGAGTTGGAAGAGCTTCCGGTAGTTACCAGATGCAGCTGCTGCTTCCAGCTCATTAGCACGCTTCGACCACCAGGCTTCTCGGTCCTTACGCAAGCTTTGCCCAATTTCCTTACGTAACATCCTTCGTTTATGGTCAAACTCACGGTCACCCGGAGTAGACCGACGGGCTTCAATGAGTTGTAAGGAACCAGAAGAAACCCAGTGCTTAAAGCGGGACGTTTCGCAAACCCACAACTGACTGTTCCCGCCATTTTCATGGCGTCATGCAATTGCAACCAATGCTCATCTATACTTTTCGGTGGAGTGGTAGCTAGCCTAGAGGCTAGCTCGGTTCGATACTTACTTGCAACAGAAGTTGCAACCAGCTTGCTAACATCAATCCGTTGGTGGCGTCACTTCGTTGTCCACTGAAAAGTAAGGCAAGATTGGCGCAGACCAAGGCATGGTCAGAGTCCAGATAGGTACTCCAAAAGGAGCGGCAGTCTTGTACACAACCACGCCAGCGGTAGCTGATCGCGATGTGATCAATCTGAGTCCAGGCTTGAGATGCAGAGGGAGGACGCCAGGTGGCACATCGGCGATGACTGTGCCGAAAGTTAGTGCTAGCCAGAAACAGGTTGTGGTCTGTGCACAGTTGCAGTAGACGGTCCCCGTTATCTGACCTGCGACCAACGAGTCCCCATCGGCCACCTAAACGACTCTCTTCTGTGCCTAGACGCCCGACCTGAGCATTCAAGTCTCCGGCTAGTACTACAATATCTGTCGAACGCACTTTCTGGAGAAGAACAGATAACTGGTGGTAAAACTCATCCTTGATTGCATCCGGGCTGCAATCTGTCGGGGCATAGGCGGAGATGACGAAAAGACATCGTTTCTCACGCCGATTTCTTCTCACTTTGATGGAACTTTCTAATCTAACAGCACATAACCGACTGTTAATGGGGATCCAATCGACTAGTGCTGCCTCAGCTCTAGCGCTTAGTGCGACACCAACGCCAGCAAGACCAGACGAAGATGCCACAGGGTCCCCGGATAAGCGCACGTAAAACAAGCTTTTCGAAGCGACAGATGGAGATCGAATTTGTAGTACTTCGCCAGAGTCTTGAATACGGGTCTCGGATAGACAGCAGACATCGATATTAAGACTTTCCAAAGACATAGCCAGCCCTATCTGTTGTCCGACCTGCATAAATGTGCGAACGTTGAAGGCAGCCAGTTTGAATGGTGCACGTGGTTTCAGAAAAACTGCTTCAGTCCTCGTATTCGGTGGTAACATACAATTTTCAACTGGACAGTGACTCGAGAACGTTTAGATACAGTCGAATTTCCACCATAGACGAGCTGCTGTATAAGTCCAAAAAAATAAGTATAGACAGGGTAGGAATAAAAGAGGGTGAATAATGACGCAGTAAATAATAATGATAATAATAATAATAATAATAGCAATAATAATAATTGGATCATTTGAATGTTCGTCGAAGCAAGAGAATTAGTTTCCATGATCATAGACAGTTCAGTTCATTAATTGCGTGTGGGCTGCGATACTGCCCGGGTGCCCAGACCGAAGCAGGTGGTTATCTTAGGGGGCCACTCCCCGAGCCTTTGGCCTAAAGGTCTAACCCACAAGGCAGTGGAGCATCGTAAGGAAATGCAATCCCATGGTAGCCAATGACCAACGATTGGTTCATACGTCATTTGTTCCCACAGGATACTGGTCCCCATGTGCACCATTGATTTGGAATCCGGTTAAAGCGCCGGACATTCGCTTTTCGTCCTCACATTTTCGTAAACAACACCCCCGCCACGAAAAGGCAGTGAGTAGGACTTCCCTGGCAGAGGCTGTACACGCGCGGCCATGTGAGAGTACTTCGAGAGGGATGGCGAACCCACCCCGCTCTCGGCCATACCAGGGCATTTCGAGGCCAGGATTGATTAATAGTCGTCAACTATCTGCATCTTACTAAATCTTGATTGAAGAAAACTTAATCCATAAATTACTTCGAAAATTAATACAGTCCACATAAAAACTACCCCAATAATCTGAGCATAATTTTGACTTGAAGTTAAGTACTAGGGATATTCTTCAGAATAAGGAGAAATTCGTACGAACAAAATAGAAAATTCAGAAACACTTCATAGATAATGGGATTATTGGCAAAATAAATGTTCCTCCAGTTTATTAATGATATCGAAGTGTGATTTTCTAACCAAAGGTGTTACACACCTAAGATAAAAAGGTTGATGTCGTTAAAAATAGAACAAAACGATTAAACCATTTGTCTATGAGTCAGTTAACTAAAGTACATAAGTACTACAAACAATGAATAACTATTGCATACAAAGCATAAGTTAGTGATCTATTCAAGTCGTGGTGAGAATTTATGAGGGTACAACTAAATAATAAGTCAGAAGTAGTATAATACATTAATTCACTCACTGCCTTCTCGCTACGAGGGTATTGCTTACGAAATTGAAAGGATAAAATGCGAATGTCCAGTGTTTTAGCCGGGTCGGCGGATATGAAGGATCTATGAACGGGAGTCTGAAAACCCTGATTCCAAATCAATGGTGCACATGGGCTCCAGTATCCTGAGGGAACAAATGGTATGTGAACCTAATATTGATCATCGGCTACCATGGGATTGTATCTCCTAAAGTTTCTCCACTGCCTTATAGACTAGATCTCTAGGTCAAAGGACCCAAATGTGGCCTAAAAAACCAGCTATTTTGTTTTCGGCTCCCGAGCAGTATTCCAACTCACAAACTAATCGAATGATGAAGTGTGGCACATATATACTGCGTGCTTTTTTCTATCAATGTTCATGTGTTTAAATAACAGAATAAAAACATTCATTCAGAATCACCTAACTCATGAAATAAAATTAATTAAGGAAAATGTAACTAACACCAAAAATTGCAAAGCAATCTGTTTGAATATCTGGGTTACCTGTTCCTGTCATCTAGATATTTCAACAAGTTATACGTTTCCTTATTTGTTTTAACAGATCATTATGTCAATTAATTGCATAACTTATTCAGGTGCATTTATGAAATGTTTACGACCTTTCGCTGTACAAGTTACAGAAACGTACAATCGGAGACATCCTGATGTCTGAGAATATCCATTGAAAAGAATAAATATTATTCAGATGTCGACTTCTGAAATGCTGATATCTAACTATCGATTACTCAATATTTATCGAAAATATCGATCAAGAAATACGAAATGGAAACTCGCTGAAATACTTCGTGCTAAGAATTCTATATCATACAAAAAATTATAATATTGAATAAAGCCAATAATAAGTAAAAATAAGTAGTACTTAAAAAAACGATTAAGAAATGTTTCAAAAAATTATTCACAACAGAAAACTAACATAAAAAATAAATTAGCGTGTTTTTTTAACAAAATTCATTTCTAACTAAAGATTTACAAAGTACAATCTTAAAATTCACTAGGCATTGTTTTACTTGTTTCTTCTCATTGTTATTTAAGACTGCAATTGATCAGTCTCATGTTGGCAAATGTGAATCCTGTGTGGATTGCCTCGATAAAGCCTTAAGTCACAAGCATCTTAAACAAATATGGATAGTGGCGAGCAATAGAATCCAGTACGCGCGTTTTGTCCCATTTGGGACTCGTCAGCTGGATGTACTTGCATCCCAGAGTTGATGTTCAGATCCAGCTAACGAGTCCTAAATGGAACGAAACACGCGTCCTGGATTCCACTGTTAGCCATTACCCATCTTTGCCTACAATCTTCAACACCGAAACTTAAAATGTTTGTATTCTGTTTTTTTTTCTTCAAGATATCAATGCTGATAGACATTTATCGACACAATGAAAAATCAGTCTACTTTTAAAGATTAATTTTCCAAATTAAAAGCCTAATGTATGAGGGGGTGTATTTTTTTTACGGAAAACTTTTTTTTACAAGATCCGAGCATTTTTGGATACGTTTATAAAGAACTAAGAAACAGTTAATGAAAACGATTGTTCTTTAAAGTGTTTTAGATTGATATGAACTAATGTGAAAAATGACTCTTTTAATACTTCAAGTATCAATTTTGTTTTAATGATCAAATAAAGTGGGATATTAAACTATAAAATGGTGTAATTGTATCTGTTAATCGTTATCCATTTATAATAACCAATAATAAATTTGCCTAGTTATATATATTTCACTGTTTGAAATCATGAGTCAATTGAAGCTAGACCGGCTCAGTGGTCTAGTTGGTTAAGCGCCTGGCGCGAGACTGATAGGTACTAGGTTCGAATCTCGCGGAGTGCAAGATCGTGGGTGCGCACTGCTGAGGTGACCCATACTAGGACGAAACGGTCGTCCAGTGCTTCCAGGTTTTCCATAGTGGTCTAGCTTCAATTGACTCATGATTTCAACCAGTGGAATTTCTAAAATCTCCACAAAACCCATTCTGATTATATATATTTGTTTACTTTTCTAGAAGAAATAATAACATCTTTTAAATACTTACTTGTTTCAATTCAGAATTTTGTAAAATCGATAAAGAATTATCATTGAATAACTTATCTTTTTGCATACATTGGTCTTCAACATATAAGAAATATGCATGTTTCTTTAATACAAGTATACGAGATGTTTTTAGAATAGATTTTCTCTTGAATAAATCACTCCATAATAATGTATTCATCATCCAAATATATGAATATATAGAGAGACCGTTTAATCGACATAAAGCCGCCTAAAAAAATAATAATAACCCTAATTAATCTGATATGAAAACAATTATTTATAAGGACACATTGAATTAATATTGTCAGGAAGCGATTAAGATAGAGGTCAACAGAGTAGGTTTATAGGAGACAGGACTGATATTTCTATATATATTGTATGTTAAATTTCAGTCACTAAAATCCAAGTTTAAGTCTCTCCTTAGCTACTTCAGTTTGAGCAACCTAGTAGTATTATTACTCTTCAAAGTTATGGTATGGCTCATAACTAAGTAATTAATGAACAACTAAGCGTTTTTATAGGGCTGTATTTTTGTCAATCATCTAGTGTTTATAGTTATAGATATCTCCTAATATCCTTTGGACTTAGTGAGATATAAGTTACTATGAGAGGAACAATTGTTATTTGCTAACTGCTCGTAATGTTTAGTGGAGTCTGTTTTGTTTTAAATCGTATCAATTTATCTATATGTGTAAAAATTCTTTTTTTTCAAAGGAAACTTCTAAAGAAATTATTCGACAACCTGATATGAACTATAACAAGTGTAAATGAATTGTTAAAACCCAACAAGAAAAAATGGGTAGGCAAAAAAGACTCGACAAGTAAATCTTCATCAACACTAGAAAAATACATAGTTTACAATGGTAAAAACATAGTCCCTCATATATATATATATATATATATATATATATATATATATATATTGAGAGGTAAGTATCAGCTGAGCGGTGAAAATTTTGCCAATTAGACACACCTTAAACTATTTATTTTTTTATTGAATGCATTTGCTCTAAAAATGTTTAGCTAACAATATAAGTATAAAAAGATATGATTTAGATTGAGTTACAAACATTTGAATATAATTCAAAGTGCTTCCCCTTATATTGACAGATAAAATTAGTGATGTCAAAGAGAGCATTGAACAGTTGTTGTAACCTATACGGAAACTCACAAACAATATTACACGTTGATCACATTCTTCATAATTACACAAAGGTCCATATAATTTTATGTTTTAAAACATTCGGCGTGAACTTCAGCTTGGGTCAATTCGAAACATTTTTTTTATAAACTCATGATGCAATACAATATTCACTTAGCATATATAAAGGCAATTAGTAAGATGTTGAAATTACAATTAGTGTTTCTTCAGATTTACAAGACAAATCGGATATCTGTTTGAATATGATGTAAAACATGATACATTGAAATAAGAATTCACTGATCTGGTATTAGTGTAATGAATACTGTTCATAAGATTAGTATATACAGGAATGTCGCGTAGAAGTTACTACAGTCGATTCTCAAAGAGAAGAATCCCGGTATGTCAAAAAACGCGGCGTATGCAGAATATGTTAGAGGATAGAAGAGAAGCAGTAGAAGAAAGTCTAGGATCAACTTGGATTGCAGAACACGCAAAAAACATACAAATAAATGACTGAAGATTCAGTATACCTACTGTGTGAACATTCTGTTTATCTGTTCCCTGGAGCAATCTCTTATATAATGTCCAACCTCAACGCACTTAAAGCACCTACCATTCCTACCCACGTGTTGAAGGCTTTTACGCTAACTGACGAAAGTCAACTCAACAATGTTCAAGAAATTTAGTCTTACAAAATAATTCTGAATGATAATAATTTGGTATTTAATCTAGCTGCAAGATATTTTGATAAATTAAGATTAAAATATATTGATCACTCCTTAGTAATTATTATTTTTTTAATAGTTGAATTCATGAGTCAATGTAAGCTAGATCATCATAAAAAACCTGAAAGCATAGGATGGTCGTTTCGTCCTAGTATGGGACTCCTCAACATTTATTGCAATTACTGCAATTTTCACAAACCCAATTCTGACCAATAATTTTTAAAAAAAATATTTTACCATGGAATTAATATACCTAACAACAGATTAAAATATAGTGAACAAATAAATAAATAAATAATTTCATACTAAATAAATAATTGAAAGGTTAAATGAATTTCACTATAATATTATCTAATAAAGGAAGTTATGTCAATACAATACAGGAAATCAGACTTATACCGCATAGATAATGATTTTAAAAAAATAGGTCTTTATTATGTTAACATGAATTAATTCATTTATAAAATAGGATTGTATAAGGTCAATATGATAAATTGTTGATCCCTAGGTTAATTACATGCTCTCAAGTGTTATTACCATATATAAATATCAACGAATATAGTTTTATGTTTATCAATGTTTTAATTTAAGAAATTTATTCTTATTATATTCAATGTAAATCTGTAAGACAGGATATACAAAACGACTATTTAAAGTAATTACTTTTATTTAATATATTTTGATAATTATTAAAGTTTATTGTGGTTACTAATAATATTAATATCTATATTATTATTATTACTATTATTAATAAAGAGAATAATTTCATATCAACCACAATTGGATACTGTAGTTGTAGTGTGGGTTACTTATATTCATATCAGTAGTATATAACGGTGGTCAGGCATGGAATGTATTTCAGTAGAAGATCGATAAAGAAAGAACGAAAACGGAACGCAATTGATATGAAAAGGCCTGAACAATGAAATCTGAGACAATGGATTGATATTTTAAAAAGGAACAATGAAGTTTGAGATGATGGATTGATATTTCGCAAATTAAGGATTTACTATATGGTTCTCAGATTTTATTAAGATGTTCTATAATTTTGTGTCAAATACATTCGATTATCCCCACTCGTCTTCTTGTTCACTACTTAATAACCGAAGCTGCTACCTTGACGCGGTGGTCGGCTTGCCTATCGTGATGATCCAATCGAGCTATATTGGCTGGAACATATGTTCCTGTAGGTTCTACCATGCCAGGCAGGTCGATTGGAGAACGGTAAGACTAAAAGCAGCAACTCAAGGTCTGAGGGCGAAGTCGTACTGCTGACTGTGGAGGGGTGTGACAGCAGTAAGGTGTTTCCCTCGGACAACCAGCATGACAGCGATGCTGCCTTCCCACAAGGAGGGGTGGGGTTAGAAAAGGTCGACCCTAAAAATGTCACACCTCACCTTACCTCACGGATTTCCGTCTCCGGCGGTAAGGCCCTTTGAAGAACGGAGCTAACACGTTAAAAACCTTCCACAAAAAGGCCGTGCGCGACCGGCCTCAAGCAGTTGTCCCTTGGGCTCTGCGGTCACGCTCCCAGGTCGTCAAGACCAACACTAATCCAATTTCCTTTTCAGGTTCCTCAAGAAATACCCTTCCACGGTGTGGGCAGCCGGGAAGTGACATCAGCCCTCATACCCGTAACAGCACACGAGACCAAGATGGTCACATTCAAATCCTTCCTACACCTCCTAATACCTCTCTTATCTCCATGACTAACCCTCCTCACGTCTCTATCACCTCGCACCGCTAGGGCAAACGATTCGAGTACGCGGAACGCCATTCCTGGTCTCCTGAAACCACGCTCTAAACTACACGTAGGAGCTTTTAACGTACGAACACTGTGCCAAATAGGACAACAGGCTTCCTTAGCTAGGACTTTAGAATCTCGCGCCATCGATGTGTGCTGCGTCTCCGAAACGCGCATACAGGATCCGAGTAGCGTCATTCATTTGACCTCACCATGCCAAAATAAAGAACCGACTCGATTTACGCTTCGTGTATCTGGAAGCCCTGATTCTGCTTCCCGTGGCCTCGCCGGCGTAGGTATAGCATTGAGTCCTAGGGCAGAACTAGCTCTCTTAGAGTGGATCCCAGTAGACAGTCGTTTGTGCGCTGTCCGACTGAACGGAACAGTAAGGATCCGGAAAGATAGGGACACTCGTCGTTGCCTCTTCGTCGTCTCTGCCTATTCTCCCACTGACTGCAGCTCAGATGATGTAAAAGATGAGTTTTACAGAAAGCTCTCCGACCTTCTCCGAAAAGCTAGGCGCTCGGATGTAGTAATAGTGGCCGGTGACTTTAATGCTCAAGTAGGTAAACTAAGCGATAGGGAAAGACACCTAGGTGGATCTTATGGTGTCGTGGCTCAAAGAACAGATAATGGCGACCGTCTGTTGCAGCTATGCTCAGATAACCGCCTGTTCCTTGCAAATACTAACTTTAAGCATAAGGAAAAACATCTTTTAACATGGCGACCCCCTAATTCGTCCCAACGTTGGACCCAAATAGATCACATCGCTATCAGCCACCGATGGAGGGGCTCGATAGAAGACTGTCGCTCATTCTGGAGCACATGCCTAGATTCAGATCATGCTCTAGTGCGAGCGCGTATTTGTCTGCGTCTTACTGGACGTAGGAAAGACGCTGCAAGGAAACCTCTTAGGGCCTACTTAATGATAGTCAAGCTAAGAGTATATTTCAGGAACAACTAGGAAAACAGTTAGGCAGCCATGTATGTGATGCCCACCCCGATGCAGCATGGAATGATATCCGAAAAGCTGTGGAAACAGCAGTGATATCTGCTAGTAAGGTAAACCGGAAGGTTAGGGAGCAACACTGGATCTCAGCAGCATCTATCGCACTGATAGATGCTCGGAAACTCATTCCACCTGGCTCTGAACATAATGAAGAGCGGAGTCAGCTTAAGCGCAAGCTGACAAGAAGTCTACGCAATGATCGCGAACAGTGGTGGGTAGCGAAAGCAAGAGAGATGGAAAAGGCAGCGGCAATAGGTAATAGCAGACAATTGTTCAGACTCGTTAAGGAAACCGGAATTAGGAAACCGACCGTTAGCGAAACAATCTCAGAGAAAGATGGACATATTATTCATTCTCAATCCAGGAGATTGGATCGATGGGCAGAACACTTTAGGGATCAGTTCAACTGGCCTTCAGCCACACTTCGGTTTCCCACGATCTCCAGTCAACCTGAATGGCAAGTTAATGTAGGTCCTCCGTCTCTTTACGAAGTTGAAAAAGCCATAGGAAATCTGAAACGAGGGAGAGCAGCAGGCCCTGACAGGTTTACTCCTGAGATTTTTAAGGATGGTGGTCCAGTATTAGCAGTGAGATTAACTGAGGTCTTAGGTAGAATTTGGGAACTGGACGTAATCCCATCTGACTGGTCTCAATCACTGATTGTGCCAGTCTATAAGAAAGGACAAAAGTCCTCTTGTGACAATCACAGAGGAATCAGTTTGACTAATATAGTGTCTAAAATATTAGCTTCAATAATACTTCGACGCCTAACAAAGCTCGTGAAGAGCAGACTAGAGAAAACCAGGCTGGTTTTCGACCTGGACGTGGTTGTATAGATCAGATATTCACACTACGTCAGGTTCTAGAACACAGACACACATTCAGACGCCCCACAATGGTAGTATTTCTCGACCTTAAGGCGGCATTCGACTCTGTTGATCGTGAGGTTCTATGGCAGTGTTTGTCACTGAAAGGAGTACCAAAGAAGTACATTAACCTTATAAAGGCTCTCTACTCGAACACAACTGGTAGAGTGAGAGCTTATGGCGAACTGTCATCAGAATTGATTACCTCAAGTGGTGTTCGTCAGGGCTGTCCACTCTCCCCATTCTTGTTCAACTTTGTCATCGACGTACTTTTAGAGATAACACTCTCCTCATCTAAATTTACAGGGGTTGAACTTCTACCGGGAGGTTCACTTGTTGACTTAGAATATGCTGATGACATAGTTTTATTTGGTGAAGACGCTGACAAAATGCAGAGTCTTCTGACCACTCTAAGCAACAATGCAAGCATGTTCGGGATGCGATTCTCTCCCTCGAAATGCAAAATGTTGCTTCAGGATTGGGTTACATCGACACCCGAACTAATGATAGGGAGTGAAGTAGTTGAGTGTGTCGACCGCTTCACTTATCTTGGAAGTCTCATCAGCCCTTGTGGTCTGGTGTGTGACGAAATCTCAGCACGGATACAGAAGGCTCGACTAGCTTTTGCCAACTTGCGTCATTTATGGCGTAGGCGAGATATCCGTCTATCAACCAAAGGACGTGTTTACTGCGCAGCAGTTCGTTCCGTCCTACTTTATGGCAGTGAAACATGGCCGGTAAGAGTAGAGGATATCCGTAGGTTACTAGTATTTGATCATAGGTGTCTTCGAAATATTGCTCGTATATCATGGGACCATCGAGTAAGTAACAGTTGTTAGGAAACGAGTACTAGGTAAGGATGGCAAATCAATTGATGAAGTAGTGAAACTTCATCAGTTGAGATGGCTGGGACATGTGTTACGTATGCCCAACGACCGACTGCCTCGACGTGCGATGTTTTGTTGTATAGGAGTAGGTTGGAAGAAAGCTAGGGGTGGCCAACCAAAACATGGCACAAGTCCATGAAGTTACTGACAAGTGGACTGGGTCATGTTGATAGGTGTAGACTAGCTGGTTGGAGACCGCGAGATGATGGCAACCGATGGTTAGAGACCCTGAATGACATGGCTCAAAATCGTTTGCAATGGTGCAGGTGCATACACTCTTTGTGTTCTCCCAAATTTTGATCTCCTTATTCCTCCTTGTCTCTTTTTTTTCTCCTCTCAAATTTATTTAACTGTATTATACTCTTTAAGTAACATCTCCAAACCCTAATCTTCCCGATTACTGCTTATACTCTTGCTACCTCTACCACTACGGGATTCGAATCGACCACTGCATCTCTGTGCTAATGTGGTGTGGCAACTGATGTACGTACGTACGAAGTTCTACGTTGTTACTGACTGACTGAGTTTGTTGAAATTAGGTAATTTATTAAAGTCACACGACAACTTATCATAGATAAAGCAGTTTTATAGTTTATATTTAATAAAAACTATAATTTATTTTTTTTTAAGGAATATGTAATATGACTGGTATATACATACATGTATATACTAGTTAGTGGACAAAATGTCGATTGGTAACTACAGATAAACTTTATTGGCAATTCGATTAGGAACAGCTTCTTTAAATCACCTATTTATTTATTTATTTTTGAAGATCAATGTTTATAATTTTTGTCATCCTTAAATGAAAAACAGATATTCTACTTGATATGACGGGATGATATTTATTTATTTAATTATCATAAACATTGGTACAAAGAAGCACCAAATATAATATACGACATACTTCATCATTTGATTTGTGTGTGGGTTAGAATATGGTTCGAAAGCAGAAGTGGGTAGTTTTTTTTAAGTGAACAATTCCCCAATCTTTTGGTCTAGAGGTCTAATTCATAAGGCAGTAGAGAAACGTAAGGAGATGCAGTCCCATGGTAGTCGGTGATCAATAATAGGTTCACATATCATTTGTTCCCTCAGAATCCTGGAGCCCATGTGCACCATTGACTTGGAATTGAGATTTTTCAATTCCACTAGGTGGATCCTCCATATCCATCAACCCGGCTAAAACACTGGACATCTGCATTTTATCCTTTCAATTACGTGAACAACATCCTCGCCGCAAGATGGTAATGAGCAGATTTCCCTGACGTTGGTTGTATACTAGCTGAAACAGTTATTTTAAATAGCAGGTTGCTATGGATGTTGATGCAATAAACAGCTGTCAAGTGAATGTCATTCACTAAATGAATGCACTTTTTTGATACGTTTCTAATGATATATACTACCATGAAATCCACCAATTATTAAACTCCTCATAAACAACACAAGAGAATAAAGATTAGGAAATAAATTATCAAACAAAACCTAAATACTATAAGATAATATTAAAACTAGAAATTTGATATTCTCAGACTAATTTTTGGAAATAGTTAAGTGATTTCCATTTATCTAAAATGTAAAAAGATGGTTGTATACCGTGAGAACAAAATTATTTCTAACCACTGATTTCACTAAGTTGTTTTGTATTTAAAAAGAAGCTTTAACTTCAAAAATACATATTTACAAAGAAACGAAAATAAAATACAACTTTATAGGTGTTGTAGTGAACAAAACACGGGTGGGGACAATCGAATGTATCTAACACAAAATTATAAGACTTGTTAATAAAATCTAACAATCATAAAGTAAATACTTAATTTGCAAAATGTCCATCAATTGTCTCACAATGACTCAGACTTCATTGTTCTTGCATTTTCATACAAATCGCATCCTGTTTCCATTCTTCACTGTTCGATCCTCTTGTCTCTGCTGCCAGACCTTCTGTTCACGACTAACATCATATACTACTTATTTCTATAAGTAGCACACACCACAGTATCAGTACCAAGGTTGGACTAGAGAGTTTTGAGGAGAAATTTGACAGTAAATAAATTTTTTATATCCTAATGAATAGAAAAATTATGTTTCTGATGTTTCGTGACTTAATGTAAGTCAGTTCTTCAGAGTATATATTACAACATTGATAATAAATTAGCCATCAGAAAAATTATTATATAGATAATTAGGAAAAAATATACCGAACAAAGCAATTGGTTTAAATCATAGTACTTATTTAAATTTGTCATTTTAAAACACAAGATTATTGACTTGATGTTGTTTTACTTGTATCTTCTCATTGTTAGTTAGGACTGCAATTGATCAGTCTCATGTTGGCATAGGCGCATCCTGTAAGGATTGCCTCGATAAAGCCTTAAGTCACAAGCTTTCTAAGCAAAGATGGATAGTGGCTAGCAGTGGAATCCAGGATGCACATCTCCTCCTATTTTGGACTCGTCAGTCGGATGTACCTGCATTTTAGCGTTGATGGTCACTCTGGAACCCGAACCCAGTACCGTAATCCTAGTACCCAGGACTCAGTAGCTAAATGGATAACGCGATGACGTTTGGAGCGAACGGTACTGCGTTCGAGTCCCAGAGTGAACATCAACTCGGGTTCAGGTACACCAAGCTGACGAGTCCCAAATAGGAGAAAATGCGCATCCTGGATTCCATTGCTAGCCACTATGCATATTTGCACAAGTAAGATTATTATTTCAAAAATATTAGTGAGAAACGATGGGTTGATTTATTTATTTATTATTTTTACTTAAACACATAAACATTGGTACAAAAAGACACGCAATATATATGCGCCACATAAATCATCCAATTTTTGTGAGGGCTAGGAGTCTGCTCGGGTGCCCAGACCGAAGCAGGTGGTTCTCTTAGCGGGCCACAAAAAAACTATCCTGATTTCATTTAATTGTACTTAAAATTTATATCAAGTATTTCGAGAATGTTTTAGCAACATTCTATGTGTTCAGTTTTATTGATCAGCTCAAGTTGTATATACAATGGATAAGGATAGTTTATATTGTGTATGAGTATTAATTTCGTACTATCTATAAAAAAACAAATGATAATACATTTAGTGAAATAAACTATTAGTGACTGAGAAACACCTGAACTATACTTTTGAGAATTGTGTACAAAATAGATATGATACTCTTAAATTATCATAAAAATAATGAATTGTATGCAGTTATTTAAATATGAAACACACTACTATGATCTTTTGATGATGATTATTAATTAATAGCAAATAATTACAGTAATGTTATATTTGCTTAAATTTTATTGACTTGTTAGATGATTGCAGGTGACTTGTGACCCAGATAGCTCAGATGTAACGTATCAGATTGTGAAGCAGAATGATGCAAATTTAAACTTCACATGGAGCATTAGTTCTATCAAGATAATTAGATTTCGAGTTTCGTGTAAAAAATATCTCTAATCAACTAATATCTGAAAATAGTTCGTGAAATATCGAATAAATTAGATTAATAACGACGCTGAAATATGATCAGTAGAATTCATTCATCCTGACGTTAGTTACTATTTTGTAATCAATCAAACGCTCTCTTTGCTTATATATGGAGAATTCAAACAAGTAAAACAAATAAAAACCAGTATGGAAAAATAACAGCAGAATTAAATGTACTTCTTGTCATCTGACTACTGAATCTAGAGCAAAGGTCGATTATTACATATAAATCATAGTATCTACATGGATAAACATTGATAAATGAAACTATTTTATGTTGAATTCAGTGTGAAAAGTGTATAATTAAAGCTGTTATAAAGTAAGAGAAATATGTATGACTAGTTGACCAGTTCGCTAACATCTAGGACTCTGAAATAAACTACACGTTAGAATCGGGTATACAACAATAGAAAATTAGGAAACTTCGGAAGAATACTAGCTTTATTATAATAAATTGCATAGCAATATGTATTCTGTACGAAACCTTGCACTTTTTTTCATTATTTTGGAATTTATTACCGGTCATAATTCAAGTAGTATAATTTTCAATCACATTTTTTTCAACGATCATAGTTAAAAAACATATAATGTCATCTATAAAAGATATAACAGTGATGGTGCGAAAAATGGCAGCTATATACGTTTCATTGGTAAGTATGACGTGTAGAGTGAAAAAGGATGGATCACTTGAAGTGAACAGTGATAGATATTCTAGAGGTAAACAGCCAGTTTAAATATGAAATAAAATACAACAATAGTAATGAATACTATAGGGAGTCTGTTAAGATTATTGACTTTTTTAAGTTTACACCAAAGACGGATCTCAGGTAAATAACTGTCAAGATCTAGGAATCAGTAGACCAAACAAATGTGAAGCAGTTACTTATTATTGATATTGAAAAATGATTGCATAATGTCATGGATTGATTAAAATTAAACATGTAAATTATTGGATGCCGGCTCAGCAGTCCAAAGGTTAGGCCCTAACCGTAAAACCCGAAGATCTTAGTCTCAATCCCTGAGGTGTAGTGGATGTATATTCTCTAACAGTAGAAATAGTTATTTAAAACTTCCTGGTTTCCAATGGTTATTTAACTAAGATCAGTCCGTAATGAAAACTATAATAGTAAGCATATCTTTCTCACTAAATGCATGGTAAATGTATGAAACCAAACCACTGAACATTTTATTATTTTTGCTATGCCTCGATAAGCATAATGAATGATAACTTTTGGGATCTACTTATGGACCAATACTATGAGTATATTTTTATCGTATAGTTGTTATTTAACTAAACTATTCATATTCATCTCCCTCTTATTATAAGCTTTAGTTTGACCCATAAACTATTACTATACGATTTACCATTCTTCAATTGTAGCCTGTCTATTAATTACTACCTCCCACATTCACAGCCACATTTGGCTAATTCTTGTACAAATGTTGTTTCATATTCTACAGTACGATGTGGTATGTTTGATGGGTATATAAACCCAGTATGCTTGAAATAAATGATTTATATTTCAGAGGCTGACATTGGTGTTCTGGACTTAATTGGCTGGGCTAGGCAAAAGACAAGGCCAATAAGGATTCTAGACTGCTCTCATGGGTTTTATGTGTCGTTAGCCCGATCGATAATTCACTGCTCTCTAATAGGCGGTATCATTACGTATACATTAGCATGGCACTCAGGCCACAAGTTATAACAACTTTTTCTAAAAATAGATAAAAGTAGCAGTTATTACAAAGTAGAAATTCATAAAGGGTAGTAAAAGTTGGAATTTTCAGAGTCATATATTCTTAAAAAACAATATTATTATTATCATAATCTTATTTTGAGTAAATACTATTGTCACATAAAACAGAATAACTCACTAAATGACTTGTATCCAATTGTTCTAAAGATAATGGACCTTTGAAAGCAGGTACTAAATCACGAATTTGTTCGATTGAAATTGGTTCTAATATTGAAACCTTGAAAAAAAGACAAATATATATTTGGAAGGGTTTTTCGGATATTAATCAATATATGCTCAATAGTGACTGGCTTCAAGAGGTATTTGCTGAAGTTCTAGTGAGAAGTAGTGACCAGTGGAGTTCAACCAGGTCTGTTGTGAGACAGTAACTTACTGAAGACAACGGTGGATGTGTCGCTCAGTTTCGTGGATTAGTTGAAGTTAGACATTAACACCGTTGAATGCCGGCTCAGTGGTCCAATGGTTAGGTGCTCGCACGCGAAACCGGTAGGCCATAGGTTTGAATCTCGCAGGGGGCGATGTCGTGGATGCGCGCTGCTGAGGAGTTCCACAACAGGACGAAACGGACATCCAGTGCTTCAGGTTTTCCATGGTGGTGTAGCTTCAACGGACTCATGATCTTAACCATTGAAATATATATTTGTTTTTCAAAAGAAAAAGAATAATATCAGAAAAAAAATATGCTCATAAATAGAAACAAATATAAACTAACGAAGAATATAAATAAAACTGGCTCAGAATTGAAAAGAAATTATTTAATATACCCAGTCGTTGTTTGTTTTTGTTTTTTAATAAACAACTATTCTGAGATATCTACTTAAACTAAAGTTAACGCACTCAATTTTTATAGAAAATATAACCTGGTAGATTTATATGGTACCAAATAAATGATGACCACTAGTTTTTGTACAGATAGAGGGTTAATTGTATTTTGTAAAATTTACAAAACGTTTAACTACAAATCTTATAACTTCAAACACATAGTTTTGTAGATATATATATCAAATGTCTTATTCATTTTAAATCCTTGAAGTACAGTTAACAAATAGAATTTCTGACTTCTTGACTGTATATTTCTTTCATAAGTTTATTGAATGAAATTAAGTTTTCCTTGAATATATATTCAGTATGACATATAGTTTGTATTCGATAACAAAAAGAGTGAATAATATTCTTCTTTTTATCAGATGATCATTTCATAATGATATATCGTAAGTAAATTGTTGCATTTAGTAAAAATGATAACTATGAATGGATAGAAACTACTTGATACTTTTTCATTGCAATTTTAGACCAAACTCAGAACTTCAGATCTTATGTTAAATAGTTTATATCAAAAGGGGTTCGTGGAGATTTTTAGAAATTTTCACAGATTGAAATCATGAGTCAGTTGAAGTTAGACCACCACTGAAAACCTGGAAGCACTGGAGTCCCATACTAGGACGAGACGGTCGTCCAATGCTTCCAGGTTTTCAATGGTGGTCTAGCTTCAACTGACTCATGATTTCAATCTGTGAAAATAGTTTATATATTTACTATATATTTCTCAGAACCGAACAATTTGTAATGTGGTATAATGATAAATTTGTTACATTAAATAGTCTCAGTACATCATTAAAAGGCTTAGATTCCAATGATAAGAAAACATATCAAACAAAAAATTACCTGAAGAATACATGGAAACTAAACATAAGCTTAAAATGTTTTAAAACTAAAACAGAGATATTAACAGTAATGTGAACAATCTAGTTAACACAACTAAAAATTTTAACATATTGAGGAAAATTTAACTTATTTTTTGCTTATTTAAGCTACATTGTTTAATTAGTTAGCTAAACTGACCAGGAATGCATAATTAACTTTATTCGAAATGACTCCTATGTTTAACTGCTAATAAGCAATTTATATAGAAAAAATAATCAATCACTATATATTTCCTTTAGTAATTTGGACGCTACTTTACTAGGGACTGATATCAGTTGATCATGGTGAAACGACTGACAAGAAACTTTTGAATTCTTATAAAATAGTACTTTGTTCTAATTTATGACCGGGATACATGGCCTTTGTAGGTCACTAGTCCTGCTTCGGTCTGGGTACCCGGACAGTATCACAGCCCACACATAAATCAATGAAATTTTGTGTGGCGCATATGTATTTGGTGTCCTTTTGTACCAATATTTATGTGTTAAAATAAATAAGGTTACTACTATTTAATCATAGGCCCCTTTTGAAGCATCGCTCGTGTATGTGATCAAGACTGAAGTGGAAAGAAGCATACTATGCAAAAATGTCCAATTTATTGGTGACACAATAAATCTTTATCTAATGAAGTGGTTAAGGGATGAATGATGTATGCCAAATTACTGCCTACAGGTGTAGGGTATGAGAAGGTTGGGAGAACGTTTGGAGCGGTCAAACTAAATTGTGATATACGTTTATAAAGTCATTAAATGTTAGTTTATTACATAGGTAGGCAATGACTAGTCAGTTAAGGTCTAGGCTATCATTGTCACTAATAGTTGGAGATGTTGGATGACATCTCTCGGAATCGGTTTGAACGACATAATCTCAAGATAATGATACTTTTTATTCCATGTATTCATTCTTTGTTTTGAATCATGTTGTCTACATCTAATCTTTCTTACTGCTACTGATATATATATATATAGATCGTTTACAACTGACTAAAAACTAAACTATAAAATGTGAATATAAAACCCAGTCTGAAGGAATATAAGCTTTCACTATACAAAAGAAAACATAACTAAATGCACCAAATAAAATTCATTAGTTAAATTGTGAGAATGCAAATATCAATCCGCTTAGTTGGATTCATTCTTCCATTCAGTAAGTTAAATCATAATTTTTTTTAAAAAAGTAATTGAGTTTCAGACAAGATTCATCAATTTATAAATAATATCAAGGTGAAAAGGAACTAAACTACATAGTCTCAAAGTTTTTTTTTATTATTTATACATAACTTATTCTTATGTAATTTAGTCAATGAATACAATCAATTATTAATGCATGATAAATAATGTATTAAATGATATAATTAGAAAGGTTTTTATGGGTATTATAGTAATTTCAATGACTGAGATTATGAATCATTTGAAGATAGACCACCATGGAAAACCTGGTCTAGAGGTTAAGCGTTTGCGTGCGAGACTGATAGATCCTGGGTTCGAATCTCGTGTGGCGGGATCGTAGGTGCACACTGTTTAGGAGTTTTATACTAGGACGAAACGGTCATCCAGTGCTTCCAGGTTTTCCACGGTAGTCTAGCTTCATTTGACTCATGATCTCAACTATTGAAATTACATTTAGAAAAAAACTTAAAATTCTGATAGAGCGAAAAAAATATTTCATGAAAAGATCTAGAACAGTTATCAACTGAAAAATTAAAATATTTACTTTATACTCTAAATATAAATAATTGAGGAACCGGATTGGCACCATTTATGATAACAATGATTAGATACAATTTCTCGACCAATTTCATGTGTCATACTTAAGCTAATCTCATTGTGACTGATGGTAATAAAAGGCAAATATGAAACGAACTGGAAGAATTTAATTCAGGCATTCAAATGTATGCAGATATTTATTTATTTATTTCAACATATAAACATTGGTTTAAGTGGGCACCAAATATATATCCCCCACACAATAAAAATGAGGTTGTGAAAAGATAGAGAACGGACAGTGAGTATAATAAAAAAGAACAAAAATGAGTAGAAATTAGTGTATAAGCATGAAGTAATAATAAAATATAATAGTAGTTATAATAATGATAATAATGGGAGAATCAGTTGAAATAAAATACAACCAGAAAAGAAGTTACCTCCATTTTTATGAAAAAAGAAATAGAAAGCTACAGCGGGATCGCCACTGGTTTGTATTCTAAGCCATATCCCATAGTCTCAAGCCAGCGTGTTGCACTGTCGAGAGGACCCCAAATGGGTTGTTGTAAAGGACCAACAGAAGCCAGTCCTGTACAGCTTTCTGTCATACCACTACACCTTGTCATACACTGACTACCTCTCCGCTTTTTCCAACCAGTCCCACCGTCGGTACACCGTGGAATTCGCCGGGACAACATTTGTAATACATATCCAAGACATCGAAGTCAGTGTTCCGAAATAGTGGTACTAATTGGATTATATTCACTGTGTTCGAACCTCCGCATTACTAACATGGTGTTTCCACTAGATGTCGGCAATCCTTCGGAGACGATAATGATCAAACACAGAGTTACCTAACGTCCACAACTCGGAAAACCCAGGTTTCATAAGCCTGGAGCAAAGCTGCTCTCACCGATAGACTGTAGATTCGACCTTTCACAGCCAGAGGAACACCATGAAAGCACCAAAGATGGAGCCATTCGGTTTATCATACCAATCCAAGAAACAACTGTAACCTCGTCTAAGTGGTTGTATTTCGAGTGTGTGTTGCGTTATAATACGGTAAAAATTATGACAAAAAACTCCCAACAATATGTTCTAGACCAGTAAAAATCCTACACAAGTATAAATTATCTGTTTACTGGACACGAAATTTGTAGAAAAAAAGATTTGTCTATAGTGCTCTTTATCTTTTAGAAAAAAAATGAGTATAAACACAATAGTTTTTTTACTATCTACGAGGAACAATACAGTAGACAAAATGATAATCCTATTCGTCTCAGTCTAACGAAGACACCAAACGCTGTAACATGTTTTCGCTTAATTCAATCAATCTGGTTAGGAGTTAAACTATGAAAATGTTAGAATCTCAAAGAGGCAACACATGAAAGACTTGTGAATTTTCGAAGCATGACAAACAGCTTATTTAGCAACCAATAGAATGTCAGAATAAGCCCAATCTATCTGCCCTTTAGAAAATGATAGATAACTGCAAGATAAGAGATATTATCAAAATAGATATATGCAGTGAGAGTACAATTATTGTTAACAAACAAAATCTCATATCAATGGAATAAGCTGTTAAAGACGTTTGAAAAATCCTAGCAGCTCACTTCCTTTATGATAACCATATTGTTCAGAAAGATAATGAAAACGTAATGAATAAATATTCCATTTTACACAATGCAAAATTATTCAATTAGTATCATGTTTTAGATCGATGATGTATTGGTATTCAACTATTATATATTGAAGAGTTAACAAGATATCTTGTTATATAGGTGACAGAATACGAGTATCGTAAAATTACAAACAAAACCTATTAACTCAGTTTTTCATAAAAGATGTGAAATATAACACCATAGTATATTGTCTTATGTAATTATATTTTATATTACTGCAAGGAGACAGTTATCTGCGAATTAACGAACTCAAGCTTAGAACATTTGCAAGCGATCTTCTTTATCCCAGCTCTGATAACGAGATATCATGTATATATTCGTTGGATAACCGTACACTAAGATAAGTTATAAGTCGTTGCATAGACACCTATAAGATAATATTGATAGTCCGTCACTTGATAAAGGTTAACAGTCTGCAAGTCACAATCTTATCAAACCTCACAGTTACCATATAGTAAAAAAACGATATCTGAATTAATCCTAGTTGAGTAAATATTCACGGGTATAAACACGCATAATGAGTTGATATGATTACAATAAACACATGCACACACATACACATACAATATTCCTGGTTCATTTTTAGAGTAGAATGTATTAACTGAGAAGATAAGCTATGCTGAGGAAATTAGGCTAAAATTTACTCAGATAGTTGAATTCATGAGTCAACTTAAGGTAGACCACCATAAAAAACCTGGAAGCATTGGACGACCGTTTCGTCCTAGTATGTGACTCCTCAGTAGTGCGCATCCACGATCCCGCACGCGAGTCTCGAACCCAGGACCTTCGGTCAGTTTAATCAGTCAGTTTATTCAATCAAATAATATTTGTTACTATAATAAGATTAGCATTCAGTTTGCTGTTCTCGCTATGCTGTTACAGTTAACATTATTCAAAAACCTGAAAATGAAATATCTGAGAAATAATTAGCTTCATAAGTGGAAATACATAAAACACGATATATGATAAGTAACCGCATAGTTTGAAATTTAAAAAAAAAAACACAAACCGAGAATTGAAAGCAGACGTCAAAAGGATGAATAGCGACTGGAAAGGATTGTTCAAGATAGAGTTTGATGGAGAATTTTGGTGGACGACCTATGCTCCTCTACCAGGAGTAACTGGAGTGAGTAGGTAAGTAAGTAATCCTATGGTACAAATAATGTTCAATCGATGAGGTTCAAATAGTAAGTTATTACTTTACAATTAAATTGACTTCATGCAGTTTTGAATGTTTCCAGATAAACTGTAAACTTTATTATAAATCTCAACGGATTATGACTTATAATATATGCTTTTTATTCTACTTTGATTTGACTAACAAAAATTTGACTTAAAATAAAGCTCATGAATGTCCATTTGATACTTAAACAAACCTGTGCCGATTGCCTCGATATATCCAGGATGACAAAAGTTGCTAAAGAAAAGATAGAATGTAGCTAGCAGTGGAATCCAGGACACGCGTTCAGTCCTGTTTGGGGCCCGCCAACTGAATGGACCTTCATACCAGAGTTGATGTACACTCCATGACTCGAACCCATTACCATTCGCTTCAAACCACATCGCGTTATTCACTAAGTTGCCGAGTCTAAATAGTCACTGGGGTCCCACCCTGCTAGCCACATTCTATCTATTCCACATCAATTTGGTAACTAAGTTATACTAATTAGACGAACATTTTCCTTATTAAGATTAAACATACATTTGTTGGTTTTTTTAGCGTCCACATTAACTCAAGAAAAACCGAAACTATTTTATCAACAAAAAACGAGCCGACAACGAGAGTACAATTTCATACTAACTAGGCCATTGACACAGAGAGAGTACATCTGACCTGATTGAATTTGACAAGATTTAAAAATGAAAGTTTCAAAATATCTATATAAATATATTTACACTGAGATGGTGGTTGGAGGTAGTCAACCACCATATGATCTACACAAAATATTTAGGATCCATCTGTGAATATAAAACAATGAACTCAAAATCGAATCCCGTAAAGTGCTAATCGTAATCTGAATACATATAACCTTAACAAAGTATGGTATACATTCTAATTTTCGAAGGAGCATATGCATGGTTAATGTTCTAGATATGCTTAGATGATGATAGTATACAAAGTACGAAAAATAGTCGGATCATATTTCCTACAAAAACGAATACTTAGACGAGGACTGACTAAGGTTGGAAATGTAAATCTTGAGCTCTCCATGAAACTTCACAGTCGCAAGTTCGATTATATTTAAGATCCCGGCTGCGTATTGATGACAAATATGGAACGACAATATAATAACTGTTCAACGCTTCCTGGTTTTCAGTGATTTCACAACGGATGAGGATTATCTTCAAAACGAAGACTAAAAAATGGTTTTTCATTTTGGTATAATAAAAACATTGTTACAAACGTTACATGAATAAATCATTCACCAGTGTATGTGTAAAAACAGATTTTTCTTTTAAAAAACTTAAAACAACACTCAAATGTTAAAGTTCATTAAAGAATTAACTTAAATCTATATAACTGAAACTACCAAACTAACCTGACTTAACGCACTAGCTAACTTTCTTAAGGACTTCAAAATAGGTTGAGAATAATTCATAGAACATGGGGACGAATAAATTATTGTCAAGAGCTTAGACTTTAATAAAGATTGAGTATTATAGTCAAATCGATCTTTCAAACATTTTGTATCGATAGATTTACATTGTTCTGGTGTCCAAAATGCTCGTGACAGAAAAATACGAGGAAAAGCAAAACTATAAAGAAAAAAATTAGAGTGAGAGGGTACAAGTTAGTAAATGTCAAGTGTGTTATATCACAAATTATTAATCATTCATTTTAATAACAAAAAAGAAGAAACTACTGAAATAGTTTGCTAGCGATTCCTACTGGTGCTTTGCACTATAAATGATTGCTTCGTTTATTTTATTTTATTTTAATTTGAACGCATATATATTGGTACAGGAGTGTGCCGAATATATATGCGCCACACAAAACAATGAGAATCTAAGAAGAAAAAGTGAGGAGCGTAAAAAAGAAATAATAATAATAATAATAATAATAATTGAAAAAAAAAACAATAACGAACAGATTGGTGTAAGGTAATGTAATAATAATAATAGCAATAGTAGCGGAACAGAAGGGTACAATCAGAAGAAATCTTTCAGTTAAGGAAGATACAACCACTATTTATGAAGAAAGTAAAAGAAGGTTACAGCAGGATCGCCACTGGCTTCTATTCTGAGCCATATCTGATAACGTCTCTAGCCACTGTGTAGCACCATCTCTCGGACCCCAACCAGGGAGTCGTGAAGGACCAACACAAGCCAGTCCTTTGCAGCTTTCTTTCATGCCACGACACCATGTCATGCACTGACCACCTCTCCGCTTCTTCCAACCAGTCCCAGAGTCGGCAAATAATGCACGACGTGGAATTCTCTGGGACGACATTCGGAGAACATGTCCAAGCCACCGAAGTCGGTGTTTCAAGATGGTGACACCAATTGATTATCATCTCTGTGCCCGAACACACGATGCCGAACCTCTGCATTACTGACATGGTGTTGCCACTGAATGTCAGCAATCCTTCGGAGACAGCGATGATCGAACACAGAGAGTCGTCTAACGTCCTCAACTCGGAGAGGCCAGGTTTCACAAGCATAGAGCAAAACTGCTCTCACCGACGCGTTGTAGATCCGACCTTTTACAGCCAGACTAACATCACGAAGGCGCCAAAGGTGGCCCAGATTGGCATAAGCCGCTCTGGCTTTCACTATTCGTGCATTGATCTCATCACTCACACCCCCACCAGCACTTATGCAGCTACCCAGATACACGAACTTCTCGACTACGTCTATCTGCTCACCATCCAGGGTGAGTACAGGATTAGAATCCTGCCAGTCTTGTAGAAGTACTTTGCACTTCGAAGGTGCAAAGCACATACCATACCTACGGACACTGATTGCCAACTGATTAAGTGCGGATTGCATGCCTTGGGCATTATCGCACAGTAAGACAATATCGTCCGCATACTCAAGGTCGAGAAGTCTTTCTCCAGGCAACAGATCCACACCACCATTACTTACATTCATCAGAGCTGTTTCCAGAATGTCATCGATGGCAAAGTTGAAGAGGAATGGTGAGATTGGGCAACCCTGCCTAACCCCACTGCTCGAATGGAACAATGGAGAGAGGTGGTTGTATGCCCTCACTCTGCCTGAGGTGTTTTTATATAGGGCTTTTAGGATGTTAATAAACTTCTCAGGCACACCCTTCTTCAATAGACAATCCCAGAGAACAGTCCTGTCCAACGAATCGAAGGCAGCCCTGATGTCAAGAAACACTACGATTGTTGGCCTTTGATAAGTATGGCGGTGTTCTAACATTTGGCGGAGGGTGAAGATATGATCAATACATCCTCGACCAGAACGAAACCCAGCCTGCTCCTCGCGAGTCAATCTTTCTCGGGTTTTGAACAACCTACGAAGTATGACGGAAGCCAATAGCTTGGACGCAATCGGAAGTAGACTTATCCCCCGATAGTTGTTACAGGAACGACGTGAACCCTTTTTAAAGATAGGGACAACTATCGACTCATTCCATGACGTTGGTACACTCTCTAGTTCCCAAACCTTTGTAAACAACGTCGTCAATTCCTTAGTCAAAAAGTCACCACCATCTTTAAAAAGAGCCGGAGGTAAGTCATCTGGGCCAGGTGATTTGTAACGCTTCAAGAGTTGGAGTTCCTTGCGGACTTCCTCCTCATTTGGTGGATCAGTCGTCACCGGCCATGGAGGGCAGGACAGTCTGACCGATGTTGCCGGAGCAGCAGGCCAGTTGAACTGCCCTTCGAAAAATTCTGCCCATCGTCCAAGACGTCGATGGATGTTAGTGATTGGCATCCCATCATCCTCGCAGATTGTTTCACTCACACCAGACTTCTTGCTGCCAGTGGCTCGGATGAGCTGGAAGAGCTTCCGGTAGTTACCAGATGCAGCTGCTGCTTCCAGCTCATTAGCACGCATCGACCACCAGGCTTCTCGGTCCTTACGCAAGCTTTGCCCAATTTCCTTACGTAACATCCTTCGTTTATGGTCAAACTCACGGTCACCCGGAGTAGACCGACGGGCTTCAATGAGTTGTAAGGAACCAGAAGAAACCCAGTGCTTAAAAGCGGGACGTTTCGCAAACCCACAACTGACTGTTCCCGCCATTTTCATGGCGTCATGCAATTGCAACCAATGCTCATCTATACTTTTCGGTGGAGTGGTAGCTAGCCTAGAGGCTAGCTCGGTTCGATACTTACTTGCAACAGAAGTTGCAACCAGCTTGCTAACATCAATCCGTTGGTGGTGGTCACTTCGTTGTCCACTGAAAAGTAAGGCAAGATTGGCGCAGACCAAGGCATGGTCAGAGTCCAGATAGGTACTCCAAAAGGAGCGGCAGTCTTGTACACAACCACGCCAGCGGTAGCTGATCGCGATGTGATCAATCTGAGTCCAGGCTTGAGATGCAGAGGGAGGACGCCAGGTGGCACATCGGCGATGACTGTGCCGAAAGTTAGTGCTAGCCAGAAACAGGTTGTGGTCTGTGCAAAGTTGCAGTAGACGGTCCCCGTTATCTGACCTGCGACCAACGAGTCCCCATCGGCCACCTAAACGACTCTCTTCTGTGCCTAGACGCCCGACCTGAGCATTCAAGTCTCCGGCTAGTACTACAATATCTGTCGAACGCACTTTCTGGAGAAGAACAGATAACTGGTGGTAAAACTCATCCTTGATTGCATCCGGGCTGCAATCTGTCGGGGCATAGGCGGAGATGACGAAAAGACATCGTTTCTCACGCCGATTTCTTCTCACTTTGATGGAACTTTCTAATCTAACAGCACATAACCGACTGTTAATGGGGATCCAATCGACTAGTGCTGCCTCAGCTCTAGCGCTTAGTGCGACACCAACGCCAGCAAGACCAGACGAAGATGCCACAGGGTCCCCGGATAAGCGCACGTAAAACAAGCTTTTCGAAGCGACAGATGGAGATCGAATTTGTAGTACTTCGCCAGAGTCTTGAATACGGGTCTCGGATAGACAACAGACATCGATATTAAGACTTTCCAAAGACATAGCCAGCCCTATCTGTTGTCCGACCTGCATAAATGTGCGAACGTTGAAGGCAGCCAGTTTGAATGGTGCACGTGGTTTCAGAAAAACTGCTTCAGTACTCGTATTCGGTGGTAACATACAATTTTCAACCGGACAGTGACTCGAGAACGTTTAGATACAGTCGAATTTCCACCATAGACGAGCTGCTGTATAAGTCGAGAAAATAAGTATAAACAGAGTGGGAAGAAAGGAGGGTGAATAATGACGTAGTAAATAATAATAATAATAAGAAGAAGAACAATAATAATGATAATAATAATAATAATAGCAATAATAATAATTGGATCATTTGAATGTTCGTCGAAGCAAGAGAATTAGTTTCCATGACCATAGACAGTTCAGTTCATTAACTGTGTATGGGCTGCGATACTACCCGGGTGCCCAAACCGAAGCAGGAAAAATTTTGAAAACTCTCCCGCACCAGGAGTCGAACCCGGGCCGCCTGGGTGAAAGCCAGGAATCCTAACCAATCCAATGAACAAAAAAAATGGAGTAACTCTGGATTCACTACTAAGATATATGTTATTTGACATAATTAAATTCTAGAAAAGTAACAGTTTTTGTACTACCAAATTTCTGGTTAGCACGAGCATATTGTCTTTAAATAACTAAATAAAAAAGAGTTTGAACAGTTATTGTAAAGCTTTTGGACAAATAAATACACCTAGAAATGAATTTGCTGAAAAATCCTAAATCTCCAACTTATACTTACATTTCTACCATTCAAATTTTTGTAAGATTTTAGGAATTAACGAATGAATTATAACAGTATGGAATGGGACTTTTCCTTGAACTAAACTTATTTCAGAAGCCAAAACTAAATGATCATTAATAAAATCGAAATTAGATAAATATCTTTTTGAAGTTACTTTCCATTGAAACTACAATTTGACACATACTTTTAGAATCAAATAAATGGGAATGATTCATAGAAGAATCAAACACATTTCCATTTTAAAGATCATAAACTGTTAAGAATAAGAGTAGAAAGGAAATTATAAAACTTATATAGTTCTGGGACGAAACGCGCGTCCTGGATTCCACTGCTAGTCACTATTCATCTTTGCTTAGAAAGCTTGTAACTTAAGGCTATATCGAGGCAATCCACATAGGATGCACATATGCTAACATGAGACTGGTCAATTGCAGTCCTGAATAACAATGGGAAGATACAAGTAAAACAACACCAAATGAACTTATACAGTTATTCTTGGTATAATTAGTTTTTATTCCTTAACCAAGTAATTTATGGTAATATTGTTTTATGTCAATTGTAAGGTTTCATATAATTCACTATCATTATATATTTTGCCGCTAATAAATTACAGTTAATCAATTATTAAATTGTTATTCTACCTGATATCATGAATGTTTAATTTCTTTCCCTATTGAGATTGATTCATGGTGAGCTATGATCTTGCATTTTCCATGAATAGTCAAGTAAATGTTTACATTAAAACAAACATATATATATATATATAACGATAAGAAAAGTAGAGCCAAATCAAAGAATAGTATAAATAACAGTAAATAATTCTTTATCATGAATATAATCTCAATCATTATTCTAAAATCTGGAATCACTTTAAGTCACTATAATATTATTGTATTTTTTATAGTTATTACTTACAAGATTGGTAAAATTAGTATTGTTCCTGGTAATGGAGCAAGAAGCATTACCGGCAAAATCTTCACCAAATCTTTAGGCACCTGTAACAAAAGGAGAGAAATAGATTCATTCTACATACATTCTGATACTAATTAAAATGTTATTTGATCGATTACAATTGAAAATGATAACTTCCATTTTCACCACTACAAGGGTAGAAACAAGAAAAACTCAAAGTAATGTCCAGTTTCTCATAGCTACAATAAACTAAAACGTGTAGATTTAAGGAATATATTAAGCAAAAAAACACAGGATTTTATTCGTAAAAGTTTGTATTTTCCCGTTGTTGACGTTAAGGACTGTAATGACTCAGTTACTATATTTATATATGCGTACTTGACGGATTGCCTCGTTACTGCTATATAGCCACAAATTTTTATTAATAGGAAGAAAAGTGTAACCTGAATTTCACTGAAGCTACCATACAATTGTAAGAAAACCTACATAATTCACTAAGCTCTACGAAGAGTGAACATTATTAAGCCAATTGCATAGAATAAAGCTAGAAAATAAAACAAATTATACCTGACGTAGGACATACACCTGATGTCTACTAAGAGTCGGTAGGATTTCTAAGATTGACTGAGAACGACAAGTAATATCTATCCATAACTGACTGAGGTCACCCAAATCTATCAACGTCGAGTGGACACCTGTAAACATATTCAAATATACAAGATTAATTGATACATATTTTCAATAAAATCCACAATATTTTTAAGCAAATTTAACCCCTCTCCCCATATTTTATCTAGAATATATAGGAAACAATCATGATTAAATCATATTTCTATCATCAAAGTTGATCGAGGTTATTGCTGCTGCGCATATATGCAAATCTAAAGGAAGGCAACCAAATCATTCGAGATAAATCTTCATTAAAATTTTCCTCTAGCTTAACTTTAACTATCTTACGTTGAAATAAAATTACGTATGTCAATAAATCTCTGAAGTTACTGCTTGATTGAGTATCATACAATAAGCTTATTTACAGTTTGATACAAAATAGAGTAAACACATTGGAAGTGAAACTAACAGTGGTAAATGTTGATAAAGAATTGTTTTTAATGCTCTTTATGTTAAACTAACCTATTTAGTGCTTTTATTTAATAATCTAAATGTCACTGGTTGAAATCATGAGTCAATTGAAGCTAGATCACCATGGAAAGCCTGGAAGCAAGATGGCTGTTTCGTCCTAGGTCCTGGGTTCGAGTCTTGCGGGGGGCGGGATCGTGGATGCTCACTGCTGAGGATTCCCATACTAGGACGAAATGGCCGTTGTGCTTCCAGGTTTTTCATGGTGGTCTAGGTTCAATTGACTCATGATGTCAACCAGTGAAATTTCTAAAAAAATCTCCACAAAACCCATTCTGATAATCTAAATGTGTTTTATTTACATATATAGGTAGATACGTACAAAACTTACAGACAATAACTTAACAGCTACTACAGTATTTCAAATGAATTAATCGTAGGTACTTTTTTACTAAAAGTAATACCTATTACGTACAATATTCAATCAGAATAATAACACTGACCACTAGATAGATTAATCTAGTAAATAAGTTAATAAACTAAATAAACATATTTCTTCATTGACTAACTGTATCACCATGTCATGAAAAAGAATACACTGAGATATCCTAATGTAAAGACAAATATTAACTATTATACATGGATCGGTTGATCATTGTTATCTTTTCTTTAGTTTGCAGAGTCAGTATAGGCTTTGAAGGTTTTGTGTAGTTTAAAAACTAAAAAATTCAACAAAATTGTCACAATAGATTCAGCTAATAGATTAAACTTATCAAACAGCTAGTAGAATTATCATCAACTAGAAATAAAAACAAGAGAAATTTATCGAAAACTTACCATTTTTAAATAATTTATAATTATAAAATGATGAAGCATGTTTACCTTCCCATTTGTTTTCCAAATATGTCACTAATTTTGTATACTTCTTTACAATA
Organism: Schistosoma mattheei; assembly: GCA_944470405.2. Classification (NCBI taxonomy): domain Eukaryota; kingdom Metazoa; phylum Platyhelminthes; class Trematoda; order Strigeidida; family Schistosomatidae; genus Schistosoma; species Schistosoma mattheei. Next base: position 78,998,923 of record OX103947.1, read on the forward strand.
GCCACTACAGTTTTAGTGATATACCTTTTAAATATAGACATTTATATTAATATTCTTGCGCAAATAACAATATTGACCCAATCTTTTGGTTAAATTATTCAACACTAGAAAAGGTACACTTGACGAGATGGCTAAAAATTAAAAATAAAAAGAACACTGTAGAACACTTATCACCTAGTTGTTATTACAAGTAAAACTCATATTTTGAAACGGAATAATTAACTAACAATTATATCCTTGGAATTTAGCAGGGTAGCATTAGAAACAATTTATTTAAAATAAATAATGGGAAATTGTGCAGTAACGAATTCACCTACAATGTAGTCTAAACTGCTTGATTTAAATGACTATTCATTTCATTGTATAATAGTACTAAGAGAGTAAAATGGAAATAAAATTTGAGGAAGTTTTATTCATGACTATAAGACCATTAACTATCGATGAGAATTTTATAATATGAAACTACTGTCACTAAAATGCTTCTAACCACAGATACGGGCTAGACTAGTATACAGAATCTTCACAGATACTTGACTGATCATCTACGAGAATTTCATACAATTGGTTTCCTTTACGAAATTGAAGGAAGCCAGAACAATAAATGAGGCGGAATAATATGAATTCATGATATTTTGTGGTTTTTCATCAGCTACTTACAACCATATGTATTAAAGTGTAGTATCTAGGTATGGTATAATAAGAAGCAATCGATACCGCATGCTTTGAAACGAAACAACTGCATGACTTTGTTGGGCGATCACGTAGTATCATTAGCTCTTACATCTAAATAAAGCCCAAGATCAAGTACATGCTTAACTAGTTTATTTACCCACATAATAATAAAAAAATTTCAGTATTTATTCTTGAGCAGTGACTAAAGAATGTCCACTTTTGTTTTGATTTGCTTTCATGATATTGATGAACAAGTGAACTAAGTTTTTTTAATAGATGGCAGTGAAATCCATGATGTACATTTCATCAACAACGTACAAATCCAAACCCATGCGAACAAAGTACATCCCATTAATCAAGCCAATGGCTATCTGAGTTCAATAGCTCGGTGGATAACGCGTTTGTGTTTGAAGCGAAATACATCGGGCTCGATTATTTACGTGGACGTCAACAGTGAAAAGCCGGTGTATCCAGCTGACGAGTCTCAGATACGACGAAACACGTCCTGGATCCCGTCGCTAGCCACCATCAGAACTTCGTTCGGAAATCCTCGTAAATTATTGGTAATATCAGGGAAACCTTATCAGGGTCCGCATACTCTAAAGGTGATCATTCGCAGTCCTTAATATCAACAACGAGCAAATCCAAACCCTTACAAATTGGATGTAAACATTATACACACGATTCTCTATATGGTGTGATTCCTCACTTAAAATCGTGAATTTTTCTACACTACAGAACATTTAAAACGTGTCATAGTATCAAGGTAAATCAAACATGTTCGTCAAAACGGTAATCGAAGAACGAAAACCTCCGATTAGGCACAAGCAATCGCGAAGAACTTCCGAAGCAATTCGTTGTGATTAAAAGGATGATGAAAATTTTTGTGGCAATTGATAATTTAATTCCCGATACTGAAGTAATAATAAAATATCAGTGCAACTCCACATATAGCTACTAATCCTATTATGCAAAACAGTAACTGGTCCTTGAGCCCAGCCTTGACGTACTCTTTATTTGTGAGGGTTAATGTAATACTCGTTTAGCTGCCCAGTCAGAAATAGGCAGATGGGGTTTGAACCTATAGCTTAGTGGTTGATGATCGACTGCTTTAACACTTACAGCAACGCATTTTGATAGTTAGGGATTCCAAGCTATAGTATATCCTAATACTAATTGAAAATAAGTTGTTTAGCATAGCTAATAACAAGCACTTTTGGCGTATTAAGTGCGTCCCCTAAATATTTATGTGATTTGTCGTAGTTTACTCATACCTAAAAAACTAAAACTCTGACGTATAACGTTGATTAAAGTGATCTGAAAAAGTTCTAAAGAGTAGCTTGAACAGGCGAATCTACAATGTCTTTAGATGCAGGTTTGAACTGTGATCAAAATGCAGATTTCTACTTGAGAATTTGAGACATGAGATCGTATAAAAAGTTGAAATTGGAGGGTATTAGTGCAGATGCACCCAACATACTCCTTTTCCAAACATTGAGCAACTTTATGCTATATATGTCTATGTACGTATATTTTCATTTTGTCCATTTTAACATTTCGCTGATTTTCTTGAGTTTCTGTCTTTACACTGTCGAGAAGTGTAGCGATTCATGCTAGTGAGCTTTGTTTGATGCTCTATGCAATTGAACCCTAAATAGGTGGTTGAATAAGTTGTGAAATAAATCCCTCGTACAATATGAGTTAGATCCACAGGGTTAGGTCTATTATGAGAGTCAAATGAATAATCAAACCACAAAACGTACCCTACGTGATATACTGGGTTGTAATTACACTGAACACATTCACAACTGATCGATCACTGAGCAGTGACCAATGTTACATTGGTCTGGTTCTATTGTGCTGACCGAATCCTATCGACCAAGTTACAATGTGACCGACTAGTCTAAATGACCCGACATAATGTGCACTATGTTTTGATGTTAGATGGTTGATACGAGTCGATAGGAAACCCTTGACTCTTTCGACTACTTATTAACTTATGTATTATTTCAACATAAACGTCGAACTAGAGCACTTTAAAATCCAAAAACCTATTAGCAAATCTAAGTTAAAACATTTTTCCCAAAAAGTCAAAATGAAAAATACATCACTACAACAAACTATATCAACAAATAGTTTTCACTCAATAAATACGATACGGTAAATATTCACTGTAATTTAAGAAACTTCAATTGACAAACAGTTATGATTCCCTAACAGTCAGAGGTGTAAGTAAGACAATAAAACAAATTCTTACAAGTGAATTTAATTCATGATGCAAGTGCTGTAGCACTTTTATATGGAATTCAAATCAAACGATTGAAACTTCAAGTATTTACTGAGTTATATTATTCACTAATTAACTGGTCATCATAATTCTGAAGGTCAACTACACTATCATTTTGGATTCACAAACCATTATAATAATATAAGAAAAATTCCACAAACTGTATAACCATTTAAATATTCAGTACAAATATTAATGTAATATATTTTATTGAGAAAAAAAACAACTTTTATACAAAACATTATCTATTTAACAAAATATTATGATGATAAATTTTTCATTGCTTTCTCGATAAGTAATCTTTTCTTATATTTTGCTGCACGTTTCTGATGGGATCTACTTTTTAAATGAGCTTCCCAACCATCGATTTGTGTAAATATTCTATTTGAACATATTGAACAAATGAATGGAGAATTGTTGTTATTGTTTGATTCAGTAAAAGATTTAGGCAAAAGTAATGATTCTGCTTTAGGACAAGAATTTTCAGAACAAATATCAAGTAAACTTTTCAGATAATCATTGTTTTTCAAGTTTTCAAAGAGTAAATCATCTATTTTTATTAATTCATTGTAGACTAAGCGTACAGTTGGTGCAATAATTGTCTTATGCCAAATATCTGGAGATTCAGAGTTTAAAAAATCTGTCACATCTATACGATAAACGGGAATGCTACCTTCTATAGGACGTCGTAAAAATCGATTTCTAATCCAAGAAACCTGATAAAAATAAACATTAAGAACAGAATATCATACTTTATATTTAAGAAATATTAAATTTTGTAACAAAAACTGGTAAGCAGAAAATAGAACCTAATATACGTAGTAAATTGATGCATATTTGTACAGTACACAGAGGAATCTACCAAGGAAATAAAATTACTAAAAATAAACAAAAAAATATTACAGGTAAACATGAAGTAATAAAACGTGCTAAACTTGGAAAAAGATAGACTACACTAGTCGTTTACGGTTACCAATCGAAACGGGTTAATCTTGAAATATGCCGTATCAGATAACGGATAGTTAGAAACAATCAACAAAACACTCATTTTTATTATTTCAATAAATGGACAGTCGGTGATGTGATTACTTCTTCACAATACGATTTTAAATCATTTAAACTCCAGTAATTTCCACCTTTGTATATGCCCCCTATAGACTTAATGAATAGACAAATTGTTTAAAGCACATTATTATGATTTTTTACCTTACACTAATTCATAATACACGTCAGTATAAATAGCAACTAAACATTCGTAAAATGTATATCATAAATTTTAAGTTAGATATACCATAAAAATACTAGACCTTCGGGATAGGTGTGGCACACAAACCGACAAAATCACTACAATCAATCCTATGCAAACCAAAGGATGAAATAACAAAGGAAAACAAATCAAACATCATCTACAAAATAAATTGTACCAACTGCGACAAACACTACATCGGACAAAGCGGACGCCCCCTCCACCTTCGCCTACATGAACATCAATTAGCAGTCAAACGCCATGATATCTCTTCACTTATATCAATACACGTGGATAACTACGGACACTCATTCGATTGGAAAAATGTAGAAATCTTAGACAGAGGAAACTCCAAAAACACCAGAGAAGCCTGGCACTCAGGTCAATCAGTAATCAACAAACATATTGAAATCAATCCAATTTATCAGCCAATCAGGAAAATCATGCATAAATATAGGAACAAAAATCAAACCAATGGGAGACACAACGAAAACAAGGAAGTAAACAATGATGAATTTGAGGTCAATAAGAACCAATCAACATCAAGGTGCACAGAACAAGCTGTGAAACACATATAGAGAAATTCGAACACTTCACTTCTATATGAAGTTTGTGCTGATGATGTCGTTCAGAAGAATGATGAAAGCTCCACGACCAAACCATCCAGCTCAGAAAACAAAACTCCACCAAAACTAGACAGTTTATTTAGACTCCTTGCTTGAAATTCTATGCATAACCACAACGTAATAAAAGAAAATATGGATTAAAATAACTTTTAGTTCACTGAAATTTCAAACAACCATTCTTAATTCATGGTATAAAAGTCGTCTTATAGAATGGATGGATCCTAACTAACAGTAGAAGTTAGGAAGCACGTTTTGTTCTACTTTCGTTTTGTCAGCTGGATATATCTATATCATACTGATTGTGTTCACGCTGAGACTCGAACCTATTGCCTTTTGCTTCAAACACCAACGCACTATCCACTGTGCTATTGAGTATAAATAACTACTGACTTGTTCAATGTACATTACGTTTTCATCATTATTATTCAGAATGTTGTTGATATTCAGAATCATCATTTTTACATGGTATGGACACCTAAGTTTCTATAAACAGAAAATTGCTTATTAATACATCTTTTTAATGTTTTTAGTTTTTTAAATTAATAATTTTTATCGCCTTCATACTTTTAATTTATTCTTCATCTTTTTCATACTCGTCAAGTGGACAATTACTTTTCATCCTTATTTAAATTCTTGATCCTCATAAAACTTTGACAACCAAGATTAGGTAATCATTTTATTCTTTGATAAACTACTTTATTCGCTAATTAACTATGAATACAATTGTACAGTTTGATTAAATGATATTGTAGAAAAGAAAACTTTCTTCGTTGAATTGTCTTTTTAATGACACCATGGGTTACTTACATTAATGGATAACTGAGCTTTACTCATTTCATGTTTACTAATTATTAGTGTTTCCTCATTACGTAAGTACTTATGAACAGCTCTTTGATCTTTTGTTACTATCGTTGTTGTAGAATGCTCTACTATAGAAGATATATATTTGCAATATTTTTATTTAGTCTCACATCCTTACGATGATACGCTTATACATACTTAAAAATTTCAATTAAATTTATTTTTGCATTTTGTAACGGATAGCTGCTCGTTAATCTTAATGCTTCATATACAAACTGACCGTACAGTCCTTATTATGAAGTAGTTACAATAATTCCTTTCCAACGCACAACTCAAATAACCAGAAAAAAAAAAACACACAGAGAGGGTAGAATGAATGATTTAACAATTACCATCCAAACAGATATGGAAATGAACGAGCTGCTGTCAGCTAAGTATGTAGAAGTATGTGGAAGAACACAATGATTCAGTAATTAATTGGTATAAATATGTGGCCAGATATGTAGATGTAGTAAAATATGTTTGTTTATAAGCACGTATGTGTGGAGGCCAATCCCAGTGAAATAATTTTAAAACAAACAAATTATTAAGGATTAAAATTCTACAGTTTATCTACCATATAAGCTAGTTTAAAGGATTAAGTAATTTAAATGTATAGATAAGGTTTTAGTAATTTTCAACTTGTTTTGTAATTAGAATTTTTTAATAATACATGTTGTAAAAAGATAAAGAGAACCTAAAGAAATAACATGGATTCATGTTAATCTGTTCAAAAATCTTTATTCTTGTTCTCATCAAGATGATTAAGGAAGCTATGTACATTGAAATGATGCAATAATTATACAAATATTACAAAATCTGTATGTTAAGGTAAGTCAATAAAATATGGAATTCTGTAAATGATTAGTGAGTGATATTTATTTTTCAGTTCACTTTGATTTATTGCATAGCTATGCTAAATTTTGTACACTAAATATACAGTATACTAAATTTTGTAAAGTAGTATTGTAGGTGAACAAAAAATAATAAAAGAATTAAAGCCACAAAGGCATCTACGAAAATTACTAATTGACATAAACTTGGTTCAAACTATGAACAGACTACTGAGTTTATAAAAATTAAAACCAACCAAGTCACCAATGCAAACACGATTAGCTATAACCCTTCAACAGAGAAATACCAATAAAAAAGAAATATAATCACCTGACGACGTGCATACTGTCGAGTAGCTGTTTTAACGTTCTCTGTTGCTTGCTTCAGAAGATTATTTCCCTCAATAGTGTCACGTTCTTCTGGTAATAAAGCTAAATAATCTGAAAATTCTTTGAGTCCGATACTTTGAAGTAGGCCACGACGAATCATAGGGTTTGAGACTGACTCCAACTCTTGAGCAAACAATGCCCTTAACTTTTCCACTCGAGTTCGTTTTGCAATGTCTGAATTTAGCAAAATGAAATGAAGAATTATAGGCATAATGATGTTTAAAACCGAAAGTGGTAGGGTTTGCAACAGCCATAATGATTGTACGCAGCTTCAATACTACTCATTTACCCGTGTTTACTAGCACATGAATATATATCGATCATCACATCAGTTTTGATGCTTGTTTATGTAGTAAGTTGATCAACCGGGACTGACCTATATAAACTTTTAATCTTAGTCTAACTTGTGATGACTTAACAGCTCGGAGTTACCTGTGTATTCATTTCACTGATCGTGACAATAGATAGCTAGTCCGGTATATTACTACAAGTCGGAATAACCAAAAAGATGAACTATATAGCCTAGCAATAGATAAGTTCCTAACTTATGGTGTGAGGCAACTAGCCACAAGTTATAAGATAAGAAATTACATATTTATATGCATCTCTTCTGTTGAATAGGAAAACATTTCAGTTCTACTTAAACTGGCTATACAAAAGATCAACTAACTATTCAATAATTCTGAAATCATAGAGATTTACAGCTTAAGTGGATGCTTTTAAAAACGCTGTCTTCTCCAAACTAGAGGAGGAGGAGCTTTCATTGTCGCTCTAAACAGCATCCCAAAGCACTTATTCGTGAAGAATTTCATTAGGTTGAAGAAGTGCTGTGCTCACTTCCATTCGAATGCCGATGGATGAAAACAATCAGTTAGAAGTGTTAGGGTTGTACTTAACGCTTCACTAACACACAAATGCCCCAAATGCCCTGTTACGGTCAAGGGTGGGGAAAGTCTGCACCCCTCTCAAAATGCTCTAACATGGCCACGTGTATACAGCCACTGACAAGGAAGTCCTACCCACTGTCTTCTCGTCGCAGGGGTGTTGTTTACGAAATTGAGAGGACGAAAAGCGAATGTCCGGTACTTTAACCGGGTTGGTGGATATGAAGGATCGATGTACGGGAGTTGAAAAACTCTGATTCCGAACCAATCGTGAACATGGGCTCCAGGATCCTGAGGGAGAAAATGATGTGTGAACCTATTGTTGATCACCAGCTACCACGGGACTGCATCTCCTTACGTTACTCCACTGCTTTGTGGATCAAACCTTTAGATCGAAGTCTCCGGGTGTGGCCCCCTAAGAGAACCACCTGCCTCGGTTTGGGCAACCGGGCAGTATCACAGCCCTCACAAAAACCAATGAAAACTGTTACTAGCCTCACTGTTATTTTGTGGTGCATATGTACTTAGTGCCCCATTGTACCAATAATTATGTGCACAAATATATAAATAAATAGCATACAGATACTTTGTACTGAACGTTAATCGGAAACATCCTGATGCATGCATTACCCTTGTTATTAAGGATACATAAGGTCATAATTTGACAATATTAAGGTTCGAACGTTTTCAGTCAAAAGATAAAAAAATTCAAGCAAACTTGCGGTTCAGAGTAGCTTATTCTAGTCGATTAGCCGGTACAACACTACATCAATAATTCAGAAGCAAAAAGTTCGAACCCATACTAAATTCATGCTAGCTTTCACCCCCTCTCTCTCTCACTCCCGAAAGTGTGTAGTATTTAGCTCTCGATCAAAAGCATTCAACGTAATCTAATCCTACTTAAGTCATTTCACATTAATTACTTATCAATAAAGCTGGCAATGGTAATCTATTTAGAGTAGTTGAGAAAATATCTCTGAAACAGTAATGGTTTTTATTTAATAAGAACGCTCAAAAAATCGAAATACTGTAGAAAAAAACTAAACCTAATATAACAGTGGTAAATATACTTGGTTAACGGATATATAGCATCTTTTGAGTGGACGTCTTAAAATGTCACCCAGTTCCAGATAAAGGGTTTTTCTACCGACTGAGTCACAGTTTCTTCTTTTTTAATACCTTCTGATAGGAATTTTCTGATAAGATTATCTTACCTACTCACGCCTGTTACCCCCGTGGAGGGACATAGACCTCCCACCAGCATTCTCCATTCAACTCTATCCTGGACAATCCTTCCCAGTTGTTATTCATCTTTTTTATGTCTGCTTCCGATTCCCGACGCAATGTGTTCTTCGGCCTTCCTCTTTTCCGTTTCCGTTTGAAATTTCAAGTTAACAATTACCTCGAGATGCAGTTTGATAGTTTCTGTAATGTATGTCCTATCCACTTCCAGCATGTTTCCTAATTTTCTCTTCAGCTAGAAACTGCTTTGTTCTCTACTGTAGTAGGCTACTGCTGATGGTATCCAGTCACCGGACATTTAGTATCTTGTGTAGACAACTATTTATAAATACTTGTACATGCTTGACGATGGTTGTGGTAATTCTCCGTTTCAGCTTTGCACAGTAGAAATGCCTTGACGTTCGTATTGAAGATTCTCACTTTGATATTGATTAACAGTTGTTTTGAGTTCCATATGTTGTTCAGTTGTAGGAATGCTGCCGTCCATTGTATTCCGTGGATAGCTGTTATTTCGTTGTGTTCTTCAGTGCATCTATCTATTAATAGATAGATATCTGTTGAAAGGACAATTCACGCCTCCGAGTTACACGTAATTTTTCCAACCAAACCAGTACTTACACAACAAATCAAGGGTAAGTTACTGATGATGGGCTCCTCTATGTGTGTATACCAATTCAACTGCCCATATGGAGCTAGTTACATAGGCCGAACTCAGAGGGCTTTATTCTTGCGTGTTCGTGAACATGTACCAGCGTGGTTCGGAAAAACAAATCACTAAGTCTATTAACAGTACCATTCTTTCTCACTTGGGAGATAGTGAACATGATATCAAAATAGATGAAGCCTTCTCTGTTTAACACCAAGTTCCGAAGAATTTAACTCAAGGAGCTACATTACGGCCACTATACATAACTGAAACCATCTGGATCAACTCCAGAAAATCAAACTTATGTATCCAGAAGGAGTATATGCAGCCTCTATGTTTACCCTGGCCTACGACTGGATCACCTGATACCTAAACTGAATATTATAAACCTCTTATCCCCTCCCAATTCCTTCTGTGTTTACATCTTTCTTATTCTGAACACCCATCTTTCTCGATGTACATGAATTATTTTTTACCGTAATTACCTAGATAACACACCTCTTATTACATATTATATTCACATAATGATATTATTACTGTTATTATTATTACTTCTATTAACGAGGTGCAATTCTCATACTACGCATTTTATTTATACGATTTTTTACTTTATTATGTTACTATTATATTCATTATAACTTGCTACTTTACGCCAAATCATTCTGATTTTTATTAAATGACCTTTCTAGTTTATAAGTAATACAATTTTGAATTATATATGTCATGACAGATGAAAGCGTTCACCATTTTTAACATATAACATTGTCAAATTCATTAATGGATGCCTTGACTTATTTTTGCCCTTGCAAAATATTATTATTATTAATGGCTTTACTCAATATTATAATTATGGATTTACAACTGCAGAGCCTGATGATCAAGTTATTGAAAACAAATGTTCACTCAAATATTCTTTATTTTTGAATATCCTAGATAAATGTGTCATATTGGCTATATCGAGGCAATCTGCACATAATTCACATATGCCAACTAAGATTGATCAAATTTCAAACAAAATATCAGCAGCGGGATAATCCATACCATTAGCAATCAAATATAAAAACATATGTCCAAAAGACTTTTTCTTACCTGGCGTATCATATGTTTCAGTCTCACTGAATCTATCTGGTAAAACATTCACCTTGTCAAGAAAAGTGTCCAATTCATCAACTAACCCGGAATCCAACATTCTATTCACTCGCTTATTCAATTGAGTATACAAAACATCGGAAGCACAGTCCAGCCATAATATGAGCGACTCTCCAGGATATCGAGGTTTAATAGATCGATTTAACACTTGTTTTCCCAAATCTACATTTTCTATATTTTCATTCAATTCAGTTTGTGTTTTAGTCTGAATAGATCCTTTCAGAACATCGAGAAGTGCTCTCTTTACTTTACGAACATTATTCGGATGCAATTGTGCGGCTACATCTGGTTTCAGAGTACGCAAAAGATCATAGCATTCTAATGGATGCCCAAAAGAAACTTCACTGAAACATTGAAAATACGAAAAGGATAAAATATAATTTATTCTATAGTTCAGACAATTACAAAACACTAACTTTCAAAATAATAAATAGTATTTGAGCAAACAATTAGATGATCCTATTCACTGAGTTACAGTTAACATTAGAAAATAATGAAGACGCTATTGCGATTACTCATTCAAAAGCACAATATACTGTGGAATTAGACAAATGAATATTTAAACCATGTGATTTCAGAAAAGCTTATTCAAGTAAGAAACTGACAAAAAATGAACAATGATGCAATTTTACACATACATTTACAACAAAAACAAATGATTAAGAATAACTAACTAAACCTTAATGTGAAAACAAAATCCACCCATCGTCGGGACTAGGATCTATCTCTTCATAAAACGAAATCTGAGGAATGGACTTGAACTTATGATTCAAAAAAAGGAGACTTAATAATACGATTAAAAAAAGATCGAACTGCACCAAACGCGTTTATTCATTACCATCTAAGCCTTTAAATGTACCATTATCATTATGATTGACTCTATCCATTCTTTCAGATTTTTCCCAATATTGTTTTAACCTCTTTCATTTTTTTCTGGTTGATTTTCTTTAATTATACAGCTGTGAATGTAGCAACACCGTAGTTTGGTAGGTAAAACCTTTCACTTTTGATCATTGGATTTCAGGTTTGAACCTAACTCCGGTTACTTTAGTCCAAGATGTCACACAAAATATGCAATTTTGAGCAGACTACATGAATCTGAACTCGGTCAATGAGTTCCATTACGAAGTTGTATTAATTCACAGTTGTTGTAAGACTGTCCATCTGCCCAGTTTTCATTGCTTGAACGTAATAACTGGATAACGTGGCATTCAATTAAAAGGATTATACTTTTGTTTCTCTATTTACATTCAAAAGTGAATTAGACTTAACATTTAAACACCATGTGACAAAAGATGATGAAATAGCATACACTGAGTGCGAAACCCTCTAAGGATGGTTACGAACTACATGTCAGGTATGATGAAAAAATCTTAAATCATAGAACAGTAAGTGACATAAAAGAATTAATTTTCTTCAATCCCTAAAGATATTTATTCATGTTTATTCTTCTGTTGATATCTGAGTATAAGCAGGTCATTTTACTAAGATATGTATTCTGCAGGATAGCTATGTTCTCCTCAGTTATCTGTTCAAACAAGGCTTAAAGCAACCAGTCTCATTAGCAGTTATCAATTACCAACAATGTATCATCATGTTCATCTGTTGGTCGGAATTCCATTAATTTATTTTAACAACACAAAACCCGTTCATCAAATCACAAAACATTCATTAAAGTGAGACCTTTATCTAGTAAATGATTAAAAGCAACAGAAAATAAACACTAAATCAGGGCTCCATATATTTATTTATATGATTTTTTTAATTCAGAAAGAAACTGTTATTTATTTAAACACATAAAAAGGCACACAATATATATGCGCCACACTTCATCATTCGATTTGTGTGTGGGCTGGAATACTGCCCGGTTGCCCAAACCGAAGCAAGTGGTTCTCTTAGGGGGCCACACCCGGAGACTTCGATCTAAAGGTTTGATCCACAAAGCAGTGGAGTAACGTAAGGAGATGCAGTCCCGTGGTAGCTGGTGATCAACAATAGGTTCACACATCATTTTCTCCCTCAGGATCCTGGAGCCCATGTTCACGATTGGTTCGGAATCAGAGTTTTTCAACTCCCGTACATCGATCCTTCATATCCACCAACCCGGTTAAAGTACCGGACATTCGCTTTTCGTCCTCTCAATTTCGTAAACAACACCCCTGCGACGAGAAGACAGTGGGTAGGACTTCCTTGTCAGTGGCTGTATACACGTGGCCATGTTAGAGCATTTTGAGAGGGGGGCAGACTCTCCCCACCCTCGGCCACACCAGGTCATTTAAAGGGATGACTCTCTAATTCCAAAAGAAAATGTTACTTTAAGAGTTCAAACCCTAACATTTTATTCCGTTGGTTAGAGATGTTTACAACCATTTACTAGTCCCATGAACGATTTAAGTGAAGCTAACTCCTCCTAACTCCCGATACAAAACAATCAATCGCCACATCAAATCATCTTGCTTGGTGACCATAGTGTACAATCCGAATGCAAGTTTTAGTTGGAGTTAGGAAGTACACTATAGCATTAGTCACTATCTGCTTACATTGAATTTTATGAAGTAGATGAAAGGATTGTAAAATGAAAAATACTTACGAATACCTCAAACTATCAATTTTCAATTAGTCCCCTTGACAAATTTGGATTATCAGAACTATGTAATATATCAGCGCAATACATTTCGAACAATGTGATAACACCCATACTTTTTAAAAGCATTTATATGCAAAAAAGGTCAACTAGATAAATGAAATGTAAGAAGAATGTTCTTAACTAGTATACATGTGCTCAGACTGTTCGGAATGTTTTGCGCTAATATACCACATAGTTCGGATAATCTTCGTCTTCATATTACACTATCCAAATTTGTACATTTTAATCTGAAATGTCTTATCATTTTCAAAAATGCACTGTCTAAAAATAGATAAAAACCAAGGATATCCAGTAAAGAATATATGCTAAATTTGAAAGAAATTGACGAATATAATTACCAGTGTAATTAACAGATTAAGATACCTATCAAATTCACTTGTTGCATCGAAAATAGTACGTTTCGAAGCTAGAAAATCTTGCCATAAAATAGCCTCCAAATAATAATGAGTCCCACCAACAAGAATAGGTAATTTTTTCCTGATATTTCTTATATTTTCAATCAGCGGTAAACAGATGTCTCGATATGAATGAACATCATATCTATGTCCCAATTCTGGAGGATAGATCCCTATAAGATGGTGTGGGACGCCTAAACACTCAACATGTGATATCTAGAATGGAAATTAAAAAAGAGCACCAATTAAATAGCCTTGTTCTTATAAACGGCCTGTCAAAAAAAATCTAATTTTCCAAAGAATGAAAATAAATTTTGGATCGAAATGTGTATTAGATGAAAGCAGTTTTGCTCCATGCTTGTGATACTTGGCTTCTCCAAGTTGAGGATGTTAAGTATCTCTCTGTGTCTAGTCATCGTTGTCTCCGGAGGATTGCTAGCATCCAGTCGCAAGCCTACGTTAGTAATGCACAGGTCCGCTAACGTTCTGACAGAGCGACGAGAATTCAGTTGGTGTCACCATCTTGAAACATCGACTTCGATGGTTTGAACATGACCTACAAATGTCGTTCCGGCGAATTCCATATCTCGCATTACTTGCCGACGCTGGGACAGGTTGGAAAAAGCGGAGAGGTAGTCAGTGTATGACATGGTGCCGTGGTATGTGAGAAAGCCGGACAGGACTGGATTCTGTTGGTCCTTCACGACTCTCTGGTTGTGGTCCTAGAAATGGTACAACTCAATGGCTAGAGACGTTATCAGACATGACATAGAAGCCAGTAGAGATCCTGCTATGATTTTTTGTACTTTCTCCATAAAAGTGAACGTAGCTTTTTTAACTGAAAGAACTTTTCTGGGTTATATTCTTCTAACTGAACTGTTTCTCTCATTATTATCATTACTATTGCATTCGTTCCCGACCGAAGCTGCTACCTTGACGCGGTGGTCGGGCTTGCCTATCGTGATGACCCAATCGAGCTATATTGGCTGGAACATATGTTCCCGTTGGTTCTACCATGCCAGGCAGGTCGATTGGAGAACGGTGAGACTAAAGGCAGCAACTCAAGGTCTGAGGGCGAAGTCGTACTGCTGACTGTGGAGGGGTGTGACAGCAGTAAGGTGTTTCCCTCGGACAACCAGCATGACAGCGATGCTGCCTTCCCACAAGGAGGGGTGGGGTTAGAAAAGGTCGACCCCAAAAATGTCACACCTCACCTTACCTCACGGATTTCCGTCTCCGGCGGTAAGGCCCTTTGAAGAACGGAGCTAACACGTTAAAATCCTTCCACCAAAAGGCCGTGCGCGACCGGCCTCAAGCAGTTGTCCCTTGGGCACTGCGGTCACGCTCCCAGGTCGTTAAGACCAACACTAATCAAATTTCCTTTTCAAGTTCCTCAAGAAATACCCTTCCACGGTGTGGGCAGCCGGGAAGTGATATCAGCCCTCATACCCGTAACAGCACACGAGAACAAGTTGGTCACATTCAAATCCTTCCTACATTGATTGCATTCGTGTTAATTCCTGTTCATTGTTCTTCTTTTTTATTATACGCACTTCACATCCTTTATGTCTTCACAACCTCATGGTTATTTTGTGGCGCATATGTATTCAGTGCCCCCTTGCACCAATGTTTGTATTGAAATAAATAAATGAAAATAATTAGATATTACATCCACTGATATCAGATTTGGTCTCTGGAAACAAATATAATGTTCAACTCTAACTAGATGTCTGATTAATATAAAGTTTTTTAAAAGCGTGTCTGAAAATGAGTCTATAATCCCGAATAAAGCGATGATTTAGTTGGTTACGTTTCCTTACTTGATTTACCGCGAACCCTTTCAGTCAATGAATGCTAGTAAACGGTGAAGATATGAAACCTATATTGTATATCGATAACTGAATACAGCCACACTTTTGTTTCAAGTTGCACATATGAAACTGGTCTTGGCACAGTAGTAGGAACCTAGAGACTTAAGTATCTAGAACAAAAAAGCTTCATACGACATTTCTGTTAGCAAAGAAACTAGTAATTGATTACGTACGAAATGGTCACTGCTACATACCTACATTATACGAATGTTAATTCTGTAATTCGTAAGCTTAATAACGAATTGTATGATTATTTACTGCAGTTAGAGCCCCGCTTCTTGTTTGATGGTGAAAGACATAACTCAGAAGTTCAAACCACGTCAGTGAGGTAGAATTCAAATATAAGAATTAATTCAAAGACACAATGCTGAAACTGTTGAGTGATTTACACCAATTTTATACACACTTTTAATGTATTCAAATTAAAACCTATTCCACTGATCAACAGGGGAATCACATGAATAGATCATGAATTTAACCACTGAATTAAAATCCCCAACACAAAGTCACCGAATAATTACATCGGTTATTCTGCATGATAACCCCATCTCTCTGACAGTACACATGACTGGAAATGCTGCCCTACTGAATCATTACTAAAGCAGGAAAATTCTTCAAGGCACAAGACTTACACCACGATATTATCAGTGACTCCCTGAAATTCAAAATGAAGAAAATCTAACAAAGCTATAACTCACCTTGTTTGTTGCAATATCTATCCCACTATACAATTGAAGAGCATCGAAATTGACGACCTCACCTCCGAAAACATTGGCGAGGCTTACTGCTAGTTTCGATTTCCCAGTCCCAGTAGCTCCACAAATAGCAATAACAGGAAGCTGGCGAAGTGAGCTAAAGTAACATGACTGCCCAAACATATGGAGTAAAAACAGCCTTAGTCAGATTATCTTTTAAAATGCTATCTTACCGTGAACTAAAAGCAAAGTTTGGCACAAAAAAACATGCGCCGAAACGGCGCTTGGGTAGTATGCACAACTGAACAAGATAACTGGTTGAGAATGATGAAAGAGCACCTGAAGGAGAGGAATTGGTGAATAGGTTACAAGTGTTTTACTATTATGCATGTAGCTAATAGATAAAATGATAAACCGACGGAATAGAATTAAGTTTTTTGCTACAGTGACCCAAAAACCATTGAGTGGTTTCAACAAAAACGTCATACCAGGACCTTGGAGTGTTGGCGTTTGATGTAGATGACTTAAACACTTAGCTTTGAATTTAAATACTGTATTAGCAATATAACCCGGAGTTAAAGTGAATAAACTGACCATGAGCAGCTAACCACTACATATATGTCGATAGTATGGCTTGGTAAATATATCTGTTCCCGTCTATCACTCCACCACAAAATACAACTGAACTATAAGGGCAAGCATGAGAGACCCTTTAAATGATTTTGACAGGCTCTGAGCCCATACAGTCAACCTAAGAGCAGAATATAAAAATGAAGGATTTATAATATCAAGACCAGGATTATGGTTAAGAACTAGGATGTGAAACAGAATCCAAACGCTATACTTTAACTATATACCATAACGTCGAGTACAAACTTTGATTATAAATCCTATATTTTATATCATAATCCTAAGGCCAACCCAAAACTTAAGTTCTTAATGATGCATTCATCATTAGAAAGAATCAAAACTTTTTTCGGAGTCAAATTATTATAAACACAGTTGATGAGCAACAGTTCCTCAGTGAGACCATCAATTTCATTATTGGGATGCTGATGAAGTGCTGCTTTAACACATCAGTTTCGGTTTGGATGGGACGGAAAACTGGGTGACCTATATTAGTAATGGTAACTGTGATCTCTCAGTTAATCCAACACTCCTTTGAATGGGTCGACATATGAGGCTCCGATTACGCAACGAGTTAATGAATTCTATTTGTTGATGATTCGATGAGAAAGTCGACAATCAGCTAACAGAAATTTTTGTTCTGAGCTTGTGAACCTTTTTAGGATGTCCTCGTAAATTGTTTTGGAAGACAGGAAAAATGAGGTTGTGTCAGATGAAAATTTATCACTTCTACACGACAAGGAAATTTTATTCAGTCTCTCGTCATACAGCAGCATTTTGATTTCAAGGACCAACTTAGTTGCCGTCCTCTGAACCTTCTCCAACAACTCGTCTTTTTATTCAGGAGCTGGTTGCTTGTATGAAATACCCGAGTCTGGGGCGAAGGAACGCTGTCTAGGAAGTCAAAAAGGTCTTAGAATCGATACGACTAAAAGCTCTAGGTATTAACATAAGGGTCCGAAAACTTGAGCGGCTATCGCACGACAGTGTGCAGTAGTTTTCAAATCTTGGATAACGATGACTTCTTGGTCACTATGTTTGGAAGATAAATAACTCAATGTTATTTACAATGTATGTAACTATCTTAATGACCAATATGCATCATAATGCATTTGGAGGAATTGATGCTTCCAAGTACATAAATTTATCGGTAACTGCTAGATTCCAAACCATACAGATTTCTCCAGGTAATTTGGACAATCAACGCTTTTTATTGCTCTTTATATCTAGATATTGTTAACATATAACAAAATTGACGACGATAGGAGACTAGAAAAGTCTTTTACATACAGAAGGAACAAGACTGGCCCATAAATCGTTCCCTGGGCCGTTGCTACCGCGAATGCATATGCACACCAACCACTGGATAGTCCTTAAAGTCAAGCTTTACTCGCACGGTGCAGCTTCTAATAAAAACCATGCCTTCTGAAGCACAGGAAAATGGTAACACAGCTTCAGGCGTTCTTGTAATGTCCAGTCTATATTAGGATTGAGTTTAGCCAGAAGGCATCTAGTGTGTCGGAGCATTAAATTAGGCTATCTGGGAAGGTAAAGGGAGCCGACGACTCAGCAAGCACACAGAATACGCTAATATTTGATAACGAAAGCAATCGACAACAAACAAAAATAACAAGCGTGAGATTAAGGAAATCCGATGATCGAAGCGCGTGCTGGGCTTCAAACGTGTTACATTCCTTTTCCTTTGTACTATTGCCCCTGAGTGGTCTTGTTCACGGCTGACTCCATATTCCAGCGTTCAATAGAAATATCTATAATTTTCGAGAATTTTTCGGTCATTTACGGGGGCTAAAGCTACATAGAATAGTGTAATTATCACTTAGGACTTCACTCTGATCGTATAATGTATTTTTATAGGATTCTGTGGTGGACCAAATATATGAATTCCAAAATAATGATAAAGTTATTGCTAAAAATGAATACCCAAGAAACCAATTTAGCGGACATAAAGGCGCATTCCGGGAAATGAATGGGACGATAGTGTAAATAAAAGGGCAAAGTCGATTTTTAGGAAGATAACAGTTTTCCTCCTTATATAGAGTATTTAGTGGAAATTTGTAGACGAATATATGTGACGCACCACGTTTGAATATGCCACTTACTTCAGTCTTCAGTCAAATGGTTCAAATGGTTGTGGACGGAATAGAAGAAGCTTTCGCTTAACATGCTTCCGTGTCTAGTAGCAGGGGATCACCAAATCCTCCAGGCAGGAACCTAGGTATGTTAACAATAAAAGAGGAAAAGAAATTAGTAAATCATAGTGTGATACTATCCTTAGTCCTTAAGAATAGATCAAGTTGCCTCTTAAAGGACTCCTGGAAAGTTCCTTGGACTAGCTCGCTCGGCAGCGAATTCCAGCATTTGACAACTCTTAAGGAGTAGAAGTTGTGTCTACAGTCCGTTCTGCTATGTTGTGTCTCCAGCTTTTGGGTGTTACCTCTTAGGTTACTGCTGGAACTAAGCTTAAGTAGGTGTTTGAGAGGATATCCAGAAGTGTTAAGGATACTACAAGCCATCAGAAGATCACCTCCAAGACGTCTATACTCCAATGGGTTAAGGTTAAGTGAAGTCTTCAGTAATAAGGATAGTAGGTTGATGAACCTGTATTAATCCTGACACACTGCTTTCCACTGAAGGTCCAGCTTCTCCTTGAAAGTATTCACTGATGGGGCTGATACCACTTGTTCGGGTAAGGCGTTCCAATCATTGACTACTCGATGAGAAAAACGGGACCCCACTTTAAGTTTATTAGATCGTGGTTTATGAACCTTCTTGCTATGACCTCGGAGATTATTAGTGCTGGAGGGAGCAAAAAGATAAGACATATTAACACCCAAATCATAATTAAAGATACGAAATGCCAGTATAAGGTCACCTCGTGTCCTACGATACGACAAGGGGAAAAGATTTAGGCGTTTTAAGCGCTCATCGTAAGGGAGTCTAGAAAGACCCTTCACTAATTTCGTTCCCACACGCTGGACACGCTCAAGGGAGTTAGTATCCTTTACCAGACACGGGCTAGCTGCTTGGATACAGTACTCTAAATGTGGTCTTACATAGGTGGGATATAAAATTCGAAACGTTTCCTCGTCAAAAGATTTGAACGCTCGGCGAAGTGACCATAACGCACGAAAACCTTTGACAGCGGCTGCTTTGCAATGCGTAGTTGTTTTTAAATCATGACTTAATATAACTCCTAAGTCTTTATGCTCTTGAACGCATGGAAGAGGTTTACCCTCAATAGTGTAACGGTAACTATTACCGTGACCGATGTGCATTAGTACACTCTTCCTAGCATTGATTTCTAAGCCCCACTCTCGAGCCCATCTAACTAAATCGTCTAAGTCAGCTTGAAGATCCACATGATCAGCCGCACTTTTTATTGTTCTCCAGATTTTTACATCATCCGCAAACAATAATGTCGACGACCTAAGTAACAGCGGTAACTCATTAACGTAGAGAAGGAAGAGCAGAGGGCCTAAGATGGTGCCTTGGGGTACACCACTTTTGACCGGCTTCCAATCGGATAGCGTTCCGTTGACCCTCACTCTCTGTCTGCGGTCACATAAGAAATTTCCTATCCACTCATGTACAGTACCTATTATTCCGAAGCTCGTGAGCTTCTGCATAAGACCTACGTGTGAAACCTTGTCAAACGCTTTGCTAAAATCTATGAATATCACATCGACAGACAGACCGTGATCTAGGGCTGCTGTCCAATCCTCCCTCGCAATAAGCAAGTTAGTCAAGCATGAACGCTTGTTACGAAATCCGTGTTGCTCAGGAGCTAACAGATTGTGTAAATCTATGTGGCTTAGCAACCTAACCCGAATTATCTTTTCGAGTAACTTAACGACTATGCTAGTTAGACTGACAGGCCGGTAGTTAGATACTATCTGTCTCTGACCGTCCTTAAATATAGGACTAACTATAGCGTCCTTCCAATCTCTAGGGAGTTGAGCGAGTGAGAGGGACATGTTGAAGAGTGTCGCAAGCGGTTTTGAAATAATGTCCGCAAGAGATGACAGCAACCGTGGATGTAACCCGTCAGGGCCCGGTATCTTACCAGGTTTGAGGTTAGTTATCAACGGAAGGACAGTTTCCTCAGTCACCTGTACAGGTTCAATGGTTGGTATCTCGGTGTGAGTGGGACAAGTATTTGTTACAATAAACGTAGAGAAGACTTCGCTAAAATAGTTTGAAAAAGTCTCAGCTTTTGCTCGATCTGATTCATCCAGTAATTCTGAATTTTCGTGTAACAGTAACGGGGGAATACCATCACTACGTTTCATTCGCCGTTTAACATACGAAAACAATCGTTTCGGACAAGTACGGCTATCATATACTAACTGTCGTTCGTAAGTGGTACGGGATTTGGCTATGGTTTTCTTACAGATATTACGGAATTTTTGGTACTCACGCTTAAATGGTGCATGACCTGTCAACAAGAATAAGTCCCAGAAATGTTTCCTACGCTTTAACAGCTTCCGGGTTTCCTTATTAATCCATGGAGGGCAGTATGATAGCTTACGTGCTGACCATGGGATAAACGGCGACGTTACGGACTCGAATGTAGCCTTAAACTTATTCCATTCATCTTCGATCGATCCGTCCGCGTCGACAGACCAATCAGTCGAGATAGCACAGTTTCTGATTGCCGAAATATTAGCTCGCCAGGTATTGGGACGGGGTGGAGCAGACACAAATCGTATACCATGTTTCCTAAACTTAAAGTGAATCACAACGTGATCACTGTTCACTAGCGGGGAAGGTGCTGTATGTCAAAGACATCCTCATAGTGGTGGGTGATGGCGAGGTCCAGCAGTGATGGACCATGTTTCAATCCAATATGTGTCGGTTTCGTGATACATTGTAGAAGTTTGTAGTGGCATTGGACAATAACCGCACAATCCACAAAGCTGAACGCGAGACTACTCAGAAAATAGATATTCAATATTTAACGCGGATAAATACCTAACGATGGAGAAGGCACGAACAATGAATTGAATGGACTGGAGTTGATCGAGTGGCATGGCTCGGCCATGCAGGCGTGGTCTCCGCTGAATGTTACCTTATATCTTCTATTCATACTAAATATATTGTTCTTTCTCTAGCCTAACCTTGTTCTACATCATGTATTGGTAATTGATACGATACAATGAGTTGGTGTAGTCGATGGTGTGACTTCCACGTAAGATCTTATAGATTAGGCAGTTATATCATGACAAATCTACAAATTTAGGATTGGGCCTATTATTAGAGCAGTACTAATATCATAGTAGACCATAGTTCTACATTGGTGAGCCCAACTAAAGAAGCGCAACCTATTACAAATAATCCTTATTTCTACTTTAACTTTCTCGATCGATTTTATATTTAGGTTAACGCAGTATTCTAATAGTCCTCTGATTAATGCTCACAAGTATTATCATGAGGTTATAATGATTAGCTCTCATGACATACTAGCTCAAGCGATAATAAAAACTGGTCGCCTATATTAGGTAATTAGCTTTGATGGTTCGTTAACAAGCTTTAATAGCATTTACATGCTTCAGCGACATAGACTTGTTTTAACATCAAGCTCTAGCAAATATGACCTGTAAATAGCGTAAATATACATTGACTATCAATGCAATCAAGGATTGAATAGTTATCTGGATCTAATTCTCGGTGTTCCTTCACTTAACACCTCATCCTGTTTTAAACTATGCACTATCCTGTAATATCTTTTCTTCCGACCACTGCCTGCCTAATTTCAAACTTTCGAGTTCCATTGCCAAACAACAAGGATGACACTTCTCTAAAAACATACGGTGAGTTTCAGCTATAAGTTTTCTGCAATCATAAGGTCATTTTTAGATGGTTCGTTTAATGACAACCACACAATTATCTGGATTTATTCAACTGTTCTGTTCCGAGCGAATGGCAAAAACCCCAACAGCATCAAGCACCGTGGAATTAATTGCCATACTGCATGTTTTATTCTGGATGCTTTTGGATCGATACTACTCCTCACGAATGGCGTTATATATGTCGTCCGCTGAATAATCTAATTTTCAAAAATAACCCAGGCGAGTTCAACTATTTTAATTAATGATTTTTTTACTTAACATGTATATGTTTTCCGGTTCCTTCTGCTATATATTTGTAAGTGTCCCTAGGCTAAATGCAGTAACTTGTTATGGAATGTTTACATTGCGTCATATTCCTGCCTGAAGTTTCATAAGCAGTCTTAACTTTAAAATTATTTTTTGGTCATAATCATTATTTTTAAATTGTCTTATACGTCAACAACCTACCTGCATGTTAACCTGGCCCGTACATACGTTGCACTATATCTTCTTGTCTTCTAAATTTAAAAATCATCTGAATCGCCTTTTACATTTATCAATAAAGCCATCATAGCCGTTAATGCTAATAGTATTTGTGTTTATGGATTGGTTTATCATATTAGCAGCCTAAAATGCGAACATAGTTTAGATTGTAGGATTAAAAATTTAGGTACTACCAACTGCACTAGTAAAATAACTAAATCCCCAGGTAGCTGTTGGCTAAATAAACGTTTAAAATCAAAACTCCGTAGCCTACTAGAATTAACACTAAACGAATATTTCTGAATTGAAATTTATAATTAAATTAGGTGTCTCGGATTCTTTAACGTTATAAATTTCTGATAATTTCGAATCACCTAAAGCAACAATACCTATTTTTCCACTGGCTAATCCTCATTCAACACTATAACTAGATAAATGTAATAGTTTCAGGATATCGTCATAAAGCATTGTCATAACTTGACAATCACGTAGTATGATTGATAAAATTAATGAAACTATTAACAAAATCGGTCAACAAATTGACTTATAATTATCACTAGTGCTGTTTTTCTTTTATCTTCGTTCACTACAGATGATTACAGTATGTTTCTTTATCAGTTGCTCATTCACTAAATATCTCAAAACCTTGTCAGTCTAATTGATGGTTTAGCGACACAATCATGCATGCAAATAATCAGTATAAGCAGTCGAGCAAATCTCCTGCAAACTGAAAACATCAATGTCGAATTTACCCCAACACTGACTAAGGTTCAAGCCATTATCATAGACATGAGTTGGGAGTGTACTCCCCTTGGTTACAACTTATGTACTCCCTGGTAATCACATGAGCATCACTCACTATTAATCATCTTGTAAAAACTCATTTAGCCAAATACATCTTGCAGCACCACATCACTTAGTAATATGATTCATAGGCTTAACTGATTTCAATAACTTATAACCATTATATCTCAATTAAGTCGTATTCCGCTTTATGATAAACCGCGTACTTGCAACTAACTTGTATGACCAATCAGCCGGCAAGTATAAATATAAATAAATAGTCTGCCGCAGATCAGAACATTGAGTCTGAAGCATGTCTTACGAATACACTCAGGTTTAACGATTTGTTCTTAGCTATCTGTCCAAAACTCATAATTATCACTTACGTATTTAAATTTTGTTTTGATAACCATTCATGTGTATTAGTAGTATTACTAAATTCTATCACGGTCAAATAAAAATGAGGTTGAGAAAATCTCCCCGTAACTAAACAAACCGTATCAAACTAACTGGAACACTAGTTGGAATTCTTCCCCACGGTAATACTTTTGTTCTTTCAGTTAGCCTACTAATACAAATGCAATTGAAAATCAACTCATGGACAACTTACTAGCATGAACGTTATTTGATTTTATAATTTAAACCAAAACTAATACCAATATCAACATTTCTACAATATTAATTGCTTTTAATATTTCTAAACACAAAATACTTACTACCTATACGTCAACTTACTAACCAACGGCTATTAACACGCATCACTTTATTATTATTATTGTAATCCCATTTTTTATAGCTCAAATAATCTTCACCCACATTTTCGTTTTAAGCGTGTTAAGCATGAAGGCAGATTTTTTAAAAATTATTACATGTATTTCCCGACCAGATGCTGCTGCATTCTTTTTGATTTACCTTTCAGCTTATCATTACCCCGGGAGATTCTTCCTAGTCTTGGTAACCTTCGGCGCACGACAATCCCATCCAATTCGGTATCGAACCAACATCACGTTGATTCTGGTGGGAGAGTAGTGTAGTGGCATTGGACAATAACCGCACAATCCACAAAGCTGAACGCGAGACTACTCAGAAAATAGATATTCAATATTTAACGCGGATAAATACCTAACGATGGAGAAGGCACGAACAATGAATTGAATGGACTGGAGTTGATCGAGTGGCATGGCTCGGCCATGCAGGCGTGGTCTCCGCTGAATGTTACCTTATATCTTCTATTCATACTAAATATATTGTTCTTTCTCTAGCCTAACCTTGTTCTACATCATGTATTGGTAATTGATACGATACAATGAGTTGGTGTAGTCGATGGTGTGACTTCCACGTAAGATCTTATAGATTAGGCAGTTATATCATGACAAATCTACAAATTTAGGATTGGGCCTATTATTAGAGCAGTACTAATATCATAGTAGACCATAGTTCTACATTGGTGAGCCCAACTAAAGAAGCGCAACCTATTACAAATAATCCTTATTTCTACTTTAACTTTCTCGATCGATTTTATATTTAGGTTAACGCAGTATTCTAATAGTCCTCTGATTAATGCTCACAAGTATTATCATGAGGTTATAATGATTAGCTCTCATGACATACTAGCTCAAGCGATAATAAAAACTGGTCGCCTATATTAGGTAATTAGCTTTGATGGTTCGTTAACAAGCTTTAATAGCATTTACATGCTTCAGCGACATAGACTTGTTTTAACATCAAGCTCTAGCAAATATGACCTGTAAATAGCGTAAATATACATTGACTATCAATGCAATCAAGGATTGAATAGTTATCTGGATCTAATTCTCGGTGTTCCTTCACTTAACACCTCATCCTGTTTTAAACTATGCACTATCCTGTAATATCTTTTCTTCCGACCACTGCCTGCCTAATTTCAAACTTTCGAGTTCCATTGCCAAACAACAAGGATGACACTTCTCTAAAAACATACGGTGAGTTTCAGCTATAAGTTTTCTGCAATCATAAGGTCATTTTTAGATGGTTCGTTTAATGACAACCACACAATTATCTGGATTTATTCAACTGTTCTGTTCCGAGCGAATGGCAAAAACCCCAACAGCATCAAGCACCGTGGAATTAATTGCCATACTGCATGTTTTATTCTGGATGCTTTTGGATCGATACTACTCCTCACGAATGGCGTTATATATGTCGTCCGCTGAATAATCTAATTTTCAAAAATAACCCAGGCGAGTTCAACTATTTTAATTAATGATTTTTTTACTTAACATGTATATGTTTTCCGGTTCCTTCTGCTATATATTTGTAAGTGTCCCTAGGCTAAATGCAGTAACTTGTTATGGAATGTTTACATTGCGTCATATTCCTGCCTGAAGTTTCATAAGCAGTCTTAACTTTAAAATTATTTTTTGGTCATAATCATTATTTTTAAATTGTCTTATACGTCAACAACCTACCTGCATGTTAACCTGGCCCGTACATACGTTGCACTATATCTTCTTGTCTTCTAAATTTAAAAATCATCTGAATCGCCTTTTACATTTATCAATAAAGCCATCATAGCCGTTAATGCTAATAGTATTTGTGTTTATGGATTGGTTTATCATATTAGCAGCCTAAAATGCGAACATAGTTTAGATTGTAGGATTAAAAATTTAGGTACTACCAACTGCACTAGTAAAATAACTAAATCCCCAGGTAGCTGTTGGCTAAATAAACGTTTAAAATCAAAACTCCGTAGCCTACTAGAATTAACACTAAACGAATATTTCTGAATTGAAATTTATAATTAAATTAGGTGTCTCGGATTCTTTAACGTTATAAATTTCTGATAATTTCGAATCACCTAAAGCAACAATACCTATTTTTCCACTGGCTAATCTTCATTCAACACTATAACTAGATAAATGTAATAGTTTCAGGATATCGTCATAAAGCATTGTCATAACTTGACAATCACGTAGTATGATTGATAAAATTAATGAAACTATTAACAAAATCGGTCAACAAATTGACTTATAATTATCACTAGTGCTGTTTTTCTTTTATCTTCGTTCACTACAGATGATTACAGTATGTTTCTTTATCAGTTGCTCATTCACTAAATATCTCAAAACCTTGTCAGTCTAATTGATGGTTTAGCGACACAATCATGCATGCAAATAATCAGTATAAGCAGTCGAGCAAATCTCCTGCAAACTGAAAACATCAATGTCGAATTTACCCCAACACTGACTAAGGTTCAAGCTATTATCATAGACATGAGTTGGGAGTGTACTCCCCTTGGTTACAACTTATGTACTCCCTGGTAATCACATGAGCATCACTCACTATTAATCATCTTGTAAAAACTCATTTAGCCAAATACATCTTGCAGCACCACATCACTTAGTAATATGATTCATAGGCTTAACTGATTTCAATAACTTATAACCATTATATCTCAATTAAGTCGTATTCCGCTTTATGATAAACCGCGTACTTGCAACTAACTTGTATGACCAATCAGCCGGCAAGTATAAATATAAATAAATAGTCTGCCGCAGATCAGAACATTGAGTCTGAAGCATGTCTTACGAATACACTCAGGTTTAACGATTTGTTCTTAGCTATCTGTCCAAAACTCATAATTATCACTTACGTATTTAAATTTTGTTTTGATAACCATTCATGTGTATTAGTAGTATTACTAAATTCTATCACGGTCAAATAAAAATGAGGTTGAGAAAATCTCCCCGTAACTAAACAAACCGTATCAAACTAACTGGAACACTAGTTGGAATTCTTCCCCACGGTAATACTTTTGTTCTTTCAGTTAGCCTACTAATACAAATGCAATTGAAAATCAACTCATGGACAACTTACTAGCATGAACGTTATTTGATTTTATAATTTAAACCAAAACTAATACCAATATCAACATTTCTACAATATTAATTGCTTTTAATATTTCTAAACACAAAATACTTACTACCTATACGTCAACTTACTAACCAACGGCTATTAACACGCATCACTTTATTATTATTATTGTAATCCCATTTTTTATAGCTCAAATAATCTTCACCCACATTTTCGTTTTAAGCGTGTTAAGCATGAAGGCAGATTTTTTAAAAATTATTACATGTATTTCCCGACCAGATGCTGCTGCATTCTTTTTGATTTACCTTTCAGCTTATCATTACCCCGGGAGATTCTTCCTAGTCTTGGTAACCTTCGGCGCACGACAATCCCATCCAATTCGGTATCGAACCAACATCACGTTGATTCTGGTGGGAGAGTAGTGTAGTGGCATTGGACAATAACCGCACAATCCACAAAGCTGAACGCGAGACTACTCAGAAAATAGATATTCAATATTTAACGCGGATAAATACCTAACGATGGAGAAGGCACGAACAATGAATAATAATAATAATAGTTTATTCTCAAATAACAGTTTGTTACATGAGGCATGCCAGTTTACAGGCAAGATCAAATTGATACAAATGATACAATATTCACTGTAGTAAATTACATAGCTGGGTTGATAATTTATGAGATATGAATGTAGATGGTTTTAAGCAGTTCTACAGTTAGCGCGCTTCATGAAAGTTGCGTTGCAAATGTGCGACTGGTGGTCAAGGATAGGTCCATTGAAGGTATGAGCTTCTAGAAATCGCAACCTTATGTCCCTTTAGAATATCCAAGGCTTTAAGGATGGTGCAGGATGAAGTCACCCGTTCCATATCTCAAGGGGGCTGAAAGAGGGAGCAAGTAAAAGAAAACACGAGGGGCAGAGTAGCCAACATTCATGAAGGAATGTTCAAGGTATGATTACTCAGTCTAATTTTCTTTTATTAAGGTATTTGTTAAGAAATCGCATTTTAATAGGTTAAAGAAAATAAGTGATAACAAGGTGTGAGTGGACATACAACTGACAAATGGAGGCGATTCGTAAAGGAGCTGAAAGTATGGGATTATTTGTGATTATAAAATAAAATCTAGTGCTAGAAACAGTATTGTGATATACAATTGGCTATCTTCCTTTTATTATCGAAGCTATTAGAGCCCCTTTCGTTTTTTTGTGTTATTATTTTTTTCAGGTATTATAGGGTCTTGAGTAGGCTTCGTATATTAGCGAATTGTCTAGTTTGCTTGTAATAGGATTTCTGGGTAGGAAGTGAAACCAATTCAACGTTCGTAACACGATTTAAAGAGGTATTTTGCGTGATAAATCAGCATCAATACCATAAGTTCGTGACATCCCACTAAAACATAAGGAGCCGTAATTAAACAAAATGTTCTGCCCTACAGACATGGGTGGATTGAAGTTATCTCCCCACCTTCATGTTTGCTGGTCAGTAACGCCACCCTCCCTCCTTTTGTGATGTTAGGCTCTCTTACGTTTGTGGTAAGTATGAATACTGCTTTAATCAAAGCCCATAGTTGGAATACACTGTCTCTACTAGGTCCATGTTACAAGCAAATCAGATAGTTGAAAAGTTTTTTTGGGGGTTAGATGTCCATATAGTATATCACACTACTATGAAAATAACTAATGGTTTAAAGAAGTAAGGACTAATAGCAAATCAAAAGATATGAGAGGGTATAAAATTGTAGAAAGAAAAAAAAAAGATTTCAGGGTAAGACAAATAAAACATTGAGAAACTCACAAGACTTTGTGGGCAAATTTTGAGCTTTGTATGATCGGCCTTAGTAGATCAGCATCCATAAGGTTGAGCTATCTGTCTAATTGCAGTAGAAAAAAAAGCATGACTTTTAGGAAGAATAATGTACATTTAACCTGTAGAGATTTGGGGACTGAAAGCTAGGGTTAGGAGCATGAAGTCATGATTAATAAACAATGAATAATAGGAAAGGATAGGCCATATATTCTGTGATTTGGTTATATTCATATTAGTAACAGTCGAACGTGTTATAATTTTGTTCTTTCTAGACACTAGGCGGTCCGTAATAAAGTGCCTCCTTGGTGGGCGGGAGTTCAAGGAAATGTTGAAGCTCTTTGGAGTCTAGAAATAGGGTTATTAGCTTTTTGAATCTGGTAAACGTATCACAGTTACGGATAGGCATTGGCAGCCTGTTCCACAATAAACTGTACCGTACTGTAAAAAACTTACAACGCATTTGTTTTTGGTGTTTTACGGTAAGTAGTGTATATGCGTTGTTTCTAAGTCTATAGGCTGGGTCGTGGGTGATAGTCGGGCAGGAGGTTAGAAAGGAGAGCCCATATATCGCTTTGTAGAGAAATATTAAATTGTTTTTTAGCCTACGGTGCCATAAAGGTTCTAAAGATAGATGCTTACATCTTTCTGTGTAATCGAGATTCGAGTTACATCCTAGTAGTTGACGTGTGAAACGTCTTTGAACATCTTCTACTCTTATCTTGTCTGCGATATTCATATTAGAGAAGACAAAAGAGCAGTATTCAAGGGAGGGTCGTACACATATTTTGTAGAGAGTAAGTTTACCCTCTGTTGTGAAAAAGTTTTTCATTATAAAACCAATTAGCCGTCTAGATTTAGAAATAATATAGGAGGCATGTTCTTCAAAGTTTAGGCTTCCTGTGTAATTAATTCCTAAATCGTGTACTGATTCGAATGTTTGGACTCTACATTCATTTAAGTGAAGTCGCGGTTTATAGGGATGCTTTCCAAAGTGCATGATCCCGCACTTGTTGAGGTTAAATGGTAATTGCCATTTTTCACTCCATATAGTTAAGTTATTGAGGTCCTTTTGGATCTGGGATACACTTTCGCTTAGTGTCTCAGGCTTATAGCTGTATACTATTTTGAGATCATCAGCATATAAGTATGGTTTCCCAAATTCTATGGTGTTACATATATCGTTTATATACATAAGAAACAAAAGTGGACCTAATACGCTTCCCTGGATGACTCCACTGGTGATTGGTCTAGGGGACGAGAGACAGTCATTGTACTTTACCATCTGTTTACGTTCTGTTAAGAACGAAGCAAACCATGAGTACAGTGGGTTGTGTATTCCGAAGGACTTTAGTTTGACGAGTAGCCTTTTGTGTGGGACCTTATCAAAGGCTTTCTTAAAGTCAAGGAATAGGACTGATACAAGGAGTCCGCTGTCTCGTTTCAGAGTTATATCATTCAGGTAGTCTACTAGGCATGTATCGCATGATCTGGACCTAAGAAATCCATGCTGGGAGGTCGAGATGAGATTATTAGTTAGTAGATGTTGGACTACAGCCGCCTTAACTACTTTTTCCATCACTCTGGATACCACTGAAGTTATGTTTATAGGCCGGTAATTTTCAACGTTTGCTTCAGGTCCTGTTTTAATTTTGGGAATGATATGTGTAGTTTTCCAGGCAGTAGGGTAACACGCTGAAGAGAGTGATATCGCGAATAGTTTGAGAAGCAAAACACACATATCATCACCTCCACGTTTTAGCATGCTAGATGGGATACCATCTGGTCCATCAGTGTAGGAGTGTTTCAATGTACTGATTGCCTTGGAGATATTTTGTACACTGAATTCTACATTAGTAATTTCACAGGGAGTTACTGGGATTGGTTCTGAATCATTAAATGGTTTTTCGTTAGTTAGTGAGAAACAAAAATGTTCACTAAATAATTCTGTGATAAGTTTGGGATCTTCGTATACTTGTTTGCCTTTAATGAATATACTCCCTCTCGATTTAGAGCGTTTAAGTTTATTTTGGAGTAGTATGGTGAGTGCAGAGGAGTTATTATTAAGTTCAACTGCACGTTTTTCCTGTGCTACTGCTTTTTGTTTACTTATTGCCTCTGTTCGGACAAGTATTTCTGTCATCGTTACTAAAGAGGAAAAGTCATTTAAGTTGTGGAATCGAGTACAATGTCTTTGAAGACGTCTTCTTGTACTGACCGGTATATAGAGATCTTTGGAAAACGTAGGTTTACAGTATTCTAAAGGTGCGATGTTGTTGATGATACTTTTGATGTTGTGATAAAATATATTGATTAATGTGTCGGTATTGTTTGAGGTAAAGAAAGTTCTCCAATCAGTGCTTCTTAAGTAATTGTGGAAGTTATTCCAATCAACCTTGCGATAGTTTCTACGAAGTGTTACGGTTTTACTCCTATCGGTTGTGGTTTTTACATTAAGGCTGCATATGACAATGTTGTGATCACTACCTGGGAACTTTTTTCCAATATACAAAGTATTGGGGATGAGGCCACTGGTAAAGACTAAGTCTAAGATGTTTTGATGTCTGGTAGGGCTATCGACATACTGAGTCCATTGTCCAAGCTCTAGACATTCAATAAATGATTCATAACGTCTCGGCGCTTTGACTGGCAGCCAAGAAATTTCGGGCATATTGAAGTCACCACAAATGAGCTTGCCTGTGAATGAGAG
Organism: Schistosoma mattheei; assembly: GCA_944470405.2. NCBI lineage: Eukaryota > Metazoa > Platyhelminthes > Trematoda > Strigeidida > Schistosomatidae > Schistosoma > Schistosoma mattheei. The sequence continues at coordinate 79,031,452 of OX103947.1, forward strand.
GGATGATGCTAGTGTGAATACCTCCGATAATACTGCTATTTCATCTATTGATGCGTTAGGTTGACGATAAACACAGCCGAGCAGTAAGGTAACGGAATTCGACGGCTTTAATACAATCCACACCGAATCCTTCAGTTTGTTTAGTTCAGGCATATCACATAGCAGTGAGTTTAGGCTAGAGTGAGCGTAAATAAGGCATCCTCCGCCTCGTCCATTCAATCTATCGCTTCTATATAGGGAATAGTTATCAAGAGATATACTTCGGTCGGAAATATTACTGTTAGTCCATGCTTCAGATATCATAATAACTGATGGTTGATATATGGATACAAACAGGGCTAAATCCGTCTTTTTGTTGCAGATCGATCGAGCGTTGATAAGACATATATTAAGCAGGTGGCCTACTAAGTTAAAATGGGTGAGGGTATCTCGGATAAAATTGTCGTAACCCTCGCGCGTATGAGATGAGTTTGATGTGAGGGATTGGATGTTCTTCATTAGCTCGGTATTTTGATAGCTAGACTTATTGGGAGATGTATCAAATGAGCTAGTGAAGTTGATTGGGGAGTTTACCCAGGAGGAAAGGGTGGGAGTACTCTCTGGTGGAAACTGTACGGAGGAAACAAATTTATGGTTTGCATGTGGTTTGAAATAACCTGGGCTATATGCTTCAACAGAGGTGTCACTAGGGGTCTTATTCCAAAAAAATCTTGTACAGGCCTACTGTGAAGTGTATGGTTATTTACAAAATAGTCTTGATGGTTAGACTCGTAGCCCCTGTTATGGCTATTTACGTTAGCGTGAGAGGGGTCTGCTACGCGTAACTGGGAGGAGTTGCGACTGCTGTTATACATGGGAGCCGTTGTTATGTGATGGGTCGGTACTAAAGGGTGTGAGAAGTTTTCTTTCTGAGAGTAATTACAGTTGCGATCCTGGGGAATGTAGGTAGGGTGTGGAGTGAGAAACCTATTATTACCATTCTTATTCATGGTTTTAGGCTTCAGGGGGTGATTTGGGTGGCCAGTTCTCTGGTAGTTTTCGTTAGTCTGCGTGTAAGAAGGCTTGCTACGTTGAAGCCCACCACCCTTTTTGCAACTTGGAGGTGTTGAAGGCAAGTTATACGATAGCAGCGGGGAGAACCTGTTCACTGTTCTTGGGATACCTATAGAGCAGTTGGGTTCAATCTTACGTGTTTCCCTATTCGGTATCATGAGTTTTGTCTTCCCACCCTTTATTTTCAGAGCTGGAGTCTTTCGTTGTCTCTGTGAGATGAACTTACGTTCATTCAAGTCTACTTGTGGAATACCTTTAGGAGGACAAATTTTCAAGTGTATAGGTTTAGTTGGATGTGTGTTGTTACACGACTCACATTTTAGTACATTACTGAACGAACAGCTGGGATTAGTCATGTCGTTATGGTTTTTGGTGTCAGTTGGGGTCCGTATCTTATCCAAAGGTTTCTGATCTGTAGACTCATCTAGATCAACAGAGTGATCAGCCGTATGTGGAGTGGTGTCATGCTTATTGTTCGTGTGTTTTAAACTATTTGCTGTGTTGCAAACTGTCTCTGGCTGATTATTAACTGTAACACTCCCATTCAATTCTATCGCTTCGCGTCTTCTTACACGACGTTGACAGGGCGTAAGGTCTGGAGTGACTTTTATATTCTTGTATGGAATTAGTGAGCTAATATTTTTGCTCAGATTAATAAACTGCTTAGCATCGTTACAACAGCCAAACATAAACAAAAGGGGGCAAGTCGATCTGTCTGACTTTTTTCTAAGGCGGATGACTTTGCAGTTAACGTTCGGCATACCGCATGCTCTAAGGCAAATATCCCTTAACTTAGATGGGTGTGTGCGGTCGGGGAGGTTGTACACAACTGCATTGAAGGAGGACATCACTCTCTTCGTCACTTCTTCAGCCACAAACTCCAAAATACACTCAGCTTTAGTGAGTTGCTCAAGATTTCTGTCTGTATCAAGGCCCCATATATGAGTGAGGGGTGCTAATTGCTCAAGTTTGCCGTTAATTTCGGATAGAGAGTTTTGTAGCTGTCGGATGTCATTACTATATCTATCAGTATTTTGGTGTGTATGAGGTGGACCATTGGACTCTTTAGTTTTTGAAATTTTAGATTTAGGCCTTGGTAGCACATACTGTCTAGTAGACTGTGCTGCCTTTCGATGCACGTAGGTATAGTGTCTTGTATGTCAACCAGTCTTACCGTTGGCATACTGCACGTAAAGATAGAGGGGCTGCGACATGGAGAATCTGGTGACGATAGAGACATTTGTGTACAATACACATATTTTTCAGTAGTTAAAGGTTCGACATTGTCAAGCACTAAGTCGTCAGTTGTAGGGGTTACAGATTTGGACCTTTTATTTGGCTTAGAAGTTGGTGAAATTCCTCTTTTACTGGAGTTATTGGACATGATATGAAAATAAGTGAGCACAGTGCTCGTTAAATTAAATGTAATATCTGAGTATTAGTTGTTATTAAGTATTAACCTGGTTAATACTAGGATTAGAGACTGTGAGTATATAATGAATTGCAGATCTATTTACGACTTAAGTCCGCAATAGGTACAATACGAACTGGTAATTATCCGTCGAATAAAAACAAGTTTTTTCCTTATTTTTCGGGGTAAGATGTACCCGATGTACAGGATAGGATGATAATCACTGTATAATACACCCTACAAAAGAGCAAGTCGAAAAATTCCTAAACCACGTGAAAAAAATGTTACCACTTTCAAAGTTCGCTGGAGTTGATCGAGTGGCATGGCTCGGCCATGCAGGCGTGGTCTCTGCTGAATGTTACCTTATATCTTCTATTCATACTAAATATATTGTTCTTTCTCTAGCCTAACCTTGTTCTACATCATGTATTGGTAATTGATACGATACAATGAGTTGGTGTAGTCGATGGTGTGACTTCCACGTAAGATCTTATAGATTAGGCAGTTATATCATGACAAATCTACAAATTTAGGATTGGGCCTATTATTAGAGCAGTACTAATATCATAGTAGACCATAGTTCTACAAGTGCACACTGGATAACGGTAGATAAAAGATCGCTATCGAAACCTCCACCTGGAGCTGTAAGCTCTATCCAGTTGATATGCGGTGCGTTGAAGTCCCCATTGATGAGACAACATTCTGCCATACTCCAAGAACAGATGTGTCTTAAGATAGAGTCGTCAGCAAGACAACACGGACTACGGTATATTCCCCCTATAGTCACTAACACATTTCTAGATTTAATCTTACAACATGCAACCTCACATGTGCCACTGATATGAGCCTCCGATATGGTTGATTGTATACGAAAGTGATCCCTAACGTATAACATCATGCCTCCCCCTTGCGGCTTACAGATATAACCTGCAATGAAAGGAGAAAATTCTATATCTACGGTGAGTCAAGTTTCTGTAACAACAATTATATCGGGATATAATTCTTCCACCATCAGACTTAGCTCGGACGTTTTATTTCTAAGACTACGAGCGTTCGTGTAGCACACACCTAAGGTGTTTTGGCAATCAATCGTTTTACCCATACAGGCCTCGGAAGCATTGGCTTCCAAGACCTGACTACCTGAAAACCCTTAATGGTAAGGTTGTTTTCGCCGTTTGATGTGCGAGTCCTCAACTCCGTATGAGCATTCTTCCACTTGATTCGATCCTCAAGCGGCCAATCTGGTCGAATACGTATATTTGAGTCACGAGTTTTGGGTACGTTTTTCAGTAATATGTCTCTTTCTTCGAAACTCCCGAGAACCAGCTTCAGGATTCTTCTTGGTTGGATCTCGCCTCCAACCCATTTGCCGAGTCGTATTACTTTTGTAATATGTATCCCTGAAACCTCTTCAGGCAGCACATTTCTTACCACAGACTCCTCTAACTGCAGGTCATGTGCATGTCTTCTAGCACGGTCGTTATCTTTCGACTCCTCTAGATTCCAAATAATTAAACTAGGAAGGGGTTTACCTTCTTTCGAAATTGTGTTAACAGCTTTCGACCATGACGATAGATCCTTTATGTTAACTACTGGTATCTTACAATTAGCTTTTATTGTAACAGAGTCCTGTGAGTGACTCACAACAGTGTTAGACGAAGCTTTACTCTGGAGCTTTGGCGGATTGGTCTGAGAGTCCACCAACGACTTATCAAGTAAACAGTCATTAGTTTTAGCTGTTATTTGGTTTTTATTCTCAGTCACGCCAGGATGAATTTCACTCTTACCATCAGATTTTGGTAGTGCAGTATGTGACTCACAATGAGAGTCTGTAGTGGCATTGGACAATAGCCACACAATCCACAAAGCTGTGAACACGAGACTACTCAGGAAATAGATATTCAATATTTAACGCGGAGAAATACCTAACGATGGAGAAGGCGCGAACAATGAATTGAATGGACTGGAGTTAATCGGATGGCATGGCCTGGCTATGCAGGCGTGGTCCATCTGAATGTTATCTTATATCTTCTATTCGTATTAAATATATTGTTCCTTCTCTAGCCTAACGTTGTTCTACATCATGTATTGGTAATTGATACGATACAGTGAGTTGGCGTAGTCGATGGTGTGACTTCCACGTAAGATCTTATAGATTAGGCAGTTATATCATGACAAATTTAGGATTAGGTCTATTATTAGAGCAGTACTAATATCATAGTAGACCATAATTCTACATTGGTGAGCCCAACTAAAGAAGCGCAACCTAATATTGCTAATCCTTAGATCCACCTTAACCTTCTCAATCGATTTTTTATTTGTGTAAACCCATTATTCTAATAGTCCTCTGATTAATGATCACATGTATTATCGTAATATTATATTGATTAGTATTCATGACATACTAGCTCTGTCGATAATAAAAACTGTTCGTCTATATTAACTAATTAGCTTTGATGGTTCGTTAACAAGCTTTAATAGCATTTACATGCTTCAGCGACATAGACTTGTTTTAACATCAAGCTCTAGCAAATATGACCTGTAAATAGCGTAAATATACATTGACTATCAATGCAATCAAGGACTAAATAGTTATCTGTATCTTATTCTCAGTGTTCCTTCACTTAACAACTCATCCTGTTTTAAACTATGCACTATCCTGTAATATCTTTTCTTCCGACCACTGCCTGCCTAATTTCAAATTCTCGAGTTCCATTGCCAAACAACAAGGATGACACTTCTCTAAAAACATATGATGGCTCATTCAATGGCAACCACACAATTATCTGGATTCATTCGATTGTTCTGATCCGAGCGAGTGGCAAAAACGTCAACAGCATCAAGCACCCTGGAATTAATTGCCATACTGCATGTCTTATTCTGGATACTTTTGGATTATTACTACTCACGAATGGCGTTATATATGTCGTCCATTGAATAATCTAATTTTCAAAAATAACCCAGGCGAGTTCAACTATTTTACTTAATGATTTTTTCAACTTAACATGTATATGTTTTCCAGTTGCTTTTCCCATATATTTGTAAGTGTCTCTAGGCTAAATGCAGTAACTTCTTATGGAATGTTTATAACGCGTCATATTCCTGCCTGAAGTTTCACAAGCAGTCTTAACTTTCAAATTATGTTCTGGTCATGTTCATTATTTTTAAGTTGTCATATACGTCAACAACCTGCATGTTAATCTGGCCCGTACATACGTTTCCCTATATCTCCATGTCTTCTAAATTTAGAAATCATCTGAGTCGTCTTTCATATTAATCAGTAAACCCATCATAGTCGTTGTTGTTAATCGTATTTGGGTTTATGGATTGGTTTATCATAGTAGCAGCCTAAAATGCGAACATAGTTTAGATAATGAGATTAAAAATTTAGGTACTATCAACTGCACTAGTGAAATAACTAAATCCCTAGGTAGCTGTTGGCTAAACAAACGTTTGAAAATCAAAACTCCGTAGCCTACTAGAATTAACACTACACGAATCTTCCTGAATTGAAAGTTATAATTAAATTAGGCGTCTCGGATTCTTTAACGTTATAAATTTCTGATGATTTCGAATCACCTAAAGCAACAATACCTATTTTTCCACTGGCTAATCCTCATTCAACACTATAACTAGTTTAAACATTATAGTTTCAGGATATCGTCATAAAGCATTGTCATAACTTGACAATCACGTAATATGATTGATAAAATTAATGAAACTATTAACGAAATCGGTCAACAAATTGACTTATCATTATCACTAGTGTTGTTTTTCTTTTATCTTCATTCACTACAGATGATTACAGTAGGTTTCTCTATCAGTTGCTCATTCACTAAATATCTCAAAACCTTGTCAGTCTAATTGATGGTTTAGCGACACAATCATGCATGCAAATAATCAGTATAAGCAGTCGAGCAAATCTCCTGCAAACTGAAAACATCAATGTCGAATTTACCTCAACACTGACTAAGGTTCAAGCCATTATCATAGACATGAGTTGGGAGTGTACTCCCCTGGTTACAACTTATGTTCTCTCTGATAATCACACGAGTACCACTCACTATTAATCATCTTGTAAAAACTTATTTAGCTAAATACATCTTGCAGTACCACATCACTTCGTAATATGACACAGGCCTAACTGATTTTAATAACTTATAACCACTATATCTCAATTTAATCGTATTCCGCCTTATGATAAACTGCATACTTGCAACTAACTTGTATGCCCAATCAGCCAGCAAGTATAAATATAAATAAATAGTCTTCTGCAGATCAGAACATTGAGTCTAGAGCATGTCTCTTACGAATACACTCATGTTTAACGATTTGTTCCTAGCTATCTGTCCAAAATTCATAGAATTATCACCCATGTATTTAAATTTTGTTTTGATAACCATTCATGTATATTAGTAGTCTTACTAAATTCTATCACGGTCAAGTAAAAATGAGGTTAAGTAAGTCTCCCCGTAACTAAATAAACCGTATCAAACTAACAGGAACACTAGTTGGAATTCTTCTCCACGGTATACTTTTGTTCCTTCAGTTAGCCTACTAATACAGATGCAATTGGAATTCAACTTATATGGACAACTTACCGGCATAATCGTTATTTGATTTCATAATTTAAACCAAAACTAATACCAATATTAACATTTCTACAATATTCATTACTTTAATATTTCTAAACACAATATACTTACTGCCTGTACGTTAAGTTATTAACCAACGGCTATTAACACGCATCGTTTTATTATTATTATTATTGTAACCCCATTTTTTATAGCTCAAATAATCTTCACCCAAATTTTCATTTCAAGCATTTTAAGCATGAAGGCAGATATTTTAAAATTATTACATGTATTTCCCGACCAGATGCTGCCGCTTCTTTTTGATTTATCTTTCAGCTTATCAATACCCGGAGGATCTTCTTATCCTTGGTAACCTCCGGCGCGCGACGATCCCATCCAATTTGGTATCGAACCAACATCACGTTGATTCTGGTGGGAGAGTAGTGTAGTGGCATTGGACAATAGCCACACAATCCACAAAGCTGTGAACACGAGACTACTCAGGAAATAGATATTCAATATTTAACGCGGAGAAATACCTAACGATGGAGAAGGCGCGAACAATGAATTGAATGGACTGGAGTTAATCGGATGGCATGGCCTGGCTATGCAGGCGTGGTCCATCTGAATGTTATCTTATATCTTCTATTCGTATTAAATATATTGTTCCTTCTCTAGCCTAACGTTGTTCTACATCATGTATTGGTAATTGATACGATACAGTGAGTTGGCGTAGTCGATGGTGTGACTTCCACGTAAGATCTTATAGATTAGGCAGTTATATCATGACAAATCTACAAATTTAGGATTAGGTCTATTATTAGAGCAGTACTAATATCATAGTAGACCATAATTCTACATTGGTGAGCCCAACTAAAGAAGCGCAACCTAATATTGCTAATCCTTAGATCCACCTTAACCTTCTCAATCGATTTTTATTTGTGTAAACCCATTATTCTAATAGTCCTCTGATTAATGATCACATGTATTATCGTAATATTATATTGATTAGTATTCATGACATACTAGCTCTGTCGATAATAAAAACTGTTCGTCTATATTAACTAATTAGCTTTGATGGTTCGTTAACAAGCTTTAATAGCATTTACATGCTTCAGCGACATAGACTTGTTTAACATCAAGCTCTAGCAAATATGACCTGTAAATAGCGTAAATATACATTGACTATCAATGCAATCAAGGACTAAATAGTTATCTGGATCTTATTCTCAGTGTTCCTTCACTTAACAACTCATCCTGTTTTAAACTATGCACTATCCTGTAATATCTTTTCTTCCGACCACTGCCTGCCTAATTTCAAATTCTCGAGTTCCATTGCCAAACAACAAGGATGACACTTCTCTAAAAACATAAAAAAAAAAAAAAAAAAAAAAAAAAAAAAAAAAAAAAAAAAAATGATGGCTCATTCAATGGCAACCACACAATTATCTGGATTCATTCGATTGTTCTGATCCGAGCGAGTGGCAAAAACGTCAACAGCATCAAGCACCCTGGAATTAATTGCCATACTGCATGTCTTATTCTGGATACTTTTGGATTATTACTAAACTCACGAATGGCGTTATATATGTCGTCCATTGAATAATCTAATTTTCAAAAATAACCCAGGCGAGTTCAACTATTTTACTTAATGATTTTTTGTACTTAACATGTATATGTTTTCCAGTTGCTTTTCCCATATATTTGTAAGTGTCCCTAGGCTAAATGCAGTAACTTCTTATGGAATGTTTATAACGCGTCATATTCCTGCCTGAAGTTTCACAAGCAGTCTTAACTTTCAAATTATTTTCTGGTCATGTTCATTATTTTTAAATTGTCATATACGTCAACAACCTGCATGTTAATCTGGCCCGTACATACGTTTCCCTATATCTCCATGTCTTCTAAATTTAGAAATCATCTGAGTCGTCTTTCATATTTATCAGTAAACCCATCATAGTCGTTGTTGCTAATCGTATTTGGGTTTATGGATTGGTTTATCATATTAGCAGCCTAAAATGCGAACATAGTTTAGATAATAAGATTAAAAATTTAGGTACTATCAACTGCACTAGTGAAATAACTAAATCCCAGGTAGCTGTTGGCTAAACAAACGTTTGAAATCAAAACTCCGTAGCCTACTAGAATTAACACTAAACGAATACTTCTGAATTGAAATTTATAATTAAATTAGGCGTCTCGGATTCTTTAACGTTATAAATTTCTGATGATTTCGAATCACCTAAAGCAACAATACCTATTTTTCCACTGACTAATCCTCATTCAACACTATAACTAGTTAAACATTATAGTTTCAGGATATCGTCATAAAGCATTGTCATAACTTGACAATCACGTAATATGATTGATAAAATTAATGAAACTATTAACGAAATCGGTCAACAAATTGACTTATCATTATCACTAGTGTGTTTTTCTTTATCTTCATTCACTACAGATGATTACAGTAGGTTTCTCTATCAGTTGCTCATTCAGTAAATATCTCAAAACCTTGTCAGTCTAATTGATGGTTTAGCGACACAATCATGCATGCAAATAATCAGTATAAGCAGTCGAGCAAATCTCCTGCAAACTGAAAACATCAATGTCGAATTTACCTCAACACTGACTAAGGTTCAAGCCATTATCATAGACATGAGTTGGGAGTGTACTCCCCTGGTTACAACTTATGTTCTCTCTGATAATCACATGAGTACCACTCACTATTAATCATCTTGTAAAAACTTATTTAGCTAAATACATCTTGCAGCACCACATCACTTCGTAATATGACACAGGCCTAACTGATTTTAATAACTTATAACCACTATATCTCAATTAAATCGTATTCCGCCTTATGATAAACTGCATACTTGCAACTAACTTGTATGCCCAATCAGCCAGCAAGTATAAATATAAATAAATAGTCTCTGCAGATCAGAACATTGAGTCTAGAGCATGTCTCTTACGAATACACTCATGTTTAACGATTTGTTCCTAGCTATCTGTCCAAAATTCATAGAATTATCACTCATGTATTTAAATTTTGTTTTGATAACCATTCATGTGTATTAGTAGTATTACTAAATTCTATCACGGTCAAGTAAAAATGAGGTTGAGAAAATCTCCCCGTAACTAAATAAACCGTATCAAACTAACAGGAACACTAGTTGGAATTCTTCTCCACGGTATACTTTTGTTCCTTCAGTTAGCCTACTAATACAGATGCAATTGGAATTCAACTTATATGGACAACTTACCGGCATAATCGTTATTTGATTTCATAATTTAAACCAAAACTAATACCAATATTAACATTTCTACAATATTCATTACTTTAATATTTCTAAACACAATATACTTACTGCCTGTACGTTAAGTTATTAACCAACGGCTATTAACACGCATCGTTTTATTATTATTATTATTGTAACCCCATTTTTTATAGCTCAAATAATCTTCACCCAAATTTTCATTTCAAGCATTTTAAGCATGAAGGCAGATATTTTAAAATTATTACATGTATTTCCCGACCAGATGCTGCCGCTTTCTTTTGATTTATCTTTCAGCTTATCAATACCCGGAGGATCTTTATTATCCTTGGTAACCTCCGGCGCGCGACGATCCCATCCAATTTGGTATCGAACCAACATCACGTTGATTCTGGTGGGAGAGTAGTGTAGTGGCATTGGACAATAGCCACACAATCCACAAAGCTGTGAACACGAGACTACTCAGGAAATAGATATTCAATATTTAACGCGGAGAAATACCTAACGATGGAGAAGGCGCGAACAATGAATTGAATGGACTGGAGTTAATCGATGGCATGGCCTGGCTATGCAGGCGTGGTCCATCTGAATGTTACTTATATCTTCTATTCGTATTAAATATATTGTTCCTTCTCTAGCCTAACGTTGTTCTACATCATGTATTGGTAATTGATACGATACAGTGAGTTGGCGTAGTCGATGGTGTGACTTCCACGTAAGATCTTATAGATTAGGCAGTTATATCATGACTAATCTACAAATTTAGGATTAGGTCTATTATTAGAGCAGTACTAATATCATAGTAGACCATAGTTCTACAAGTCCATCAGTGAGTTACTAACTACCTGTGTACTGCCTACAGCTTTTTTCCTTTCGTTTCGTTTCCTACGTACCGTAGTCCATTTTTCATCCCCCAGGACATTGGGACTATTTAGAACGGTGATGGTTTTATCCAGTTCGTCGGTTCCCACTAAAGAGGCATTGTTATCAATGTCAGTACCAGGTGGTATTACTCCCCTTGTTAATGTTAACGGCGATCTCACTTTTGCGTCGGTCAGAGTCGGTTGTTTGAGGCGTCGCGTAACAGCAGGTACTACACTGACACAATCGTCACCGTCAGCGCATGTGTCATCGTTTTTCCTGCAGGCCAAAGCCAATAGGCCCATAGCCTCCTGAATTAGTACCTTTTTATCCGTACAGCAGAACGTACAAAGCCAATGCGAGTTAGGCTTCGAGCATCTTTTGTATGCCGTCGGACTTAGGCGTGTACACATTTTGTGGTACCACTTTTTACAGTCATCACACTGCATTCCCTCCTCAACGGGGAACAAACAATTTGGTTGCCCACATTTGTGAGTCTTACCAACAATTGTAATTAGATTTAAAAGGTTTAGAAACACACAATGATCACAATGTGAACACAAGTGTTAGTCTAGGAGTAAAAAAACGTACCTAGGACAAAATTTAGCAAAAAATTTCAAACTTTAACCAAAGTACTTTTAGTTACGGTAGACCAAGAATGTTTTTTAGTGCAATAAGTACCCAAAGCAAGTATAATCACAACAAGTACAAAAATCACTGCTCGTTCAAATCTGTCCGTAGTTTCGTTTCTGTTTCAGATTCAAATTTGTGTAGTAACGACAGAAGGCCTGCAGCCTATGTTATTCCTTTTCTAGTATGCTTCTGTGAGTGTCCAGTCCTCTCTTGAAAGAGTCAATTGAAGGTGCTGACACCACTGCTTCGGGCAGCAGGTTCCAAGTATTGATGACTCGGTGTGAAAACCTGTATGCCAAGGATATTTGTTCGTTCTTGGCTTTTCTACTCGCCTGCTATGTCCTCTGAGATGTCCTGATCTAGTGAGAAGAATAAGAGGATAAGTTAAGTCCGAAATCATTTTTCAGTATTTTGTACATCAAAATTAGATCTCCCCTTAATCTAAGATAGGATAGAGTAAAGAGGTCCAGCTTTTCAAGCCGCGCTTTGTACGGTAAATTCCGAAGTTCTGAAATTGCACGGGTAGCTGCCCTCTGTACTTTTTCTAGGATATCCGAGTCACCTTTGAAACAGGGGCTTGCAGCCTGAACTCAGTTCTCAAGCTTAGTTCTTACTAAATATGTGTATACTGTGGTGAACATGGTAGTGTCTAACTTAGTGAATGTCTGTTTTAAAGCCCAGATGTTTCGAAACCTCTTAGCTGCGACCTCCCAGCGATGGGCCGTCATCTTAAGATCATGACTCACTGTCACCTCTAGATCCTGTTTGCATAGTACTACGTACATCGCAAATGTCAGTTTCATAGATAACTTATGTCATCGGCATAGAGATAAGTCTTACCTGTGCTAAAGCACTTGCATATATTGTTGATGTGGATTATAAAGAGCAATGAACCCAAGACATTACCCTGCACAACACCACTGCACATTGGTCGAGGTGCAGATGTTGTAGAGTTAATCTTGGTTATTTAGTATCTGTCCGTAAGAAAAGACTTGACCCATTGCAATAGGGGTTTTATAATTCCAGCTGACTTAAGTCTGTTGATTACAAGATTATGAAGTACTTTATAAAAAGCTTTCTTAATATCGAAATATAGTATAACCACTAGTTTCTTCTGGTCACGTATGCGAGTAACCTCGTTAAAGAAATCTATCAAACATGTTTTGCACGACCTTGTTCTAAAGGGGCCATGTTGTGACGGGTATATTAGACCTTCCTTAAGTACATGATCAGATAGTTGATTATGTATCACTTTTTCCATTATGCGTGATATGACTGGAATGATATTTATGGGTCTGTAGTTTTCGACTAGAACTCCGCCTGTAGCTCTTCCAAAGTTACTGCCGGTCTCAAGCCCGGGTAAAGGAGGAGGGTTGGGCATGAGGTTAGCGTCCAGATCCCGTAAAAAACTAACTCGCCAAAAAACGCTTACCAGAAAAAATAATCCAAACCATTTTAACTCTCCCCTGAGAGTTAGAAGGCGTTCATTTAGAAGAACTATGACGCTTCATAGTGAAAGCCGAGTTCCTTCGGAAACCACGAGGCCGATGCCCCTTCTAACAACCAGAGCAAAAATTTTTATAGGTACGTGGAACGTCCGAACAATGTGGGAGACCGGGAAGACCAGTCAAATAAAAACGGAAATGAGGAGATACAATTTGACAGTACTGGAAATCACCGAAACCCACTGGACCCAAGCTGGACAGAAAAGGCTAAATACGGGAGAGATGCTGCTATACTCCTGTCACGAAGAGGACAATGCTCCACACACTCAGGGAGTCGCTCTTATGCTGTCCAAAGTAGCACGAAATGCACTTGTAGGATGGGAATCTCACGGATCCAGAATCATCAAAGCATCATTCAAAACAAAGAAGGAGGGAATTACAATGAATGTTATCCAGTGTTATGCATCCACCAATGATAGCAACGACGACATTAAAGATCAATTCTACGAGCGGTTGCAGTCAATCATAGAGAAGTGCCCAAGAAAGGACCTAACCATTCTGATGGGAGGACAACTGGAAAAGTATCAAAGAAGCACTAGCTTCAACGTGTCAAGAGGTTCTGGGTCTAAAGAAGCACCATCATAAGGAATGGATCTCTATAGAAACATTGGACAAGATCAAAGAGAAGAAGAACAAGAAGACAGCAATTAACAACAGCCGAACACGAACAGAGAAAGTCCAAGCACAAGCTGAATACATAGAAGCAAACAAACAAGTGAAGAGGAGCATTAGAGCCGACAAGAAGAAATACGTAGAAGAACTAGCAACGACGGCAGAAAAAGCTGCTAGAGAAGGAAATATGAAACAGCTTCACGATACAACGAAGAAACTAGCAGGGAAATACAGTAAACCAGAGAGGCCGGTCAAAGACAAAGAAGGCAAGCCAATCACCGAAATTCAACAACAGCGGAACAGATGGGTAGAATACTTCGAGGAACTGCTGAATAGGCCGGCTCCAATGGATCCACCGGACATCGAAGCAGCACACATAGATCTTCCTATAGATGTCAACCCACCAACGACGGAAGAAATTAGAATGGCCGTCAGACAAATCAAGAACGGGAAAGCAGCAGGACCCGACAACATACCAGCTGAAGCACTGAAATCAGACATCGAAGCAACCACAAGCATGCTTTACCTTCTATTCAGAAAGATTTGGGAGGAGGAACAAGTGCCGATGGACTGGAAAGAAGGACACCTCGTCAAGATTCCAAAGAAAGGAGATCTGAGCAAATGTGAAAACTACAGAGGCATTACACTACTGTCAATACCAGGGAAAGTCTTCAACAGAGTGTTGCTGAACCGGATGAAGGATGCAGTAGACGCCCAACTTCGAGATCAACAAGCTGGATTCCGTAAGGATCGGTCGTGCACAGACCAAATTGCAACACTACGGATCATCGTCGAACAATCAGTTGAGTGGAACTCATCACTATACATCAACTTCATTGATTATGAAAAGGCATTCGACAGTGTAGATAGGAGGACATTATGGAAACTTCTTCGACACTACGGAGTTCCTGAGAAGATTGTCAACATTATCCGGAACTCATACGACGGACTACAGTGCAAAGTAGTGCATGGAGGACAGCTGACAGATGCATTCCAAGTAAGGACTGGAGTCAGACAAGGCTGTTTACTCTCTCCCTTCCTCTTTCTTCTGGTGGTCGACTGGATTATGAAGACCTCGACATCTGAAGGAAAACACGGAATACAATGGACAGCTCAGAATCAATTAGACGATTTGGACTTCGCAGACGACCTAGCCCTCCTATCACGTACACACGAACAGATGCAGATGAAGACAGCCAGTGTAGCAGCAGTCTCTGCATCAGTAGGCCTCAGCATACACAAAGGGAAAACCAAGGTCCTCAAATTCAAGGCGGAGAACAGCAATCCAATCACTCTTGATGGCGAAACTCTGGAAGATGTAGAACCCTTCACATACCTGGGAAGCATCATCGATGAACAAGGAGGATCAGATGCAGACGTAAAGGCGAGTATGGGCAAAGCAAAGGTCGCATTCCTACAATTGAAGAACATATGGAACTCAAAACAACTTTCAACCAATATCAAAGTGAGAATCTTCAATACGAACGTCAAGGCAGCTCTACTATACGGTTGTAAGCACAGAGAAAGTCGTCTTCGAGGATGGGTTGTTTGATTTCAGCTACGATGAAAACCCATTTGAAACGTCTGCGGAGACCGAGATCTAAGATAAGTGATTGTTCGACACAAGTTTTAATGACTGTGTTATTGGCTGCGACTAGAGACAATTTAGTACTCTGAGAGTGCCGTCATTGAGAGAGGTGTAATGGGATAATGCTGATTTCGGCTCCTGTATCGACCAAAAATCTGAGCTCGAAATTCGATCCCTGACGTAGTGGCCAGAAACAGGCGCCGCCATCACTGACTGGCCGGACCGTTTCCCTGATTCTCTGTGTCAGCCGCAGAAAATATGCACGGTCGTGTGCAACGCCGTGCTTTGGTGCCGTATTTTTGGTGGTACCAACAAACTTCTGATGTTTGCTTCGGTGACCGAGACCGTTGTCTAGAAAAAGATCTTCGTTTGGAAGAGGATCTCAACTGCCTGGCTTGGACAGTTGCAATTGTTGTCTGTAGTGACGCTAGCCGGCTCGTTAATTGCGTTAACTGCCTTTGAAAAGAGGCTAAACAACTGATACCTGCTGGTTCAACTGGTTGCAAAGAGTTCGACAATGAGACAAAAGTTGTTACCGGAAGCGAATCAGTATCAATGAGTTTGGTGGGAGAGGATATTACGAGGAAATTAAACCAGTATATCGTGTGAAATCGTGAATAATACAACAGTTAGGATAACACGAGGCTCACCAAATAATTGTGGTGGACCAAAAAGTATATTAACCAAAAATTAGCAATAAAGTTATTACGTCCAAAAGTTAATGTAACACCAATAATTTATAAATTAGTAACACAAAATAAAAATCCAGGGACGTTACATAAACCAGCTAGTTGTCGCGTATTCCATTGACTTTTGGCACCAAAATCCACAATTATAAATGAGTAATAACTCCGATGAGATAAATGTGACTCCAGTAAGTTTCCTTGAAGTAGGATGCAATAGAAATGTCACAACAGTCTAAAATGTGGATAATATTCGATTTAGAATGTAATAGGATCGATAACGCGTGAGAATAGAACAAGGAGTGTGTGTGTGTAATAGTAGTGTATTTGCGAACAACCACAAGTGTGTCACGCTATGTCGATATCACAACGAAAGTGTGTTCAAGGTCATTTACTAAAACAACAGATACAATCATTTAATGATAGAATATACAGACAGTGAAAGATTGACAAAATAAATACAAATAATATTAAAAACTATTTACAAAATAAGCTTGTCAGGCCTATCTCCACAAGCTCCAACACAAACCTAAGGGGTAACACCCAGAAACTAGAGACATAACATTGCAGAACGGACTGTAGAAACAACTTCTACTCCTCAAGAGTTGTCAAATTCTGGGATTCGCTGCCAGCTGAGCTAGTCAAAGCGACTTCTCAGGAGTCCTTTAAGAGGCAACTTGATCTATTCCTAAAGACTAAGGATAACATCTTTTAATGATTTACCAATTTCTTTTTCTCCCCTATTGACGTTAATGTACCTAGGTTCCTGCCTGGAGGTATTACTGATCCACTGCCCGTCAAGCGAAAGCTTCTTCTATTCTGTCCACGACCATTTGAACCATTCGGGATATTGAAAACTGAAAAACATGTTCAAAGCCTGACTGTATGCGTTGCTTTACATGGTCAAATGTGATTGTTCTATTTAATTTTAACATATCAGCTGATTCTCAAAGTTAGTTCGAATGAGTTATTTCTACCACCAAGAGTTTTAATAAGACTATCACAATGTCAATATAACACAAACCAAAACAGTTTTATGTGTTTAAAAGTGACTGGGTTTCGTAAAAGAATTTTTAGAAATGGGTTTTTAAATATTCAGGTTGCCAACAACTTTTACGAAATACTCATAGGGAGGTTACTAAATCGTGAAGTGTTGGTAATATTCTTATCTTTGCAATCTCCATCTCAAGTAATGATATTTGGCGCCCATCTGAATAAGTTTAGAGCCAAAAGGTTTTTGCATTGAATAGATGTGTGGAGTCAAAAGATATGCATTAATTTGAGTTGGTTAGGTTCAGTGAGTGATAGTATATTTACACTTCCAGTCGATAACTCAGGCCTAGACTCGAGTCCATTGCGATTAGCTACTGCTGCCATCGTTGTATATAAAAACATCTCTCCTTTTGGAGCACTCATCTGAACTCTGACTATGCTCCTGGTTTGCACCAATTTAATTTAGCGTCCAAGTGGTTAAGAAGTTCATCTTTATAAACGGATTAATGTAAGCGTATTGGTTTCATCTTGTTGCAACCAAATATCAAACCAAGCTAGGAACAGTTCAGCTGGTCTGCTGCTCCAACAATACCAATATGACTAGCCTGTTCTGCATCCCCAGAGATGAATGATCCACCCAGCGAGGTGGGGGGCATCAAGGCACTTTAACGTCTGAAACTTCATGAATAATCTAGGCGAGCTATCATACTCCCAAATCTTTTTAAGGAGGATGGGAAACTTTGGTCAAGAGACTGGTTGGTTTATTTTGAAAGGTTTGAGAATTTAAGAGTGCTCCAACATTTAATTAACCGGTCATCATCCTTAATAAGAGCCTAGATCATCTTTGCATTGACTGTCAGCTGATAGATCTGCTTCCGATCGCATCCAAACTGTTTCTTTCCGTCATATTTCACAGATTGTCCAGAACTCATGAAAGGCTGATTCGCAATAAGCAGAATGACTTCCATTCTGGTCGTGGATGTATTGGTCATATCCTTACCCTCCACCAAATGTTAGAGCATCTCCGTACTTGTTGCAGATCAATAATTGTTATATTTCTTGATATTAGGGCCTCCTTAGGTTCGTTGAATAGAATTTTACTCTGGGACTGTCTGTTGTAGAAGGCTGTCTCTGAAAATTTTACTAACATCTTAATGGCTCTGTATATGAAACATTTCAGTCATAGTGAGGGCATACAATCGCTCCCAACAGTGGAACTAGGTGAGGTTACCTAACCTCATAATTTCTGTTCAAATTTTCCATCGATGACTTACTGAAAACAGCCCTGAAGAAAGTAGGTTTTGGTGGTGGTATGGATCTGCTGCATGCAGAAAGAATTTATGTTCTTCAGTATGCAGATGACAATGTTTCACTATGCTTTGGCACACAAATTAAGCAAACCGAACTTAGTTGACTATAAATATCCGTAGGCGTGGCATGTGCTTCTTAGATTTTAAGTGCAAAGTACGCTTACAAGACTGACAAGGGCCTATGGCTACACTCACTGTTGATAGTGAGCAGTTAGAATTAGTCGAAAAGTTCGTGTGTTTGTGTAGTTGTGTAAGTGTTGGTCGTGGCGTGATTGGTGAGATGGATCTAAATATAGTGAAAAACAGAGAGGGTTATGCTAATGTGACCCATCTTTGGCGCCTTCATGATGTTAGTTCGACCGTAAAAGGTCAAGTTTACTACTCGTTGATAAAATCAGTTTTGCTCTATGCTTGTGAGACCCGATCTCTCTAAGTCGAGGATGCTAGAAGACTCTCTATGTTTGGTCATCGTTATCACTGAATGTTTATTGACATCAAGTGGTAACAGTTTGTTAGTAATATATAGATTCGGCATTGTGTGCTGTGACAGCAACGATAGTTCAGTTGGTGTCACTATCTTGAAACATCGACTTCGATGGTTTGGACATGACCTACGAATGTCGTGTTAGTGGATTCAACATCGTGCATTATTCATTGGTCATGCTCGAAGGTGCAGGCTTTTTCGCTGAAGTCTGAGGGACATCCGTCATCTAAGATTGCAAACCATGAGTTACCGTTGGATTATCCACCATTTGGCATATGTTAAATATTAAACTTGATATCATGTCGTAATTCTCACTGGTCGGTTTTGTTTGTATCTTTTGGTTTTCTTGGTTCTAGATTCTCACTACTTTAGGAATAATTGTTTTCACGTCGTTTTCCATTCTCTACGTCTTCATTCAGTGTAGATCTTTTACTGAATCACATTTGTATTGTCCTTCCGTTTGTAGATTGGTATCTTATCCACCAAGTAAAACTTAGTGTAATTTGATCTTAACGTGCAGTGTCATGAACTAAACTGTTGGCTTTTATATCAGTGTAAACGATACCATTTAGTTATTCAGGACTGTGGTTGTATCGATGATCACTTTGTTTGAATTTGGGCATTTAAACCGTGAATTAATAGTCCTCACATTGATAGTATTTTCAAAAGTCTAAATTTATTTAGTGACTTTTACTTTTCAAAGGTGTATCCCCTTCAAACGTCGTATGTCGAAATAATTTTAATGAGAAACTACTCGTTTACCTTTTTGCACACTACTGCATAGGTTTTGGAACAATCATTTTGATCACATAATATAAGCAATGGAATTTCGACAACAGTTTTCCAGAAAGTAGTTTATATTTATACAATTGGTGTAAATATTAGCAGGTAAGTTAGTCATTAAGTCATTATTTTTATGCGCGTTGTTATGCGCGTTAGCTCATTACCTTAAAATTAAAATTAGACAACTCTTAGTATATAAAAACATGAGCATTTTATCACCTAGGGATAATGAAGTTTTCATATTAGCTTTCTAACAACTATTTTACATTGTATGCGTTTACTTATTCTGCACCCAAGTGTATTCTAGACGAGTTGGTATAATTTTATAAGTGACTCGGAAATTCCTGTTTCTCATAGCTTCATTTTTTCCGAGAATGTCGAGTCATGTTCCCCTAACTGAGTTCATATTTTAGATAATAATTTTGGATAAGTAAATGTTTCTTATACGTAATCGTTAAGTAAAGGCGTTTAGACCCATTATTGCAATCGGTTTTGTAGTTCCAAATTACCGTTGCATAAAAAGGACCTACACATACCGTTTAGCAAAAGCTGATTTTGTTCTGTGAATTAAAATAACTTATTTACTATTGACTAGATTCAAAAAATATCCCATTTGAGTAAACTATTATTGTATTCTCATCAGCACTTGGTAGTTTTACGATTTAGCTTTTCCAAGGTGTATAGTGATATGGAAGCAACAATGCAAGCATGTTCGGGATGCGATTCTCTCCCTCGAAATGCAAAATGTTGCTTCAGGATTGGGTTACATCGACACCCGAACTAGTGATAGGGAGTGAAGTAGTTGAGTGTGTCGACCGCTTCACTTATCTTGGAAGTCTCATCAGCCCTTGTGGTCTGGTGTGTGACGAAATCTCAGCACGGATACAGAAGGCTCGACTATCTTTTACCAACTTCCGTCATTTATGGCGTAGGCGAGATATCCGTCTATCAACCAAAGGACGTGTTTACTGCGCAGCAGTTCGTTCCGTCCTACTTTATGGCAGTGAAACATGGCCGGTAAGAGTAGAGGACATCCGTAGGTTACTAGTATTTGATCATAGGTGTCTTCGAAATATTGCTCGTATATCCTGGGACCATCGAGTAAGTAATGCAGTTTTTAGGAAACGGGTACTAGGTAAGGATGGCAAATCAGTTGATGAAGTAGTGAAACTTCATCAGTTGAGATGGCTGAAACACGTGTTACATATGCCCAACGACCGACTGCCCCGGCGTGCGATGTTTCATGGTGTAGGAGTAGGTTGGAAGAAAACTAGGGGCAGTCAGATCAAAACATGGCCCAAGTCCATGAAGTCACTGACAAGTGGACTGAGCTATGTTGATAGATGTAGACTACCTGGTTGGGGACCGCGAGATGATGGCAACCGATGGTTAGAGACTCTGAATGACATGGCTCAAAATCGTTTGCAATGGCGCAGGTGCATCCACTCTCTGTGTTCTCCCAAATTCTAATCTTCTGAATCCTTCATGTCCCTTTTTTCCTCTTTCTAAATTTATTTCACTGTATTATACTCTTTAAATAACATCTCCAAACTCTAATCTTCCCGATTACTGCTTATACTCTGATTACCTCTACCACTACGGGATTTGAATCGACAAGTGCATCTCTGTGCTAATGTGGTGTGGCAACTCGAACTGATGTACGTACGTACGAAGTTCTACGTTGTTACTGACTGACTGACTGACTGATATGGAAATTTATCTATAAACGGTTAGTTCGTTAGTTTCTAGCCTGATGTACTAAATACTTTCTGAACATACAAGTAGCATTGTACATGGACTAATTTTAATGATGTAACTAAATATGATTATTTAGAAATACAATCGTATCTATTCATAAAAATAGGATTAGTATGTATGTAGAGATAGGTCTTTAATCAATACATGTGGTGCATTAGGTTGATTGTCACAAAATACCTATGCATCTTGTGTGTTTTTTGACCACGGAATACAAAGTTTATCCATTCTACCGTTTACTATTCATTACGATTGTCAGTAAGTCATGTTCCTGCTTTGTTTCTTTTTAAAATAGTTAATCCAACACGACTTGTATTATCTTCCAACTCATATATATATTGTATAAAACTGTTTCATGGGCTTGTAGAGGAAGGGGTTGTACAGATTTTCACATTATTTTCGTTGGTTATTTCTTTATCCAGAACATCTCTTTCAGCAGTTCGTTTGTCAGAGGATATTGTCTTCAGTATAAATTAGTGTTACTTATGAAATGAACAAAAAACAACTATATCTAGCTCATTCTGTGGATGAGTTAAAAAAGCTTTCGAAAATAAATATCAGATCAACTGTACCTGCAGTCTTACAACGTGAAATGTCTTTATTGAAATGTCAGGCTAATGAAGTTTGGGAGCATGATGAAGAACGTGCCTATGTATTATTTATGAAGTACTTTGAATATTATGACAAGTTGAAACGTTTAACAGGCAGTAAATGCTCAGTAAGTTGCCATTATTATTAAATTTTTATATAAAGGCATTGCTGAAAAATGAATTATTGTCCTCCATTGAACGTGCTGAAATATTACGTGATAGTCTGAAAGCTAGATATGAGGATTTAAGTCGTCAGACTTCACCTGACGTAAAAAAGACCATTGAACCTCAACAAAATCACAAACCAGGTAATTTAAATATAAGATAATATAGACTTCTTACTTAGATAAACCACAGGGTGTGATCAGTTCACCTTGGATACAGACAAATGAATTAGCAGGACTTATTAAAAAGCAACATAAGTTTTTGCTTATTGACGTTCGTTCGAAAATCGAGTTTGAACAATGTCAAATTGCATTTGATAATACCATCAACTTGCCCTATGATTTTATAAAACGTGGGTAAGTAACATATGCAAAATTCGAGAGGTTGTTTTTGCAACTATTCCTTTAAATTCAATTTGATACTACTTGTAGCTTCTGTTGTATTCATAAACAAGTATTTATCTGTCCCTTTAGAAATAGGTATTTATGATGAAATATTCTTATTTTCTAAATATATTTCCCGTCACAATTCGGTTATTAGTCAAACAACAAAAATGCAGAAAACAATTGTTTTGTCTGATTTTCATGCACATTTTAGATTTTCTTTCCGAATTTTCTCATACTCCGTGTTAAGATTGTTGATCAATCAATGTAGCTCATTAGCCAAGTAGTGACATGCCTACTTAGACTAAGTTGTATTTCTCTTGGAAATACGCTGCATATGGATATTCTTCGTCGCAAATAAATCTCTCGCCGTAATACTTAAAGGCCCTGGATTCAACTCCTGGTGGGGTGGTGGGTGAGTACTTTTTAGAAGTTCTATACTTGGATGGAACATCTATCTACTGCAACCTTGTTTTCTAGATTATCACAAACGCGACCAATTTGTGATGAGAACTACCTGAAAATTAAGCTAATCTCCACGAAACCCCTTCAGATAAGTAAGCTACCGAACTTCGTTTAAAAGGGCCCTTTAAATCTATTTTAAACCGTGTTCGAAAACCCGAATTCGGCTCTCTAACAATTGGATTCTTAGCTTATGTCTCACTGTGCAAGATTATTGTCTACTGTATTTTTACACATTTTCCACTGTTTACCATCAATCTAAACGGAAAATATACTTATTTAGTATTTATTATCATTTGGATTGTTTTGGTGTTTGAATAAGAGAATAATACACGGAGTGCTGCAAATTTGAGTTATTAATCATTATGTTAAGTGAGTCGTTTAGATAAATTGCGTAGCAGTCGTGGCGTACACAAACATACTTAATGTGTCAGTTAGATATAATGTTTGGGTAATCAAACGGGAATTGGTGAAGGGATTTTTAAATTCATAACTAAGTCAGTAGAAGTCAAATCCATAATTCTGAACCCTACGTTTATCTTTAAATTACATCATTAAGTCGATTTTATAAACTAACAATTTAAATTTTTGTCTACTTATTGGTTGATGTTATGGACGTTGTTTCTACTTCAGAATACTTCTGGTTTCAGAAGTAATAACTTGTTAAAACCTTTAATAGCTGCTCTCAAGTGAACTGAGTTACGTTTTACAGGTAAACTTATCCAGTGAATCGAAAGCATGTTGGTACTAAAGCCTACTCGGTTTTTAGCAAGCGAGTAATACTGAAGTTACGAGCAAGCGACTAGGTAAAAACAACCCTAATGATGAGGCCTGTGGTGATGAATGACTGTGGTATTTGTTCACGTCCGTAGCTACTACCCATGTCGATAACCAATATTGTGTGATATGGGAGTTAAGCACAGATAAGCTGAAACATTGGATCGATTTATAAACTGATCTAAGCCATGTCCAAAGATGGAAGCTTCCTAAATTCGCTTCACGTAATACTTATAATTAATGTTGAACGATATGAATGGAAGTCAGTCACAGTTGCACGATTGTGTTCATTCACAAACTTCCTCTAGATTTCGAGTTCACTGTTATTCTGTCCCTTTCACTTCTCGATTTTATTAGTTCCTTTTCTGCTATGTTTTTTGGTGTTTAACTTTCATTTTTCCGTTCCTCTCATCCTGTTAACTTCTCTCACCACACTGATGTGAGGTGTTTCGTCCCAGATCAATGTACATTTACGACCAAATCCTACGCTTAATATGACTGACCATCAAAATAAGTTCAAACATTTAAGTCATCATCAATCAGATTATTAAAATCGAAATCGGAATACATAGCATCTGTATTCGTTAGTATTGTATTATAGTAATCCATGAGTATTAAGGGGATGAGATAAAACGCCACATCACGTTTTAATTCTGTGTGATTTTTGCTCTGTATTCCATCCATTTTTAATTCAGTATGATATTTATTGAATATAATGTTCTTTTTAGTATTTTAGCATGAAATTTGTTCAGTATATCATGCAGCATACGTGTTGCATTAATTCTCTATAAAATCCAGTTTTATATTTCATCTATTTCGGTTATGCATGATATCCATCAGCTAATAATTAAGTATCAGAAGAATCGATATATAAGTTAGTGTGTTTGGTTAAAGTAACTAGTGTTTTTGGAGGTTAAATAAAATCGTTATCTACCTTGAGTTTAGTCTTACCTCCTTTTTTACTGCAAACCTCATTGTTTTCCTGTTGCAAGTATCACCTCCCATTATTAAAGCAGTTCTTACAGATCATCATTGCAAGCTATTTCCATTGTTGCTAATCGAAAAATGATTTTAGCATGGTTTACTAATTTTGTCGTCATTAATAACGTTCGTAAAATTATTTAGAGTATTCATTGATAGTGTAAATCTGTTGCAAAAATAATGGGCTTCAATATATGGATGATATTATCTTAGTGCTAGATGATGAAATCTCAATTAATCGGTTGGTGGAGAGTCCACTCTCCCTTTCGAAACGCTGTCATATGACCACGCGTATATAGCTACTCTCAGAGAAGTCCTACTCCCTGTCTTATCGGGGCGAGTGTGTTGTTTACGAAATTGAAAGGACTAAAAGTGAAAGTTCGGCACTTAAACCGAGTAAGTGTGTACGGAGTATCCACATAGGAGAGTTGAAAAACCCTGATTTCAAAGCATTGGTGCACATCGGCTCCAGGATCCTGAGGGAACAAATGGCGTTTGAACCTATTGTTGGTCACCGGCTATCATGGGACCGCATCTCCTAACGTTTCTGTACTGCCTTGTGGATCAAACCTCTAGGTCAAAGGCCCGGGGAGTTGGCCCCTAAGAAAACCATCTGCCTCTGTTTGGGTTCCCGTGCTTTATCTGAGCTCACACGCAAACCAAATGATTTGTGTGGCTCATATATATTTTGGTTCCTCCGTATACCATTGTTTATGCCTTTAAATGAATAAATCAATGAGTTGGCAATTAATATTTGTAAGTATGAAATATATTTTGCTACTTTTGAACTACGAGTTATTTTTGTAAAACTGACAAGTTTACCTGGACTCATCCTTTGCGACAATACTTTGGAAATATTCGAGGTGTGTATATATCGACGGTTATGTAAGTACTGGTAATGGTTTGGCAGAAATTTCAATCAGGCAGCTTATGTCATTCCTATTTAACTTTCCCATCGATAACGTCTTGCAAGTAGCTGTTATGGAAATAGGTGGTGATGTGGATGTGCAGAAAGAATATGGCGCAGTTGTGATATTAGTCTGGTTGCTAATAAGAGCAGTTTTTCCCCGTGCTTGTGAAATATAACTTCTTTGAATTGAAGATGTTAAACGACTGTGTTCACTCATCGTTGTCTCCGAAGGACTGCTGGCATCTAGTAGTAATACTATGTTAGTAATGTTGAGGTTCGGCAATTTGTGTCTAGGTGTAGTAACTAATTCAATCAGTGTCACTATCTTGAAATACCGGTTTCGTTATGTTGGACACGCTTTGCTAGTTTCATCTCAGCGAACTCTATAATGTGCATTATTTACCGACTCTAAGAGGAGATAGAAAAAGAGGAGTGGTGGTCAGCTTATGATATGGCACTATTGTATGCAAGCTTTATAGGACTAGCATTCATCGTGGTTGGGGTCCTAGAAACACTGCAGCATAGTAGCTCAAGAATTTATCATGGATGGCTAAGAATGGAATCCAGTGACAATCCTGCTGTAGTTTTCTTTTAAATTCTTCACAAAGGTGATAAGAACTGTCAGCGAAGGAATTCTTTCTTGATTGCATTTTAAATGAACCGTATATCTTATTAAATACTCTTCTTGTTCATTTATTTATTGTACTACCCTTCCTTGTTTTATTTCTTCATCTCATAAATGTGCCGTATTTTCTTGGGTGCCCCAGTGTACCATTAAATATGCCATAAATAAATAACTCAGTGGCTTGAAACGGTATTTGACATAGTTGAGACCAGAAGTCAGTGACAATCGTGCTACTGTTTTCTTCATAAAAAGTAATATACACTTTTTGACCAAATGAAATCTATTTCAATTATTTTCTTGGTTAAACCGTAATTTTTAATGAACACTGTCCTTGTTTATTAAATTTATAATTATCCCTTCTTTGACTTCTTCATGAGATTCCCAATTAGCTTCAAATGGCATGCATTTTAATACTCTTTTCCACCATGCCTTAATGATTTATATAAACATATAAACAAATTACTATTGATTTCTTGGTGTATGATCGGAATAACATAATTACAAGACAACAAGTTTTTTTCATAAATTAAAACAACTTTGGTACCATTATGCTTTCCAAGCTAACTAGTCCAATTGTGGAGTTCTCGTTGTCGATCTGGACAACAACTATCGGGGCCCATTTCATGTAGAAGTGGACTTTTCATTTATTCCCCATGTTTTATATCAGTTTTGTTTTGATGATTTTGTTTATAATTGGTTTCCTTCGTAGGTTTTTTGTGTATTCGTCCTTGGATTCATGTTTATTGTCTTTTTCAGTTGATCTCTGACTCTGCAGTTAATTGACTTCTTCCGTGTGTTTGAATGGATTAATCCTACTTTAATGCATTTATTGATTACCAGTCGATCTTATTGCCATACTTTTAGAATCTCTGGTATTCTCCAGGCTTCCTCAATACGTAATTTCGAAATTTCTCCAATCGATTTCATGTTCATGGTTGTCTGTATGCACTGATATTTATGACAACATATCATATCGCTTCACTGCTAATCTATTTACATGTATGTATATTTTGTCAGTTGCTTAAGTTGTTCATAGTTTTTTTTTTCTCTTCAAACTTTAGGACTACAGTAATTAATATCTCTGATTATTTACAAAAGAATGATTTCTTTAAAAAACTTTGGGATAGTCGGTCCAAATTCGATGATATAATACTATTGGATGAGAATGGATTCGATTCAGACCAATCAGTTTTAAATAAAAACCATCCTTTGCAAATCCTTAAGGATGCTATGTTAAAGGTACAGTAAAATCTTGTTTCAATCTGATTATATACTATAAAAGGTATTTGTGGCAGTTTTGTCTCCTACTATAAATAATTCACACTGAAGTTAGCTATGTAAAGTCTTCAACTGCGATGTTTATGAGCGATAAAGTTTATGTTTATTCCGGATGTTTACTGAGTTTATTGATGAAAGACTCATAAGTTTTATATAGATCATTTATACTGAAATTATATGTCGCATAAAACTCATTTTTTATGCTTAAAATATGTTGCTTGCTTGGAACAATTAATTCTAAAATATGCGGATATTTATTTGTCACAGTGGACCGAATATTCAGTACAATACTTTTTAATCCAAGCTTATTTAAATAGGTGTATTTCCAAAAAAGTGGTTTTCATCATAACTGTAGGAATGTTGCACTATGTATCGTTAACCCTACACAAAATCGATTTAAAGACTCTCAAATATCATAATTATTGAGTTAGTATTTAGCCATTGTGTTGGAATTCAGTAATTTACCCTTTTCAACATCAGCAATTTGATCCGACTATACTGTAGTGTAATTGGTAGTTATCAACTTTACTTCTAGTATAAGTGACCTTGTTGGTTATGCCTTTCCATCGAAAAAGAATGACAGTATTCATCTCAGTGCTTTCGATAGAATAGATTACGGATAGATAAATTTTAATAAATTTCAAACTGGAGTACTTAAACTCACTTCTAATCAGATTGGCCAGGATTTTAAACCCTAACTAATCTTGTCATAGATGTTTAAAGAAATCCAAGATCGATCTTTAGTTTATGCACTTAAGTGGATACTGTAGTAAAGCTTAAAGCGTTTTACTACTTTTTTAGCTTTATAAGTATCAGGATTATTAATGAAAGTCTAAAGGCTAGTTTCCAAGTCAGTTTCACGACTTCTCGATGGTCATACTTAAGATTTATGCTACTCTTATCCGACATCTCTTGAGATTCAGTCAGTCAGTCAGTAACAACGTAGAACTTCCTACGTAAGTACACCAGTTCGAGTTGCCATACCACATTAGCACAGTGATGCAGTTGTCGTCATTGCAAACGATTTTGATCCATGTCATTCGAGGTCTCTAACCATCGATTGCTATCATCTCGCGGATCCCAACCAGGTGGTCGACACCTACCAACATGGCTCAGTCCACTCCTGAGATTAGAAAGTATCGATCTTAAGTATGTACATCGCGACTATATTCATTCTGCTTCTTGATATTATTCTGCGTGTTTTATTTTCCGTTTGATTCCAGTGGGATGCAGAGCAAATTTTAACTGCTGAACCTAGAATACTTTTTAAAGGAATGAAAGATTTTCGGATGCGTTATCCTCCACTTCTCATTCAAAAAACTATGTCATCTAATCAAAAAGACTCCAGACAAATAAACTCTCAATTAGAAGGTAACCGTTGAAAATTCATTATTTTTGTTATGTTTTCCTTCATCTGAATTTATCGAGCATTTCACTGTTGGGGAGACCCAGAATATTCCTCGAAAAAAGCTCAAAGGGACCCTGAAAACATTGGACAGCACTTTATCCAATCAGCATCGAATAGAATTTTCTCAGAAACATCTAGAGAGTGAAGAGTCACGTGTGACACTTCTGACTGGATGATTACTTATCCTACTACTAAGTTCAGTAGGGTTCTGGAACTTCCCATAAACCCAAGACCATCTGAAATGATATAAATACCCTCAATTTTCTGTACATAAATAACCTTAGAGTAAAGCGTTCTTTCCATATTTCGCTCCTTTTCTCCAGTGTTCAAGTTGTTGTGTAGAGTTAGCCTGGGGGCATTTGAAAGGCTTAGGAAACGGAATCAAGCGTTCAATCAGATTTATCATTCACCGTCAAAATTTCGCCTACTTTTCATACTCTATGTTTTTGGATCAATGAGAACTTATAATGGACAAGTATCTCATACTAAATTTATCTACTGTATAAATATATATTAAGATTAAATACAAGGTTAGGGTAACTAATAAGTTTACTAAATTGAATTCCCTGTTTATAGGTACATATAAATGCTCTTTAATGAGACTAAAATTTATGACACCGTTAAATAACTTAGTTGTCACCAATAAGAATGAACGGTGGTCGTAAAATATCGCTATCCAAGTTGGAAATGAAAACTATGGAGTCCCCAACTCAGCGGTCTTAGGGTTAGTCACTCCCTAAGAGGTTTGATTGTTCTGCGTTCGGTCCCTGTCAGAGTCGTAAATGCGTCTTACTGAGGATTTCGGTACTTGGACGAAGTAAATATCTGCCATTCCGTCGTTTTCAGTGGTTTGCCAGCCAAATTCAGTTCATAATTCAAACTAGAAGTTATATTTTGTGAATCCCACGCTTCGCAATGTATTGTGCCATGGAAGATGGTAGCTGGAGCTACAAAACAAATTTTAAAATAGTCCCAACTCAACAGAAGTTTACAACCTCAATAACCAATGTGTCACCTTCATTTAATAGGTTAGGTCAAGGGTTAGGACTGCTCACTCTATGAATTCAATATATGAAGATAATTATTCGAAAACATTCATGACCGAGCAAATACGAATTACATACATCTACTTTCAGTGGTTTCACGTATGATAATAAAGCGCTAACTGTTATGCAGTATTCTCATACTTTAAGAAGTAGGAAGTCATCTTGCATGCGATGCTGGCGATCCAAGCTGATTTTACTGAAATCAGGTTTTGTGAACTGAGTAATGGAAGCATATAGACTTCTAACTGGTTGGCTGTATCCATGTTAAGGTTTTGTCAACCAGAAAGACATTAGGGTTAGGGTGATTCATAAGTGAAGTGATAAGTCCATCTAAATACATGGTTTCCTATCATTATGAGTTATTAGGGTAAACAATCCAGGAAGTAGCATTTTGAATTACAAGAATTAGAAAAGTAGTGTAATTACTTAAGGTTTTCCACTAAAATTGTTGAGAAGACAGTTTTTGTTGGCACTTTTATTGAATAGGCAAATATTGTCTAAGGAATCCAAATCGTTTACCGATTCTCCAGATAAGTATTCGGTTTCTCATATTTCAGATGGAGTATATCGAAAGATAAATATAGTTGATAAGTGGTATATCTCAGGCACTTTTCATCATAGTAAATTCAGATGATGCTTCTTTTTTTAGGTTTGACCTGTATGAATATTTTGTAATGGATAATTTTCGGTAAGGTGGTCTGTCGATCAATAGAGTCGAGTGATACCTTCAGGTCAAGGAATAAAATAGACTAATCCTTGACAGTCTGATAATGGACGTGTTTTGAATATTTTAAATTAACTGCTTAATTGTGATGTTTTCATTGTAAATTTTTGGAAAACCCTGGCTATCATTTTAAAATATGAAACTTTTAAATATTTGTCCTCATTTTTAATTGGTAAGCTTGTCTTGTTCTGCTGGTGGGCGGCCTATGCTCCTCCACGAGGGGTAGCAGGCGTAAGTAAGTAGGTTGTCATTATAAAATTGAATCATTATCTTCTTTTGTTCTGCTATCTTTTATTTCTGTTGTTCGTTTAGTTATTTTAATCATTAATTATGTGATCGTGTAATCATTGGTAAAATAATTAGATTTTCCACTTGCGAATATTTTACATAGTAAATTATTTCCGAGGAATTTCCTGAGTGTTTTGTAACCATCATAAAGATCCATCTGATCTACAGGTTTAAACATTCATATCACAGCAATTAATGATATAGCTTTCTATTGATCATGCCTAGGAACCGAACTCTACCTACTATGTACGATACTGTTGCGTAATTTTTTTTTTTGATTACATATTCACCTATTAAGAGGTTTCAATCACAACTAAGTAATAATTACTTTCAGTAGCTATTTGGGTACCAATTAGCATAAAATGGACATAGATTTATGTTTAATTAATAACAGTTAGATAATGAAAGTCATGTACGATTAAATAACGTAATGTTATTCTTCATTTAATTCTTTTTTGAAAGCTCCTAAATTTCAATATCCAGACTTGAATATCCGTGAAGAACAATTACCTACTGTTAATTTGGCTGATTTGTTAGCTTCTCAAAGTAAAGATCCTACATTATCCTTTAAAACTATTCAAAATGGACGTACTGGGATAAATAATGGAACTAATTCTGTATTTAAACGTCCACTAGCACCCAAACCATCCACATTCAACAATCGTATACAGTATACTCCTAAAATGATGTCCAGCCAGTCTCCAGAAATATCCCTTAACAACGTCAGACAAAATAACTCTCCAGTAAGTATTTTACAGTGTATAATTCAGATTAATTATAATAAATCTGTTTGAATTACATGTCAATTGATAGAAATTTGTTACTGGGTATGTCGCAATGACTGTAAAATAATTAAGATGTTGTCACTAAAGTAAATGGCTCAGTGAAGGCAGTTCTCTGTATTTGATGTTTTTTAGGCTCATGTAAGATGCTGTAGGTATTATTCTCATTATCCCTGAACCACCAAACCAAGTAAAAAGTCCTGAAAGAATTCATACTTATCAATAGAGATTACATGTTTATTGACGTCTGTAGTCATAAAATACTCCCTACTGACCTTTATGAAATGTTCGACATATAATGACCGCCAAATCAGATTATCTGACTACATTCGACTACTTATTGGGTAAAGTTAAGCCACTACTCAGAAAATAAACTATACAACGAATGGTATAATCTGATTCTTTATGGGATCATTCACTTCTTGGTGATAAAATATCTTAATTCATGCATTAAATAAATGTTATGAATCTGAAAGCAGGCATATTATTTGTTAGTATTCTGTGGTAAACTTGTTAATGAATAACAGCAAACATGGTGTTGGAGATATTATTTCAACCGAATATAATATAGTGTAAATTAACTTTGAGATCTGTCCTTTGATTAAGCATCCATCTCAACTAACTGTTCGGATAAAACTATCTTAAGTTAAATTTAAAGCTTTAGGCTCTGGATAATAAAAATGTAAAAAAGTAGAGTTATTAAATGACTTAGTCAGAACCACTTCTAATTACATGACCAAAAACCTAAGATAAAATATCCAGTCGGTTTTAATCAACACATTCGAAAAGTGACTGTGGTTATTGATGAAGAACACAAAATAATGAATTCAAGATAATAATTCACTAGCTTTTCTTTATTTTACTGGTTGAGATCATGAGTCAATTGAAGCTAGACCACCATGGAAAACCTGGAAGCACTGGACGGCCGTTTCGTCCTATTGCGGGACTCCTCAGCAGTGCGCATCCACGACCTCACATCGTGAGATTCAAACTCAGGACCTATCAGTCTCGCGCGCGATCGCTTAACCTTTATTTATTTGTCGGTTTCCACCTTACTGTTTGGATATCAACGCGAATGGTAGGCAATTTTTCCTGTTCCTCCTTCGTGTGCTATCCTTCTTATGTTCCTGAAGCTTTTGACACGTTACAAAAGGTAGTCAGTAAAATTCAAAAGATAATTTCCCATTCGGGACTTCGAGATTTTGCTGTAGTGTGTTCATTAAAGCAGCTGTTTTCTCAGGTTTAATGGTTTCTGAATATTGTAGATAGACGTTTGAATTTATGTTTTCTATATAATCAGCACCTAACTATTTTGAAACTATTCGTTCAAAATTGGATGAATTGCATTAAAATAAACTTTTAAGAATTATTTGCTCCCTTGCATCTGTCCATGATCAGCTGTTCTAGTGTTTCAATATCAAACATGCTCTTTTCCATAAGTAATATATTGGCGTAGGACAGAAAATTAATGCGCTCTAATACGATTTTTGCAAGCTGCATTACCGCCAAATACTTTGTACGGTTACAAAAAGTTTTCGAAGCGTTACAGTTGCCAGAACAAGCACAGATATCGTATTATAAAGTGACCCGATCGAAGCTGCTACCTTGACGCGGTGATCGGGCTTGCCTATCGTGATGACCCAACCGAGCTATATTGGCTGGAACATATGTTCCTGCAGGTTCTACCATGCCAGGCAGGTCGATTGGCGAACGGTAAGACTAAAAGCAGCAACTCAAGGTCTGAGGGCGAAGTCGTACTGCTGACTGTAGAGAGGTGTGACAGCAGTAAGGTGTTTCCCTCGGACAACCAGCATGACAGCGATGCTGCCTTCCCACAAGGAGGGGTGGGGTTAGAAAAGGTCGACCCTAAAAATGCACACCTCACCTTACCTCACGGATTTCCGTCTCCGGCGGTAAGGCCCCTTGAAGAACGGAGCTAACACGTCAAAAACCTTCCACAAAAAGGCCGTGCGCGACCGGCCTCAAGCAGTTGTCCCTTGGGCTCTGCGGTCACGCTCCCAGGTCGTCAAGACCAACACTAATCCAATTTCCTTTTCAGGTTCCTCAAGAAATACCCTTCCACGGTGTGGGCAGCCGGGAAGTGACATCAGCCCTCATACCCGTAACAGCACAAGAGACCAAGGTGGTCACATTCAAATCCTTCCTACACCTCCTAATACTTCTCTTATCCTCCCGACTAACCCTCCTCACGTCTCTTTATCACCTCGCACCGCTAGGGCAAACGATTCGAGTACGTGGAACGCCATTCCTGGTCTCCTGAAACCACGCTCTAAACTACACGTAGGAGCTTTTAACGTACGAACACTTTGCCAAATAGGACAGCAGGCTTCCTTAGCTAAAACTTTAGAATCTCGCGCCATCGATGTGTGCTGCGTCTCCGAAACGCGCATACAGGATCCAAGTAGCGTCATTCATTTGACCTCACCATGCCAAAATAAAGAACCGACTCGATTTACGCTTCGTGTATCTGGAAGCCCTGATTCTGCTTCCCGTGGCCTCGCCGGCGTAGGTATAGCATTGAGTCCTAGGGCAGAACTAGCTCTCTTAGAGTGGATCCCAATAGACAGTCGTTTGTGCGCTGTCCGACTGAACGGAACAGTAAGAATCCGGAAAGATAGGGACACTCGTCGTTGCCTCTTCGTCGTCTCTGCCTATTCTCCCACTGACTGCAGCTCAGATGATGTAAAAGATGAGTTTTACAGAAAGCTTTCGGACCTTCTCCGAAAAGCTAGGCGCTCGGATGTAGTAATAGTGGCCGGTGACTTTAATGCTCAAGTAGGCAAACTAAGCGATAAGGAAAGACACCTAGGTGGATCTTATGGTGTCGTGGCTCAAAGAACAGATAATGGCGACCGTCTGTTGCAGCTATGCTCAGATAACCGCCTGTTCCTTGCAAATACTAACTTTAAGCATAAGGAAAAACATCTTTTAACATGGCGACCCCCTAATTCGTCCCAACGTTGGACCCAAATAGATCACATCGCTATCAGCCACCGATGGAGGGGCTCGATAGAAGACTGTCGCTCATTCTGGAGCACATGCCTAGATTCAGATCATGCTCTAGTGCGAGCGCGTATTTGCTTGCGTCTTACTGGACGTAGGAAAGACGCTGCAAGGAAACCTCTTAGGGCCCTACTTAATGATAGTCAAGCTAAGAGTATATTTCAGGAACAACTAGGAAAACAGTTAGGCAGCCATGTATGTGATGCCCACCCCGATGCAGCATGGAATGATATCCGAAAAGCTGTGGAAACAGCAGTGATATCTGCTAGTAAGGTAAACCAGAAGGTTAGGGAGCAACACTGGATCTCAGCAGCATCTATCTCACTGATAGATGCTCGGAAACTCATTCCACCTGGCTCTGAACATAATGAAGAGCGGAGTCAGCTTAAGCGCAAGCTGACAAGAAGTCTACGCAATGATCGCGAACAGTGGTGGGTAGCGAAAGCAAGAGAGATGGAAAAGGCAGCGGCAATAGGTAATAGCAGACAATTGTTCAGACTCGTTAAGGAAACCGGAATTAGGAACCCGACCGTTAGCGAAACAATCTCAGAGAAAGATGGACATATTATTCATTCTCAATCCAGGAGATTGGATCGATGGGCAGAACACTTTAGGGATCAGTTCAACTGGCCTTCAGCCACACTTCGGTTTCCCACGATCTCCAGTCAACCTGAATGGCAAGTTAATGTAGGTCCTCCGTCCCTTTACGAAGTTGAAAAAGCCATAGGAAATCTGAAACGAGGGAGAGCAGCAGGCCCTGACAGGTTTACTCCTGAGATTTTTAAGGATGGTGGTCCAGTATTAGCAATGAGATTAACCGAGGTCTTAGGTAGAATTTGGGAACTGGACGTAATCCCATCTGACTGGTCTCAATCACTGATTGTGCCAGTTTTAAGAAAGGACAAAAGTCCTCTTGTGACAATCACAGAGGAATCAGTTTGACTAATATAGTGTCTAAAATATTAGCTTCAATAATACTTCGACGCCTAACTAAAGCTCGTGAAGAGCAGACTAGAGAAAACCAGGCTGGTTTTCGACCTGGACGTGGTTGTATAGATCAGATATTCACACTACGTCAGGTTCTAGAACACAGACACACATTCAGACGCCCCACAATGGTAGTATTTCTCGACCTTAAGGCGGCATTCGACTCGATTGATCGTGAGGTTCTATGGCAGTGTTTGTCACTGAAAGGAGTACCAAAGAAGTACATTAACCTTATAAAGGCTCTCTACTCGAACACAACTGGTCGAGTGAGAGCTTATGGCGAACTGTCATCAGAATTGATTACCTCAAGTGGTGTTCGTCAGGGCTGTCCACTCTCCCCATTCTTGTTCAACTTTGTCATTGACGTACTTTTAGAGATAACACTCTCCTCATCTAAATTTACAGGGGTTGAACTTCTACCGGGAGGTTCACTTGTTGACTTAGAATATGCTGATGACATAGTTTTATTTGGTGAAGACACTGACAAAATGCAGAGTCTTCTGGCCACTCTAAGCAACAATGCAAGCATGTTCGGGATGCGATTCTCTCCCTCGAAATGCAAAATGTTGCTTCAGGATTGGGTTACATCGACACCCGAACTAGTGATAGGGAGTGAAGTAGTTGAGTGTGTCGACCGCTTCACTTATCTTGGAAGTCTCATCAGCCCTTGTGGTTTAGTGTGTGACGAAATCTCAGCACGGATACAGAAGGCTCGACTAGCTTTTGCCAACTTGCGTCATTTATGGCGTAGGCGAGATATCCGTCTATCAACCAAAGGACGTGTTTACTGCGCAGCAGTTCGTTCCGTCCTACTTTATGGCAGTGAAACATGGCCGGTAAGAGTAGAGGATATCCGTAGGTTACTAGTATTTGATCATAGGTGTCTTCGAAACATTGCTCATATATCATGGGACCATCGAGTAAGTAACACAGTTGTTAGGAAACGGGTACTAGGTAAGGATGGCAAATCAATTGATGAAGTAGTGAAACTTCATCAGTTGAGATGGCTGGGACACGTGTTACGTATGCCCAACGACCGACTGCCTCGACGTGCTATGTTCAGTGGTATAGGAGTAGGTTGGAAGAAAGCTAGGGGCGGCCAAACCAAAACATGGCACAAGTCCATGAAGTCACTGACAAGTGAACTGAGTCATGTTGGTAGGTGTAGACTACCTGGTTGGGGACCGCGAGATGACAGCAACCGATGGTTAGAGACCCTGAATGACATGGCTCAAAATCGTTTGCAATGGCGCAGGTGCATCCACTCTCTGTGTTCTCCCAAATTCTAATCTTCTGAATTCTTCATGTCCCTTTTTTTCCTCTTTCCAAATTTCTTTCACTGGATTATACTCTTTAAATAACATCTCCAAACCCTAATCTTCCCGATTACTGCTTATACTCTTATTACCTCTACCACTACGGGATTTGAATCGACAAGTGCATCTCTGTGCTAATGTGGTGTGGCAACTCGAACTGATGTACGTACGTACGAAGTTCTACGTTGTTACTGACTGACTGACTATAAAGTGACCTGACAGTTGGTGTCCATACAGTTGTACACACAGTTGAGGCTTTTGTTTAATAACTTATCACACTGTTCACCCTGTTATACTCCGAACCTTGAATAATTTATTACCCTTACTTATTCATTCTACACTTTACCAAGTCTTCCTATTGTTTTCTTTCTACTTAATTAAAGTGTATCAGCTTAAGTGGATACAATTCTTTTGCAGATCCTACTTTGTCTCACCAGGTTATGATAATTGGGAATAAAATTAAAAGCAAAATTGTTTATTTTAGTCATACAGTTTATACTCAAAATAGAATATTAAACTTCCGAAACATCAATCTAAACTCGATAAAATAGTGGATAAAGCATTCAGTGTTTGAAGCAAAATGTACTAGTTTCTAGTTGTAGTGTGAAAATCAGCACTGGGATACAGGTACACTCAACTGAGTTCCAAAAGGGGACTAAATACGCGTTCTGGATTCCATTGTTTGATTTACTTCACTGTATGCGTTGGAAAACGAAGATACTTAAATTTCATGGTCAAAAATGGATTGGTTGTAGGGAACCAGTTGTATATTATTCAATTCTTGTCTTACGTTTTTATGTCAGATAGATGATTATCAATATCTAGACTGAACTTCTGCGGTGAAAATACCTAGAGAAAAGATATACAAATTTCTTTATGTGTAATAAGGTGGTGTTATAATGATAATAGTAACACTGTATGTTTGATTTCAATAAAGAATTCTCAGCACAAAATGTACACCATCACAATAAACTCCCTTTCATATTCATTTAACTTATGAATATTTGACAAATATATCCTCAATTATTTTTTTTATCTTCAAACGTTTCCTATTAATATTCAACATAAAATATCTGACCCATGAGTTTCATTTTGACTGCCTCCCATTTTTTCAGAGAACAGACGAGAAAGTATATTCTTATGGTGTTTAGGAATTTTAACCAGGTCTCTGAATCTTTATAATTAACCAGTCGTATTTAAGAATCCCGCTTCCCCTATCCTAGTTTAAGCATTCTACTCAATACTACCATTCTGCTCAAACTCGACTATTCAGATATGTACTCTATTACCGAATCAAAATAATAATTAATCTAAGAAGTATCATTAAATAATATATTAGACCAATTAATTAACTCTTATTTAACGTTGGTTGAATTAAAAACAATTATTTTTGCTACTCACTGTTACTAATACAAAACCAAATTATCGAGATGATGAATGTTTAAGGTTGTTTTGTAAGAAAACACGCGAAACTGTATAAAACACCAACTACTGAAAAATAATTGTAGTTCATACGGATATTCGTCAATATTTGAACGCCGAATATGTAGAAAACGTTATTCGTGAAAATCATATTTGAAAAAATCTCAGCGATTAAATTTTTAATAATTATAACGTTTCTTCGAGCAAACTTGTCTGAACTTCTTCAAGTCATTAGTCAAATTTTCAAATTGTTTGTTTACAATTGCTGAGATTAATTCAAATATAATTTTCACTGATAATTGGATGAACTGATTGATTTTATGTTTACATGGAACAAATCTCTTTACAGACTCCAGGAGATTTAGTTATTTCAGTAACAGTATCCAGACATGTCCAAAATTTTTCTGTATAGTTGTAGCTAGATAAATGCATTATGAAATCGTTTATTATTATTATTATTTCACTACGTCAGTAACGGAATGAGTCAGTTTGGTTACAAAATCAATCACTCATATTGATTGCGTCTTGAGACAGTTATATTTATCGTCATAAAAATATGTTAATCTTTAAATTAAAAGCTTGTTTCGCTATTAAGATGTGCTACTTATGTGTCATTTTTTTATTTATTCGAACACATAAACATTGGTACTAGAGGGCACCGAATACATATACGCCACACTCTAAGAATGAAGTTGTGAAAGGATAAAAATTGTAAAATGTGTATAGTGAAAAAAAAGAAAAACAATGTACAGAAATTAGTGTAAGTGAAATGATAATAATCCTAGTCATAATGATAATAATGAGAGAACCAATTCAGTTACGAAAAATACAAACAGAAAAATTCTTTTTATTCAAAGAAGCTTTTCTCACTTCTATCAGGAAAACAAAGGATTTTCATCAACTTCTATTTTGAGCCGCGTTCGATAACGTCTCAAGCCAAACGAGCACTATCGATAGGACTCCATCTAGGAGGTCGTGAAAAACCAATAGAAGTCAGTCCTGTTCGGACTTCTTTCATACCACGACGCGTAATGCTGACTGGTGTTGGGGATGCTTGGAAGAAAACTAGGGGCTGCCAAACCAAAACGTGGAATCAGTGCTTGAAGTAACTAACTTCTAGTCTGAGCCATGTTGGTAGATGCAGACTGGTTGGGGTCCGCGAGACTATCGTAAGCAATGGTTGAAGACTATGTGACATGGCTCAGAATCGATCACAATAGAGTCGGTGTATACACTCTCTGTCTACTAATATGAGATTGAAATCACTTCATATCTTTCTTTCTACGAATTAGTTATTTCTTCCTGTACTATGTCCTTATACACAATCTTCTTTAATATATATATATATAATACACGATGTTGAATCCACTGGCATGACAATTGTAGGTCATGTCCAAACAATCGAAGTCGATATTTCAGGATAGTAACACCAACTGAATTATCGTTGCTGTGTCACAATACACGATGCCGAACCTTTGCATTACTAACAAACTGTTGCCACTTGATGTCAGTAATACTTGGGAGACGACGATGATCGAGTCGTCCAACATCCTCAACTCAGAGAGGTTAGGTCTCACAAGCATAGAGCGAAACTGATTTCATCAGCGGGTAGTAAACTCAACCTTTTACAGCTAATTCGACACCATGAATGCGTTGAAGATGGTCTAGATTGGAATAACTCGCTCTGTCTTTCACTATATTTAGATTCATCTCACCACTCACGCCACGATCAACACTTACACAATCACTCAAACACATGAACCTTTCGACTAATTCTAACTGCTCACTATCAACAGTGAGTGTAGCCATAGGCTCTTGTCAGTCTTGTAAGAGTACTTGGCATTTAAAATCTAAGAAGCACATGCCACGCCTACGGATATTTATAGTCAACTGACTAAGTTCGATTTGTTTAGCTTGTGTATCAACGTATAGTAAACAAATATCACCCACATACTGAAGGTCGAGAGGTATTTCTCCAGGTAACAGATCCATACCGCCATCACCTATATCCATCAGAACTGCTTCCAGTACGTCATCGATGGCAAGGTGGAAGAGAAATGGTGGGGTTAGGCAACACCACCTAACCACATTGCTCGAAAGGAACAGTGGATAGAGGTGGTCGTATGCCCTCATTCCGTTTGAGGCGTCTGTGTATAGGGCTATGCCAATTCGTCAGTAAACTTCTCAGACACACTCTTCTTCAAAAGACAGTCCCAGAAAACAATCCTGTTCAACTTAATCAACGGCGGTTCTGATTTCAAGAAACACTAAGAGTGTTGGATTTTAATAAGTATGACGGCGTTCTAACATTTAGCATAGGATCATAATACGATCAGTACATCCTCGACCAGAATGACAACCAGCCTCCCTAGCGAGTTAATCTTTCTCGGGTTTTGAACAATCTACGAAGTATGACGGAAGCCAATAGTTTGGATACGATCAGAAGTAGACTTATCCCCAAACAGTTGTTGCAGAAACGACATAAGACCCTTTTTAACTATAGGGACAACTATCAACTCATTCCGCGATGTTGGAACACTCTAATTGCCACACCTTTGTAAACGACTCAGTCAGTTTCTTAACGAGAAGGTGAGTCGGAATTAAGTCATCTGGGCCTGGTGATTTGTGGCATTTCAGGATTTGGAGCTCGTTGTTGATTTTCGTTTCGTTCGGTGGATCACTCGACAACGAACATGAAGGACAGGATAGTCTGTTCGATTTTACCGGATAGCAGACTAGTTGAACTGATCCTTGCAAAACTTTACGGTGCTCTAGTTGTCAACCTTAAACTTATCTCGGTTTGATATATAGTTGTAACACATGCTGCAACCAATTTGCTGACATCGATCGGCTTAGGAAAATGAATTTGTTAACCACTGAAACATAAGGTAAGATTAACACAAACAAGGGCATGATCAGAGTCCAGATAGGAGCGGCAGTAGTCTACACAACCACATCAGAAGTAGCTGATCACGGTATTATCAATCTGAGTCCAGGTCTGAGATGCAGAGGGAAGACGCCAAGTAGCAATGACTGCCGGTAGTCAGTGCTAACCAGAAATAGGTTGTAGTCTGTGTCAAGTTGCTGTAGACGGTCACCATTATACGACCTGCGACCAACAAGTCCCTATCGGTCGCCTAAACGACTCTGTCCTGTGCCTAGATGCCCGACCTGAGAATTCAAGTCTCTTTGGTTAGTACTGCAATATCTGTCGAATGTAATTTTCGTAGAAGAACAATTAACTGGTGGTAAAAATCATTGATCGCATCGGGGCTTCAATCTGTCGGAATGTAGGAGATGAAGAAACATCATTTCTCACACCGACTTCGCAGTTTGGTGTAGCTTTGTAATCTAACAGCACATAACCGACTGTTAATGGGCATCTAACCGATCAGCGCTGCCTCAGCTTTAGCGCTTAGTGCGACATTTAACTCCAGCAAAACCAGATGAATATGCCACTTGGTCCCCGGATAAACGCACATGAAACAGATTTTCTGGAGCGACAGTTTGAGAGCGAATTTGTAGTACTTCAATGTGGATTTCAGATAGATAACAGACCTGTGTGTTGAGACTTTCTAAAGACATTGTCAACCCTATCTGTTGTCTGGTCTGTATTAGTGTGCGAACGTTGAAGAAAGTCAATTTGAATGGTATACGTAGTTTCTGAATTCGTAGTCAGTGGTAGCATTTTACTTTCCACCAGTCAGCGACTTGAGATTATTTGGATAGGACAGTGTTTCCACTACAGGGGAGCTACTGTGTAAGTTGGAAAATAAAAGAATACACAAAATAAGAATGAGAGTAGATATGTAACAGTATAGATGAAATGAATACACAGAATAAGAACGAAAGAGAGTAAATAAGTGATGTAGTATAAAAGAAATCAAACCTAATGTTATCCAATGATCGTGAATGTGGTTTGTCGGAATGCTAATTGAAGCAAGAATAGTTTTTCCAGCAGTAATCGTCATTTGATTTGTGTAAGGGATAGGATACTGTCCAGGCCTCCAAATTGAAGCAGGTGTTTTTCTTAGGAGGCCATGACCGGAGCTTTTGAACTAGTGGTCTAATCCACACGGCACTGACACAACCTTAGAAAATGCAGTCCCATAGTAGCGGGTGACCAACAATATGTTCATACACCAATTGTTCTCTCAAGATCCTGTGTCATATGTGTACCATTGGTTTGGAATCAAGGTTTTCCAACTCCCGTACATCGATCCTTCATATCCACTAACCCGAATAAAGTACCGGATATTCGCTTTTCGTCCTCTCAATTTCGTAAACAACACACTCGCCGTGAGATGGCAGTGACTAGGACTTCCTTGTCAATGGTTGTATATGCGTGGCCACGTGAGAGCATTTCGACAGGGGGAGCGGACTCTTCCCACCCTCGGCCGTGCCAGGGCATTTGGGGGTGATGTCATTTACCGACCACACTACGATTTTTTCAAACACAAACTTCACAATCATGCATCATAATAATTGTAAACTATTTTTAGCTTGTTAATCACGTTGTATGTCTTTTTCAATCTTGTTTTTGTGTGTAATAATTACAATATTCTCCGGAGTCGTTCTAAATGTTTCTTTTTTAACTACTGTTTTTTTTTAGGTTGATCACCGATTAGATGTTGTATCATCAGGTTTATCGAATTTATCGATGGGAAATTCTGATTCATAGTAAGAAAATTTATTTAGATTCTTTAAATCATATTTTTTCCCCTGTTAAGAAAACATTAAAAATTTTTTTTGTTATAATAGGATTTTTTTAACTTATGAAATTAACTACTTATAATAGAATTTCACATAACCTTACTCTGAATTCAAACAAAATGGAGGTTCGATGGTTTAGTTGATCGACACTTGGCATATAGGTTTGAACCGCGTTTCACTTTGATATAAGCTTTCGATTATTATCACCGATGCATACAAAATATTCAGTTTGGATTCAAGTACACGAAAATGTACTTGGTTACAGAATTCCATTACTGTTTTGACCGTCCCTACGGTAAAAAGATTGAACCTTCCTAACTATACTCTTAGTTTTTAAACAGTTTCATTGATGTTGATTTGTTACAACCAGGTGATGTGACTTTATGTCCGACTTGTTATCACGTGATTTATCCGCCAGTCGTAATACGATCATACAATCTTCTCATCGTACTAAACCAATGACATTCGACCGGTATGAGCAGCCTAGCCCGTCCACTTGAGTCCAGAACACCAATACCAGCTTCCACTATGCAAATCGAATCATTTATTTCAGACATACTGGGTTAATACACCAACCAAACAAACCGCAACCTACTATAAAATAGGAAATAACATTTGTACACAATAAAGCCAAAAAGTGACTGTGAACGTGAGAGACAGTAATCAATAAACTGAGTATAACTTAAGAACAGTAAATCGTACAATAGTAATCTGTAGATCAAAACGAGGCTTATAATAAGATCAATATAAATACACATAATCTAATTATTGAATAGTTATACTATAAAAATATATAGATCATATTAGTCCATTAATATGCCCCAGAAGTTACTCGTGATTTAATCTTTGCTAGGATATAACAGGTGATACATAATGTATGTCAAACAAAT
The DNA here is from genome assembly GCA_944470405.2 of Schistosoma mattheei. Lineage (NCBI taxonomy): Eukaryota > Metazoa > Platyhelminthes > Trematoda > Strigeidida > Schistosomatidae > Schistosoma > Schistosoma mattheei. The sequence goes on from OX103947.1 coordinate 79,075,740, forward strand.
TTAGGCATTAGCTAAACTTACTTGTTATCTTTGAACGTCTAAAATAAATGATTGTTATTTCCACATTAAACTCGTTTGCTCATATTTGTTAGTCTTTATATTATCAATGTAATACTATAATAATAAATGTAAAAATAAAAAAGCGATAACAAATTGTATTATTTATGAATTATAATGAATTAATAACTGTAATGGCCTAGCCTAATCAAATAAATAAATGTGGTATGTTTAAATCAAATTGACTTATCAAATTCATTCCTATACTCTAATGTCACTCACATTTTTTTCTTAATTTATCTAATTACACTTGCATATTTTCTCAAATTTCAGTGTTTCATTTCTATGGTGTTAATAATAATAATTATTATTATTACTATTATTATTGTTATCATTATTATTATTACTATTTTTACTTAGTATCTGTCGTTAACAGAATCTTTTTATTTATTGACATACCCAAAGTTTTATTACAGTCTGCTTTCATTATTTAATATTTTGTAATTTGTATCGATAATAGTTTATTGGATGGAGATTATCTATTTTGTCTGATTGATAAGTACGATTACTGTTTTGTTAAATAATTAATTCTATGATATCTAAGTGTTAGATCGTAGTAACTACTTGTTATCTACCATTCTGTGCATTATATCACTTTGTTGTCAACACAATTTATTTGTATGTAGTTATGTAATATTCATAGAAAGTTTTGTTGACTGTGAATTGATTAGTAGTGTTAGTACAATAGTATTAACTATTATTTAAGAATATGTTCGATACAATCTGTGGAACTGTAATTTTATTCAAATTTATTAGACATTAAATGAGCTAGGAGCTAATTTCCTTATTCGTTATTTATTTATTTATATTTTAACACATAGATATTGGTAAAAGGAGGCACCGAATACATATGCGCCACACAAATCTCTTTTGATATGTGTGAGGGCTGCGATACTTCCCGGATGCCCAAACCGAAGCAGGTGGTTTTCTTAGAGGGCCACACCCGGAGCCTTCGACCTGAAGGTCTGATCCACAAGGCAGTGGAGCATCGTGAGGAGATGCAGTCCCATGGTAGCCGGTGACCAACGATTGGTTCATACGCCATTTTTCCCTCAGGATACTGGAGCCCATGTGCACCATTGGTTTGGGATCAGGGTTTTCCAACTCTCGCACATCGATCCTTCATATCTACTAACCCGATTAAAGTACCGGATATTCGCTTTTCGTCCTCTCAATTTCGTAAACAACACACTCGCCGTGAGAAGGCAGTGACTAGGACTTCCTTGTCAGTGGTTGTATATGTGTGGCCACGTGAGAGCATTTCGAGAGGGAGAGCGGACTCTCCCACTCTCGGCTGTAACAGGGCATTTGGGGGCTCACATATTTAGCATTTATTATGTGACTGTTTTTAGAAACTCCCATTTAACTATGATTTACATTGGTGATAAGCTTAAAGCTTCATGGTTTAAACTATTTAACACGTTTATTCACTGATCTACGCATTTGAATTCTTGATCGTTTGCTAAATGTTAACTAAGATATTAGTATCATTAACTACTTCATAAAAAGTGTTGTTGATAGCTTCATTTGTGTTTTTGCATGAAATCACTGATCCGAGAGTCAGGGCGTCGGTTGCTGTAGAAGTAAATTTGGAAATAAGTGGCGGGCGAACCAAAACGTGCCATTGTTGTGTCTTGTGAACTGCGGATTAGATGGAAGCGTATTATCAACCGGACCAAAAACGCGTAAAACACGTAAGAACGACCTAGAGCCCCGACTGTCCCTGCTTCCCTGTCTAGCCCAGCCAGTTGAGTCCAGAACACAAGTCTCAGCCTCTGATATATGAATCATTATACTTCAAGCATACTGAGTTTATACACCAATCAAACCGACCACAACGTACCAATAAAATAGAAAATAACATTTGTACAATAATTAGCCAAAAGTAGATGTGAATTAGGGAGGTGGCGATTAACAAACAGGGAATAGTTCATGAATGGTAAATCGTATAATAATAGTTCATAGGTCAAAATAAAGCTCATAATAAGAGGGGCATGAATATGAACAGTTTAGTTACATAACAATTATACGATAAAAATATGCTCATAATATTGGTCCATAAATGGATCCCCAAAATTACCATTCATTATTCCTATCGGGATACAACAGCCATCAGTCCATGAAGTCACTGACTTTTGATTTGTGTCATGTAGGTAAGTATATACTTACCTGGTTGGGGTCCGCGCGGTTCTTGTAACCAATGTTTGGAGACGTTAAACAACTTGTTTCAGAATTGGTCGCAATAATGCAGATGATTCCTCTCTCTCTCTTTTCTTTGATCTTGGGCTTTGAAACTATCTTCTACTTCTTACTTAAATTCATTCCCTCCTTTTCAATTATATTGTCTATGTTTACCACTAATACTGCTACTACTTCACTTTTGTGAGATTTGTCTTGATAATTTTATCTCAGTGTCCCGATGTAGTGTGGAAACTCAAGACGATGCACCTTTTTATTTTTATGATATGACTTACTAGAGCGGCGGCTTGGTTATCGAGGGACTTGATCTATGGTTATTATGCTGAAAATTCACCCTGTTTTGAACAACCAACTAATACCACTTGTGTTCACAAAAAATAGTGAGCCTCAAAATCGAATACATAGGCCTGTTCTTTGTAACTAAATTACGTCACATTGTTATATTAATACTGAGTTAGTGGTTTTTATTTACTAAAAATGAAAATACATTAGTGACTACTTCCCTGAACCGAATGTTTGTTTCATACAAGATGAAAATCCTGGTAGTATTGTGATAATTATCTCATTGATTATTTTCACTATTGTGAAAAACTTATTATTTTTTTGTATTAGTTCCACGAATATCCCTTCAAATCTCACTCTCCCATATGGTTCAATAAGAGGCGATGAAGATATAAAAGACAATGTTTGGGTAAGTAGATTTATATAACTTGTTAGCAGACATTGTACAATGCTTAATAATAAAGTGTATGATGAAACACAGACAATTTGAAAGTGTATTTTTTTCAGTCTAATTTAGAAGCCAGTATCTGTCTAAATGCTATGACGTAACATATGCATACTTGACATCATAACGATTTTTTTTTTTGTAGAAGAACCTACGTTTCATGTCTTTCGGGTTTTTTATTCGTGCTAAGATGGTCTTACTTAATTTAGTTATTTTTGCCTTTATCTAATAAATTATGGTTCGAACACATAAGTAGGTGTAGGCTACCTGGCTGAGTTCTACGTCATTATCATAATCAATGGCTAGAGACCTTGATGGGCATGGCTCAGAACCATTCACAATAGCGCATATGCATTTACTCTTTGTCATCCTTTGGAAGCTGAGCCTCAATGACTTTTTATTAGTTTACCCTTTTCTACACCATGTCCTGTCCTCTATGTGGTACATGCTACTTATGCTGACAGATATACATAGTATTTAGCAGCAATTGGAAGTGGAATGCTTACCAGAAAAAGATTGAATTAAAGAGGACAGCAAGGAAAATTGAGGGTGATTGTAATAACAACAGAATTGGAAGAATCATGAAGTACGTACAAGCCAACTGAAGGAAGAAATGCAAATAATGAATTGAATATATGGTTTTCAAATTTTATGACAGCACTTTGTAATTTTGTATTAAATAATAAAATTTGTTTTCCCCGCCTGATTTCTCGTTCACTACACTGTTACTGATACTGTCGCTACTTCTCCTACCTTAGAACTTTTTTGATAATTTTATATAGCCATGTTAATGTGAACTTTAACTAATGCGTCAGGTTCTACGTCGCACATGACTGATCATCTGCCATACTCTGTCTGGTTATTGATTCCCTAATAACTTTTAGGTTTTAATACTACAGCGACCGTTGCTATTCCCTGATTGGTCACTTTCCCTTTCAGTTTGCTATTGGTGATACGTTCACAAAGTCATTATTATTACTTCGTAAACAAAATTGTTGTATCACATTATGAATTTATTTTTGCAATATTAAAATCCTCATGAAAGTCATGTCTTCTCTTTATCTCATACGTCTATGGATTATTAACGTTGATGTGTTGATATGTATTAGTTAATCATTCTGTTTGATTCTCGTAGATCCAGTTTCGTATTTTATTTGTTTATTTGAACACAAATATTGGTACAAGAGGGCACCAAATATGTGTGCGCCACACAAAACAATGAGAATTCGAGGAGAGAAAAAAAAACAATAACGAACAGATTGGTGTAAGGTAGTGTAATGAGAATAATAATAGTAATAATGGGGGAAACGGAAAGGTACAACCAGAAGAATTCTTTCAGTTAAGGAAGAAACAAACAATTTTATTTATGAAGAAAGTAAAAGAAGGTTACAGCAGGATCGTCACTGGCTTCTATTCTGAGCCATATCTGATAACGTCTCCAGCCACTGTGTTGCACCATCTCTCGGACCCCAACCAGGGAGTCGTGAAGGACCAGCAGAAGTCAGCCGAACCTCTGCATTAGTAACATGGTGTTACTACTGGATGTCAGCAATCCTTCGGAGACAACGATGATCAAACGCAGAGAGTCGTCTAACATCCTCAACTCGGAGAGGCCATGTTTCATAAGCATAGAGCAGAACTGCTCTCACCGACGCGTTGTAGATCTGACCTTTTACAGCCAGATTGTTCGGATATTAAGAAAAATATCCCAAAAATTATCCTGTTAAGTCTAATGCTATCCTTGGACTTGAAATGGCATCATTTTCCTATTGGCCAATTTTTGTTTCACGTGTCGTTTTCCTACTGGTCAATATTTATTTAACGTGTCATTTTCCTGTTGCCAAATATTGTACAAATGTTATTTTCTATTTTATGGTACGTTGTGGTCTGTCTGGTTGATATATAAACCGAGTATGTTTGAAATAAATGATTCATATCGCAGAGGCTGAGACTAATGTTCTGGACTTATCTGGCTGGGCTAGGAGGAAAGCAGGACCAATCATAACTCCAGGCTGCTCATACGCGTTTACGCGTCATTGATCCGATCGATAAGTCACTGCGCTCCAATCGGCGGTCACAAGTTATAATACAGACTGACATCACAAAGGCGCCGAAGATAGCCCAGATTGCCATAAACCGCTCTGGCTTTCACTATACGTGCATTGATCTCATCACTCACGCCACCATCAGCACTTATGCAGCTACCTAGATATACGAACTTCTCGACTACTTCTACCTCATCACCATCCAGGGTGAGTACAGGATTAGGATCCTGCCAGTCTTGTAGAAATACTTTGCACTTCGAAGGTGCAAAGCACATACCATACCTACGGACACTGATTGCCAACTGATTAAGTGCGGATTGTATGCCTTGGGCATTATCGCGCAGTAAGACAATATCATCTGCATATTCAAGTTTGAGAAGTCTTTCTCCAAGCAACAGATCCACACCGCCATTACTTACATCCATCAGAGCTGTTTCCAGAATGTCATCGATGGCAAAGTTGAAGAGGAATGGTGAGAATGGGCAATTCTGTCTAACCCCACTGCTTGAATGGAACAATGGAGAGAGGTGGTTGTATGCCCTCACTCTACCTGAGGTGTTTGTATAAAGGGCCTTTAGGATGTTAATAAACTTCTCAGGCACACCCTTGTTCAATAGACAATCCCAGAGAACAGTCCTATCCAACGAATCGAAGGCAGCCCTGATGTCAAGAAACACTACGATTGTTGGCCTTTGATAAGTATGATGGTGTTCTAACATTTGGCGGAGGGTGAAGATATGATCAATACATCCTCGACTAGAACGGAAACCAGCCTGCTCCTTGCGAGTCCATCTTTCTCGGGTTTTGAACAACCTACGAATTATGACGGAAGCCAACAGCTTGGACGCAATCGGAAGTAGACTTATCCCACAATAGTTGTTACAGGAACGACATGAACCTGTTTTAAAGATAGGGACAATTATCGACTCATTCCATGACTTTGATATACTCTCTAGCTCCCAGACCTTTGTGAACAACACAGTTAGTTCCTTAACCACAAAGTTGCCACCATCTTCATAAAGGGCCGGAGTTAAGTCACCTGGGCCCCGGTGATTTGTAGCGTTTCAAAAGTTGGAGTTCCTTGCGGACTTCCGCCTTATTTGGTGGATCAGTCGTCATCAGCCATGTAGGGCCTCTCAGTCGTTTGCACCTTCAGATAATAACTTAATTCTTCAATTAGAAAGTTTTGCAAAATGTATTTCCAAAATAAATCCTATGTTCCACGTTCGTCCGTTACCAAACTAGTAGCCTCCATTAACATAGTGCTTAACTAGATAATGAACTTAATTAAACTGAGCTATGCATATAAACAAATTGCCGACGTACATCATGTTACTGACTTGGCTAATAGTTTCAGTTTTTCGTAAGTGACCGCTTAACTAACATATTGTCATTATGTTTAAAGTTATACTGCGAAGTACACCGTTTTTATTAATGAGTTATGAGTATCCAAGCCCTACTACTCACAAACTACGTGCGAAAAAGCGATTATCTTGTTAAAGTTGGTCGTATTGGTTGCCTATTTACTATAACCTCACAAATTCATATTTTTGGATAATTTGTATATATCTAATACTATTATTGTTTCCTTGTTGATCTACACCACCTTTTTGCTTTTGTTAACTTGTTTTATTATTCACATGACTTAGTCATAGAAAATGTTTATAAGTGCTTTTTCATAATAACTTCAGTATAATTAAGTTGTGATTACCAATTATTAATACTTGCATGTGTTAAATGCAATGTTTACGAGAAATTCAACCAGAATAAGTCATAGTATAATACTTTCCTTCTCGATCATTGAAAACTTCACCCTTAAAACTGACTCAACACTCCAACACTAGCAACCTTGGTGATTACTTCTTAGAAGAATTTTCAGATTTTTTGTTATAAATACTCACACTTTTTACGCTTTAAAATCTTCGGTCGGCACTACAATGAACTTATGTCTTTTTTCTTCGTCTTCCTAATTGTCGGGACCGAATTAAGAGTTGTTATTGGGGTATGTGCTTATTTCAGTAGTGTTTTGTTATCACGTTAAATTTTCAAATCACTTATTCGAGTTATTCGCATGATAGTTTACGTACAGAATGTAATTTTTAACTAATGAAACACCGTCCACACCACTGACTCAAATTCAATACAGCCGAATTTCAGGAAAATACGATTTACATACTGTTGCATTACCTTAAATAAATAGATTATTGCTTCCTTTTGAGCGAAAAAAATATAAGACTTATCACACCCAAACGTCATATCAAAGTTAATCTATTAATAAAAATATAGTGGATAACAATCTAAATTCGTTCATTGGTACAATCCTAATTGTCACATTTTTAGGTATCACCTACACTATCACATAAATTGTAGATAAAGTTAGGAGAAAGTAACTCTATGATGGAAAGATTGAAGACAATTTACAAATCTATTGATAAACATACCCTTTGCTAACGAGTTCCAAATATTACGAAACCTAGGTTCAAGGTTTCCTGTCGACTATCTCCGACCACTGTCTTGCATCTCAACATCGCACATGCGATACACATGGGATTAATAACAATTAATCAATCAATTGTAAATTAGAACTCTGTCAAACACTTAATAATAAGCGTATATCGTATTTACAATATTCCTTTCTTTTGTTGAATTAGCAACACATTTTTATATTCGTATTCTTTCTGAAAGCCTTATTCCTCGTTTATTCTGCTAAAAGAGAATGTAGCTCAAAATTATGCATCCATTAGATATAATCCGCAGGTTTATTCATATTTTGTTGTCAAAGTTGTGATAATAGACACGGAGTATTGTTTGTTGATATTCCTCTTGAATTCAAATTCACTTTTCCAAGTCTAAAAGTTATAGGAGTTGGAAATTTTAACAAATCTACCAGAAAAGTCTCATTCTAGCACTACCTTTTTCAGTTTTTTTTTTTAAAATTTATTATATTCACATTTTTAGAAACTATCTGATGATAATTTGGATGAAGAACCCCTTGCCTACTGTGACTACCATGATAAACTACATCCTGATAGCACGTTGTTGAACAAATTATCCGGGCAAATTATAGAAAATACAGTTAATAGATCAAATGGTCCTTATGCAAATCCATGGAAAGCATCTTTATCTATGTCACCTAGTAGTGTTTCACTTCAATCTGTGCCAAGTATTCCTCCATCTGAAACTAAACCAACGAATGTTTTACATTCTCATTCATCCCTAACATCATTTAATCAGTCAGATGTTCCAAATAATCAAGGTGAGAAGGTTTTTACAAATGAACCTCTGCTGTGTGCATATAATTTCGTTACTGTGTTGTTTATCAGTTCACAGATATCATACCACAATGCTAATTGAAAATGTTTCAAAAATACTGAATAAGCAGTTATTCCAGTCTTTACCTTACAAGTTGACAGTATCATCAAGCAGAGAAAATGTTTTCCCGGAAACCTTCAATCTTATGAAATATTATTCTCATTTGTGTTCTTTGTTCAAGCAAATTTAATACCGATTTTATGTGTATGTGAAGTGGTTAAAGGTAGCAAATAGACATTTACGAATAAAATCTCGGTAATATCGAACAACTGATATCAGATGAACAAAGATAATAGTAACGTTTAATACGGTGATTACTGGGTTCAAGTCTTAATGACAACACCATCAGATTAGGACGTGCTGACCAATTATACTGATGGGTTTCAGAAATGACAAATTACATGTAATAATTTCCACTTTTCATAGCTATCAAATTTAATCAAGTCATTTACTAAAGCGCCATACATGGTTAGATATTTTGGCTAGTCTGGTAATCGATGTTATTTTAATGTTTAGTCCAAGACTACATCATGTAAAAAATGATATGGTTTGATTATGAAATAGTAAAGCGGGTTGAATCCTAAGTTGTTCATGTAATCAGATTACTACTAATAAAAGTAATGCAGAAATCTGTGAATAATAACAACGATGACATTAGTTTTAGAATAAAATAAATTGAAGTCGTGAAAGTACAAAAAACGGAGGTTGTACGTACATTAATTAAATTAGCTCACCATTTAATTGAAATAGCCATGAACGTTTTAGGGCCTGACGTTGAGCTACTTAAATGAAGAGAAAGAACATTTTACGTTGGTTCAGAGATTCGATTTTTTAATCCAAACACTTTTTGCTTCCTTTGTTGAGCGGACTTTAAGTCTAGAAGACTTCAACAAAAATTACCAAGTCGGTGAACCGTTAAAGATATTTGTTTTATGTCGTCATTTTAGACTATTTATTTACTTTGAACTTGATCATTCGTTTGGATCGTGTGTTTGGATATATGACTGTAGATCCTAATGAAAACAAACTCTCCCTAAGACTATAAAAAAAACAACTTGCTAATTCGTTTCATTAAATGTATAGTTAAAAAAAACAATAATGATTTTTAAATACTGATTTGTGGTACTTTACTATCCACTGTCATAACTAACAAAAAATACAGTCATTTATATCTTGGTGTTTAAGTAATTAGTGCTGAGATTTTCACCCGTCAAAGTGAACTGGTGTGTACACTAATTTTTTTCATCAATCATAAAAAGCACTATTCCGGGGATTTTTAATAATAACATTTCATAATTTTTTTCCAAGTAATTCATTTAATTACTAAAACCTTTCTTCAATTTATATATCCTATGTTATATGTCGAATTATGTATATATTATTCATTTTAGCTATTCACCAAACACGTACTAATGGTTTACGTAATCTAGGGAATACGTGTTATATAAATTCTGTAGTACAAAGTCTGTCTCATACTAGAGCATTAGTTCATTACTTTCTGGATGGTTTTCATGAACGTCAAGCTGTCGTGTCAAATCGTCTTGGTTATGGTGGTGAAATTGTCAAACATTTTGAAATGCTACTCTCAGCGTTGTATAACCAACCTAATCAGGATGCTGAATTGTATAAATTTAGGGTAAGTAAAAAAATTGTTTATTATCTAGTGTATTCTATGTCTATTTGCTTATTGTAGGTAGTTTTCTTTTCATACACTTTTTTGTTTGTTAAAAATAATAATAACTAGCAAGGATCCGTTCACATTTAGTCATAGAGTAGTTAGACTATTTCCTCTTACTTTTTTGTTGATCGATTAATGTCATCATTCAAGTATGGATGTGAATCTCACCAATAGTCACTTGAAAACAGTGTAAGACTAGACATAGTTGCACATCCCAAGTTTCCACATTTTGATTGGCAAACAAAAAGAAAAGTAATAAAACCGAGAAGAGTTAGTGGAAAGTTAAACACTTGGAAATTTAATCACAATTATAGCACTGGATTACTACAGCGTCCTTACTACTCATTGAAGCACGTTGGTCTATTCCGGGTGACCGCAAGTTTGACCACAAACGAAGATTATTACTTAATGAAATTGTGCATAGTTTACATAAAGACCGAGAGGTCTGATGAGTTAGGAACATCAGCTGCGTCTGGTAACAACTGAAAACTTTTCCAATTCATCCAAATCACTGGAAGCGAGCAGCCTGGTGTAAAATAATCTGTGAAGATGACGAGATGCAAATCAATAACATGTACCAACGTCTTGGATTTCGGAATATTGGTTTCCGTCATACTTCGTAGATTGTTCAAAACCCGAGAAAGATTAACTCGCTAGGGAGGCTGGTTGTCATTCTGGTCGAGGATGTACTGATCGTATTATGATCCTATGCTAAATGTTAGAACGCCGTCATACTTATTAAAATCCAACACTCTTAGTGTTTCTTGAAATCAGAACCGCCGTTGATTAAGTTGAACAGGATTGTTTTCTGGGACTGTCTTTTGAAGAAGAGTGTGTCTGAGAAGTTTACTGACGAATTGGCATAGCCCTATACACAGACGCCTCAAACGGAATGAGGGCATACGACCACCTCTATCCACTGTTCCTTTCGAGCAATGTGGTTAGGTGGTGTTGCCTAACCCCACCATTTCTCTTCCACCTTGCCATCGATGACGTACTGGAAGCAGTTCTGATGGATATAGGTGATGGCGGTATGGATCTGTTACCTGGAGAAATACCTCTCGACCTTCAGTATGTGGGTGATATTTGTTTACTATACGTTGATACACAAGCTAAACAAATCGAACTTAGTCAGTTGACTATAAATATCCGTAGGCGTGGCATGTGCTTCTTAGATTTTAAATGCCAAGTACTCTTACAAGACTGACAAGAGCCTATGGCTACACTCACTGTTGATAGTGAGCAGTTAGAATTAGTCGAAAAGTTCGTGTGTTTGTGTAGTTGTGTAAGTGTTGGTCATGGCGTGAGTGGTGAGATGAATCTAAATATAGTGAAAGACAGAGCGAGTTATTCCAATCTAGACCAGTGTGATCTATCTTTGGCGCTTTAGTGATCTTAGTTCGACCGTAATAGTGAGTAGCAAAAATAATTGTTTTTAATTCAACCAACGTTAAATAAGAGTTAATTAATTGGTCTAATATATTATTTAATGATACTTCTTAGATTAATTATTATTTTGATTCGGTAATAGAGTACATATCTGAATAGTCGAGTTTGAGCAGAATGGTAGTATTGAGTAGAATGCTTAAACTAGGATAGGGGAAGCGGGATTCTTAAATACGACTGGTTAATTATAAAGATTCAGAGACCTGGTTAAAATTCCTAAACACCATAAGAATATACTTTCTCGTCTGTTCTCTGAAGAAACGGGAGGCAGTCAAAATGAAACTCATGGGTCAGATATTTTATGTTGAATATTATTAGGAAACGTTTGAAGATAAAAAAAAATAATTGAGGATATATTTGTCAAATATTCATAAGTTAAACGAATATGTAGATAACTAAAACATGCCAATTGAGGTATCGATCAGGCTCCTGTTAAAGATTTTATTTAGGTTCTGAATGATAAATTGACTCTGTGAAAAATATATAAAACCTCACGTCGAATTATAGATGATGCATGCCATCTGACTTTATTTCCATAATTTATTTGTATTGTTATTTGAAAACATAAATGTTGGTGCAAGGGGGCACCAGATATCTGTGCGCCACACAAAACAATGAGAATGGGAAGAGAAAAAGAAAGCAAGGTGCGTATAAGAAAAAAGTAGCAATAGCGACCACAACTTAGTGTATAGTCAGTCAGTCAGTAACAACGTAGAACTTCGTACGTACGTACATCAGTTCGAGTTGCCACACCACATTAGCATAGAGATGCAGTGGTCGATTCAAATCCCGTAGTGGTAGAGGTAATAAGAGTATAAGCAGTAATCGGGAAGATTAGTGTTTGGAGATGTTATTTAAAGAGTATAATACAGTGAAATAAATTTGAGAGGAGAAAAAAAGGAGACAAGGAGGAATAAGGAGATCAAAATTTGGGAGAACACAAAGAGTGTATGCACCTGCGCCATTGCAAACGATTTTGAGCCATGTCATTCAGGGTCTCTAACCATCGGTTGCTATCATCTCGCGGTCCCCAACCAGGTAGTCTACACCTACCAACATGACTCAGTTCACTTGTCAGTGACTTCATGGACTTGTGCCATGTTTTGGTTTGGCCGCCCCTAGCTTTCTTCCAACCTACTCCTATACCACTGAACATAGCACGTCGAGGCAGTCGGTCGTTGGGCATACGTAACACGTGTCCCAGCCATCTCAACTGATGAAGTTTCACTACTTCATCAATTGATTTGCCATCCTTACCTAGTACCCGTTTCCTAACAACTGTGTTACTTACTCGATGGTCCCATGATATACGAGCAATGTTTCGAAGACACCTATGATCAAATACTAGTAACCTACGGATATCCTCTACTCTTACCGGCCATGTTTCACTGCCATAAAGTAGGACGGAACGAACTGCTGCGCAGTAAACACGTCCTTTGGTTGATAGACGGATATCTCGCCTACGCCATAAATGACGCAAGTTGGCAAAAGCTAGTCGAGCCTTCTGTATCCGTGCTGAGATTTCGTCACACACCAACCACAAGGGCTGATGAGACTTCCAAGATAAGTGAAGCGGTCGACACACTCAACTACTTCACTCCCTATCACTAGTTCGGGTGTCGATGTAACCCAATCCTGAAGCAACATTTTGCATTTCGAGGGAGAGAATCGCATCCCGAACATGCTTGCATTGTTGCTTAGAGTGGTCAGAAGACTCTGCATTTTGTCAGCGTCTTCACCAAATAAAACTATGTCATCAGCATATTCTAAGTCAACAAGTGAACCTCCCGGTAGAAGTTCAACCCCTGTAAATTTAGATGAGGAGAGTGTTATCTCTAAAAGTACGTCGATGACAAAGTTGAACAAGAATGGGGAGAGTGGACAGCCCTGACGAACACCACTTGAGGTAATCAATTCTGATGACAGTTCGCCATAAGCTCTCACTCTACCAGTTGTGTTCGAGTAGAGAGCCTTTATAAGGTTAATGTACTTCTTTGGTACTCCTTTCAGTGACAAACACTGCCATAGAACCTCACGATCAATCGAGTCGAATGCCGCCTTAAGGTCGAGAAATACTACCATTGTGGGGCGTCTGAATGTGTGTCTGTGTTCTAGAACCTGACGTAGTGTGAATATCTGATCTATACAACCACGTCCAGGTCGAAAACCAGCCTGGTTTTCTCTAGTCTGCTCTTCACGAGCTTTGATTAGGCGTCGAAGTATTATTGAAGCTAATATTTTAGACACTATATTAGTCAAACTGATTCCTCTGTGATTGTCACAAGAGGACTTTTGTCCTTTCTTATAGACTGGCACAATCAGTGATTGAGACCAGTCAGATGGGATTACGTCCAGTTCCCAAATTCTACCTAAGACCTCAGTTAATCTCATTGCTAATACTGGACCACCATCCTTAAAAATCTCAGGAGTAAACCTGTCAGGGCCTGCTGCTCTCCCTCGTTTCAGATTTCCTATGGCTTTTTCAACTTCGTAAAGGGACGGAGGACCTACATTAACTTGCCATTCAGGTTGACTGGAGATCGTGGGAAACCGAAGTGTGGCTGAAGGCCAGTTGAACTGATCCCTAAAGTGTTCTGCCCATCGATCCAATCTCCTGGATTGAGAATGAATAATATGTCCATCTTTCTCTGAGATTGTTTCGCTAACGGTCGGTTCCTAATTCCGGTTTCCTTAACGAGTCTGAACAATTGTCTGCTATTACCTATTGCCGCTGCCTTTTCCATCTCTCTTGCTTTCGCTACCCACCACTGTTCGCGATCATTGCGTAGACTTCTTGTCAGCTTGCGCTTAAGCTGACTCCGCTCTTCATTATGTTCAGAGCCAGGTGGAATGAGTTTCCGAGCATCTATCAGTGCGATAGATGCTGCTGAGATCCAGTGTTGCTCCCTAACCTTCTGGTTTACCTTACTAGCAGATATCACTGCTGTTTCCACAGCTTTTCGGATATCATTCCATGCTGCATCGGGGTGGGCATCACATACATGGCTGCCTAACTGTTTTCCTAGTTGTTCCTGAAATATACTCTTAGCTTGACTATCATTAAGTAGGCCCTAAGAGGTTTCCTTGCAGCGTCTTTCCTACGTCCAGTAAGACGCAAGCAAATACGCGCTCGCACTAGAGCATGATCTGAATCTAGGCATGTGCTCCAGAATGAGCGACAGTCTTCTATCGAGCCCCTCCATCGGTGGCTGATAGCGATGTGATCTATTTGGGTCCAACGTTGGGACGAATTAGGGGGTCGCCATGTTAAAAGATGTTTTTCCTTATGCTTAAAGTTAGTATTTGCAAGGAACAGGCGGTTATCTGAGCATAGCTGCAACAGACGGTCGCCATTATCTGTTCTTTGAGCCACGACACCATAAGATCCACCTAGGTGTCTTTCCCTATCGCTTAGTTTACCTACTTGAGCATTAAAGTCACCGGCCACTATTACTACATCCGAGCGCCTAGCTTTTCGGAGAAGGTCCGAAAGCTTTCTGTAAAACTCATCTTTTACATCATCTGAGCTGCAGTCAGTGGGAGAATAGGCAGAGACGACGAAGAGGCAACGACGAGTGTCCCTATCTTTCCGGATTCTTACTGTTCCGTTCAGTCGGACAGCGCACAAACGACTGTCTACTGGGATCCACTCTAAGAGAGCTAGTTCTGCCCTAGGACTCAATGCTATACCTACGCCGGCGAGGCCACGGGAAGCAGAATCAGGGCTTCCAGATACACGAAGCGTAAATCGAGTCGGTTCTTTATTTTGGCATGGTGAGGTCAAATGAATGACGCTACTCGGATCCTGTATGCGCGTTTCGGAGACGCAGCACACATCGATGGCGCGAGATTCTAAAGTTAGCTAAGGAAGCCTGCTGTCCTATTTGGCAAAGTGTTCGTACGTTAAAAGCTCCTACGTGTAGTTTAGAGCGTGGTTTCAGGAGACCAGGAATGGCGTTCCACGTACTCGAATCGTTTGCCCTAGCGGTGCGAGGTGATAAAGAGACGTGAGGAGGGTTAGTCATGGAGATAAGAGAGGTATTAGGAGGTGTAGGAAGGATTTGAATGTGACCAACTTGGTCTCGTGTGCTGTTACGGGTATGAGGGCTGATGTCACTTCCCGGCTGCCCACACCGTGGAAGGGTATTTCTTGAGGAACCTGAAAAGGAAATTGGATTAGTGTTGGTCTTGACGACCTGGGAGCGTGACCGCAGAGCCCAAGGGACAACTGCTTGAGGCCGGTCGCGCACGGCCTTTTTGTGGAAGGTTTTTGACGTGTTAGCTCCGTTCTTCAAAGGGCCTTACCGCCGGAGACGGAAATCCGTGAGGTAAGGTGAGGTGTGACATTTTTAGGGTCGACCTTTTCTAACCCCACCCCTCCTTGTGGGAAGGCAGCATCGCTGTCATGCTGGTTGTCCGAGGGAAACACCTTACTGCTGTCACACCCCTCTACAGTCAGCAGTACGACTTCGCCCTCAGACCTTGAGTTGCTGCTTTTAGTCTTACCGTTCTCCAATCGACCTGCCTGGCATGGTAGAACCTACAGGAACATATGTTCCAGCCAATATAGCTCGGTTGGGTCATCACGATAGGCAAGCCCGACCACCGCGTCAAGGTAGCAGCTTCGGTCGGGAAGTGTATAGTAGTGTAATGAGAATAATAATAGTAATAATGGGGGAAACGGAAAGGTACAACCAGAAGAATTCTTTCAGTTAAGGAAGAAACAAACAATTTTATTTATGAAGAAAGTAAAAGAAGGTTACAGCAGGATCGTCACTGGCTTCTATTCTGAGCCATATCTGATAACGTCTCCAGCCACTGTGTTGCACCATCTCTCGGACCCCAACCAGGGAGTCGTGAAGGACCAGCAGAAGTCAGCCGAACCTCTGCATTAGTAACATGGTGTTACTACTGGATGTCAGCAATCCTTCGGAGACAACGATGATCAAACGCAGAGAGTCGTCTAACATCCTCAACTCGGAGAGGCCATGTTTCATAAGCATAGAGCAGAACTGCTCTCACCGACGCGTTGTAGATCTGACCTTTTACAGCCAGATTGTTCGGATATTAAGAAAAATATCCCAAAAATTATCCTGTTAAGTCTAATGCTATCCTTGGACTTGAAATGGCATCATTTTCCTATTGGCCAATTTTTGTTTCACGTGTCGTTTTCCTACTGGTCAATATTTATTTAACGTGTCATTTTCCTGTTGCCAAATATTGTACAAATGTTATTTTCTATTTTATGGTACGTTGTGGTCTGTCTGGTTGATATATAAACCGAGTATGTTTGAAATAAATGATTCATATCGCAGAGGCTGAGACTAATGTTCTGGACTTATCTGGCTGGGCTAGGAGGAAAGCAGGACCAATCATAACTCCAGGCTGCTCATACGCGTTTACGCGTCATTGATCCGATCGATAAGTCACTGCGCTCCAATCGGCGGTCACAAGTTATAATACAGACTGACATCACAAAGGCGCCGAAGATAGCCCAGATTGCCATAAACCGCTCTGGCTTTCACTATACGTGCATTGATCTCATCACTCACGCCACCATCAGCACTTATGCAGCTACCTAGATATACGAACTTCTCGACTACTTCTACCTCATCACCATCCAGGGTGAGTACAGGATTAGGATCCTGCCAGTCTTGTAGAAATACTTTGCACTTCGAAGGTGCAAAGCACATACCATACCTACGGACACTGATTGCCAACTGATTAAGTGCGGATTGTATGCCTTGGGCATTATCGCGCAGTAAGACAATATCATCTGCATATTCAAGTTTGAGAAGTCTTTCTCCAAGCAACAGATCCACACCGCCATTACTTACATCCATCAGAGCTGTTTCCAGAATGTCATCGATGGCAAAGTTGAAGAGGAATGGTGAGAATGGGCAATTCTGTCTAACCCCACTGCTTGAATGGAACAATGGAGAGAGGTGGTTGTATGCCCTCACTCTACCTGAGGTGTTTGTATAAAGGGCCTTTAGGATGTTAATAAACTTCTCAGGCACACCCTTGTTCAATAGATAATCCCAGAGAGCAGTCCTGTCCAATTATTTTCCATAAAATTTGAAAGGATTCAGAGTTGATCATTAAATTTTTTTCAAATATTTGTACTAACATGCAAACTTGAAAAAAGATTTTTATTTTATTTTGATAATGTTAATTATTCAGAAATGCTATGTCCCGTCTAGACATTCAAACATTTAATTAAATTAAAACAAATTACCATATTTTCATCTGTTCGAATCATTAAATTAGTCAGGAAGTCGTAAATAATTCAAACCACCACAACGACATCAAGGTGATATAAGAATCAAAGAAGTCTTAATAATAGTAATAGTAATAATAATATCAGTCGTAGAAGAGCATCAAATGTAGAAAACATTTGTCGAATGGAATGATTATAATCAAGTTATTATAAGTGTGGAATAATTCTATGATCATAGTGTATAGGAAGGTAATGAAAGTATACCGCTGTTAACATTTCGATAGTCAATGACTTCATAAGGTGATGTTGTATTTTCGTCTGTTTATATGTGGATTTTTCTCTAAATCGCCAGTAGATGTCAATTTTGGAAGTGACTGAGTGTTCGTAAATTTTACAAATGACTAATGTTGATGAATATCGGTATTTGCTTTAAACAATTTACGATTTTCATTCATTACTTACAAGTATATATTTGCGTACTTACAAGCGTTCCATAATGTTGACCAATGATTCAAGTTTTAAAACCATTAAATAGCAAAAAAAATTAACGATTCTGTTACTCGTTCAACAAGTGTAGGTTTACTAAGTTTAAAGCCCCAATTTCTATTATGCCTAGTTATACTTACTACCCAACTTGCCCAGTCGAAATCAAACCTGTATTCTGTTAGTTAGTTGAGAACCAAGTACACATTAAAAGATAACTGATCTATAATTGAAATTGTTGTCTGATAAGACCACAACAATTTGTATATATTTTTAATCACCTTGTGATTACAACAAAAGAAATGATTCAATAATTTACTTTGTCTAATTTAACAGCATAAGAAATCACCTAATATTGAGTGATTCAGATCATTTATTTATTTATTTGAACACATAAATACTGGTACAAGGGGGCACCAGAAACATATGCTCAGCACAAATCTCATTTGATTTGTGTGAGGGCTGTGATACTGCCCAGGTGCCCAAACCGAAGCAGGTGGTTTTCTTAGGTGGCCACACCAGGAGCATTTGACCTAAAGGTCTGATCCACAAGGCAATGGAACAACGTAAGGAGATGCAGTCTCATGGTAGCCGTTGACCAACAATTGGTTCACACGCCATTTGTTCCTTCAGGTTCCTGAAGCCCATGTGCACCATTGGTTTGGGATCAGGTTTTCCAACTCCCCTAGGTGGACTCTCCGTGTTCACCAACCCGTTTAAAGCGCCGGACATTCGCTTTTCGTCCTCTCAGTTCCGTAAACAACACCCTCGCCACGAAAAGGCAGTGAGTAGGACTTCTTTGGCAGAGGCTATATATGCGTGGCCATGTGAGAGCATTTCGATAGGGGTAGATTCAGATCATATCGCAGTATAATTCAAAATCACCCATAAAAAGGTCGTGTGTGACCGATCTCAAGCAGTTGTCCCTTGGGCACTGCGGTCACGCTCTCAGGTCACTAAGACCACCTCTAATCCAATTTCCTTTTCAGGCACCTTCAGAAGAACCCTTCCACGGTGTGGGCAACCGGGAAGTGATAACCGCCCTCATACCTCTAACAGCACTCAAGACCACTGTATTCATAATCAATTTCCCTATTCAATTCCTATTATTCCTCCTACATCGAATTTCACCTCTAAACTTCCTCTTTCGGCTCCCCCTCAAGTGTCACCACAGCCAACGATTCTAGTGCTCAAAACACTCACAGGTCTACTGAAACCTCTCTCCAAACTATTCATTGGAGCCTTCAACGTACGAACCCTATGTCAAATCGGTCAGCAGGCTTCCTTGGCTAAAACCCTAGAGTCCCTTACCATTGATGTATGTTGTGTCTGCGAAACACGCATACAGGATTCCAGTGTGGTCATTCACTTGACCTCACCTCGGCAAAACGAAGAGCCAACGAGATACACCCTCCGTGTATCTGGTGACCCGATGGCCAACTCTCGTGGACTGGCAGGTGTAGGCATAGCACTAAGCATGAGGGCGGAACAAGCACTGCTAGAGTGGATCCCCGTCAACAGTCGTTTATGTGCTGTTCGGCTAAACGGCTACATAAGAACTCGGAAGGATAGGGACACACGTCGTTGCCTTTTTGTCGTTTCTGCCTACGCTCCCACTGACTGCAGCTCAGATGAAGTGAAAGATGAATTTTACAGAGAGCTGTCCGAACTTCTTCAGAAAGCTAAACGCTCAGACATAGTACTCGTAGCAGGTGACTTTAATGCTCAAATAGGTAGTTTAAACCAAACAGAAAGGCATTTAGGTGGGTATTTTAGTATTCCGACACAGCGAACAGATAATGGTGGTCGTCTGCTGCAGCTGTACTCACACAATCGTTTATTTTTAGCAAACACAAATTTTAAGCATAAGGAGAGACATCTACGAACTTGGCGACCCTCTACACCAAACCAACGATGGACTCAAATAGACCATATTGCCATCAGTCATCGTTGGAGAGGGTCGGTAGAAGATTGTCGCTCATTCTGGAGTACCTGCTTGGACTCCGACCACGCCCTAATACGGGCACGCATCTGCTTGCGCCTCACTCGACGCAAAAAAGCCACATTAAAAAGACCCATTAGAACTGAGTTGAGTAACGAGAAAACCAAAAATAGGTTCCAAGAACAACTGAGTTCACACTTAGGTAGTTCTGAAGACGAGGCTGACCCAGATGTTGCTTGGAAAGTCATACAAGCAGCTGTGGAAGCAGCAGTGACATCTATTAGCGACTTAAACCACAGAGTTACAAAGAACCAGTGGATTTCTTCAAAGTCTATCACACTGATGGATTCTCGCAAACTCGTCCCATCAGGTTCCGAACATGATGAAGAGCGACAACAAATCAGATCTAGGTTAAGAAAAAGTCTAAGGAACGACCGTGAGCAGTGGTGGGCAACGAAAGCAAAAGAGATGGAAAAGGCGGCGACTATAGGGAACACAAGACAGCTTTACAGACTAATAAAAGAAACTGGAATTAATAAGTCAAGTGTAAGTGAGATTATTTCGGAAAAAGATAATCTCATCTGCTCCCAGTCCAGACGTTTAGAACGATGGGCGGAACATTTTAGAGAACAGTTCAGCTGGCCTTCAGCTACTCTACAACTACCCTCCATTCCCAGACAATGTGAATGGAACATTGAAGTAGGTCCCCCAACTCTAGCTGAAGTTCAAAAGGCTATAGTTAATCTGAAACGAGGAAGGGCAGCTGGTCCAGATGGATTGGCTCCAGAGGTCTTTAAGGATGGTGGTCCAATTTTAGCGATTAGGTTGACTAATATTTTAGCTAAGATCTGGGGTTAGACGTTATCCCATCTGACTGGTCACAATCACTTATCGTCCCAATATATAAGAGAGGGTCAAAATCATCCTGTGACAACCACAGAGGGATTAGTTTAACTAATATAGTATCTAAAATACTAGCCTCGATAATTATCAGACGCCTAACTAAGACTCGTGAACTGCAAACACGAGAGAACCAAGCTGGCTTCAGACCTGGTCGTGGCTGCATCGACCACATATTCACCATTCGTCAGGTTCTAGAACACAGGCATACTTATCGGCGTCCGACAATGGTGGTCTTTCTTGACTTAAAAGCAGCATTTGACTCTGTAGACCGCGAGATTCTGTGGCAGTGTCTGTCATTGAAAGGCGTACCCCAGAAGTACATAAACCTTGTAAAGGCTCTTTACTCGAACACTACTAGTCGAGTCAGAGCTTATGGCGAACTGTCATCTCATTTCGCAACCTCAAGTGGTGTCCGTCAAGGCTGTCCACTTTCTCCATTTTTGTTTAACTTCATCATAGACCTACTGATGGAAATAACATTCTCGTCGACTGAATTCTCGGGTATTGATCTCCTTCCAGGAGGTCCACTTATCGACTTAGAATACGCAGATGACATAGTCCTGTTTGGTGAAGACGCTGACAAAATGCAGAGTCTTCTGGTAGCACTAAGCAACAATGCCAGAATGTTTGGAATGCGCTTCTCTCCCTCTAAATGCAAGTTGTTGCTTCAGGACTGGTCTGCGTCAACACCTGAACTAAGGATAGGGAGTGAAGTAGTCGAACGCGTTGACAACTTCACTTATCTTGGAAGTCTGATCAGCCCTAATGGGTTGGTATCTGACGAAATCTCAGCACGGATTCGAAAAGCTCGTTTGGCTTTTGCCAACTTACGTCACCTATGGCGAAGGCGAGATATCCGTCTATCAATAAAAGGACGAGTATACTGCGCGGCAGTCCGTTCTGTTTTAATTTACGGCAGCGAAACATGGCCATTAAGAGTAGAAGACACTCGTAAGCTACTAGTATTTGACCACAGATGCCTTAGAAATATTGCTGGCGTCTGCTGGGATCACCGGGTAAGTAATAGTGAGGTTAGACGCAGGGTATTAGGGAATGATGGTAAATCAGTTGATGAGGTTATGAATCTTCATCGACTGAGATGGTTGGGCCACGTGTTACGTATGCCTGAACACCGATTACCACGACGTGCAATGCTGATCGGTGGTGGGGATGGTTGGAAGAAAGTTAGGGGCGGCCAAACCAAAACGTGGCATCAGTGCTTGAAGTCAATAATTTCTAGTCTGAGCAATTTTGGGAGATGCAGACTACTTGGTTGGGGTCCGTGTGACTATCGTAACCAACGGCTGGAGACTCTTGGTGACATGGCTCAGAATCGATCACAGTGGCGTCGGTGTATACACTCTCTGTCTTCCTTAAACTAAGAGATTAAAATCGCTTCATATCTTTCTTTTTACGAACCAATTCTTTCTTCTTGCACTATATCTCTATATGCAACCTTCCTCTTATTTATGACCACCTTTGACCTAACCACTGCTATGAATCCGGTGTTCATCTTGCTGTGCTAACGAGGTATGGCAACCTGGGCCGATGCACATATGTGCCTGGTCCTACGTTGTAGCTGACTGACTGACTGATAATTCAAAATTTGTAGTATAGAGTAACTCTTCATCTTTATCAGCCAACAGTTTAAAACGTTAATTTCTTACAAACTAATATAAAATATCATTTTAAAAATGAACTATTTTAAACTTTACTGTTGTTGTAATTTATTCATTTTAGTGTTTTAGTACAAATTTTTCAATAAGATCATTTTCTCAATAAAATTATTTCTTTCTAAGTTCATATTAGAAAGTAGTCATCTTTGTAAAATATACAAACCATTATTTTTGCTTTCTTTATATGAACATATGTAAAGTTTGATTAACATTTATCTAAATTTTATTCAGTGGTATATTATTATTATTACCATTATGATTATTATCGGTAGTGTGTGTGTTGTGTTGCTTTTTCTTGTCTAACTGCGAAAAAAAACGTTGAATGGTACCTTGATAAAATTGAAGTCAGTGTCGTTTGTTTTGTACGCTGATTATGATAATAACAGGAGTGATTTCAGGTCGAATAATTTCTATGTAATAACTATTTATGCAGATAAAATATAGTATACTTTTGAAATTTAATGTCTTTAAATAAGATACCAATGGCTCATATTTATGTAATGAAGATTAGGTAAATACTGCAAGTACCTTTATAGTGTGGATACGTCTAAAATAGTGTGATAATCACTCCGGATGTGATTGGCCTGTGAATACGTGGGATATTAATTAAAAAACTTATTGAAACAGAAAATCAAAACACATCAGTTCTGTGATAAATTATCTAGTAATATTTCATTACAGTTAGTTGTATTTGCTGAAGTCGCTCATCCAGTGAATGGTTATGTGTTAATAGTCAAAGCTTTTTTAAATCATATCTAACATATTGGTGTTTGTTATCCAAGATGATATACATAGTATACTTTCAATTATGCAGAAAGCAAAAAACTGGTTCCATTACTATTAGCTTAGTTTTGTTACCAAACCGCAACAATACTTCCAAAACAACCATGATTGTCGCATAAAAGACTGTTGTGCAAGTGTAAATCTAACTGCACATATTAAACTGATGTATACTCGGTATTTGACACTTCCTAAATCTAAATATGCTCTAGATAAATGTTTGGGACTATGACTTTCGTTTATTAAACGTTAACTATACGGAATATAAACATTTTTACTTTCCGATGATCTTCCATATTCTGTGGTTTATAGTTGTGTTGTTGATAAACATAACTCAATAAGGCAAGGATTTATCAAACAAAAAGGGAAAAGTCACCATAGAAAAATATACATTGTTTTCATGAGTTTTTTTACTGCATAGATATGCAGTTTTATTTTGAGTCAATCTTGACTGAGTTTAACTGACCAATAGTCATAAGGTTAAAAAGTATCAAGCACATACTTAACTCTTAATAGAGCAAAGATCAATCCACTCTTTATAAATGAACTTCTCTGAAGCTTATATTTTAATGAGAACTGGTCACAGACTGTCTCGACAATTGTCATATTTTTTCTGGTTGGCGTTTTTTTAGCTAGTTAGTTTTCTACGGGATGGGGTCGCTAACCCTATGCCCCACCCTCTTCCTTTTATCAGGGCTTGGGACCAGCAGTAGCCCAGAGAGGCTAATTTTTCTCAACTCATAACTTCCTCTTCATCATACCATAAACTGAAAACAATAATTATGTTTCATTTATTTTCTTTTTAATCGATTTGAATTGAAAATGTAAATTACATATTTTTTATTCTCGTTATCATCTTAGTCGGCTGTTGCAAAACATCAATCTAAATTTTCTAGTAATGATCAACAAGATAGTTTAGAATTTCTACTCTTTTTATTGGATGGCCTACATGAAGATCTTAATGAAGTGAGTGTAGATCATTTTATTTTCTTTTAATTATTGTTAATTTTCATATTAAAACAAAATCTCCGGACTTTGTGAAATCAGTTATGTTTTATTTCGAAGGCTGAATTAAGAGCAGCAAGTGAGACTATCAAGTTTCCTGCAATTACTGTTAATGATAGAAATAACGTCAATCATGTTATTAACATGTGAGAACCTGTCTAGATCTTAAGTGAGATAATGTAGTAAAATATTGAATCTAACAAGACTCGACCATTCTAATCCCTCTTCTAGACCTCATATCTTGTAAATATCATCTCTCTCTTCACTGGTGTGAAGTGTGGAAAATTTAAATGACATACATTCATGTCAGATCTTATATTATTTATGACTAGTCGTTCTCGCGTTCTCTAATTGTCATCAAACAATAAACTCCGACAAATTAACCAGCGTGAAAAAATGACTTAGATTAATGACTGGTGAATCAATTTCTCATTCAATCTAAATCGACAAACCTTAGTAAGTATAAAATCATAGACTATATTCATAATATGTGGTGTAATTCAAGAAATTTGTAAATATTTATCTATCAACCTGCATTATATTTATTGTGTAGAGTTACAGATTATATAAAACGAAGGAGTCCGTTCAACTTGAACATACAATTTAACGACTGTACAGCAAGTTCTATCCCTCTTGGCTACTTTGATATGTAAAATACTATACATAATGTAGTGTTTATTGACCTCAACAGTATTTTATGAGACACAAAAGTTCTTTCGAAATCGCATCTTTCTTACTCGCATAGGATTTTCGTCATAGTTATATCTTTATGTAGTAGTTGTCGATCTATCTGTCTATCTATCTAATGACATCAAATCTTGTATCACATTAAGAATCTCTCCCATCGCCCTTACTAAGTGTCCAACTTACATAGCATTACAACAATAAACAAGAGCACAAAATGTATATTTCACCTTTATTATTTGTTTATTCACTCTGTAAAAAGGTGACATGTTTTTAAAAGTAATTTTCAAAATATATCCATAATCAATTGTTGAGGCTCAAATTGACCGTATTAATTTTTTTTCAACTCTACGTGTTGTTTGGTTTTATGATTATGTATATGCATACTAATAAACTATCAGCATAAGTTGTAAAAATATCTTTATTCCAAATCATACTGTCACTTTACTCCTAAACTTCGGTTGTTTATGTTTTATATGAAATGTTTTTATCGCATTGATCATCCTGTTTCTGAATTTAGCTTAACAGGGTTTTCTACTCCTAACTGCATCTGCTACCTTTCTTGGTGGTCGGGTTTGCATGTCCTGATGATCTAATTAAGATATAGTGGCTGAAACACTCTTTCTTTTAAGTTCTACTATCCCAGTCAGGTTATTTAGAGAGCAGTGAGACTAAAAGTAGAAAACTCTAGGGTCCAAGAGCGATATCGTGCTCCTAATTGTACTGAAGTGTGATTATAGTAATATTTTTTCCTCAGACAACCAGAATAGGCAACTATACAGCTTCCTCACAACGCAAGTTAGGAGTTAAGAGCAATTGACCCTAAAAATGGCATACCTCACCTTACTCCTCGGATTCCCATTACCGACGATGAGTCCTTTAAAACACAAGGTTAACTTGTCTAGAACTACTCACAACAAGAGCGTGTTTGATAGGTCTCATTCAATTAATCCTTGTACAGTGCGGTAACCCTTGTATATTGTCAAGACCCCTCTCCTAATTCAGTTTCCTTTTCAGATATCTGAATAACAGGTTTCTTTTCATAATACGTGGAACCTGAAAGTGACAACTGCCCTCGAGCTTAAGTCTCAACTAATATACTATCTGCAAAATATATATTTTTTCTGTACTGTCTTCATTTTTCCACCTTTTATTCAAGGCTCGTTCAGAAAAAAACAATGCAACAAAGCTTAAACACAATGAATCAATGGTTGAATATACTTCTAGTCATGAACAAGCAGAAGCTGCATGGATTCAACATAAAGATCTCAATAATTCAATTATAGTCTCTTCATTTCAAGTAATACTATTTATTTTATTGTTTTATTACTTACTGCTTTAAATCTACTTATGAATAGTTTTAATGCTTTTTGTTTAGATTTTATACTTTAATTCACACTTACTCAATGATGGGAGATTTTTTTTGAATCATGTGTGTTTATTCTAAGAAAATCAAAAACAATCTGACTTACTAAATCTAGATCAGTATATTGGTCTTTGAAGTATATATTATTTTATGAGACCCAATAGTTGTGCCGTGGTGTGCACTACTTATACGGACAGATATAAGCAGTATGTAATGGGAACTAGAAGTCGAATGCTTACCAGTAGATGATTGAAATCAAGAGAATATAAAGGGAAACAGAAAGTAATCGGATTAACAGGAGGATTAGAAGAGTGATGAAGTATACGAAACACAACTCAAAGAATATGTGCAAATGATGTATTTAATGTATGATTTACATATTTTACAAAGGCACTGTGCGATTTTGTAAACAATAAATTAGTTGGTTTACCCTGTTATTCTTCGTTCATTACAGTACTTGGTTTTCAAAATCAAATTTTAATAAACAAGTTTTAAACCTGAATCTCAATAAAGGAATGTTAAGTGTTTTAGGCCACTAGACCTTAACTTCAATGTTTTTCGCGGTCAGATGTTGTTTCTGTTATCTTTATTCACAAATTCTGTATTATTATTATTGATAATAATACTGGTTAAACATCATTATTAATCTTCCTAATACATAATTCATTCTGTATTCATCCCACCTTATTATGTCGTACTAATATTTCACACAATATAGTCTTCCACGAAACGTTTGATCGCATTGTAATTGCACTGTTATTTCATTCGTCTTATCTGACCCATAATTATTCTGATCACTGATCTTAAATTTTCACTTAACATATAAGCTAAATTAAGTTGACATTTTATATGAGTCATATCAGCAATAATAATTTGATTCTAGTTTGTTTGACAATCCTAAATTAACATACTTTAACTTTAAACTATACACTTTACCCTTAACCCGGTCATTTTTCGGATTATTAACTTGGATATATAATTCTAGAACCTGAAGAGAATTTATCGAAAAGAATATTCTTCGTTCAAATATTAGTCTTTTAATATAATGGGAATCTTTAAACGATTAAAAAGTAACTGTATTAGTTTTCTCTTGTATCTGTTGACTCTTTTCAACTAATTTGATTACTGAATAAAGATTGCTTTAAAATAAAGATATCATATAATCCATTATACGACTAATCAAGCTTTCTACATTCTTTCCCCCTTTGAATTGTTAGTTTAAATAAAGAAAGAAAGTCTATAATTAAAGAAAATTATGTCACTCATTAACTAAACAAAAATCTATGTACTCAACTTTGTATCATACGATCATATTAAAGACTAGTGATACTATTTAATTGCATAAAACAAAATTGATAAATTGGCATTTGAATTTGCACCTTATTGATTGAATACCGTATGTTACAACCTTGAAATATCCAATTTATACTTGACTCATATTTTTGCAATATAAAGTATTATTTTTCTTGTCACTATTATTAAATCATTAGTCTACATTTCTAGAAATATATTATTTTACTAATTGAATATTGTGTGATTGATGAAGAAATAAATTTGTGGGGGACCAATCTTTTTTAAACCTTTTCGCAGATTATATGTTGACTTATTCACTATATATCATTTCCATTTATAGGGACTTCTTCGTTCCACTGTGAAATGTAATAGTTGTCATGTAACTTCTACAACATTTGATGTTTTCATGGTATTATCCTTGCCCATTGAACAAATGAATAAATGTCAATTAACAGTAAGTTAATTTAATTTTAATACGAAAACCATGATTATTCATATGTATAATCAGAATGGCAGTTTGTGTAGATTATGGTAATTTTAATAATCAAATTCATGAATCGATGTAAGCCAGACCACCAATGCAAACCTAGAAACATTGGACGGTCGTTTCGTCATACTGTGGAACTCCACAGCAGTGCGCATCCATGACCCGAATGCGGGATTCGAACGCAGGACCTTCAGCCTCGCATGCGAAAGATTAACCTCTGAATAAGCATTGCTGCAGATTCCCATGCTAAGACAAAACGACCGTTCAGTGCTTCAATGGTGATCTAGTTTACATCGACTCATGAATTCAATTATTAAAGTTCCCATTTAAACATTAAAAGCTCGAAGTTCAGCGAAGTGACCTCTTTTCAACGTATTTATTATCATGTACAACTATATATATATGAAAACTTGTGTTTAAGTATTATTTCTGCGAGGACAGTTGAACAGGGAATAAACATGGTGATCTAACAGAAAGATTATAATACTGTACTAGTGATAATAGTTTAAAGTCAGGGTAACAATAATGATAAGGCGTACTTCTTTTGTGCGCACTCATGGATGGCAAGAGCTGCTGTCTTAGTGAGCTGGCTACGAAAAATCGAGGTAGATTTGGGCGACTTGTATAAACAACCTTATAATCAACCTGTGGATCAGTAGGGTGGTTAGAGTCGACTAGGTGTTCAAGAATGGAACTTCTAACTACTTTCCTCTCGCCTTGTAGAGAACCACACTGGGACATGTCCTCGTATGCGAGTTGAAGGCAAGCGTTGGGTGCGGCCTATGTACCTTGCTCCATAAAAGCAGGTGATTTGGTAGATGCAGTTGCAGGCGACCAAACAAAGAAGCTTATCTTTTACGGATACAGAGAACAGGTTCCTACTAGTAAACATTATTCTCAGTTTTGTTCCATAGAGCGTTCTTTTTATTTATTCATATTGCGTAATCTAGTATTGTAATCTTTTTATTACATTATCATGTTTATTCCGTGTTCATTTGTCCTCACAGAACTAATAGTTATATATATATATATATATTGGACAACAATGCCTCGCTGATGTGAATATACTTCGAAGTTTTAAAAGAAGAGTTTTACCAGGAACCTTTCAACTTCCCCCAGAAAAAAAGGCTTTTGGAAATGGTAATCATAGAGTATGGTCTTGACGCTGAAGTCAGTAGACTAACTCAAGCTGAAAAACACTTACATAGATTTCTCGACATTCCAGTCTAACAAATAGATAACCACTTGCTCCTAATAAGCATGCAGATGCATCCATTCTTTATCTTTCTATGGATCTTGAGTTTCACCACTCATTCCATGCCTCCTAAAACTATTATATTTTGCTGTTGAAATCATTCATTTTAAATCTAATTCGTGTCAATACATACTAATTCTGGAACATTGGATACTCATCCATGTTGTTTTGTCTAATTTTAATCCGTATTTTTTTATTATTTTTCTAGGATTGTCTCAAATTATTTCTTGAAAAAGAAGAAATGGTTGGTCAGTGTCGTTGGCATTGTCCAACATGTAATACAAGACGTGATGCTTCCAAGTGGATAGAATTATGGAAATTACCGACATATTTAATTATACACTTAAAAAGGTTGCTTAGACTTTCTTTTTCCATTGTTAGTTATTCTGATGGTTTTATTCATTGTTATGGATGATGATGACGATTCAACTTTACTTTATAGTACTAAGTATTTTTTTCAAAATAATTACAAGTCTGGTAAATATGTTTCCTACTAAAGCAACTGATGCACTGTAATCATTTATTGTTAAATTCTGAGAAATTGTATTAATTACATTTCGAACTTTCTACTAGAATTAGAATGTAGTTATCATCTTATTTTCATACAGCCGGCTAAATAACATTATATCTCAGTGTTTTTTTAAATTCTCATTACTATAAATGAAACAGTTGAACAAATCACAAATAGACTGATGAAATGCATGTTTTAGATGTTACTACTAGTCAATATTCTAATAGTAAGCAAATTGCTTGAGTAGCTTATATTCTAACAGGAACTTACCAATTTATCTGTAAATATTGTAAACAGAAAATGTCATTTATATTAAATGTCTGGTTTTGTTTTGTCATTACAAATTTCGAAAAGATAAATATAAGGAACGTCATACTTTGGAAGGTTATAGATCTGTGGTTAAGCCTTTCGGTTTTCAATCGACTGTAACCAGTCTACTTTGTGTAGTAATTTTAGTCTATACAAAGCAAATATAGTCCAACACTTCGTGCCTTCAGTTTTATATTTAATCACTAGGTTGATTAATTGTCACTATTTCACATTGATTTAACTCAATGAATTTTGACAAACAGATTATATTTCCACAGAAGTTTATAAAACGTCTAGAATACAATAAATGTTGACTTGGTCCATCATATTGTGATCGATCTAGAACTATGGTGCTTGGAACAATTTATCATCAACTGGCCAACCATTTATTCATGTTAGGAGTCAAAATTTATTTGGTTAGACGTGATTATCAGTTTATCAGTTCATCATTAAACAGGCTAATCAACATAGAACAAATACAGGAAACATTTATACTGCTCAACAATCTTAATAGACAGGTTGGTTAAAGTATAAGGACAGACTTCAGCTATTCTAAAAATGACCTTGAGAAGTTCGCACTTGTTTTTAGATAGTCCGAGAGTAGTTGATTAAAATAGCTTGCTTTTACTGGGAAAAAATTCCAAATGAATTGAAAGCGTACATAACGTTTTTGTATGACTCAAAATCCTTGGGATTTAAAAATTAAGAAACTGTTGAAGAATCTTAATGTATGACCGAAAGCTAATACCTTATCAGTTCAGTGTTGAAATGTCTATATTTATGTCTCCAGCAAGTTTCATGATCATGATAACTAATCATGAATGTAGATTTAAGTAACAATTTCACTTTGCAGTATTCACAATGTATAATATATATGGTATTTCTGTAAACTGTTGTTTATAACGTGCTATCAAATATCGATTAGTGTGATTTCATTATCTCACCTTTTTCTTTCTTCAAATAATCAGATTATCAGTAATGTACTGTGTGTTTGACTAAACCGATAAGTAATTAAATAAAATATTACTGATAGTTACATTTAACACAAGAAAAGATTATTAGTTGAACCATGTTTTGACCTTGTCAACAAAGTAGCGTGATATGTTCATCTGAGAAATATCAAATTCTATTATTATTATTATTAATTCTTAATCTTAGTGTGTGTGTGTGTGTATGTATGTATGTATAGATGTTTTCATTCAAAAGGGAATCACTCTTACTCTCTTGGTCTCAATAATTAGAAATTCATTATTTTCCTTTTTTAATCAACTATTTAACATCAGAATGATTTTATTGAAATGAATGAATAAAAGATTCATTAACTGTTATATAATTTTTTCTTAGTTGTGTGATTAAAATTGTGTTGTACATCTGTTAAGATTACAAATGTTTCTTTTTAAATTCAGATTTCGATATGAATATGGTAATTGGAGAAAACAAACAACCAATGTAGATTTTCCTATTGAATGTTTAGATATGAGTTCGTTTATTGTTGGCCCAAAATTGCATTCTAGTGAATACGCTTTATATTCTGTTTTGGTATGTTATTTTCATTATAAGATTGGTCATAGTAGTGTTACAATCGATATCAAACTAAAAACAAACAATATTAATAATTAACATTGGGAGTTTGTAGAGATTGTTAAAGTTTTCTAGTTTTCATTATTAGCATATATTAGTTAGACACTCCATTTTATAAACTAGGAAACACTGAACAACTGCTTCACCCTTATTTGGGACTCCTCAACATTCAGGATCGAAAAATCTACCGATGATTATACTCAGAAATTTGTATTTGATAGCGAGTGCTTAACTTTTACTTCTTTGATCTGTCTACCCACTAATATTCAGAAGATAACTTGTCTCGATGTAGATTAGGACCTGGTTTAACGTTGAAGCTGGAATACGTGATTTCGAAGTGAGTCTAACTGTCTTGGGTAGAGAGACGAAAACTATTCTATCACCTGATCGGTTGACAAGCGAAAGAGAGAAAACGAGTCAACTGGAACGACACTACTCGATTTACTCCCGATCTCGATTTCCAACTCCGATTCAGTTTAGTGCAGAAAGTTACATGAATAAATAGATGACTAAAATGACTACAACGCACAAACAATTAGAAAAATACAATCATGTCCAAAACCGGGCATTAGTGTAGAACCGAAGGTTACGTTTAGATTGCAATAGCTTTGGAACAGAATAGGGTATGACAGTGAATCACACATCAAACGAAAGCTTATGGTTTGTAGAATAAACTAGGGAAAAAACTAAATGTTAGTGTATTATGAGCTTTGAATTATTTGAAGTAACGTCCCCAAGAATAGCTTCCGTTGTTTGTCACGGCTTCTTTGTTGCTCTGTTCATATCACTAACCATTAGACCATGAAGCTGAAATATAATTGATCTACATGTCTAGCTTCAATTAATTCACAGTACTGTGAAGTAAACTATCAAATAATAATTTTATTTTCCATTTATTTTAATTGTGGTTAAAGTTGTGGTCGAATTAACGATATTTAATTATGTTAAACAGAATTTCAGTTGTCAGTGAAATTATTGTATGAATGATATATATATATATACAATTCTTTGACTTTCATTACATGATGAATATAACATTGGATTTTGAATTCTTTATTGAAATCAGTCAAAATATACTGTCAACAACTAGTAATTGAAAATTAAATGATCTCTTATTCAGAATTTTTATTAACTGTTGATAGATAAGTGAAACTAAGTAATTGAATTTGTCTTCTTACATTTAGCTCTAAACCGTCAAATGTTTTAAATTTAAACCGTCCTTCAGTCTGAAACAGCTTTAATAGTTAATACTAATGGTTTTAGTCAAACTTAATTATCTATTGAGAATAGGTAAAAAAAATCTCCTCATAAATCTATAGTAATTATGTGCTTCTGATTTTTAATCAATATTAAATATCTCAGGAAATTGCATTACACTGACTGAAAATAACATGAGTTTTTTATTAGATATCATCAGCTTGGTGGTTAATGTATCTAACTCTCATCAAGTAGGTCACAACTTCGAATTCTACTCCACCTGATCAGAATCGCTAACCTAAACGCATGCATTACTATCGAAAATTTGAGCGTGTACACGGTGTCTATGTGGTAAATAAATACCACAAAATGATTTACTAAAATAATTGAAATTAAGGGAACTCAACTAACATGTACATGGTTTAAGGTTCAAGTCTGTAACCTAATAGAAGAAAGTTAATTACTTTATTTACATTAAGGTACTGCTCCATTATTGAAATGTGAACACTTATGAACTAAATACTAAATTTTATATAAAACAGTATATTTATACAATTATCGGTGTGTTTTTACGTCAATTTGAGTGTTGCTTTTTTTATCAATATTTCTTTATTATAACAATCACTACATTTTCCTTCACTGTTCATTCTACAGAATCATCGTGGTACAATGGAAAGCGGTCATTGTAAGTGAAGTAGACTGTGTTTTTCTTCCATAAAACCTGGTCAAATATATCTATATTACTTACCCGACAAGCAAAAATATTATTGGGGTGTTGTACATTAGGATTTTGATTATTGAATGACTATTTTAATCAGACTATTTAATTACTATCAAAGGGAAGTTACTATTTTTGGCGTAGGCGTTTATTTGTTCATACAAAGTATTGGTTGGTCAAAACATGTGCTTTGTTGAAGTTTACCCACTTTTATCTAACTGATCTGTCCACATCCTTTTTAACTAGATTAATCAGGACATTATATTCTGTTGAGGCTCGACAACCAGATTCTCATTGCTTTCAGTTACCTTCATGTTAATTAAACTGATTGAATGTTAATCAAAATCATGAACTTCTTGCATACATACGCTATACCACTGTGCTTTAGTGTAATGTTGCGGAAGATGTGTTAGCCTCGTGGGTTCCAGAGACTCAGCTTTCATCACGTGATGTGATAACTCTCCCATCTGAATACTGTCTTCCCAGAGCAAAGTTTTCTCTTGTTAGTAACTATGTAAAAGGGTTCCTTTTAACAAAATGAGATTACTAATCATACTCTTAATCCACAGTCTGGGCCTTGGTCCGGCGTCACCTCCAAGGAGAGTTTCCAGTTAAGTTAGTTAAAATCTTACTTCACAGACGATGCTTTCAGAAGATTATCTGTTGTCTATTGCTTTATTGTAGGTAATAATCTTCCTAGTTTATAGGTAGTTGCTCAACTTTCATTTTTGAAGATGATGTAGTCAGTAGTTATTACTAGTAGTGATGTCCTGTTAAGTTATGTAAATGAATTGATTGGTCACTGTTAGTATAGAAACTCGTTTGTTCGTATACCTCGTTATTAGGTATCAGTTAACATATCCATGGTATTAAGTGGTAGTTATTAGTGAAATCTCTGGACACATTCTCCGTCCTACTTTGAACAAATCAACTTGATATATTTGTAATCCACTGGTTTAGCGAATAACTTTTCAACCACATAACTTCAAGGCACTAGGTTTGAATTTCAGAAACACATTTGAATCGTTCCAATTAGAACAAAAACTAGCATCTTAAATGTTTGCCATCGGTTACTACCCAATATTGTACTTAAAATATATATGTTGTGTTGACCCAATCACCCATTTCTTTAATTCTGGCTGATTTAGGATAAAGTTAGGAGGAAACTAGGGCCAGTCAAACCAGAACGTGATATCAGTACATGAAACTAGTGATTGTTGGTCTGCTCCATAATATTTTGTGCAGACTAGTTGGTTAAGGTCCACGCGATTATTCTGACCAATGGTTGGAGATGCTGAGTGACATGACTCAAATTTAGGTGCAAAATTACAAATGCCTTGCCTTAAATCTTGAGTTTTAAGATCATTTTATACTTTTTATTCAACCGATTAACTGTATTTGCAAATCATATTATTATTGGTTTACTACGACTAACACTGTGGTGTGTGCTACTGATATCGACATATAGAAGTAGTATTTATCGCTATTTCCTCATTTACTCACAGTGCTGATGTAGTGTGGTAATTTTAACCGACTCACATACATACCAGGTTCCATTTTGCGCATTACTGACTGACTGCCTAGTTTATTATGACAATGAATGTATTTGTTAATAAAGTCTACAAATCATATTTACATAAACTAAAGATTTTTATCCAGCCTAAACTAGTGTGCATAAGTTAGCATTCCAGATATCCCTACATTTTTGTTAGTAGTTGTCGGCGTTACAATTCAACGGATTGCTTCGTCCTAACTACTCCGTAACCTCCCCCTATATCTGCATGCGTTGAATAATACTTATTTTCAGTAGCAATACTTCTGTTCCCTTGTTTAATGAATTATTTTATCCTAGCGTACTGTTTTTGTCAGTTATACATTTTAACATTCTTGATATTTCAACAGATACAACATTTTGTCGTAACATCCGTGACGGTCGGTGGTATGAATATGATGATGAAAATGTATCTTTATTAGATAAAAATGAAATACAGGTAAGTTATTTACAGAATTCAAAATGATAGCATTTGTTAGTGTAACAAAGTCCTCGGATTTGAACATTTAATTTCTCTGATGTACTTGTTTCTTGGATGAATCAAATAAAGTAGCATTGTAATCAGTTTGATAAATCAAACTGGATTGTCGCGATTACTGAATTTCGAAGTTGAATCAGTAGCTGCATGACATCACATTTTAATGTCTTTGAATCAAAAAGATATGTTTGTCAATAAGGCAATACGGAGAAAATCCCTCCTACTCATTCAATCTTAACTTCTTTCTAATAATTTCTAAGAGTTCTAAATTTGATCATGGTTACTCTTTTTATGAACTCCAAATCTATGTTAAGAGGGTATTCATAACCTTTTTATTTCACTCTCGTCCCATTCATGATCAGTTTATCGTAGGAAATGCCATATTATGCTTTTAATTATTTCCAGCTACAACTCTCATTTGCTAAAGCGCACTGCTTCTATTACTATTCCAGTCGGATCACTTTTACAAGTACAATCCATGTATTATATATATATATATATATATATATATTGGCACAAAGGGGCACGGAAGTGAAGTTTAAAATTCTCACGATATTCAAGAAACTTGAGATGATTTGGAAAATCCGTTTTGAAAAAGAGGATTTTCTCTGGGCTGAATGATTTAGTCAGTCGAGTTCCATTCATTTTATTTGCTATGTAGTTAGTGAGACTAAGATAAATTTATAGTCTTAAATTTCTCAGTTTACATCAACTGTTTTAGTTTTTCTAAAGATGGCATATGAGATATAAAATGATTTGTAGAAAGGCATCATTATAAGATGAAAATATTAAACCAATTTTATTGTTAAAACTTGTAAAATTTTCCACGAATCGTTTTCATTAATGCCAAGGTATTTCTTTGAATATGCCTTGTTCTACTCTTAGTAGCATAGTTCAAATTACAAAATAATCCAGAAGTCTTTTGTGTATTAGGCAATTCATATTAATTAGCTGTATAGAACTAGTATTTGAATAACAATAATAATAATAATAATAATAATAATAATAATAATAATAATAATAATAATAATAACACAGACTCATTTCGGAGTCATTTGAATGCAGTTTATTAGAATAGATCCGACTCTTAATTAAGATAGTTATATGTATAATTGCTTATATAATTAGTTGTATTTATTTCCTAATATAGATTGATGTACTACTGTTAACTAACTCTTTCCTGATAACTAATTGACAGAAAAATAAAACTGAGATTCAAACTTACTGTTTCATGTATCTTTTGGGAATGGTTAGACATTATAGAACTTTCCTCTATGATCACAACCGCCTATGTGCCCCAATAAATCATTTACTAGTAAAAAAAAAATACAAGATGGATTCGGTTTACAGATTTTCAGGCAGCTTTCGAGAAAATTAGGCAACTCCTAATCTCCAACCTCTTACTCGCACATTATGATCCTCTCCTACGTATTGTGGTTGCATCAGATGCTTCGAAGTATGGTATTGAATCAGTTATCCCCTATATATTTCTCGATAGATCTGAAAAAGTGATCTCATTTAGCTAGATTCTTAACAACAACAGGACGTAATTTTTGCCATATTGAGAAAGGATCACTTCAAATTATCTTTGCTGTTAATAAGTTCCACAAAATGATATTCGGACGTCGTCATAAACCATTACTAGCCGTATTCGGGTTAAAAAAAGGATTCGTGTCCACACAGCTAGCTGACTACAACGATGGGCAACCAAATTTATGGGCTACGATTTTAAGATGAAATACCAGTCTACTACAGCCTTTGGACAAGCATGTGCCTTATCGAGATTAATAAGATTCCAGATGAAAACTGTAGATGCCACTCTCGTGTCAGCAATAGAAAGTGAGATAAAAGTTCGTCAGGTGTTGTCTGATGCAGTCGGTTGACTACTGGTCACCTTAGAACTTGTCAAAGAAGCCACTGCAAATGACAAGGCATTAAGAGAAATGGTCAAACTATCATTTTCAAGAACCTTTTCAATACTTTCGTTGATGTGGCTCCTTGATGGTTGTTGACTCATGTCTTATGTTTGGTCACCGAATTGTCATTTCAAATTTATTGCACCAAAAATTTCTCAAGCAATTTCACCCGAGAAAAATATGGTTGGCGAGGATCACATTGGAAAAAGTGGAACATCGCCGCAAACCAGGCTACAAGTAAACCCGAGAGCGAATTTACATTTATTTAAAGAATGAAGGTATTGATGAGTACGAAAGTGTCCCTCATCAAAGTCTTTAAAGACCCTGGAACGCGAGAAAGTCCTAACCAATAAGCGTTGGACAGAAGTATTGCAAAACATCTGGAAAATCTAGAATCGCGTGTCACAGCGTTGGTCGAACATTTACCTAAACTGCGTTTGGTTTCGGAAACCTCCAGTGGCACAGTCATGTATAAACCTACAAATATCCTTGTTTTCCTGTATACGGGCCAACCTTGTAGTAAAGTTTTAACTCGTAGTTTGTGTCTTCTCTCTCAATATCACTTAACATATAAATGACACCATTGAAGAAATCTTGACTCAGAAACTAAGAAGAGCCGTACAAAAAACACTTAATGCTGCCAGATTAAATGCAATCTTCTACAACTATCCCAAGATAAGAACAGCCAACAAAGACAAACTGCCTGAATTCGCCAAATCTATGTGTATCTATCGTTTCAACTGCTCCTGTGGAGCCAGTTATATTGGGCGTACAATTCGGCAAGTCCGCCATCGCATTACTGAACATCATCCGTCGTGGTTAAACAAAGGACAGGTAAAAGTGATTAAAAGTTCTATTCCCTCTCACTTGGTTGACACAGGTCATCAAGTCGAATTGAATAAAGCTTTTAAGGTTATCTACAATATCCCATCTAATTTATCACATGGTTTACGAGTGCGCCTCTTGCACATTGCGGAAGCCATCGCAATCCATGTTCACAAACCTGACCTTTGCATTCAAAAGAGATTCGTACAACCATTTTCCCTGCCCTGGCCATCAGTTTAAGATTTCCTTCAAAAGAACTATTTTTCATACTTCTTCCACTTGTTTTTTTTGCTTTTGAACTTAATAACTTCTCAACATTCATCTCTTGATTCTTACGTAACTACCATCCTATTGACCATCCGTTAAAATTCTGTTCCTTCTTTGTTTCTTACATTACGCAACGTAGCAACTTCTTGATCACTTTGAATATTAATAATCCTCTTTCTTAATCAATGTTTATTTAAATGTCATTATGTAATTGTTACGTAACGTATCCACTCGATGAGTATTAGATCATTATTGTAAAACATATACATATATATATATTAGTGTAGAGCCATGATGAAAAACTAATTGAAAAGAAATTTCTCCGCTCAATTCGTTCCTTCTTTATTAACATATAGAAGTAGTTCATGTTATAGGAACTGGCTAGGAGGACGTATTGGTAGCAGACTTACCAGTTTACCTACATTCATGAAACAGGGTCCAGGACCTTCAGACCTCGTCGTGAAAAGTTACTTCCTTACTATTGAAGTAAAAATCCATCAGTCCACAACTTTTACTTCAGTGAGTTTGCGACACTGCTATCATCCATTGGTGTTTGGTGGTTGGACCACACTAGTAAGTTTTTTTTAACGTCAGGAACTGCGAAAGGTGCAGTCTTGCCGACTGACATCACCAGATGTTCTTGACTAATGTTTGAAGACCTTGGGTTTTATGGCTCATAATGAGTCGCAGACCCACTACATCGTCCTTAGTCTTGAGTTTAGTATTCTCCCATTACTAAATTCACAATCATAATTGTTTGTACTAAAATATATTTCCTATAACTATTTTTTATAAGACTACTGATACACACAGTCCAACTTGTTTGTTCCCGTCTCAGTACTCCTCTCTCTCTCTCTGTTGATGTGCAATACAGCAACTTTGACCGATGAACATGTAAGCCACGTTATGAATGATATGAAATTTGTGGTAAACTATTTATGTGCTATAAATCACTCATTAGATTTTACTCTTTCTGCTTTATTCTCTTCCAGAATGATAATGCTTACATATTGTTCTATGAATTACTACCTCGTGTTGGTGTATTTTTCGAAAATACACATAGTATGCTCCGATGAGTTGTTCTAAATTGATTTGTTATTTATTTATAATATATATTTTTACTTTTCAGTAAATAAGAACACAATTTATCACGTTAATTTTTTGTTTGTTTCAACAATCAGATGTATATCTACATATTTTTTACCACTAATATTTAATAAAAGATAAATTCTTATCATTTTCTGGAAATAATGTTGGATATTTGTTTTTTAAAAAAAGCCTTGAACATGGCAATGAGTATTCATTAAGAGGAAAGGTCAGTAAGACATACTTCTAAATGATAAGTTAGTGGGAGCGGTATAACCAACC
Organism: Schistosoma mattheei; assembly: GCA_944470405.2. NCBI lineage: Eukaryota > Metazoa > Platyhelminthes > Trematoda > Strigeidida > Schistosomatidae > Schistosoma > Schistosoma mattheei. The sequence continues at coordinate 79,116,020 of OX103947.1, forward strand.
AGTTACATATTGAATGTCCTAATCGCAGCAGTCACCTTATGATCACTTATAAACTGTTAAGACACTTAGCGTCTGAAACGTTACTCTATGGATATTTGAGCTGTATACCTGGTTGGTCGTATTAATACATTGAGTTCCATTACTTACACTTATTTAAATTTACGTTTACTGCCATTGTTCGTTGAGGATTTTCCGAGAAAAACAATGTAGGACACCTTGTCGGTTTATTCTTGCTTAGCCAAGAACGTTTATTCAACACATATATTTCACACACTACTAGAGTGGTACGTGTGCACTTCCGATTGTTACTCGTTTTCACGAATTACGATGCCGATCCTGAAGACTAGGGAAGATTAATAAACTTTTCTATGAGAAGACATATTCCTTTTTCAATATATATCAAAAGTCACCTTCCTAACTTTTCTAAGTTTATTTTTACTTTCCATTTTAAAATCAAGCGCTTATAGAAGGAACAAAAGTTGAATGACAGGGAATGTATAAGTATCAATTATACTGATAACAAGAGTATCAGCCCACTATTAGAATATGACTTGTGAAATGAAAAACCTTTTGAATGATAAAAATCGTAATTCATTATTCTACTTAGCAAACAAATAACGTTTGAAGTGATCATGAAAGCTATGGTAGAGACTCTAATATTGTTTGCTCTAAAAGGTACTTTATTTAATGAACATCAATAACCTAGTAAACAATAATCAAGTGAGAAATGCTGATATGTTCACATGCAAAAGGATTCAGAAACATAAGCATATAATACATGTTAGCATACGATTATTAATCAGCTTGAACAGTGATAACTTTGTACAGCCGTTAAGAAGTCATGTTTTTATATCATAGAATAGTTATGAAAACAATCAGCGATGGTTGTAGTTTCACTTTGAAACTATTAGAAATAAAACATGTGAAAACTGATCCGCAACTTCAGTTAGACCTAAAGTTAACACCTGAGATTTTGAAAAAGTCGGAGATACATTTAGTGGGGTATCGCCATATTCTCTCCGTTTCAGAAAGTAATCAGAAAAAATGCCGACAAAGGAATGTAAATAAGAAAACAAACTAAACGAATGTTGGTAGCTACGCTGGAATCGCTTAGGAAACAGTAAACAAAGTGTGCATGATCTTTTAGAAAAGATTCACAAAGCAAGCTATAGATTAAATTAGAACGAATCATAAAGAAACGAAAGAACCAGGTAAATAAACAAGATTAAGGGATCTCAAATATTAAGCCGGAGTGAATGAATGGGCAATAGTTGTTTCTGTAGAAGCTGCGGGAGTGTCGTCTTCGAGAACTTCATCTACACTTTCTCCTCCATCACTTCTAGCACCAATGCTTGTACAGGCACTTGCACTACTGCTTTCTGTACATGGTACTTCCGTTAAAATCTCGTCTTTGTTTGACGACGCGAAGCCTGAATGCCCGGAATCTGATGATCTTGGGGTGGGGGATAGCGTGATACGTGGTCCTCTCCTAGAAGACTCGGAATCCGCATTCATACCATGTGAATGTCCAGTAGAGGGATAAGTAGCAGAATTTGCATATTTTTGTGTCCACAGTCGTGCAATGCGATCATGTTCTGATCTGTTATGCATGTATTGGCTAGCAATAGATCCAACAAGCGGGTCGGCAGGATTGCAATCAGTAAGTAACGAGCAAATGGACAGTAGAACTTTACTAATGGTAAGAGCAGGAGACCAATTATTCTAAGGTACGAAAAGACAAGAGGTGGGAATAAATGGTGGGATTGCTGGTTAAATGTATTTAAGAAAACTAAATATATCAACAAATATTTACTCTACACGACAATTTACCTTGATGTTAACAGATTTTACGAAAAGTATCGTAAGAGCATGTTTAAGCTCACTGGCTGACAAATATAAAGAACTAATGTTAATACAGGATCCCACTGTTGATAGGCATTTCAATTACAGTTTTTCGTTAGACTGCATGAACTACAAAGTTATAACGGCAATTCTTATATGCTAGATTAATTCAGCATATAATTAATAAATGAATTAAATTTCTCAGTTTTCCGAATTATAAAAACAATTGATTATTTGCACTACTGTCTGCTTTAAATAATTTGTTAGTTGCTTTTATAAATTTTGTAGTGATCTATTAAAATCTGGATAGAAACAACGTCATCGGAATCAGTCGGAACCTTTTTAAAACGTTAGCTGGAAGTTTTGTAGTGTGACCAAGTACTTGGTTGTTAGCATGCAAATGACCTCCCACAAATTGATAAGATTAACGGTCGGAAATTCCGTAAAATACTTTTTCTATTCAATGTGTAAAAAGTAGTGACAGAATAGTCAGGTTAGTGAACTGCATACAGAACCCAGTTATGGTAATGGAACCTCTGTTTATAAGCTACTCTACAGATAACTTTCTTTTCTATGAAGTTAGTCAATAGAATTAGTGATTTCTAACATCTTCGAAGGTAAGTTAGAAGCCAGGGAGGCCTGTTGACCGATTTGACATAGGGTTCGTACGTTGAAGGCTCCAATGTGTAGTTTGGAGCGAGGTTTCAGTAGACCTGTGAGTGTTTTGAGCACTAGGATCGTTGGCTGTGGTGACACTTGAGGGGGGAGCCGAAAGAGGAAGTTTAGAGGTGAAATTCGATGTAGGAGGAATAATAGGAATTGAAGAGGGAAATTGATTATGAATACAGTGGTCTTGAGTGCTGTTAGAGGTATGAGGGCGGTTATCACTTCCCGGTTGCCCACACCGTGGAAGGGTTCTTCTGAAGGTGCCTGAAAAGGAAATTGGATTAGAGGTGGTCTTAGTGACCTGAGAGCGTGACCGCAGTGCCCAAGGGACAACTGCTTGAGGTTGGTCACACACGACCTTTATGTGAGTAGTTTTCGTGTTAGCTCCGTACTTGTTGAAACCTTACCGCCTGAGACGGATATCCGTGGGATAAGGCGAGGTGTGCATTTTTAGGGTCGACCTTTTTTAACCCCACCCCTCCTTGTGGGAAGGCAGCATCGCTGTCATGCTGGTTTTCTGAAGGAAACACCTTACTGGTTTCACAACTCTGTACAGTCAACAGTACGACTTCGCCTTCGGACCTTGGGTTTGTTGCTTTTAGTCTTACCGCTCTTCAACCGACCTGTCTGGCATGATAGGACCTTGAGGAACGGTTGTTCCAGCCAGTATAGCTCGGTTGCTTCATCACAATAGGCAAGCCCGACCACCGCGGCAAGGTAGCAACAACTCTAGTAGAAGTTCAAAAGGCTATAGCTAATCTCAAACGAGGAAGGGCAGCTGGTCCAGACGGATTGGCTGCAGAGGTCTTTGAGGATGGTGGTCCAATTTTAGCGATTAGGTTGACTAATATTTTAGCTAAGATCTGGGGTTAGATGTTATCCCATCTGACTGATCACAATCACTTATCGTCCTAATATATAATAGAGGGTTAAAATCATCCTGTGACAACCATAGAGGGATTAGTTTAACTAATATAGTATCTAAAATACTAGTCTCGATAATTATCAGACGCTTAACTAAGACTCGTGAACTGCAAACACGAGAGAATCAAGCTGGCTTCAGACCTGGTCGTGGCTGCATCGACCACATATTCACCATTCGTCAGGTTCTAGAACATAGGCATACCTCTGAGCGTCCGACAATGGTGGTCTTTCTTGACTTAAAAGCAGCATTTGACTCTGTAGACCGCGAGATTCTGTGGCAGTGTCTGTCATTGAAAGACGTACCCCAGAAGTACATAAACCTTGTAAAGGCTCTTTACTCGAACACCACTAGTCGAGTCAGAGCTTATGGCGAACTGTCATCTCATTTCGCAACCTCAAGTGGTGTCCGTCAAGGCTGTCCACTTTCCCCATTTTTGTTTAACTTCATCATAGACCTACTGATGGAAATAACATTCTCGTCTGCTGAATTTTCGGGTATTGATCTTCTTCCAGAAGATCCACTTATCGACTTAGAATACGCAGATGACATAGTCCTGTTTGGTGGAGACGCTGACAAAATGCAGAGTCTTCTAGTAGCACTAAGCAACAATGCCAGAATGTTTGGAATGCGCTTCTCTCCCTCGAAATGCAAGTTGTTACTTCAGGACTGGTCTGCGTCAACACGTGAACTAAGGATAGGGAGTGAAGTAGTCGAACGCGTCGACAACTTCACTTATCTTGGAAGTCTGATCAGCCCTAATGGATTGATATCAGAAGAAATCTCAGCACGGATTCGAAAAGCTCGTTTGGCTTTTGCCAACTTACGTCACATATGGCGAAGGCGAGATATCCGTCTACCAATAAAAGGAAGAGTATACTGCGCGGCAGTCCAATCTGTTTTAATTTACGGCAGCGAAACATGGCCATTAGGAGTAGAAGACACTCGTAAGCTACTAGTATTTGACCACAGATGCCTTAGAAATATTGCTAACGTCTGCTGGGATCACCGGGTAAGTAATAGTGAGGTTAGACGCAGGGTATTAGGGAATGATGGTAAATCAGTTGATGAGGTTGTGAATCTTCATCGACTGAGATGGTTGGGCCACGTGTTACGTATGTCTGGACACCGGTTACCACGACGTGCAATGCTGATCGGTGGTGGGGATGGTTGGAAGAAAGTAAGGGGCGGCCAAACCAAAACGTGGCATCAGTGCTTGAAGTCAATAATTTCTAGTCTGAGCAATTTTGGGAGATGCAGACTACTTGGTTGGGGTCCGTGTGACTATCGTAACCAACGGCTGGAGACTCTTGGTGACATGGCTCAGAATCGATCACAGTGGCGTCGGTGTATACACTCTCTGTCTTTCCTTAAACTAAGAGATTAAAATCGCTTCATATCTTCCTTTCTACGAACTAATTCTTTCTTCCTGTACTATATCCTTATTTCAATCTTTCTTTTATATATTACCACCTCTGAATTAACTAGTTTATGAATCCGGTGTCCATCTTGTTGTGTTAATGATGTATGCCAACTTGGACCGATGCATATGTGCCTGGTCCTACGTTGTTATTTATTTTAACACATAGATATTGGTACAAGGGGGCACCAAATACATATACGCCATAAATCTCATTCGATATGTGTGAAGGCTGTGATACTGCCCGAGTGCCCAAACTGAAGCAGGTGGTTATCTCAGGGGGCCACTCCCCGAGCCTTCGACCTGAAGGTCTGATCCACAAGGCAGCGGCTTATGCCAATCTGGGCCACCTTTGGCGCCTTCGTGATGTTAGTCTGGCTGTAAAAGGCCGGATCTACAACGCGTCGGTGAGAGCAGTTTTGCTCTATGCTTGTGAAACCTGGCCTTTCCGAGTTGAGGACGTTAGACGACTCTCTGTGTTCGATCATCGCTGTCTCCGAAGGATTGCTGACATCCAGTGGCAACACCAAAAAAAAAAAAAAAAAAAAAAAAAAAAAAAAAAAAAAAAAAAAAAAAAAAAAAAAAAAAAAAAAAAAAAAAAAAAAAAAAAAAAAAAAAAAAAAAAAAAAAAAAAAAAATGTCGTCCCAGAGAATTCCACGTCGTGCATTATTTGCCGACTCTGGGACTGGTTGGAAGAAGCGGAGAGGTGGTCAGTGCATGACATGGTGTCGTGGCATGAAAGAAAGCTGCAAAGGACTGGCTTGTGTTGGTCCTTCACGACTCCCTGGCTGGGGTCCGAGAGATGGTGCTACACAGTGGCTAGAGACGTTATCAGATATGGCTCAGAATAGAAGCCAGTGGCGATCCTGCTGTAAGCTTCTTTTACTTTCTTCATAAAAAGTGGTTGTGTCTCCTTTACCTGAAAGATTTCTTCTGATTGTACCTTATCGTCATTACTCTCTTTTTCTTTTGCGTTCCTTAGTTTTTTTTTTTCTTCTCTTCGAATTCCCATTGTTTTGTGTGGCGCATATATATTGGCGCTCTCTTGTACCAATATTTATGTGTTCAAATAAATAAATAATAAATACAAGGCAGTGGAGCATCGTAAGGAGATGCAGTCCCATGGAAGCCGGTGACCAACGACTGGTTTATACGCCATTTGTTCTCGCAGGATACTGGAGCCCATGTGCACCATTGGTTTGGAATCCGGTTAAAGCGCCGAACATTCGCTTTTCGTCCTCTCATTTTCGTAAACAACATCCCCGCCACGAGAAGGTAGTGAGTAGGACTTCCCTGGTAGAGGCTATATACGCGTGGCCATGTGAGAGCATTTCGAGAGGGAGAGCAGACTCTCCTCACTCCCGGCAGTATCAGGGCATTTGGGGCCATAAAGGCGCTACGTTGTATCTGACTAAGTTAGAAGCACCTCCACATAATTGGATGCCTATTTTCATTGCCAACACCGGCTAAATTTAGAATGTTAGTTTTAGTGTTTCACCTGCGTTAGCATTATAAGACCTAATACTAACGTATTATCTAGATTAGTCACACTAATGAAGATAGGGAAACCTGAGGAAAGGGAGAGGAGAGGTTATGAAAATTGCAGACTGTAAACTGTACAATCCATGAGGCGGAAATTTATGCAGCAAGATAGGGAGTAAATGGACCTATATTACTGTGACGATTGTTAATAGTATCCGTACAATTGTTTCCAATTTTTCCGAAGATAATTAGTAAGGATAAAATAACCTTTACTAACAATCAATAAACTCGTACACAAACAACATACCACGTTTATACAACCTTCAACATTCCTAAAAATATTAATGTGACAAGCCGTAAACTTTTTCGCATACGGAAAACGCTTTTCTCCTAACTCAGTCATCACTCAAAGTCTACAGACTGAAAAAAATAAGTTCATTCAAATCCTATAATTACATGACAGTGGTCACTCTGGAAAAACTAAAAACGACTTTTCAGTTGAATATATAGCTATGTACGAAGATATGAACTCGCTGAGGTTGCCAAGATAGTTTTAATTTAGCATGCAATTTAACGGATGTTATCACTAGCCTATCAACAACTTTCATTTATTGGATTGATAAAGTCTACTTTACGCTGAAAGTCTCCAAAAGACGTTGCCAGTTTTGCCTCAAAGTGAAAATCACAATGAATAACTCCAGAATATATCCCATATTCAGTGTACTCTCTTTCCGAACAATTTTCTCGATATCTGATCTTTCTCATTATGATACATTATTTCGATTTTTCAACTACAGTGAATTTGTTTGGGTGGGACGTCAAAAGACAACCTCTATTAAACAGACAACCAGACTATATAAAGTGGATGGTCGAATGCTACCCATTAAAATCTAAGAAATTCTAAATGAGGTGGAATTGTGTAGCATTATGACTAAAGCTACCTAAGTTAATCAAATTATCAATAAGGACAAACAAGAATAATCGACGTTTACATCCCAAATTACCACTGTCGGAAAAAAAGTTGAGGTACGGACATAACTTACCTTGAGAATATCTAGGCAAATCACACCTTGACTGTTAATATTGCAGTGATAGATACGAGTTTTAAAAATTACCTAAACGATTAACCGTAACGCATAATTAAGAGTACTTTTGGGGGCTTAAACGGATACTCCATAGAAAAGTGAATGTCGAGGAAGAATATTCCACCTTCGTAAACAGATCCTTGAGGACCTAATAAAGTTGATACCCATTCATAGAGATTATCTCCTCGCGGAAATGCACTGACAATAAAGTAACAACTAAAAAATCATACCTGCAATTGGGAGGAGGGTCTGACATGATGTCCGTTAATTCCTTTTGTATTCTTAAACGTATGTAATTTCGCATGAATATTACAAACCTTTTCAAACTTGTAGACATAGATTTAGACTTGAAATGTACACTCGAAGGGGGTTTTTGACCATTACAAGATGAAGGTAACGAGTTTACAGCAGTTGAATGACCACTAAAGGCTCTGTCATGTGTACGTTTACGCACTCCACGTCTTGAATCAGAGGAAGACATAAGACTACGTTACAACGATGAAATCGTTGAAATGGCGGGTAACTACTACATAAACTATAACAAAGTCAGTCAACACCAAACATTATTTAATAATGTTCAACCTAATTATATAACTAGTCATTCTATTTAAGCTCTACTTCGCAAGTTCAAGGGTCTTCATACACAAGAGATATGCTGCTTCATGGTGAAAGCTGAAATTCTTCAATGTCTCAAGACAAATAGTTCGAAAAAACCACAGCAGAGCAATTTGTACCCGGCATTGTCAGACCATTTGAGAGACCATAGGTTCATTCAGTAAACGACAAAGAGGCTTCTCATACCTTACAGTAAAGTGTAGTTTGGAATTGATAGTCAACGAAAACAATAGTATGGGAAAGGTTATCAAGATCATTGGATTCGGAAAGTCGGTAAATGGTGAAACTTGTAACAGAAGAGCAACTGCTCAGTTTCTATTCTGTAACAATCGGCAGGCGTAGAGAAACTGTTTTCAACTAGTAAGTCACATTTTCGCTGTATACATTTTGGTTTGGTAGTCTAGTAATGTAACTGACCTTCGCGTTCATTACTTTGAATTTTAAAACAGGCTCAGACATCTTATTAATGGCTATCAGCCAGTTAATATATTTCATGTTTCCCTAAAATAATAGGACCTACTGATATGTAAATTGATGACCGATGGTCAAACCCTAACTGGTTTCGTTTTGGTTAGATAGACCATGCATGTACGATCAAGGGCAAGTATGTATCGTTCTAATTTTTAGCGTTTGATGTATTTGCGCGGACGTTCCAGTGGTGTGCGCATAGTTTATGAGTACTTATGTATGTTTCGTTTAAGTTATTCGAATATTGTTTTGACTTTAGTGAATGAATTAAACGAACCCAATTCCGTGTAGTTATTAAATAATTTAATATCCGAGTTTTTGATAAAAAGCCGTCTGTTATACGTCACAGATGTGACAACGAGAGTTCGCTACCTCGTCGACACTGGCGCAGAAGTTAGCGTTCTCCCAGCAAATCCTAACGACCGACTACACGAATCGACCCTAAACTTACAGGCGGCAAACGGAAAACCTATCGATACGTATGGCAAAAGGTACGTTTACCTTAACGTGGGTTTGCGCAAACCCATCCACTGGGTTTTCGTCGTTGCAGATGTTTCTATGCCAATCATTGGTATGGACCTTCTACAACACCACAATCTGATCATCGACACTCGCAAACGGAGGCTAGTAGACGGAAACACTAATTTGTCTGTTTGCGTAACTTCTTTTACTGGTTGTAGAGTATCCCCAGTCACAGATAAACATATGATAGACCCACTCTATCAACCACTACTCGATAAGTACCCTGGGATACAACAAACTCAACCGAAACTACCGTGTGTAACCAGCAATGTTACACATCACATCACGACTACAGGACCACCTGTGTTCTCTAAAGCACGACGACTAGCTCCTGAAAAGCTGAGGTTGGCGAAAAACGAATTCGATCACATGATGGATTTAGGAATCATACGACCGTCAAGTAGCCCATATGCATCTCCGTTGCACATGGTCCCTAAAAAGGACAGCAACGATTGGCGTCCAACTGGCGACTATCGGCGATTGAACGCGAAAACCATTCCCGATCGTTACCCGTTGCCTCACATTCACGATTTGACAGCTACCTTGAGAGGTACAGCTGTCTTTTCGAAAATCGACTTGGTTAAAGCGTATAACCAAATCCCAGTGGATACTGACGACATACCGAAAACGGCTATCATAACTCCCTTCGGACTCTATGAATTTTTGCGAATGCCTTTCGGTCTAAGGAACGCTGCTCAAACATTCCAAAGATTCATAGACGACGTTTTTCGAGGTCTCAACTTCGTACATGCGTATGTTGACGACTGCCTAATCGCAAGTCCGGACATTGGACCACATCTCAAAGTTCTTCAACGTAAACCGAAGTACAATATAATCGATAAAAACGGAACCAACGATAGCATCAGCATCGATCGCTTAAAAGCAGCGTATTTAGAAGGAAATCCTATCTACGTCGATTTTCCTTTCGCACAATTGATTAACACGACTCCTACACTCATAATTCCCCAACCGACAACCAACACTAGCGATGATACTCCGAATGTATCTGAAAACAAACCTAAAATTACGCGTTCTCGGAGAAGAGTTAGATTTCCAGAGCATTTAAATGACTATTGCACGTAAGGCACTACTAGACATTTAATATTATCTCGATCTTTCTTTTACGACATATATATATTTATAAAAAAATATTTTACTATGCTTATATATTTTTTATTTTTTTATTCCAAAAAAAAACAAAAACGAAAAAACAAATTTTTTTTAACGATATTACGTGTAAATTAGTTTAGATTCCATTTTTTTCGCCGACATTGTGTTTTTACGCACATACGAGTGTATTTCGACATGCGCTTACATTTTCTTTTTTCTTTTCCAGGCCGGCTGGAAAACAACGATGACGTTTATGAGGAACTGAAATTTTCATTGTACATTTTCTTTTTTTACTATGTTGTACCTCAGTCCCATATAGTAGGGAAAGACGACCAGACGCTGCTAATCCTAGCAAGCTATCAGAAGAGTGTTTGCCAACGACAAACTCGCTGGGTTTAAACTTTTGGCTGGCCACGTCTTAGGGTCATCAGTAACCCACTAGGGGGGAGTGATCTGTAGCGGTAAATAAATCCCCAAAATAAATAGCACTAAGTTTTCGGCATTTGATGCTGACCATATGTTTTAGTGGACTCATCTAGCTGAAGGCGCTCGGTCAGGCATCCGCACCAGATCACGTGTGGTAACGCCGTGCTCAACATCAACCGCAATCGCTAGCCAGATTAGATCAGAGAATTCCGATATATTGGTAATCGCCAAATACACTCTTCCGATCTCCTCGACTCTGTCTTTTGATTTCTCTGGGCGGGAACGAAATATATTAGAGGGTGTTACTGGTAGAAGCGTTGTGAAACACTGAATACCTGTGACATCATCAAAGGTAATTCACTGTTATTAAGCTCACTTTTTTATAGATCATATTTCACCACTCGCAAATTCGTGTTTTTTAACGGTATGGTGTCAACCGTTACCTAATATGTTCACCCTTACGATGAAAAGTACCTGCGAATTCCCACCTTCATATTCGAATTATTATTATTATTATTATTATTCACAAACATCTTATGGGTACATAAGTGTTGTGAAGAAACCATTTCGGGTTTCTTCAAAAAAATGCAATAATACACAATGTTCAATGATGTCAGCATTCTACTGGCCATTAAAAAAAATTTTTCAGCAATAATAGTAGAATATTAATAATAATAAATCGGGTCTGTGCAATTGAGAAGAATATTGAATTGAGTCTAAAGAAGAAAATGCAGAAAATAAGGGAATAGAAATAAAGGAGACGTGAAATGCGCAAACAGTCTAATAGGCGTGTTTACGAACACAGAACAAGAATAAAAGACTATGTCTTCCAGTTTGAGTGCTTCGTATGCCCTGGGAGACTAGATTCCTTCATTATTCGTAGTCCCAGTATAACTTTCTCACTCAGTAAGTTCAAAGTAGACAATAGTCTTTCTAAATAAGCCTGTTAAGCTAATACCAGTCTTCTCTATTTCAGTTAATCGATGAAGACATGTATCACGTGCACCTGCTGTATACTACCATTTTACTCTAATTCTGTTATATCTTACTCCAGAAAAATAAAATTGCTATACGCAGCAAATACATACTTATTTGTTTTGATGAAGATAAGGGGTTCATGGGAATTTTAGCAGAACTGTAGTAATATTCTCACTAAAGAGCTAAGCGAGTGCGTAGACCACTGTAAGGCACCATACAGGGTGCCATTGAATTACTAGTGTTCCATTAGTGCGGGTAGGGGAATTGCTTGCCTATCATTAGGCATTTGAATAAGGAGCTATGAGATTAGACGCAGGTACGGTTAGGATGTATAACGCGTGTCCATCAGCTGCCGTGACAACTCATGGTGGTTAGAATAAGTTATGAGAGGACTCAATTCTGTGAGTTTCCCAAGAAAATGACGAAGATATGTGCTAAACCACTTAAATTTACTACATATGGACTAGGTGCTGCGAGGCTCGTGTTTCACAATTTTCTTGCAACGATTAAGTAGATAAAACAAAGTAGCATTAGACTTAAAAATTTATTCAAGAACTTTTATTAAGAATCGAATAGCAAACGAAGGTTTAAACCAGGTTCTTGTTTAAAAGTTGCATTGGTAATGTTAAGCTGCAGTCTTTGTTGTTTTTTCCAAACGAAAGGTTAAAAGGAGCAACTCGAAAAGTACTGGAAGTAGTTGTGAGACTAAAATGGACGTTCAGCATCCTTTTTATAATCTGCTGTTAGTTGGGTCTCCCGTAAAGTTTCATAGGGCCGTAATTCTAGGGGCGAAACAGTTCTTAGGATCTGTGAAGGCTCACTCCTGTTGCATTCTAAATGAAAAAATAGTAATGAATTTAGTCAGAAATGTGGAATAGATAAATAACCAAATTACACGCTTTTTAGCAAATAATTTATGCAGTTGTGATTTACCTTGAGTTCATGCATATTAGATCAGGTCAGCTACTATTACTTGCGCAAAGCATAACATGGGCTTAGTACCGTATTGCAATGCTTTTATTATTTTGCTCCCATTTAAGTATTACCATGCATCTGCGTCTAGTTTAACAGGAAGACATACAAGCAGATTTAGCGTCTGATAAACTAAAAGTTCCAGTTGTCAAAAAGATTCATAACATTTATCCACAGCCAGCTACATTTAATTGAGACACAGAACACTCATCTTCTAAGACTGTATACTGCTGTTTTGCGGGCAACTAAAAGCTCAGACTCTTAGCTATCCTGCTACCGATGTTATTGCTGGTGAAATTGTTTAACGACAGTGATCTTGAAATATGGTCAGTGATAGATGTACAGTCTAGAAATAAACACCAAATATACTTAAAGCTATCTTATAATGTATGACAGCAACAGTACCAAAGGCATTTTTTCCTATTTTCAATCAGACTGATTTCAATCAGTATACTCATTGAAAACAGGCAGCTCTACTTACTAAACTGATCTGTTTCGTTACAGGCTTCGAGAACTATACTTAAGTATACCATAATTCTTCCGACTGAACTGAACTATACGACAACCAAGAATACTAAACTGAGCAAGTGTCATAATTATTGTTTCATTTGCACAGATATGTTGCTCAAAGTAGTTAAATGCAAATAATTAAGCCGATAAAACCAAAACACGAAATATAGGCCAGTCGAACTTACCTAACAGAAAATAAAGGATATATATATATTGCTTTGAGACTGAAGACAACCGTCAGTTGTCTTCAGTAACATCATGCACTGACGGTCTATCTGGAAACAATCAACTATGTGGTTAAGCTCACTATTACTTGAGATATCATTCCAGCGTGCAATGAACGTACAGTGTAACGCAGCCGGACGTGGCGAATAAAAATTAAAAACAGAGCAGAATTAACAACATGATCTAGTTATTTAATTAAAAATACGTTACGAAATGACAAAATCTGTGGTTACTTGAACGCACAGATGACCCTCGGCGATACATTAAGTTTACGTGGTTGTGTTGCGGATAAATTCACCCTATATATATATCATTATAAGCTTTCATTCGATCTACTTACTACTATTATACGATTTACTATTCGTAGGTTATTTCCAACCTATTAGTTACAGTCTCTCACCTCAAGCTTGATCCTGTATAGGCTAATTTCTATTTTGTGGTATGATGCGGTTTGACTTGTTTATGTATAAACCGTGTATGTCTGAAATACATTATTCACACAGCGAAAGCTGAGATTGTGTTCTGAACTCAACGAGTAGGGCCAATAATGACTCAGAGTTGACTTTAGGCTGCTCCTGCTGGTCAACCCGTCACTGGTTTGGCACAGGGACGAGGTCATATGAATCTGTGTTCAGCTATCAAACAGGCCGTGTTCAGAAACCTAACTTGGTAAAGAAACAGATTGATACTTTTATTGACCACATACTGCTCCAGTCAACTTGGTTTATTTCGAATAGGATGACAGGATTGAAATTGAAATTTATAGTGCTTGGCTTGACCGTGTGGAAACTTCCAAGTTTAAACTTTTTCTGAGTCTGTTTCGTGCAAAGTTTAAATGGATTTACAGACTCCCTTCTCTATAAGAATCACGAACTATCAGTTGAGGCTTTTATATACAATTCCTTCCGTAGCCCTCATAATGTCTGGGCAAATCGACTTTCATTGAAAATAACACATTCGCACTGGCCCACGGACGTCAACATATTAATAATAGCTGGGCTGTTATTTACAAACATACAGTAACTGGTCTCTGTCTTTCGCAGGTAGTACAAAGCTATTGCGGAATACGTCTGAAAATGGGTATTACCAAATATATCCATTAGATTTCATTTAAAAGCCTATCGATCCGTGCAATCAAGACTTCCAATGGCAACTGTAATCTTTATAAGAGCAACTATAGACTGACCGCAAAGCAACAAGCTGCAAGATGGTCAGCGATTATGTATTTATCATGACCACTTAACCCACAGTGACCGGTCTTGAAAGCACTACAAGAAAGACACAGGCAAGTCGTCCCGATGTTCGCCCTGATCTCATCACCGGTATTTCTGGGAACGCCAATGTGTCCGAGCCTGAGCACAAAATTAATACAACCATTCAACGAGGAAGTAACACTGATACTCATAACCTGGCTGCAAACAATACAAGAACTACAAATATTCCGCAAAACTTGCTTTACTGAAGGATTAAAACGCAGGGGATTGAAGAAAGATGAAACGGTAGATAGTAATCCTGTATACGGGTTTACTATTCACGAAATTACAGAATTTCGTATACTGCCTCTCGTTCAATCTGAAGCGCTTTATGTATTCACCTTTGATTTAAAACTGCGCCAACTACTGTTTCCATAGTATTAAGATGCGGAGAACCCTATCTCATTAGTTTTGGGCTCATTGGCCAAGTTTTTGGTTTGAAACCTCAAGCCGTCAAACCGTCAATTTGTATGGCAGGTCTTTTCAGATCTTTATTTTCAGAGAAGGCACTAAACAGTCGTTTTCTTAGATGTTCTGCAGCGCAAGATCTGAAAACTTGGTCGTTAAAGTGAATTATATAATGATCATTTAAACCCGAATCTATCCACAAAACAATTACAGATATTTATTATTGAAGGTGTTATCTAGTTATGTCCATAATAAATCTATGTACATTTAGAATGAATATTGTATTGGGTTAATTCACTTCGATGTATAACAATCAGAATAGATCTTTTAAACAGGGTGTACGGCGATATTTATATTTAGCAGATCGTGTTGTATATGTGTTCATGAGCCAAATGGCCGTTTATATAGTAAAACGTTGACACCTTGCTAATAGTTTGGGTTTAGTCAACGAATTAGAAAAAAGGCAAACACATTGACTCAATCTGCCTATAAAGGATAATAAGATTCATATTTATGTTCATATGCTTTGTATTATGTACGTGTTCCATAATTTGCAGTCTGGCTTAGAGCTACCGTAGATCATTAATTTAGGTGTTCTATGTGGATGGTCGTGGTCTACTCGAGCTGGAAGAGAATAATGCGACATTATGGAGGCGATTACTCTATGTTTATCGTCCTTTGAGGTATCCAAGAGCTACTGCTACTCAGACTGTTAAATAGCACAAACATGATGTGATGTCACAGGTATTCAGTGTTTCACAACGCTTCTACCAGTAACACCTTCTAATATGTTTCGTTCCCACCAAGAGAAATCAAAAGACAGAGTCGAGGAGATCGGAAGAGTATATTTGGCGATGACCAATATACCGGGATTCTCTGATCTAATCTGGCTAGCGATTGTGGTTGATGTTGAGCACGGCGTTACTACACGTGATCTGGTGCGGATGCCTGACCGAGCGCCTTCAGCTAGATGAGTCCACTAAAACATATGGTCAGCATCCAATGTCGAAAACTTACAGAGCTATTTATTTTAGGGATTTATTTACCGCTACAGATCACTCCCCCCCTAGTGGGGCAGTGACGACCCTAAGACGTGGCCAGCCAGAAGTTTAAACCCAACGAGTTTGTCGTTGGTAAACACTCTTCTGATAGCTTACTAAATTTAGCAGCGTCTGGTCGTCTTTCCTTACTATATGGGACGGAGGTACAACATAGTAAAAAAAGAAAATGTACAATGAAAATTTCGGATCCTCATAAACGTCATCGTTCTTTTCCAGCCGTCCTGGAAAAGAAAAAAGAAAATGTAAGTGCATGTCGAAAATACACTCGTATATGCGTAAAAACACAAGGTCGGCGGAAAAAAAATGGAAAATAAACTCATGAGCACGTAATAGCGTTAAAAAATTGTTTTTTTTGTTTTGTTTTTTTTAATAGAAATAAAAATATATAAGCATATTAAAATTGTTTTTTTTTCAAAAAAAAAATAATATAAAATGTCGAGAAGTGCCTTACGTGCAATAGTCGTTTAAATGTTCTGGAAATCTCACCCTTCTTCCAGAACGCGTCGTTTTAAGTTTATTTTCGGATACTGTCGAAGTATCTTCGTGTGCGTTGGTTGTCGGATGAGGTATTATTAGTGTCTGAGTCGTGTCGTTCGATTGTACCGAAGGAAAATCGACGTGGATAGGATTTCCTTCTAAATACGCTGCTTTTAAGCGATCGATGCTGATGCTATCGTTGGTTCCGTTCTTATCGACTATATAGTACTTAGATTCACGTTGAAGAACTTTGAAGGGTCCTTCGTATGCTGATTCGAATGGTCGTCGATGCGAGTCTCGACGAATGAAAACGTGTGTACTATATGGTAAGTCAGGTTGAACGAAAACATCAGTTGATTGAGGTCGAGTGGAAGCAGGTTTAACTGAACGCATTGCGTTTGTAAGCCTGTTCGTGTAGGAGGTTAGATCCATGTTCATCGAAGAGCACGAAGGATCCACGAATTCTCCTGGAAGTCGAAGTGTCGTTCCATAAACGAGTTGAGCCGCAGTGTATCCAATGTCAGCTTTCACTGCATTGCGGATACCTAGTAAGACGAGTGGAAGAGCGTCGGTCCATTGTGAAACGTTTGCAGCTGATAGCGAAGCTTTCAGTTGTCGGTGAAAACGTTCTACCAACCCGTTTGCTTGGGGATGGTAGGCGGTCGTTCGGAAGCGAGTGATTCCTAAAAGTGTGGTCAGACGACGGAAAAGATCAGATTCAAACTGACGTCCGCGGTCTGTAGTGATGGTTGAAGGGCAACCGAAGTTTGCTACCCATCGTTCGACGAATGTGCGGGCCACTGTTTCAGCAGTGCTGTCCTTGATAGGTACTGCTTCTGGCCATCGAGTGAAACGGTCTACGCAGGTTAAGAGATAAGAGTATCCATTTGAATCTGGTAAAGGTCCTACCAAATCCAGATGAACATGGTCGAAACGAGCATCGGGAGTTTTAAACGAGCCTAAGGGACATTTATTGTGTCTGATAACCTTAGATTTTTGGCAGCTTACACAGGAGCGTGCCCACTCCCTCACGTCTTTATTCATGCCAGGCCAGCAAAATCGTTCTGCTATAAGCTTGATGGTTGCACGAACACCTGGATGAGAAAGTTTGTGCAATGTGTTGAAGACATTGCGTCGATAATGTTTCGGCACGATTGGGCGATCCCTACCTGTAGATGTGTCACAAAGTAAGGTTTCCTTACCTGTTCCCATCTGTTTGATGCGTAGTTTAAGTGTTGTGGACGATAACTCGTGCTGAAGATCACTGTCTTCTTTTTGAAGCTCGGCGAGTTTAAGAAGGTCGATTCCTTGGAAACTGTTCAAGGAAGTTATACGAGATAAAGCGTCTGCAACTACATTGTTTGCTCCAGAGATGTGTTGAATATCTGAAGTAAACTGCGAAATGTAGTCCAGTTGTCGAGACTCACGGGGAGAGTACTTGTCAGAAGGAGAGCTTAACGAGAAAGTGAGCGGTTTATGGTCCGTGAAAAGAGTGAATTCACGGCCTTCGATATAGTGTTGGAAATGCCGTACAGCACAATACATAGCTAGGAGTTCCCTACCGAATGTGCTGTACCTCGATTCGGTGTCTAGCAACCTTCTAGAGAAAAATGCCAAGGGTTGCCAGGAGTTGTTAACCCATTGTTGTAAGACTCCTCCGATTGCTGAGTCGGATGCGTCTACTGCGATGCTAATGGGTGCTCGGGTGTCCTGATGTGCGAGCATTGTT
This sequence comes from Schistosoma mattheei, assembly GCA_944470405.2. Taxonomy (NCBI): domain Eukaryota; kingdom Metazoa; phylum Platyhelminthes; class Trematoda; order Strigeidida; family Schistosomatidae; genus Schistosoma; species Schistosoma mattheei. The sequence continues at coordinate 79,134,192 of OX103947.1, forward strand.
GCTTTAGCAATCAGTTCCTTGACTGTGGAGAATGCTTTTCGTGCGGTGTCGTCCAAATTAATGGATTTCGCATTTCCACGAAGTTGGTCGGTCAGAGGTTTCATAAGTGATGCGCATCTGGGTATGAAACGTCTATAGAAACTTACCAGGCCGTTGAACGTGCGTAATTGCTTGACGGTGGTCGGTTCTGGGTAATCCAGAATGGCCGCCACTTTGGTTCTAAGGGGTCGGATACCTTGAGCATCGATAGTGTGTCCCAGAAAGTCTAACGAGTCGGTTCCAAATTGGCATTTCTGAACGTTTACAGTTATGCCATGTTTTTGTAATCGTTCGAAAACAAGGTCCAGATGCTTGAGATGTGTTTCTCTGTCCGGACTTGCGATTAGACAGTCGTCAACATACGCGTGTACGAAGTTGAGACCTCGAAAAACGTCGTCTATGAATCTTTGGAATGTTTGAGCAGCATTCCTTAGACCGAAAGGCATTCGCAAAAATTCATAGAGTCCGAAGGGAGTTATGATAGCCGTTTTCGGTATGTCGTCAGTAGCCATAGGGATTTGGTTATACGCTTTAACCAAGTCGATTTTCGAAAAGACAGTTGTACCTTTCAAGGTAGCTGTCAAATCGTGAATGTGAGGCAACGGGTAACGATCGGGAATGGTTTTCGCGTTCAATCGCCGATAGTCACCAGTTGGACGCCAATCGTTGCTGTCCTTTTTAGGGACCATGTGCAACGGAGATGCATATGGGCTACTTGACGGTCGTATGATTCCTAAGTCCATCATGTGATCGAATTCGTTTTTCGCTAACCTTAGCTTTTCAGGAGCTAGTCGTCGTGCTTTAGAGAAAACAGGTGGTCCTGTAGTCGTGATGTGATGTGTAACATTGCTGGTTACACACGGTAGTTTCGGTTGAGTTTGTTGTATCCCAGGGTACTTATCGAGTAGTGGTTGATAGAGTGGGTCTATCATATGTTTAACTGTGACTGGGGATACTCTACAACCAGTAAAAGAAGTTACGCAAACGGACAAATTAGTGTTTCCGTCTACTAGCCTCCGTTTGCGAGTGTCGATGATCAGATTGTGGTGTTGTAGAAGGTCCATACCAATGATTGGCATAGAAACATCTGCAACGACGAAAATCCAGTGGATGGGTTTGCGTAAACCCACGTTAAGGTAAACGTACCTTTTGCCATACGTAGCGATCGGTTTTCCGTTTGCCGCCTGTAAGTTTAGGGTCGATTCGTGAAGTCGGTCGTTAGGATTTGCTGGGAGAACGCTAACTTCTGCGCCAGTGTCGACGAGGTAGCGAACTCTCGTTGTCACATCTGTGACGAATAACAGACGGCTTTGTTCGCCGGCTACGGTTGCCGTTAACGCGTGCCGGCTTGGAAGTTTCCCGAACGAATCAGTCGGTTTCGTGTTGGGAAAATTGCAGGGTTTTCTGCAATTTCTGGAAAACTTTCCATACTGGTTATGATACCAGCACCAGTCGGGGTTATCTGTCTCTCGTGGTCTAGAGACAGATCGCTTACGAGAAATGCTTCTACGTGGTGTGCGCGATCTCTTACGGTCGGTACGAAGACTAAGATAACGCGTGAGTGTGTGACATAAGTCGGTTATGTCATTCTGAGTCGTGTGAGGCTTTTCTTTGACTGAAAATACCTCGGTAGTAGAAGGTTTCGTAATTTCTAGAATGCGGTCGGCAGATACAGCTAGTTCGTCTAAGGCGTTGTTCTGGAACGAGACCAGAACTGCTTGCACCTGTTGGGGAAGTTTTGACAAGAAGAGTTGTTTGAATAGACCTTCGTCGAAAGTTCTTGGGCCTATAACCTCTCTCATCCGTTGCAACATGTCCGTCGCAGAACCGTGTTGCAGGTCGATATTGTTGAAGAGTTGATCTAACCTTTGTCGATCGGTTAGGTCTCCTCGTTTAAGAATCGAGCGTTTTAAGATTTCGTAAGGATCGGAAACATCACTAGTAAACATACTAGGTGTTACGTACCTGTTGAATTCCCGCGGCAGTGCCTTGACTACTGCGAGGAATTGTGCACGTGTGTCGATCACGCCGTGCTCGGAAAAGTCGGCTTCTGCGTAGCAAAACCAGGCTTCGATGTTGTCGGGCCAGAAAGGCATCAGTTGAAACGAAGGTGGGGACAAGGTCTTAAGCTTGAGTACTTTAGGTGTCTGTTCAGTCATGATGAAATATGAAGTACGATAATGAACGAGGGGAAAATATATATATATATCCAAGAAAAACACGAAAAAAAATCACAATGTTTAAAAAAAATAAAAAATAAGGCAATGATATATAAAAATCCCAAAAAGGAACAGACTCACAGTTGCAATAAGGTGTACCAGATCACGACGGTCTCACCAATGATGATGTCACAGGTATTCAGTGTTTCACAACGCTTCTACCAGTAACACCTTCTAATATGTTTCGTTCCCACCAAGAGAAATCAAAAGACAGAGTCGAGGAGATCGGAAGAGTATATTTGGCGATGACCAATATACCGGGATTCTCTGATCTAATCTGGCTAGCGATTGTGGTTGATGTTGAGCACGGCGTTACTACACGTGATCTGGTGCGGATGCCTGACCGAGCGCCTTCAGCTAGATGAGTCCACTAAAACATATGGTCAGCATCCAATGTCGAAAACTTACAGAGCTATTTATTTTAGGGATTTATTTACCGCTACAATGACATTACTGAACGGTCGTATTAGTAAGAAAAGATTACAGTAACACAAAGATGCTCCATCGCTGCATGGGCCGAGCCATGACATGCAGCTGACTGATGAACGTTGATTTATCCTAACCACGGCGAGGCTCAATAAACTATTCGACACTCAGTGGTCTACCTGCCAGTTCACTGGTCGACGGGTCAGTGACAATCTACTGGTCCAACATAACACATCATACATAAAATATTGACATTTTACTTCGGGTGCTTGGTTTCACTACTCGAACTTTTACGAAGCTGCATTATATCACACTGGAAAAACTATTTCAAAAAAGTGCTGATGCACCTCAGTGAGTAGCATCTTGTGACGTAAAAACTTACTCAAATAAGGAGTATTGTGCTCTGTTTCAAGAACTGTTGTTTTCGCTTATTTTTGTCGACGATCTACAGAATCTTGCTGGGCAAAGTCATCTGTTCTGTTCACGACTATTCGTTTTTCTTATAATGTTCCATTCGTATAGCAACGTTCCAAATTCTATCGTTTGACATTTTGAAATTCAAGGTCTTGATATGACCAGTCCATGTATAAAGAATAGTCAAAACAGAGAGAGTGATTTTGACAGAAGGTTAAGAGCAAAAGAAGAGAACAAGAGACATATTCTATTTAAAAATGAAAACTTTATTGAAGAACGGGAAAAATTGGGATTTCCACCAAAGTATCCAACATTGACGACATTAGAAGATTCCACAAATATATCCAATCTTGCATCAGCGTCTTCAATCAACCGACTTGAAGAGAAAAGGGGTATTGATAGACGGAAGCCTCAAAATATGTCTCCGGGGGTAGTTTGTAATGCTTATGCAAAAATGTTTTATTACAAGGACATTAATGCATTCAGAGAAGGTTCAAACATGGCACCTCCGGAGACCTTGAATAAACCATTACCAATGCATGATAAATTCATTAGTGACCAAGTAATTCGGGGAAGGTTTGCCGGTAAAATTGTGGTTTTTGACGCTCTGTAATCTCTTAAGCAAGCCTAAAAAGTGAGAACTATCAGTCCAAAAAGCTCTTAAGGACTTCAATATTTCCACAACTTGTACGTTTTTCATAGGTCACGCTTTCTTATTCTTCAAAACATTTGGCAGGATATGTTAAATACCAGACGTTTAACTGGAGATGACAAAATTGCACAAAATTACCTGTATACATCAAGTTATGAAGCGTAATTTCATTTTTAGTACATTGTATTACGTTCATATCAGAGCATATGGAAACCGATCGAAGTTTTATGGAAATACGTGCCGACGTTTATACCCGATAAAAAGTTCCGAGGCTGTTGCAGACCCAATTAGAGGTCTTTTGGACAGTGATTCATATTACCCTTCTACCAAGTCATGGATGGTAAGTTCTTTTCATCTGTGGTACTAATCTCTAGTGAAGGGCATCCTATTATTTCGAATATGTAGTCACATTCAAAAACCAACTAACTAGATCATCGCCTACGCCTTTGGAGATTGAGCGAATCAACCAACCATAATTTTTCAATAATGCCCTGTAGTTTAAATGTTATTATTAGTGGTTACGTTCAAATTGAGTCGCGATCAACTAATTTAGTGATTAAGACTGTTTTCATGGTTCATTGACACTACAATATGTCTTGAAATAATGTCTTTAGGCAAGCTTCATGGACATGCAATCAACAATAGGGCTTCAGTGTTCATAGTATGTCATTTGTAGACACCACAAAACAAGACTGTGTTACGGCCGTGATATCATGTATTTTCTAATTTTCCTCGGAATGTATTGTTTTGAGCATCTTGAATGATGCTCATCATATTTGTCACTACAGGTCAGTTTTTTTATGTATTCCACCAAAATCTTATGGTCGTTTTTACAGAGTACTGGGATAAGCTGAGAAACTATTGGTTACCGAAAATGATTAACATCTGCTTTGTCATGCTTCCAAATTCAGAGTTGCATGAAACATCATACTAGTTGTTAAATGACTTACTTCAATACTCATTATCGTCACTTGAGTTGTGGTTCGTTTATATGGCTGGTATGACTGATTTAGATGCTAAAGCTACAGTCATTTTTAGACTGGTTTCTTAATATTATAATTTAGAGGTCTGCTCTCGACTATAAGTTCATACATGTGCTTGATTTTCCCCTAGTTTGTTGGTCGAGTTAATATGAAGGAAATTCCTATATATTTGTACTCAAGTGTGGCATCATGATCGGATTCTTTGAAACAGTGTATCCATTTGAACCGAAACATGTGCTTAGTCATTGTTAGTCGATAAAATACTCCGCTTACTGATTTAAGGTTGTGTGTCAGATTTATTCTCTCCTTTAGGAAGAGCAAGAACAAGAATGTGAGCGTGATGACATAAATTAATTTTATTTCGTTAGATTATCTATTGTCTCTGATATAACTGTGAAACTCCTGAACCCCAAATAGGCGTTGTTGGGTTTGGATTCGTACTTCAGATGTGGTAGGTTAAATAGTTAAACTGTTGAAGGTGCGATCAAATCACAAGCATCCAAGTTTTGAAATCGTGAAAAATCATAACCTAATCTGATAATTTCATCACGTAAGAATAATTGCTCCAGCAATTTAAATGATTGATAAGGGATATAACATCCTACTTCGACTGACACTGTTACAAAACAGCCCCTGTAAGCAGCGTTGTCTACATTTTAAATAACTTCTAAAATTGATTACTTGTGCATGCAAAGTGAGTATGTTTTGCCGCAGGAGCGAGAAAATAAAAACAATAGAGAAAGGTCCATCTTACATCCAAAATTTAAATTAAAAAACAATACCTCAGTACACTTACATTCAAAAATTTACTTTGCATTAATTAATGGATAAAGTGAAATGGTTATAGCTTAAACTAATATCAAGCTGAGTAAACTCAACGTTAAATTATTTCCATAATCTCACAGTTGATTCCTTCATAATGCTAATCTAAAATGCAACTCGTTTGTTTAAAGTAGTTTAACCATAATAAACCAGGCACTTACCGACTGATTTAATCTCATAATATGTAGCTCTGAATATCTTTTATCTGTTTTACATAATATTTATTCGTATATGATCAAGGGATATCATTAAAATTTTTAAACTCTGAATGATATTACAAAATGACAGTTGCAATTAACAAATCGATAATATTGCAATATGAACAAATATTGCCTCAGACAACTTATAGGTTTCCAGTATAGTATAGGCAAAGATGATTAGTGGCTGTTAGTGGAATCAAGGACGCGCGTTCCGTCCTACTTGGGACTCGTCAGCTGGGTGTACTGGCATCTCAAATTTGGTGTTAATTCTGGGACTCGAACCCGGCACCGTTCGTTTCAAACTCCAGCGCGTTATCCACTTAGCTACTAAGTCGTGTTAGCCACCTGCTTGTACAATGGGGTGAAGTTATATTCGCTTGTTATTGTTTACTTGTATCTTCTCATTGTTATTTAGGACTGCAACTGACCAGTCTCATGTTGGCATATGTGAATTCTGTGTGGACTGCCTCGATATAGCCTAAAGTCACAAGTTTTATAAGCAAAGAGACCGATCAGTTGCAGTCTTAAATAAAAATGGGAAGATACAAGTAAACAACACCAAGTGAATATTTTCAGTATATTGTCTAGCTGAAGTAGGTAGGTTGCTGAAATAAAATTTTTATTCAGATACTGCAAACCAATTCAAAATACAACAAATAGACTTTACGGTTTTCTCGAAAAATACCAAACTATTTTTAGCCATTTCTCACAAATATTTATTTACCACCTGAACCTACAGCCGGAACTATTCAATCCAGTTCAATATGATCAAAAACAAGCAAGATATCTTCATATAAAAGAAGACCGACCATATGAATTGTAAGTAGGTTGTTACTTCCTGTTTTATACAATGGCCAAACAATCACCACATTTATGGCGTTTGTCCTACCTCAACTGTACATAATCTACTTTACGTAGATGGCCACCCTTAATATTGGGCTGCGAGAGCTGAAAATGATGTCTAAGGTAGTAATAAAAGCTATGCAAGTAAATTCTCGGGCTCAGACTGTGTACATGATTATTACACACATCATCAACGAAAAAGTTAATCAGAGAATTCGAAATACGGATAAGCTTATTTGCTTCTCCATCCTTAAGAATAAAAGCGGCCCAATGAAAGCGTAAAAGGTTCTTATAAACACAGTCAACTGAATAGATAAGAAAATTACAAACTGAATGATAAGTAATACCATGAATTGAGTAATAGCGAAAAAAATAAATCACTTATAAATATAACAAAATGTTTAAATTACTTATGCCTGTTAACCCTGATGGAGGAGTGTAGGCCGCTCACCAACATTCTCCATCCAACCCTGTCCTCAACAATCTCTTCCATTTGCTATTCATTCTTTTCACGTCTACTTCCAGTTATCGACACCGTGTGTTCTTCTGTCTTCCACTTTTATGTTTCCCTTCAGAATTCCAAGTTAGCGTTTGTCATATGATGTAATTTGAGGATTTCTCCAATACATGTTCAAACAACTTCCATCGTTCTTTCTTAATTTCCTCTTCAGCTGGTATATTGTCAGGTCATATTGCTTTCCCACTCTTGATTTGTCTGATGGTCATCTTGATTTTTTCGACTGTTGATGAAGTGATATCTACAGAAAGGTCTGTAGGTGTTGCTTCGACATCCGGTAGATCCAATACAAGTAGCCCATTTAATAATTCTTCAAGGTGTTACACCCATCTGTTCCTCTGTCTTTCGATCTCAGTTATTAACTTGCCTTCATTTTCCATGACAGGTCTCTCTAGTTGACTATACTTTCCCTGCTAGACTCATTTATATTTTACAATTGTCCGATATTTCCATTTGTCGCAGCTTTTTCTGCTGTCGTTGCTAGTTCGTCCACGTATTTCCGCTTGCCGGCTCAAATGCCCTTTTTCACTAGCTTGTTTACTTCTGTGTATTCCATTTGTGCCTTGACCTTCTCTGTTTTTGTTCATCTGTTGTTAATTTCTGTCTTCTTGTTCTTCCTTTATTGAATCCTGTCCATGGTTTCGATAGAGATCCATTCCTTATGATGATGCATACATAAACATAAACACCCTTGATCATGAGAAAGCATTTGTCGGTGTGAATAGGAGAACATTATGGAAACTTCTTCAACACTATGATATACCTGAGAAGATCGTCAACATCATCCAGAATTGATACGATGGGCTACAATGTAATGTTGTACATGGAGGACAGCTGACAGACGTATCCCAAGTGGGGACCGGAGTCAGACAAGACTGCCTTCTCTCACCCTTCCTCTCTCTTCTGATGGTTGATTCGATTATAAAGGGCTCGACATCTGAGGGGAAGCACGGAATGCAACGAACAGCTCGGAATCAATTAGACGATTTGGACTTCGCAGATGACTTGGTCCTCCTATCCCATGCACATCAACGAATGCAGATGAAGACAACTAGTGTATCAGCAGCCTTTGCATCAGTAGTCTAAAATATAACAAAAGAAAAAGCACGATCCTTAAGTTCAGCACAGAGAACATCAACCCAGTCACACTTGATAAAGAAGCTCGGAAAGAGGTGGAAACTTTCACGTACCCGAGAAGCGTCATCGAGGAACAAGAAGGATCTGATGCAGATGTAAGGGCGAAGATTGGCAAAACAAGGACAGCATTCCTACAACTGAACAACTGGTCTAGCTTCAATTGACTCATGATTTCAACCAGTAAAATTTCTAAAAATCTCCACAAAACCCATTCTGATAATAATTATTGCTTCAAAAGCTAACATATGATCCCATAAGCCACCAAGTACTAATCGCTACTAACTTGTACATGGTATTTTATAGTGTTGATAGGTTTATTGAAAATCTTTCGGAATAGTAATTAAGCACTTTGCGTCAACCAATGTGATCATATCATCTGCAAAGGTATTAATGTTGAACGTTTATTACTTGTTAATAAAATTAAGGGCCACTGATGATCAAAAAGTTTGTTTGAATGTTCATTTTCTTAAAAATGGTGAAACTATTAACGTGGAAACTAACCTCTAAATAATTTTAAATAAAGTCAATTGCCAGCTTTTTTGATGACTTTTCTTTTCCTTAAGGCAAACAAAATATAAAGTTCAGGTTATATAATACGTTATAGATTACATGCGTTATTATGTGTAGTGTTTTCTGGATAACCGAAGGTAAAAATCTAGGATAAATCAATAATCCGATGGCCCGTAGTTTCCTAAAAGTTTTCTGTTTTCTTGTGAAGAAATTATCCTTAAGGAATAAATAATATTACTCTAGAAATGGAGAATATTATTCGTAATCAGGACTTTATAACGTTGATAAATGCATGTAATTCATATATTTGTGGTGAAGTGATACCACATGAGACACATACTCTCACCTAACATCAAAAATATAAAGTACTCTCCAATATTTAATATACTAGATGAGTAGTCATGCTGTAACATAATAAAAAAATCGACCATCATTCAGAACTTTACAATACGACATATGTCGTTACAAGAAACTAATAAGAAAGACTCATTTGTTATACTACGACAACATAAAGCCCGGAAAACTTTAGTTTTCACCATCCACACATTTAAATGACCTTTTCTTAAATATTTTGTTTCTAGCAATTTAAATTTGCCAGGATATAGTGGTTATCAAAAGAAGGAAATGAGAAGCCATGATTTAGCATCATTAGTATCAGTCTGTTGAAAAAAATATTTATCAAGAAATTTTGTTTAAATAAGTACAAATGTAAAAAACTCATTATTACAGAAGATAAATGATGTAATAATTTAAACAACTTGGTGATTTTATTTAACTACTATGCAACCTTCTATATAGAAACCTCTAACCTTTGTATTTACTATAAAAAGCGCTTTTCAGAATAATAGGAAACTACTCAACAATATCATCTTATTAAATATGGTTCAAAAATAGTGCTAACATTAGAAAGATATTCTTTGCTTACCAATAAAATGTTTTTAGCTTTTTCTTAACATGTAAGCTTTTATTATGTAAACCTAGAAAATAGTTTGTTATGATTAGTTTTGATTTATATTGAAAAAGTTTTCTTAGTTCTTAAAATACATCATGAGTAAAGTTTATTAACACGGGTGTAACAGCAACATTTTTGCATTTTTCGTTATATTATTAACTTTGTCTACCACATGATCGTGAAACTTTAAGCTATGACTTTCAATGATAGTGACGTGTGGACAAGGTAGACTAGAATTTTTCACGAGAAATGTCTCACCCATCACTGTTCCTAAGTGCCTGTCATATGAAGGTGGGATATATGAGATGGTGATAGTTATCAAGCGGCAGAGAACTCTGTTTTTAGGGTTAGGACTAACTGTTCAATATTTCAAAGCAAACTTTTAGAAGGAAAGTGATGTTAGGGGATTGTACAGGCGATACGTGCAACTAATTGGTATGTCCATACGACTTTTTTCGATGACGAAAACTCTTGAGACCAGTTACATCTACGAAATGATAAAGGTATATTTAGGTACATGTAGGACTTAATCTGTCCTACAGTTGTTCTACTAGAACTGTAAACGCTATACTGGCGACCCTATAATCAATGTGAAAGCTATAGTCAGAACAAGTATAATTCAGCTTTAAACTTTATCTGTTTCTAAAAGTAAAAATAACGGCAGCCTGCTTAAATATCTGGGCTACCTGTTTCTGCCATCTGATTATTTCAACAAGTTATCTGAGTTTTTCGTTTGTTTTAACTTATAATTATGTCCATTAATCGCATAACCTATTCAGGCGCTTTTATGAAAAGCCTACGACCTTTCGCTGCACAGGTTACAAAAAAGTACCATAAAAGACATCGTGGTGGTTGGCAATATGCGTTAAAGAGAATGAATATTAATCGTATGTCGATTCCCGAGCTGCTAAATTCTAACTGTCGATCACTAATCAACAAAGTGGACTATCTGCAATTCCTACTAAGTCAAAATATGTATCGTAATTGTGGTGTCATCACAATTCAAGAATCTTGGTTAAATGATTTACAGGATGACTGCTTAGTATCACTACGTGATTTCATAATTTATCGTCAGGATCGATCAAACAATAAAAAGAGGTGTGGTGGCGGTGTAGCTACGTTTGTAAACATAAACTGGTGTCGATCTTTGTTTGTGTGTTTTAAGTTTTCAAATGACTTTATCGACTGTCTAACTCTAAGATGTCGTCCAAAACATCTGAATAAATACAAATATGTTTATGTTACCAATATCTACGTGACTCCAGATTGCACGTCATCTGCACTATCTGTTTTCTCTGATGAATTCACTGAGTTCGCTGTTACTGCCTTCAGTGATTCACTTTCAGTTGTATGTGGTGATTTCAATTCATGTGACTGTAGCTTCCTTACGTCACTAGGTCACCAAAACGTAGTAGATTTTCCTACCGTTTGGATGCTCATTTAGACTTCGTTTTCATTAATGATGTGGGTATATATGCGACTCGTAAACGTGCCTCATTGTCTAGCTCGGATCACTGTATAATTCGTGTTCTACCTAAAGTATATGGAAAGCATGGGAAGAGTACACTCTTACATCAAACCAAGAAAGTCAAATATAGGAATTACTCAGAAGAAAATATCCGAAATCTGAAAAACATGTTTCATACGACTAACTGGGAATTATTTACAGATGACTCACTGGAAAACACTACTGATGTTATCACTTGTTACCTTAAATTCTGTTCTGATATTTGTTGTCCCACTGAAACCATTTTTGTAAGTTTTGATCGACTTACATCTACACAACTAAAACGACTACGGAGGATGAAAGAAAGAATGTACAAGGAGAAGAACTCAAATGAAGTTCGTAAGCTAAATGGTCTGATAAACCTAGAGATTAGACGTCTCAACTGTATGTTTACTCAAAAACTCTTGTCTTGCAAAAACTCTTCAAGTATGTGGAAACTCTTTAAAGAACTTACAGGTGACAGACAGTTTAGAAGCGATAACCAGCTGAATGTTTGTGACTTAAATAAGTCTTTTGTACGTCAGTCATCTGATGTGATGCTCCCTCTATCCACGGGTTTAAATAATAGCTGTGTTCCTACTTTCACTGAGACTGATGTACGAAGATGTCTACAGTCGCTTAATTCATCTCAATGTTTGGGACCTGATGGTATCCCAAACATCCTTTTTAAAAAGTGTGCTGACGTCCTATGTTATCCGTTCACAGCTATCTTTAACAGATCCTTCTCATCTAATCTCATACCGAAAATGTGGAGAAAGATGAAGATAATTCCTGGTGATAAGAATGTAAAATTTAGACCTATTGCAATAACTTCACCCTTCCTCAAAACCATGGAAAAATTATTAATACTTTCACTTCAGCCTGCGATAAAAGAGCATATTGATCCATATCAGTTGGCTTACAGACGCAAAAGAAGAACTTTAGATGATGTTGCTGTTCTGTATCACAACATAGTTTTCAACTTTGAAAAGGGTCAGAATTATGTTCGATGTGCTTTTCTGGATTATACTTCAGCTTTTGATTCTATACCAGGACAACGTTTACTTAACAAGTTAATCAGCGTCAACACTGACAACTGGATAACCAGCTGGCCATGTTTCTACCTCTCTGGAAGGGAACAGTACACTGTGTTTGGAGGAAAGTGTTCAGAGTCTCTACTGTATCATGAAGGTGTACCACAAGGAGCTGATCTTTCACTGCTTCTTTTCTCTTTTTTTCTGCATGACCTGCCATCTTACACAGAAAACACTTTTGTGAAATATGCGGATGATCTCACTGTATGTATGCCTATCTCTTCCTCTTTACATCCCATAGAAATGAATGAGTTTTTGTCTTGTATTGATTGCTGGTCTGTTGGTAATGGTCTCATACTTTATCCGTCGAAATGTCAGGCTGATAACTTTAGTATGAGACATGAACGGAACCTAAACACCATTTTGAGATCCCATAATGCTTGTACTGTAGGGCCAGTGAAATGTCACTGAGCCCTAGCCAAATCATCCGGCAGTTGGATCACTGAATGTCGAACACATCATCGCTCACTGCCAAGGTCATGTAAAACCAGCGCGCATTAGTTAATCGTAAGCCATGTAGCACGTACTATTAGCGTTTATCTGCAAGCAGGAGCGATCTGAAACACAACACAACAGTCAGGACCGACAGATGCCACTCAAGTGAGAACACGGCGTACGAGCACAACAGAGATATATTTTAAAATTGAATTACGCGGTTTTAATACAAAAAAGGGGAAGTCTATTACAAAACGGTTTTACTCATTATCCCGCAGGTTTAACTTGCGCAAGGCTTAATCTTCTTCTTCTAGTACGTTCACTTTCTGTTGCCCTGAAACAAGGAAAACAAACTTGCATTAGTAAAGTCACACGTAATGGTTTTTGATACTGCTACATTGCGCCCTCTCTTCATGAGGCACTGTCCTCAGTGCCTGGTGCTGGACATGGGTATGCTACCCCTCCCTCTAGTGTCACGTCATAATGGCTGACGGCAGTCGAGGGGTTGACGAACGGAGTATCTAAGTGCACCGTTGTTCTGTCGGGATTCAATTGATTGTAGTGTGCCGTTGTAACATCGTCTTGGGGTCGTTGAAGGTTACGTAAGACGAATGTAGTGGGGGGCCGCGTAAACACAACTTTATAAGGTCCTTGCCAAGTGTGATGGAACTTGCTGCACGTCCCCGGTGGAGCCAAAGGGCGGTGCAGCCACACACGATCTCCGGGTTTATACACAGGGCCGTTCGCCTTGTGATCGTACACATCCTTTTGGTGCCTGCTGGCATTTTGTAAGTTGATCTTCACTAAGCTATAGGCGTCGGCTAGGCGGTTGCGAAGGTTACGGATGTATACTACATGATCTTGGGCTTCGCACGGTAACAACGGTATTTGCAGCTCAACGGGTAGGCGCAATTCATGCCCAAAAAGTAGGGTCGCCAGTGAAAATCCTGTAGATCCGTGCACTGATGAGCGGTAAGCTAACAGACATTGTGGTATCACGTCATCCCAACATTCCGTCGACGACTTATTGATAAACGATTGAAGGAGAGCTTTGATAGTCCTGTTGGTTCTTTCCACTAAGCCGTTACCTTCTGGATGATATGCGGTAGTGTGTGTTTTTCGGATTCCCAATAATCGACATACCTGGGCGACGAGATGACTTTCAAAAGCTGAACCTTGGTCAGAATGGAGTGAGAGGGGAGCGCCGTACCGGGATACCCAATGATCAATGAAAGCCCGATTGACTGTGAGGGCATCTTGTTGTGGTATAGGAACAGCTTCACACCATTTGCTGAAATAGTCTACCATAACTAGGATATAACGGTTTCCGTTCCTTGATGTTGTGAGTGGCCCCATAATATCGATGCCAACTCGCTGATGCGGACCTTCTGTCGTCATTGGAACTAAGGGTGCACGAGGTATTTGTCGGGGTGACTTAATAGCATAGCACGTGTCACAATTTTTGCAGAATTCGGCAACGTCTTCATGGATGGATGGCCACCAAAACCTCTGGCAGATAGCATGTTCAGTCTTCCGTTTTCCTGAGTGCCCCAGTTCTCGGTGTACCTGCTCCATAATATTCTGAACTTGTACACGTGGTACTATCAATAGTGGCTGTTTTGATTCGCTGACTATAAATAACGTGTCTTCATACAATCTTAGACTGCTCCACTTGGCACACAGACGGCGCGTCGCCAAGGAATGATCCTTCAACTCTGTCATAGATGGTTTATTATTGCCATGTAGTTGCCTCTGGTAAATAAATCGCAGATCAGGGTCTGCTGCTTGAAGAGACGGCCAGTCGATCTCGGGGGCTGTGCTAAGGACGGCATTAATGGTATCAGGAGAATAGGGTATACGAGATAGGGAATCGGCGTTTGTGTGTCGGCTTCCGGGTCGGTATTCGCAAGTAAAATCAAATTCCTGCAACCTCTCCTGCCAGCGCGCTACCTGACCTTCTGGTTCACGGAATGAACGAAGCCACTGTAGTGCACGGTGGTCTGTGCGTACACGAAAGGGTCGTCCTAGGAGATAGTGACGAAAATGTTGCAAAAATTTTACCAAAGCCAGCATCTCTCGGCGCGTCGTAGAATACCGTGTCTCTCTTTTATCTAACCGCCGACTAGCGTACGCTATGACCCGTTCCTTTCCGTCTTGTGCTATTTGAGACAGGACTGCTCCAATAGCTGATGAGCTAGCGTCTGTATCAAGTATGAACTCACCCGCTTTAGCCGAAGTGTCCGGAAAAGCCAGTATGAGCGGAGCAGCAAAAAATGACTTCAAAGTGTTAAATGCGTGTTAGTATTTTGTGGTCCACAAAAAGTTTCGTCCTTTATGCGTCAGGCAATGTAAAGGTGCTGCCAGGGATGCGAAATCGCGTACGAAACGTCTGTAATAAGAAGCGAGCCCCAGGAAGCTGCGAACATCCTCGGCAGATTTCGGTTGTGGCCAGTTAATAATGGCGCTCGTTTTTGCCTTATCCGTTGCTACTCCATCTTCCGTAATGCGATGCCCCAAAAAGAGTACTTCTTTTTGTAAGAGTCGACATTTAGATGGTTTTACTTTTAAGTTGTGCTGCTTAATACGTTGTAGAACTGCCCTTAAATTGGCATTATGCTGTTCCGGCGTGCTGCCATACACAATAATATCATCAAGGTAAATTAAACACTTGTGTGGTACGAGGCCATATAGAACTGTCTGCATCAATCGTTGGAAGGTGGCTGGGGCATTAGTTAGCCCGAAGGGCATCACTTGAAATTCATATAGACTACTGGGTACTATGAACGCGGTTTTTTCTATCTTGAGGTCGAACCTCCACTTGCCAATACCCTGATGCTAAGTCTAGAGTCGAGAACCAACGAGCGCCTTTCATAGCATCTAATGTAGCATCAATCCGTGGAAGTGGAAAAGAATCGCGTTTGGTTATAGCATTAAGGCGTCGGTAGTCTACACACAGTCGTAGGGAGAGTCTTTCTTTTTCACTAAAACAATAGGCGATGCCCAGGGTGATGAAGATGGTACAATAATTTTTTTCTAGCATATCTTTTATCATTGATTTCAACTGAGGCTGATAATGTACTGGTACTCTGCGAGGCGGTTGGCGTAATGGCATATGGTCACGTTTGAGAATGGAATGTTGTACAGTGGTCGTCCGATTTCCGGAGATATTCTCTGAAAAGACAGAACTAAATTGTTGGAGTACGTCAATGGTTGCTCGACGGTCCTTTTCGCTTGTTACTCGGTTATCTTGTACCTGACGTACAATCTCTGCAATTCCCACCTGGGCTACGGTTTCGGTTGGCATTTCCTGGCGTTGAAGTTGCACGACAACCCCACCAATTTTAGCTTCCGACTTATTCATGTCTATAGAGACCTGATATCTTAACATGAAGTCAACCCCGAGTATCGTGTTCCAGGTCAGTGTGGGGCAAACCAGGAATTCATGTCGAAAAGAGGCCTTGTTTATTGTTAGCTCTAACGCTATCGTAGAACACGCAATCAAGTTGTCTCCGCTCGCCATGATTAATGTAGAGGAGCACCGTTTACGCTGAGTGCTGTCGTTAAGTCTCTGCAAGAAGTCTTCCTTAATGAGGGATACTGAAGCTCCTGTGTCTAGAAGTATGTCTAGCTCGATGTCCTGTACTCTACCTTTAAACGTAGTTGGATCGACATGAATAACATAGGACGATAAATAACCAAAACGCCGCTTACCTGGTTTACGGGGGCGGTTGTGACCTCATCTTCTGGCGTTCCTGCCAAACCTTTTGCAATATATACAGTCGGCTTGTAGTTTGCCCCTGGCTGGTTGTTTATTCCACCTCAAATTTGACTGTTGACGGATAGCACCTCGGCCGGGAAGGTCGGACACAGCCGTTGGGGTCCGGCAGCTGTCCAGGCCGCTAGATTTTGTAGCTCGTTCCACAGTCGTTACTGATGATGAATGTGCATTGGATAAATTCACTGGTTTGTCAGCGGCCAGGAAGCGTAATGTTGTCCTTTTTACGTCAGACGTATCAGTTGGTGGATTTCGAAGAAAGTGTTCTTTAAGTGGTCCGAGCAACAGGCCTTCGACAAAACATGAGCGTATTAATTCTTCTCGTCCCATCATATCTAAACGAGGGAATGCTTGTACTGCGACTTGCTGCATGGAATGAAGATAGTCTATTGGACTCTCGCATGCTTTCTGGTGGCGTGATAAAAACTGAATTGTCACCTGCTGGGTGTCTACGGGCATGGAAAAACAGTCGTCTAGAATTCTCCAGTTTTGTGAGAGCGTGTTACTGGCCGCAAAACCATTCGCTATAGCCCTGCGTACTGCTTCATCGCTCAGATAAGAAACGAGATAGTTGAAGTGTTCGGTCAATGGAACTCTTTGAAGGTACGCTCTGACTAAATTTCCAAACGGAGTAATCTGACGACGTTTCAAGCAGTGGTGGCTGGCGTGGGGTTGAACCGGGAGCAGCCCTGACCGGAATCAGAGGGGGTTCGTCTAGATTCTCCTCGCGTTTTTCCGTCGGCACATCCACCACCATTTGTAGCACGTACTATTAGCGTTTATCTGCAAGCAGGAGCGATCTGAAACACAACACAACAGTCAGGACCGACAGATGCCACTCAAGTGAGAACACGGCGTACGAGCACAACAGAGATATATTTTAAAATTGAATTACGCGGTTTTAATACAAAAAAGGGAAGTCTATTACAAAACGGTTTTACTCATTATCCCGCAGGTTTAACTTGCGCAAGGCTTAATCTTCTTCTTCTAGTACGTTCACTTTCTGTTGCCCTGAAACAAGGAAAACAAACTTGCATTAGTAAAGTCACACGTAATGGTTTTTGATACTGCTACAGCCATGGACTGGCCGATGCGGCACTGGTCTTACTTTCGCTTGTATCTACTTTAACTAATATATTTCTGTAGTAACGTCCTTTGTGTTGTACAGTCTTCAAAGCATCTATAGTACCTTGGTACGTCAATTGGGGTAGTCCATGTAAGATGCTGACCACGAGGTGTGACTTCGACGTTAGTTGGTTCGTCACACCATTCACGTCTAACTCGAGTAGGTCTCCAATCATTTCGACATAGATCATCTACGTTGGTGATCTACAGTACCATCGGAGACTCTTTGATATACATAGTGTCGAAGGTCAATTATCTTAGTATCACCTTTTCCTCTGATCTCTCTTGGTCTTCCCACGTTTTATTGTTATCAAAGAAGGTTTTCCGTCTGACCTGCTACATAAAGAGATTGCATGCTCTTGGGATTACTTGTCATATACTCTTACAATTTGTCAATTCTTGCATATTACCTATTATTTTTTACTGTTCTCCATTATTCTTTCACGGGCTTTTTAGGAAAGACTTTGCTGTATTGCGGAGAGTGCTGAAGGCAGTCAGCAAGATGTGTGGTGAATCTTTAGAGATCATAATTAATATGGTTGTGGATAGACATTTAAAATCATGCAAACTCCTGGCAGGTGTTATTTTATCAGATACTAGCTATCCCCTTCACTCTTATCTTTCTCCTTGTATATCTTCTGGTAGAACACGACGTAATTACATTGAAATCCATGCACACAAGCAAAAGTATAAAAGTTCTATAATACCTTACCTAGCAAATATACTCTGTGACGAACAGGTTGTTAGAGTTAACCTAGTCAATAACTTGGATTCTTAACATGTCCTTAATTCTAAAAGTTGTACAGCTTTTCGGGTTTTTTTTCTTTTTAAAAAAAACATTTCTCTTTTTTTGTATTTGTTACTGTTTTTTGTTGTTGCGTAAGTAACTTGTTGAAATAATCTGTGCTGAGAATTCTATATTGTACCAAAACTATAATATTGAATAAAGCCATTAATAATAATAATAATAATACAATAGTTAAGGAATTCCAATCATCAGGTGGAACGCATAAACATACCGGTTATTATTGCGTGTTTTATCGAAATGAGTGAAAAACGAGTTGCAATCACACGAATATAATGGGATAATAATGTCCTTCAACTGACAGGTCAAATGCAATAGGGATAATCTACAGACGCATCAGATCAGATTGACATGGTTGGAGCTTATGCAACGATTTGATTCCTTAGTTACGGACATAACTAACAGTACATGCAAATAAAAAACACCTGCTATTCAGTTTTACGACTGTTCAGAAGACAGTATGAACTGGGGTTTGTTTGTGAGTTTTGTAAATACCGTTTTAGTGCATAGACTAGATAACAAAGAGGAAGACACCATTGAAGAAGTAATTACTTTTTGTTGTGAGTCTTTCAAATATGTTTCTCCTAATTTTTGCTCGCTCAAGGTAGGTTTTTAGAAGCAGTAGGATAATACTGAAGCCTGGACGAATGACCATTCGAGCTAAATATCTTTCTGCCATAGAAGATTCAAAAAGAACTTTGAATAATTGTGAAAGGTGGAAGTCAATAAACGACAAAATGGGATGAAGAAATGAAATATACTGTAGAACTGATGAAATGTCACTGAGACCTAACCAAATCATTAGGCAGTTGGGTTACTGAACATCGAACATATCATCGATCCCTGTCATTGTCAAGGACAACTGATGAGCATCAGTTCATCGTAAGCCAGGAACTGGCCCATGCTCTGGTTGTTTCACTACCTTCTCTGTACTCATTCCTACTAACACGTTTTCATAATATAGTCCTTTGTGTTATACGGTCTTCGAAGCAGACAGAGTACTTTGATACATCGAAGGGGTAATCCACGCTAGATGCTGATCGCTGGGCGTGACTTCAAAGTTAGCTGGTTCGTCATTCCATTCCTGTCTAACTCGAGTAGACCTCCAATCATTCTACACAGATCATCTACGTTGGTGATCTACAATACTTCCTTATCAGTAAGATTTTTTTGCCAGATGAGGTTAACTAGGACTATTAAACTAGTAAAATGATTGGGTTTGCCAAAAGTGACCATAGCTGAAATTACTCTAGCTATTAGAAGAGTGAAAAAGTACTTTGGTGAGCCACTTCTGGAAGCCCAGTGCTTGTTAAGACCCTTTAAGATTTCCATCCTGTGAGTCCTACAAATATAGTCGGTGAAATTGCAGACATTTTTTGGGAGTGGAAAATCGGCTTCTCTAAATGAACAGCTAGATAGGTCATCACCGATGCTGGCCTTGGTTTGTTCGAACGACATCAGTGATTGGTGGCACCTAGTTGTAATACCCGCCTGTTACGCTCTATCATATGAAGAAGAAAGTTCTCCATCTTCCTATCAGCGCAAAAGTAAGCGCTCTTCTTGCGACAGAAAAATTTTGAGGAGAAAGTCGATACTCAGTCTTCATACAGACGTTTGAAAAGGGCGCAGTTACTTGAACGTGACACAGAGTGAGCCCGTCTACCAAAAGACAGTTATACCAGATGTTTCATACGGGTGAACTTGAAACAGCTTAGCTTGGTTGGTTAAGAGTTGACCCCAAACAACCAAGTATATGCCAAAACAGTATTGTTCAAGTATTCATTCACTTCCTTGTTTTGTATAAGCGTTATATTCCCTATTATCTTATGTTGAATGTTGAGAGCCTTTGTTTGTCTGAACAGATAATCCCACGCTCCACTGTGACCGCGCTAAGATCGAAATAAAAACCTATTCACTACTTGTCTGGTTTCTTCTATCAACAGCACGAGGGTTACTTGAGGCACGAAAGTGGTGAGCCCTTTTTGAACACAAATTTAACCTCATTTCTGTTATTAACAATTTTTTTACTTAATCGTAAAAGTAGAAAAAAAAAAAAAAAAAAAAAAAAAAAAAAAAAACCAGTTTATTCCGTATTATCTTAAGTTATTCGTGTTATAGTAACCATTTTTCGTGCTAACTTTATTGCTATATTTGTCACATACCTCATGTCAGACTCAATAGAAACCCATAATCTGGAGGATTTGTCACCAGTGGAGATAGACACTGTTATGACTACGAAATCCCGACTTCCAGAATTTGATCGTAGTGATCCTGAGTTGTGGTTTGCTCAACTAGAGCATTATTTCACGAGACACAATATCAAATCTGAAGG
Organism: Schistosoma mattheei; assembly: GCA_944470405.2. NCBI lineage: Eukaryota > Metazoa > Platyhelminthes > Trematoda > Strigeidida > Schistosomatidae > Schistosoma > Schistosoma mattheei. The sequence goes on from OX103947.1 coordinate 79,154,958, forward strand.
GATTCGCTATAGAGACTTGTGTTCTATCCTTCCTCCTTCAGTCGCCAAAGAAGTCCGTGACTTGATTTTAAGTCCACCATCACCACAACCATACACCATCTTAAGACGAGAGATAATGAACCGTTTATCATTATCAGATAGTCAAAGAATCCAAAGACTTTTTCAAGGTGAGACACTAGGTGATCGGTCGCCGTCACAGTTTTTACGTCACCTCCAAGTCTTAGTGGGTGATAACACAGTGGGTGAAGCAGTCCTAAAACAAGGATGGATACAAGCTCTCCCATGCTACGTCCAACACTGTTTGGATGCACAAGATCCTGAAACCTCATTATCTCATTTAGCGCGTATAGCCGACAGAATAATGGAAAGAGGTCCTCCAACTGGATCAGGCACAATAAATCACACACAAAAAGTAGAATCAGCAAAAGACCCCGTAATAGAAGGACTCATTGCGAGTGTTAAGAGTCTCACTGAGGCTGTCACCAGAATGCAAATGGGTCATAGAAACAGGAGCAGGTCACCACAACGACCACGATCCAAGTCACAAAACAGGTCACAAATGTCTAGACAATCTGGGCAGTTTTGTTGGTACCACTGGAAGTTTGGTGTCAACTCAACCAAGTGCATGCAACCATGCGCCTGGCCTAAGCATAATTCTAAGACAGCGGGAAACGAGTAACCCCTCCCCAGGTCGCGACGACTGAGGAGGGGCGCCTAAACAGTCGCTTGTTTTATGTTAGAGACAGAAACTCTGGCTTGAATTTCTTGGTGGATACTGGCGCTGCTCTTAGCATCATCCCTCAAAATAAAACTGAGATTAGTCGAGAAACATCATCAATTACACTTCAAGCTGCAAATAAAACTAAAATCGCGACATTTGGGCAGAAAACTTTAACCCTAGATTTGGGGTTCAGGAGGCAATTCCCTTGGGTTTTCACGGTAGCCGACTTAGATCTGGCAATACTGGGGATGGACTTTCTAGAGAGATACGAATTTCTAGTTGACACCAAGAAACGGCGATTAACACTAAAAGAAACTTCGTATTACACAAAAGGCAAAGAAAGTCACATCAGCTCTCTTAACTTGATTCAAACTCCCCAGTAACAACAGCGAAATTCCAAGATATACTCGCGGAATTTCCAAACTTAACTAAACCAAACCCACAGCCTTCTAAAGACAAACTAAAAGTAAGTCACACTATCAAAACCGAAGGTGCACCGGTGTTTGCAAAACCCAGGAGACTAGCACCAGATAAGCTCAAAATCGCTAGGGCCGAGTTTGATTATATGCTACAATTGGGTATTATCCGTCCCTCTGATAGTCAATGGGCATCCCCTTTGCATATGGTCCCAAAGAAGAATGAAGGTGACTGGCGACCGTGCGGGGATTACAGAGCCCTAAACCGTCAAACCGTACCAGATAGGTACCCAATACCTCATATCCAAGATTTCACCAACGGTTTACAGGGTATGAACATATTCACTAAAATTGACTTAGTCAGGGCATATCACAATATCCCGGTGGCTGATGAAGATATTCCCAAGACAGCTATTACTACACCCTTTGGCTTATTCGAGTTTGTACGCATGCCATTCGGCCTGAGAAACGCGGCACTTCCTCAGATATTCTTATTCCACATTCTCACACTTTCTCTTGAAAGCACGCAGCAAACCGTCGTCGATAGTTGTAGAAGAAATCACATGCTACAAAATAAAATGACAAGCTAGTAAATGAAGAGACATCCATGGACGATCGTTGACAGCGTCAGTCGTCACTGACTGTAAGTCAAACAGTGAGGGAGTTGATAATTTTCCCTTGGGATGAGAAATAGAACTAAGGTGTTTTCGATAGTTACGTTAATCGAACCGACGTTCCTATGGAAGTCGATTCTAGGGGGAAGCTAATGTAACAGCTTAGGTTGGTTGGTTAAGAGTTGACCCCAAACAACCAAGTATATGCCAAAACAGCATTGTTCAAGTATTCATTCACTTCCTTGTTTTGTATAAGCGTTATATTCCCTATTATCTTATGTTGAATGTTGAGAGCCTTTGTTTGTCTGAACAGATAATCCCACGCTCCACTGTGACCGCGCTAAGATCGAAATAAAAACCTATTCACTACTTGTCTGGTTTCTTCTATCAACAGCACGAGGGTTACTTGAGGCACGAAAGTGGTGAGCCCTTTTTGAACACAAATTTAACCTCATTTCTGTTATTAACATTTTTTTTACTTAATCGTAAAAGTAAAAAAAAAAAAAAAAAAAAAAAAAAAAAAAAAAAACCAGTTTATTCCGTATTATCTTAAGTTGTTCGTGTTATAGTAACCATTTTTCGTGATAACTTTATTGCTATATTTGTCACATACCTCATGTCAGACTCAATAGAAACACATAATCTGGAGGATTTGTCACCAGTGGAGATAGACACTGTTATGACTACGAAATCCCGACTTCCAGAATTTGATCGTAGTGATCCTGAGTTGTGGTTTGCTCAACTAGAGCATTATTTCACGAGACACAATATCAAATCTGAAGGGATTCGCTATAGAGACTTGTGTTCTATCCTTCCTCCTTCAGTCGCCAAAGAAGTCCGTGACTTGATTTTAAGTCCACCATCACCACAACCATACACCATCTTAAGACGAGAGATAATGAACCGTTTATCATTATCAGATAGTCAAAGAATCCAAAGACTTTTTCAAGGTGAGATACTAGGTGATCGGTCGCCGTCACAGTTTTTACGTCACCTCCAAGTCTTAGTGGGTGATAACACAGTGGGTGAAGCAGTCCTAAAACAAGGATGGATACAAGCTCTCCCATGCTACGTCCAACACTGTTTGGATGCACAAGATCCTGAAACCTCATTATCTCATTTAGCGCGTATAGCCGACAGAATAATGGAAAGAGGTCCTCCAACTGGATCAGGCACAATAAATCACACACAAAAAGTAGAATCAGCAAAAGACCCCGTAATAGAAGGACTCATTGCGAGTGTTAAGAGTCTCACTGAGGCTGTCACCAGAATGCAAATGGGTCATAGAAACAGGAGCAGGTCACCACAACGACCACGATCCAAGTCACAAAACAGGTCACAAATGTCTAGACAATCTGGGCAGTTTTGTTGGTACCACTGGAAGTTTGGTGTCAACTCAACCAAGTGCATGCAACCATGCGCCTGGCCTAAGCATAATTCTAAGACAGCGGGAAACGAGTAACCCCTCCCCAGGTCGCGACGACTGAGGAGGGGCGCCTAAACAGTCGCTTGTTTTATGTTAGAGACAGAAACTCTGGCTTGAATTTCTTGGTGGATACTGGCGCTGCTCTTAGCATCATCCCTCAAAATAAAACTGAGATTAGTCGAGAAACATCATCAATTACACTTCAAGCTGCAAATAAAACTAAAATCGCGACATTTGGGCAGAAAACTTTAACCCTAGATTTGGGGTTCAGGAGGCAATTCCCTTGGGTTTTCACGGTAGCCGACTTAGATCTGGCAATACTGGGGATGGACTTTCTAGAGAGATACGAATTTCTAGTTGACACCAAGAAACGGCGATTAACACTAAAAGAAACTTCGTATTACACAAAAGGCAAAGAAAGTCACATCAACTCTCTTAACTTGATTCAAACTCCCCAGTAACAACAGCGAAATTCCAAGATATACTCGCGGAATTTCCAAACTTAACTAAACCAAACCCACAGCCTTCTAAAGACAAACTAAAAGTAAGTCACACTATCAAAACCGAAGGTGCACCGGTGTTTGCAAAACCCAGGAGACTAGCACCAGATAAGCTCAAAATCGCTAGGGCCGAGTTTGATTATATGCTACAATTGGGTATTATCCGTCCCTCTGATAGTCAATGGGCATCCCCTTTGCATATGGTCCCAAAGAAGAATGAAGGTGACTGGCGACCGTGCGGGGATTACAGAGCCCTAAACCGTCAAACCGTACCAGATAGGTATCCAATACCTCATATCCAAGATTTCACCAACGGTTTACAGGGTATGAACATATTCACTAAAATTGACTTAGTCAGGGCATATCACAATATCCCGGTGGCTGATGAAGATATTCCCAAGACAGCTATTACTACACCCTTTGGCTTATTCGAGTTTGTACGCATTCCATTCGGCCTGAGAAACGCGGCACTTCCTCAGATATTCTTATTCCACATTCTCACACTTTCTCTTGAAAGCACGCAGCAGACCGTCGTCGATAGTTGTAGAAGAAATCACATGCTACAAAATAAAATGACAAGCTAGTAAATGAAGAGACATCCATGGACGATCGTTGACAGCGTCAGTCGTCACTGACTGTAAGTCAAACAGTGAGGGAGTTGATAATTTTCCCTTGGGATGAGAAATAGAACTAAGGTGTTTTCGATAGTTACGTTAATCGAACCGACGTTCCTATGGAAGTCGATTCTAGGGGGAAGCTAATGTAACAGCTTAGGTTGGTTGGTTAAGAGTTGACCCCAAACAACCAAGTATATGCCAAAACAGCATTGTTCAAGTATTCATTCACTTCCTTGTTTTGTATAAGCGTTATATTCCCTATTATCTTATGTTGAATGTTGAGAGCCTTTGTTTGTCTGAACAGATAATCCCACGCTCCACTGTGACCGCGCTAAGATCGAAATAAAGACCTATTCACTACTTGTCTGGTTTCTTCTATCAACAGCACGAGGATTACTGTATGGCACGAAAAACTTCTGTAATATTGTGGCTTGCGTCTTATTCAAGGAGAGGTGAACAATTAGCTGTACATTTTCACTTCAATGATGTCGAGTAGTAGTTTGCACCCAGTTACTATAAGCCATACAGGTGACTCATACTTTTATTGGCACCAGGCAAGTATCAGCAAATGCAAGGTAAAAACGGTGATCCCGTTCAAATCTGTCCGCCGTTTCGTTTCAAAGACCTTGAACGCACTGACTGGAAGCAGGCATTCCGTATTTCAGTTGCCGTGGGTGTGTTGGGTCCTATGAGTATTCAATTCTTCCATATATAAGTCATCTTTTGATGCATAAAAAGCACAAAATAACTGCTAAGAGCATTAATTGAGCATTCTCTGTTTTGTAGTGTACACTTTAGCTCTGTTGTTCCTTTGTAACTTGATCTGTATTCCTAACTGCTGTATTGAACGTCAACAGCTATATATAGTTTGTTGATAAGGTCCAGAAAACAACGTAAGAAAGATAACGTAAAAAGTTATAGATACGCGTAGTTTTTGTGAGTTAAGACTAATTGTCAACTGAAGGGTAAGTCCTAAATACTTGTTGTTCTTCTTCCAATTATTTTTTTCAAGGAATAACCTTTTTTAATAACTATTGCGTGTTGTCTATAGTGCTTCATGCTCAAGTGAAATTTCAGTGGATGTAAGCAACGCGTTCCAACGTATTATGCTCAACAAGGGATTCGGAAGCTGAATTGAATTTGATAATGCGCGAAAGGATTTCCATAAAGTATGATAGGATAAATCTATGTTTTCTCAGATAACCCATACACACTATGTTCACGCAGAAAGTAGATTGTTGAAGGATGTGAGATATAAATACTTGTTCGTAGTGTTTCATTGCACGTTTGGTCATGATATAACTGCCTAATCTATATGATCTTACGTGGAAGTCACACCATCGACTACACCAACTCACTGTATCGTATCAATTACCAATACATGATGTAGAACAAGGTTAGGCTGGAGAAGGAACAATGCATTTAATATGAATAGAAGAAATAAGGTAATATTCAGATGGACCACGCCTGTATGGTCGAGTCATGCCATTCGATCAACTCCAATTCATTCAATACATTCTTCCCGCCATCTCCATCGTTAGGTATTTCTCCGCGTTAAATACTGAATATCTATTTTCCGAGTAATCTCGTATTCAGCTTTGAGGATTGTTTAGTTATGGTCCAATGTCACTACACTACTCTCCCACCAGAATCAACGTGGTGTTGGTTTGGTACCGAATTGGATGGGATTGTCGAGCGCCGAAGGTTACCACGAATAGGTAGAATCCTCCGGATATTGATAAGCTGAAAGATAAATCAAAAAGAAGGCGGCAGCATCTGGTCAGGAAACACATGTAATGATTTTAAAATATCTGCCTTCATGCTTAACACGCTTACAATGAAAAGTTGGGTGAAGATAATTTGAGCTATAAAAAATGTGATTACAATAATAATAATAAAACGATGCGTGTTAATAACCGTTGGTTAATAACTTGACGTATAGGTAGTAAGTATTTTGTGTTTAGAAATATTAAAGTAATGAATATTATAGAAATGTTAATATTGCTATTAGTTTTGGCTTAAATTATGAAAGCGGTTTACAATTATACCGGTAACCTGTTCATATGTGATTTCCAATTGTATCTGTATTAGTAGACTTACTGAAAGAACAAAAGTATTACCGTGGAGAAGAATTCCAACTAGTGTTCCAGTTAGTTTGATACGGTTTGTTTAGTTACGGGGAGATTTTCTCAACCTAATTTTTACTTGACCGTGATAGAGTTTAGTAATACTACTAATACACATGAATGTATATCAAAACAAAATTTAAATACGTGAGTGATAATTATATGAATTTCGGACAGATAGCTAGGAACAAATCGTTGAAAATGAGTGTATTCGTAAGAGACATGCTCTGGACTCAATGTTCTGATCTGCGGCAGACTATTTATTTATATTTATACTTGCCGGCTGATTGGGCATACAAGTTAGTTGCAAGTATGCAGTTTATCATAAGGCGGAATACGATTTTATTGAGATATAGTGGTTATAAGTTATTGAAATCAGTTAAGCCTATGAATCATATTACGAAGTGATGTGGTGCTGCAAGACGTATTTAGCTAAATAAGTATTTACAAGATGATTAATAGTTAGTGGTGCTCATGTGGTTTTCAGGGAGAACATAAGTTGTAACCAAGGGGAGTACACTCCCAACTCATGTCTATGATAATGGCTTTAACCTTAGTCAGCGTTGGGGTAAATTCGACATTGATGTTTTCAGTTTGCAGGAGATTTGCTCGACTGCTTATACTGATTATTTGCATGCATGATTGTGTCTCTAAACTTCTAATTAGACTGACAAGGATTTGAGATATTTAGTGAATGAGCAACTGATAGAGAAACATACTGTAATCATCTGTAGTGAATGAAGATAAAAGAAAAACAGCACTAGTGATAATTATAAGTCAATTTGTTGACCGATTTTGTTAATAGTTTCATTAATTTTATCAATCATACTACGTGATTGTCAAGTCATGACAATGCTTTATGACGATATCCTGCAACTATTACATTTATCTAGTTATAGTGTTGATTGAGGATTAGTCAGTGGAAAAATAGGTGTTGTTGCTTTAGGTGATTCAAAATTATCAGAAACTTATAACGTTAAAGAATCCAAGACACCTAATTTAATTATAAATTTCAGTTCAGAAATATTCGTTTAGTGTTAATTCTAGTAGGCTACGGAGTCTTGATTTTAAACGTTTGTTTAGCCAATAGCCACCCGAGAATTTGGTTGTTTTACTAGTGCAGTTGATAGTACCTAAATTTTTAATCTTACAATCTAAACTATGTTCGCATTTTAGGCTGCTAATATGATAAACCAATCCATAAACCCAAATACGATTAGCAACAACGACTATGATGGGTTTAATTATAAATGTTAAAGGCGATTCAGATGATTTCTAAATTTAGAAGACAAGAAGATATAGTGTAACGTATGTACGGGCCAAGTTAACATGCAGGTTGTTGACATATATGGCAATTTAAAAATAATGAACATGACCAGATAAATAATTTTAAAGTCAAGACTGCTTGTGAAACTTCAGGCAGGAATATGACGCTTTATATAACTGCCTGAAGTTTCACAAGCAGTCTTAACTTTAAAATTATTTATCTGGTCATGTTCATTATTTTTAAATTGCCATATATGTCAACAACCTGCATGTTAACTTGGCCCGTACATACGTTACACGTCATCATGGTAGTGTATTGATCTGGACACATTGCACAAGTGGAAAGCGGGACCGCTGCCATATGTCCGCCTCCATGATATGTAAACGACAAGTCTGTGTTAGTGATTCTTTTCCTTGACGATATTCGACATGATGCAATGGTCAGTGATCTGTTGTCAAATTTGCAAACGGTTTACTCTACTGGTCGGTCTGGCTAGAACTAAACGAAGTTTCACTGAATTACTTAGTTACGCCTGCTAGCTCCCACGAAGGAACACAGGCTACCCAGAGGGATCCTCCCATGAACTCTGTCTTGGACAGTCCTTTCCAGTTGTTGCCAGCTGCTGTTCGTTCTTTTGATATCTGCTGTCGATTCGCAACACAATATTTTCACTGGTATGTAGAATTGTATTCTAGCTCGGTATTAGTGCCTATTATCTTTATTACCATGATGATAAACCTAATCACAAAACTATTGGCATGTCATGGTGTGGCTACCTGATCTGTAAGATTTTACGTGGAAGTCACATCACTGTCTATGCTGAGTTATCCGATCATGAACGTCAGTAATTTGATTTCTGGTACCTCTGAGGAACACATTTGGGCTGAGAGAAGAATAATATATTTGATATGAATAGGGACAAGTTACACAAAATGACCATGCCTGCAGAGCTGAGCCATGCCATACTGTGATAATTAGGAGTATTTGAATTATTATACGAGCTAGGAATCCCCAAAATAGTGCGATTCAGGCCAGGAAGAACTAGGAGAGAACGAATGAACGTATTGTACTTGGAATTCGAAATCAGGCTAACAACAAATACAAAGAAGTCACGAGTTCATTCAAACACCACACGTACCGATCAGTCGTTCCCGTGTTCACCATTCCTAACCTTCTCTAAGCGTTACGTGTTCAATGCAAATCCTCTCACTAAATTTATTCTCAGCTTCAAAAATCATGTGGCTTGGAACCATTACTACTACTGGTCTTCCTGTTTTCCCTTTCCCGTAATGTTTTCAAACTAGCGATTGCCTCGTAATTAAGTTTGATTTCTTCAATGTATGCCCTTTCCACCTCCAACATGTTTTCCCAACTTTTTCTTCACCTAGAAGTTGATTTGCTATCCTCCATAGTAGCTCCATCCGCAGCTCTCCTGGAGTTACCACTGGATCGAAGTGCGAGTTAAGGTTAGTGGTTCGGCATGGAATGATCAACCACATCCCTTAGAAAGCAGACTTTTTCAAAAATGTCTCAAAGTTTCACTGACGCTAAAAAATGGTCACCTTTACAACGTCGTTCAGCACTATCGCATCCGAATATCATAAATTCGTAGTTATCATCAAAACTGATTGTGAGAAAACACGTAACGTCGTTTCATAAGGAGGTACTCGTGGTGATTAAAGTATAAATAAGCCAATATACCCCTGGAAACCATAGTCTATTCATACATGTAGTCTCCGATGTCCTATTGAAGCAACCAACAAATTATCACTCACCAAATCAGTTTTCGAGTTAAGTGATGCTGAGATCACTGATAACTAAATTTTACGGAGAAAATACTTCCTCGATGGATGTAAGAGAAATATGTGAATTCATTGGGAATCCTTTCCGATAGTAGGGTATATGTAGCTACAGTTATTTATCCCATTATCGTTTGATTTTCTTAATATCCGGTTGCTATTAATCTTATTTTCAGGCTATGGAATGTCCTAATGGAATCCCCAAGGGTTAGTACTAGGGCCTATTCTTTTCTTCATTTATGCGAACGATGCTTCGCAGAAGGTATCGTCGGACATTACGTTTTGCTGATGATGTGAGACTTTGGAGAGGTGTACGAAACCAAGGGGACAAACTGGCACCTCGGGAGGATCTGAATCGACTTCTTAGTTGGGCAGACGACTACGGACTTACCTTCAACACTTCAGAGTGTAAAGTATTCTATCTGAGACATGTCGCAAGCTACAAATACAACTTGTGTTACTCACTTCTAGAAATATATTTAGTTGAGATGTGGGAGTGTTGGTACCCTATGCTCTAAATTTTTGCGCTCAGACAAAAATGCTTTTCGAGAAAACCTTGTACTAGTAACAATGAAGTGCATTTTCGGTCAGTACATGGGCTACATTATATCCCAATGCCTTTTAAATTTAAAAATTCTCTGAATCGCCTTTAATACTTTTCAATAAACCCATCATAGTAGTTATTGCTACGCGTATTTGGGTTTATGAATTGGTCTCTCATATTAGTTACCTAAAAAGACGAGCATAGTTTAGGTAATAAAGTCATCGAGTCTGGGTACTATTATGCTGCACTAGTGTAATAACTAAAGTACCAGGTAGTTGTTCGTCAAACAAACATTAAAATTAACACTATATAGACGAATATTTTTGAATCGCAGTTTATAATATAATGAAACAGCTCAGATTTGTTAACACTACAAACTTATGCTATTTGAGAAACAACTAAAACAACAATACCTATTTCCCACTGGTTAATCCTCAATCAACACTATAATTAGTTAAACATATTGGTTTGGGGTTGTCATGACTTGACAGTCGCGTAATATGACTGATAAAGTTGACGAAACTATTAACAAAAATTATCAATAAATAGTGTTGTGTTCTCGTCAACTTCATCCACTACAGATGATCTCAGTATGTTTCTCTATCGGTTGCTCATCCAGTAAGTATGCTTAAACCTTGTCGGTCTAACTGGAGGTTTAGCGACACAATCATGCATACCAATTATCAGTAAAAGCAGTCGAGCAAATCTCCTGCAAACTAAAAATATCACTGTCGAATATACCCAAACACTGAATACGGTTCAAGCCATCATAATAGACATGAGTTGGGAGTGTATTCCCCTTGGTTACAACATATTTTCTCCCTAATATATACATTATCATCACTCACTGTTTACCATCTTGTAAATATCTAGTTAGACGGAAGCGTCTTGCAACAGAAAAACACCTATGTTTGTGACATGTAGGCTTGGTTGAGTTCAACAATTCTTAATCATTATATTTGTAATAAGTCAATTTCTAGCTTATGTGTAACTCGATACTTACAACTAAGTTGTATGCACCATCAGCCGGTAGATACGAATGTAAATAACGTAGACTTTAGAGCATGTCTCTCAGGTATACACATGTTTAGCGAATTACTTTTAGCTATCTATACAAAATGCATACAATTATCACGATTTTCACGTAAGAGAATTTTTGATAACGATTCATATATATTAGCAGTATTACTAAATTCTATCACGGTTAGGCAATAATGAGGTTGTTGCGGTAAATAAATCCCCAAAATAAATAGCTCTGTAAGTTTTCGACATTGGGTGCTGACCATATGTTTTAGTGGACTCATCTAGCTGAAGGCGCTCGATCATGCATCCGCACCAGATCACGTGTAGTAACGCTGTGCTCAACATCTACCGCAATCGCTAGCCAGATTAGATCAGAGAATTCCGATTTATTGGTTATCTCCAAATACACTCTTCCGATCTCCTCGACTCTGTCTTTTGACTTCTCTTGGTGGGTACAAATTATATTAGGTGTTGCTGGTATAACCGTCGTCAAACACTGAATACCTGTGTCATCTTCAAGGTCTAGGTCAATAAACCGTATCAAACATAGTAAACTAACTGGAACGCTAGTTAGAATTCTTCTTCTCCATGGCTACACTTTTGTTTTTTTCAGTTAACCTACTAATGTAGATACTATTGGAAATCAACTCACATGGACAGATTACCGGCATAAACGTTAACTGATTTTATAATTTAAACCAAAAATAATATCAGTATTAACATTTTTACAATATCGGTTGTTTCTTAATATCTCTAAACACAAAATACTTGTATTATGTATAAATTGTTTTATTAACCAACAGGTGTTACCACGCATCTTAGGGCGGCTTAATAAAATATCTTTACACGAAATCATTATTAGTTAATATAATCCCAATTCGGTCAACTCCTACATAATCTTCACATAGATTTCCATTTTTCGCATGTTAAGAATAAAACCAAACATTTTGAAATTACTACATGTATTTCTCGATCAGCTGCACCAGCCCTTTTTCTGATCTATCTTTCAGCTTATCAATACCCGGAGGATTCTTATCATTCTTGGTAACCTTCGGCGCGCGACAGACATAATTAATTTGGTATCGAACTGTCACGTTGATTCCGATGGGAGAGTGGTGTAGTGACATTGGACCCTAACCACACCATCTCCAAAGCTGGACATGAGACAATTTGGAAAATAGATACTCAAAATTTAAGACGGAGAAAAATCTAAGAATCAAGGTGGGAGGAAGGAGCTAGAAATCCAAGGAATTGGATGGCATGGCTCAGCCTTGCAGGCATGATCATTCATGTGTAACCTATCACCTTTATTCATATTAAATATATTGTTATATCGCTAGCCTAAATGTGATTATTACGATCTTATAGATCCTATAGATTAGGCAGTTACATCATGACAAATCTGCGATTTTAGAAGTAGATCTATTATGAGAGCAGTACTAATAAGTAGACCATAATACAAGAAACTTTCCACATTATCTTCAGCTGTTTTATTCGTCCCCATTTAGAGCATGGAAACTTAGCGTTTCCTCCATCACCCCAAAAGTATAAGGACAGTGTAGCGGTAAATAAATCCCTAAAATAAATAGCTCTGTAAGTTTTCGACATTGGATGCTGACCATATGTTTTAGTGGACTCATCTAGCTGAAGGCGCTCGGTCAGGCATCCGCACCAGATCACGTGTAGTAACGCCGTGCTCAACATCAACCACAATCGCTAGCCAGATTAGATCAGAGAATCCCGGTATATTGGTCATCGCCAAATATACTCTTCCGATCTCCTCGACTCTGTCTTTTGATTTCTCTTGGTGGGAACGAAATATCTTAGAAGGTGTTACTGGTAGAAGCGTTGTCAAACACTGAATACCTGTGACATCATCATTGGTGAGACCGTCGTGATCTGGTACACCTTATTGCAACTGTGAGTCTGTTCCTTTTTGGGATTTTTATATATCATTGCCTTATTTTTTATTTTTTTTAAACATTGTGATTTTTTTTCGTGTTTTTCTTGGATATATATATATATTTTCCCCTCGTTCATTATCGTACTTCATATTTCATCATGACTGAACAGACACCTAAAGTACTCAAGCTTAAGACCTTGTCCCCACCTTCGTTTCAACTGATGCCTTTCTGGCCCGACAACATCGAAGCCTGGTTTTGCTACGCAGAAGCCGACTTTTCCGAGCACGGCGTGATCGACACACGTGCACAATTCCTCGCAGTAGTCAAGGCACTGCCGCGGGAATTCAACAGGTACGTAACACCTAGTATGTTTACTAGTGATGTTTCCGATCCTTACGAAATCTTAAAACGCTCGATTCTTAAACGAGGAGACCTAACCGATCGACAAAGGTTAGATCAACTCTTCAACAATATCGACCTGCAACACGGTTCTGCGACGGACATGTTGCAACGGATGAGAGAGGTTATAGGCCCAAGAACTTTCGACGAAGGTCTATTCAAACAACTCTTCTTGTCAAAACTTCCCCAACAGGTGCAAGCAGTTCTGGTCTCGTTCCAGAACAACGCCTTAGACGAACTAGCTGTATCTGCCGACCGCATTCTAGAAATTACGAAACCTTCTACTACCGAGGTATTTTCAGTCAAAGAAAAGCCTCACACGACTCAGAATGACATAACCGACTTATGTCACACACTCACGCGTTATCTTAGTCTTCGTACCGACCGTAAGAGATCGCGCACACCACGTAGAAGCATTTCTCGTAAGCGATCTGTCTCTAGACCACGAGAGACAGATAACCCCGACTGGTGCTGGTATCATAACCAGTATGGAAAGTTTTCCAGAAATTGCAGAAAACCCTGCAATTTTCCCAACACGAAACCGACTGATTCGGGAAACTTCCAAGCCGGCACGCGTTAACGGCAACCGTAGCCGGCGAACAAAGCCGTCTGTTATTCGTCACAGATGTGACAACGAGAGTTCGCTACCTCGTCGACACTGGCGCAGAAGTTAGCGTTCTCCCAGCAAATCCTAACGACCGACTTCACGAATCGACCCTAAACTTACAGGCGGCAAACGGAAAACCGATCGCTACGTATGGCAAAAGGTACGTTTACCTTAACGTGGGTTTACGCAAACCCATCCACTGGATTTTCGTCGTTGCAGATGTTTCTATGCCAATCATTGGTATGGACCTTCTACAACACCACAATCTGATCATCGACACTCGCAAACGGAGGCTAGTAGACGGAAACACTAATTTGTCCGTTTGCGTAACTTCTTTTACTGGTTGTAGAGTATCCCCAGTCACAGTTAAACATATGATAGACCCACTCTATCAACCACTACTCGATAAGTACCCTGGGATACAACAAACGCAAACGAAACTACCGTGTGTAACCAGCAATGTTACACATCACATCACGACTACAGGACCACCTGTATTTTCTAAAGCACGACGACTAGCTCCTGAAAAGCTAAGGTTAGCGAAAAACGAATTCGATCACATGATGGACTTAGGAATCATACGACCGTCAAGTAGCCCATATGCATCTCCGTTGCACATGGTCCCTAAAAAGGACAGCAACGATTGGCGTCCAACTGGTGACTATCGGCGATTGAACGCGAAAACCATTCCCGATCGTTACCCGTTGCCTCACATTCACGATTTGACAGCTACCTTGAAAGGTACAACTGTCTTTTCGAAAATCGACTTGGTTAAAGCGTATAACCAAATCCCTATGGCTACTGACGACATACCGAAAACGGCTATCATAACTCCCTTCGGACTCTATGAATTTTTGCGAATGCCTTTCGGTCTAAGGAATGCTGCTCAAACATTCCAAAGATTCATAGACGACGTTTTTCGAGGTCTCAACTTCGTACACGCGTATGTTGACGACTGTCTAATCGCAAGTCCGGACAGAGAAACACATCTCAAGCATCTGGACCTTGTTTTCGAACGATTACAAAAACATGGCATAACTGTAAACGTTCAGAAATGCCAATTTGGAACCGACTCGTTAGACTTTCTGGGACACACTATCGATGCTCAAGGTATCCGACCCCTTAGAACCAAAGTGGCGGCCATTCTGGATTACCCAGAACCGACCACCGTCAAGCAATTACGCACGTTCAACGGCCTGGTAAGTTTCTATAGACGTTTCATACCCAGATGCGCATCACTTATGAAACCTCTGACCGACCAACTTCGTGGAAATGCGAAATCCATTAATTTGGACGACACCGCACGAAAAGCATTCTCCACAGTCAAGGAACTGATTGCTAAAGCAACAATGCTCGCACATCAGGACACCCGAGCACCCATTAGCATCGCAGTAGACGCATCCGACTCAGCAATCGGAGGAGTCTTACAACAATGGGTTAACAACTCCTGGCAACCCTTGGCATTTTTCTCTAGAAGGTTGCTAGACACCGAATCGAGGTACAGCACATTCGGTAGGGAACTCCTAGCTATGTATTGTGCTGTACGGCATTTCCAACACTATATCGAAGGCCGTGAATTCACTCTTTTCACGGACCATAAACCGCTCACTTTCTCGTTAAGCTCTCCTTCTGACAAGTACTCTCCCCGTGAGTCTCGACAACTGGACTACATTTCGCAGTTTACTTCAGATATTCAACACATCTCTGGAGCAAACAATGTAGTTGCAGACGCTTTATCTCGTATAACTTCCTTGAACAGTTTCCAAGGAATCGACCTTCTTAAACTCGCCGAGCTTCAAAAAGAAGACAGTGATCTTCAGCACGAGTTATCGTCCACAACACTTAAACTACGCATCAAACAGATGGGAACAGGTAAGGAAACCTTACTTTGTGACACATCTACAGGTAGGGATCGCCCAATCGTGCCGAAACATTATCGACGCAATGTCTTCAACACATTGCACAAACTTTCTCATCCAGGTGTTCGTGCAACCATCAAGCTTATAGCAGAACGATTTTGCTGGCCTGGCATGAATAAAGACGTGAGGGAGTGGGCACGCTCCTGTGTAAGCTGCCAAAAATCTAAGGTTATCAGACACAATAAATGTCCCTTAGGCTCGTTTAAAACTCCCGATGCTCGTTTCGACCATGTTCATCTGGATTTGGTAGGACCTTTACCAGATTCAAATGGATACTCTTATCTCTTAACCTGCGTAGACCGTTTCACTCGATGGCCAGAAGCAGTACCTATCAAGGACAGCACTGCTGAAACAGTGGCCCGCACATTCGTCGAACGATGGGTAGCAAACTTCGGTTGCCCTTCAACCATCACTACAGACCGCGGACGTCAGTTTGAATCTGATCTTTTCCGTCGTCTGACCACACTTTTAGGAATCACTCGCTTCCGAACGACCGCCTACCATCCCCAAGCAAACGGGTTGGTAGAACGTTTTCACCGACAACTGAAAGCTTCGCTATCAGCTGCAAACGTTTCACAATGGACCGACGCTCTTCCACTCGTCTTACTAGGTATCCGCAATGCAGTGAAAGCTGACATTGGATACACTGCGGCTCAACTCGTTTATGGAACGACACTTCGACTTCCAGGAGAATTCGTGGATCCTTCGTGCTCTTCGATGAACATGGATCTAACCTCCTACACGAACAGGCTTACAAACGCAATGCGTTCAGTTAAACCTGCTTCCACTCGACCTCAATCAACTGATGTTTTCGTTCAACCTGACTTACCATATAGTACACACGTTTTCATTCGTCGAGACTCGCATCGACGACCATTCGAATCAGCATACGAAGGACCCTTCAAAGTTCTTCAACGTGAATCTAAGTACTATATAGTCGATAAGAACGGAACCAACGATAGCATCAGCATCGATCGCTTAAAAGCAGCGTATTTAGAAGGAAATCCTATCCACGTCGATTTTCCTTCGGTACAATCGAACGACACGACTCAGACACTAATAATACCTCATCCGACAACCAACGCACACGAAGATACTTCGACAGTATCCGAAAATAAACTTAAAACGACGCGTTCTGGAAGAAGGGTGAGATTTCCAGAACATTTAAACGACTATTGCACGTAAGGCACTTCTCGACATTTTATATTATTTTTTTTTTGAAAAAAAAAACAATTTTAATATGCTTATATATTTTTATTTCTATTAAAAAAAACAAAACAAAAAAAACAATTTTTTAACGCTATTACGTGCTCATGAGTTTATTTTCCATTTTTTTTCCGCCGACCTTGTTTTTTTACGCATATACGAGTGTATTTCGACATGCACTTACATTTTCTTTTTTCTTTTCCAGGACGGCTGGAAAAGAACGATGACGTTTATGAGGATCCGAAATTTTCATTGTACATTTTCTTTTTTTTACTATGTTGTACCTCCGTCCCATATAGTAAGGAAAGACGACCAGACGCTGCTAAATTTAGTAAGCTATCAGAAGAGTGTTTACCAACGACAAACTCGTTGGGTTTAAACTTCTGGCTGGCCACGTCTTAGGGTCGTCACTGCCCCACTAGGGGGGGAGTGATCTGTAGCGGTAAATAAATCCCTAAAATAAATAGCTCTGTAAGTTTTCGACATTGGATGCTGACCATATGTTTTAGTGGACTCATCTAGCTGAAGGCGCTCGGTCAGGCATCCGCACCAGATCACGTGTAGTAACGCCGTGCTCAACATCAACCACAATCGCTAGCCAGATTAGATCAGAGAATCCCGGTATATTGGTCATCGCCAAATATACTCTTCCGATCTCCTCGACTCTGTCTTTTGATTTCTCTTGGTGGGAACGAAATATCTTAGAAGGTGTTACTGGTAGAAGCGTTGTCAAACACTGAATACCTGTGACATCATCAACAGACTAGAACGTATCACTTCGGGGACTCAAGTTCTAATCTTATGAAGAGCGCCTACAATCAGTGAACCTTTACCCACTAGAGTACAGACGTCTTAGAGGTGAAGTAATGACTTATAGCATCCTAAACACTTCTAGGCATCCCCTTAGACACCTAAATAAGCTTGGTCCCTACACAAAACTTAGGAGTAACATGCAGAACTGATGTCACAGCACAGCAGAACGGACTGCAGGCACACTTTTTACTCCTTGGGAGTAGTCGAATGCTGGAATTCACTGTAGGCTGAGCTATTCCGAGCGACTTCTCAGGAGTCCTTTAAGAGAAAACTTGATATATTTTTAAGGACCATGGACATTATCTCGATAGGATTTACCAACTTGTTCTTTCTCTTTTGTCGTTAATATACCTAGGCTCTTACCTGGAGGAATGGGTGATCCACTGCTACTAGAGACAGAAGCCCGTTGAGCGAAAGCTCCTACTCCGTCCACAGCCACTTGAAATCACTTGAAGGATGCCATAGGTATTCGGAGTTTGACAGCGCATTTACATGTAACATCTTTATAATCGAAGTATGCCAACTCAGTCAAACCAAAAGTTAGAAATGAAGTGGTTCGAAAATTTATTTGGGAGGCTACCGATATTTCGGGAAGCATTTAGTCTAAGTTGGCTAATAGTTTCAATGAATGCGTATCATGGAGTATCGGCTAGTGATTTGGTGTGGGTGTGTAACCGAATGTCTTCAGTTGGGTGTGTTTAGTAAGACTATGTCAGCATCAGGTGTCGAAGACTTACAGAACTCCTTATTTTAGGGATTTATTTACCTTTACAACTTTCTAAGGATAATATCACAGGAGCCGCACCTCAATGCAACAAATAAAGAGGCTGGAGATAGATCGTGAGGAACATACATTTCCCTAATTCTGCCAATTTAAAGCTGAAAAACTACCGGGACAAAGTAGTTAACTATTTCATTCTTGGGACCTGTCAACTTTTAGATAAATAATGTTTTATTATCGGTCCGTATTCATATCTTCATTGACAATCAATTCAGTCACAGAATGTATTTCCATGTACTATATTTCAAGGTCGCTTTTCATTTTCTTCCTCAGATATTCCGCCGGGTAATTCTGTACATTAGGCGGAGGATGGATTGGGATTCGTATTACAATAGGCTAGAGGGATGGGTTAAAAAGCAATATGATGGTGTGACTAGTGTTCAAAGACGACTTGAGAATTCTCTACTCGAACAGCAAAAATATTTAAATGCAAATGCACTTGCCCTTAAAAAGTACAAACAAGAAATGGGATTATTTCAGTCTTTGTACTCTCGCAATAGTGATCCGAGCAGTTCTAGTCCACAATCAGACGGAAGACGGAGTGCGCCATGTAAGCATAATTTTCTGGTCAGTTTATTAACTTGCAGCTCGACGATACCTAATACCGCATCCTTGCCGCCGAATCGCTGCTGAATGTATTGACATTACAGTAATGATGGCATTGAAATTAGTTATATTGTATTTCATCAAGAACGACTCAAGTGTAATGTAAGACTTTGTACGAATAACTTAGTAGACATATTTAGTCAGCTGGTTAAAAATATGGGTTCGGACATCCTATCTGGGGTCCCGGAATATCGTACACTCCGACGTGCACATGGATGGGCGAAGACGGATTTCAGTGGAAAGGAATTTCAAGTTTCAAGCATTTGGAGGTCGTTGTTTTTTGCTCATATCGGTGCGAGAGAAGATCTTCTGGATTTCGAAACAATTATACTGGCTGATCAGATAGGACGGTTCCTAAGTGCCCTCTTGGAGGTAAAATGTCTGGCCTTATTTTAGTCTTTTGATATTAACAGTGTGACGGTAAGTATTTACAGACTTAGATAATGTAAAGTTCTTGGCAAGACAAGCATAATCAAAGTCTTGCATAAAACCTTTGCTTTCATCTGAATCTCAGCAAGAAACATTAGACTTACTAAAGGTGTGCGACTTTAGACTTTTATTTAAAAGTGACCTATCCTGGTGGCTGTGTTAGTCCAGTGACCGGTAGAAGCTTTTGGACAGCTTGTACTCATTTTCGTCTGATCGGAATTTATGAATAGTTAGCCCCGGGGTGTAATTCAACTTATAAATTAGATTACCCGGTTCTACACCACTCACATAATTAAACTAAGTACATCAGTATACTCCGTTTTTTACACCTTACATCCTATCTTTATGATTTCATTGACCAGACTTTATGTTTGGCTTCTTGTGTTTAGTTGATTCATAGATTCAGATTCAGATTTGTGTAGTAAGGACAGAAGGCTTACGGCCTATGTTATTCCTTTTCTAGTATGCTTCTGTGAGTGTCCAGTCTTCTCTTGGAAGCGTCAATTGAAGGTGCGGACACCACTGTTTCAGGCAGCAGGTTCCAAGTATTGATGACTCGGTGTGAAAACCTGTATGCCAAGGGTATTTTGTTCGTTCTTGGCTTTTCTACTCGCCTGCTATGTCCTGTGAGGTGTCCCGATCTAGTGGGTGTAATTTAGTGACTTTAAACAGTCATACGCAATAACTCCAGTGTCAAATATAAAATGTTTTCTACACCGAATATCCATGTTCCACAGTAGTAACCAAATGATTGAATGATTTAGTTCTGTACCAATGACCGAGTCTTCACGCTTCGTTTTACCTAGTTTGGTCTAAGTAACCGCTTAGTATTAATAAGCCTTATACTGTGTAGTTCAAAGTCGTGTTTTATCTTGTATTTGGTAAATATCTCAGTAATAGGCTATATAGCCAAGTCATCAAGTAAACAGGCTAGTCATTTATTGCACAAATCGATTCCTCATATATCTGTACACGTACTAATCGCTAAAATGAGGTTATACTGAAACAAAGGTTAGGTCAAAATGCGGCAGTGGTCCCCAAGCTCACTGGTTGTTGTCCATTTTTATGTGAAGACTGCAAATTGTTCGGTTAGATTGTTAAAATGTCTACTAGAGTAAAGGAATGTATTACGTAAACCTAGCTTCTACCACCTCTTAATCGCTATACTCACTAGCATAGGATTAAGTCGGAAAGAGGATGACTTGGGATGTTTATAGAGTTACTAAAACACCAGTCGTTATCGATATCGTCTTTGGGTCAGTGAGCTTGTTTTGATTTGTCACACTGGCACAGATGCATTAGTTAATAATCGTTTAAATCTTGAACTTAGTATATTTGATGCTCACCTGCAATTAACAAGATCCTGACTCCCTTGATTATTAGCTAGGTGCAGGTTAGCCAAAAGTCTAAGGAATGACCGTGAGCAGTGGTGGGTAACGAAAGCAAAAGTGATGGAAAAGGCAGCTGCTGTAGGTAACACCAGACAGCTTTTCATACTAATAAAAGAAACTAGAATCGAAAAGTCAAGTGTAAATGCGACGATCACGGAAAAATATGACACTTATCTGCTCTCAGCCCAGACGTTTAGAACGATGGGTGGAACACTTTAAGGAGCAGTTCTTGTGCTAATGAAGTATGGCAACATAGAACACAACATAGAACTAAGCACATATATGCATCGGTTTATGTTGTGGCTGACTGACTGACTTAAGGAGCAGTTCAGCTAACCACCATTTCCAAACAGCCTGAATGGAACATTGAAGTAGGCCCCCGACTAATTGAAGTTCAAAAAGCTATAGCTAATCTGAAACGAGGAAGAGCAGCTGATCCAGATGGATTGGCTCCAGAGGTCTTTAAGTGTGGTTTTCCAGTTTCAGCGATTAGGTTGACTAATATTTTGGCTAAAATCTGAGTTAGATGTAATTCAATCTGAATGGTCGCAATCACTGATTGTCCCAATATATAAGAAAACATCAAAATCTTCCTGTGACAACCATGGAGTGATTAGCATTTAGAATACTAACCTCAATAATTATCGGACACCTAACAGAGACTCGTGAACTGCAAACACGAGAAAATTAGGCCGGCTTCAGACCTGGTCTTGACTGTATCGACCACATATTCACCATTTGTCAGGTTTTAGAACACAGTCATGCTTATCGGTGTCCTACAACGGTGATCTTTCTTGACTTACAAGCAGCATTTGACTCAGACTGAAAGATTCTGTGACGGACTGTCATTAAAAGATGTACCTCAGAAGTACATAAACCTTTTGAAGGCTCTTTACTCGAACACTACCAGTCGAGTCAGAGCTCATGGCGAACTGTCATCTGATTTTGCAACCTCAAATGGTGTCCATCCAGGCTGTAAATTATCTCCATTCCTGTTTAATTTCATCACAGACATACTGATGGGAACAACGTTCTCGTCGACTGAATTTCGGGCATCGATCTCCTACCAGGAGGTTCACTTATCGACTTAGAATACGTTGATGACATAGTCCTGTTTAGTGAAGATGCCGATAAAGTGCAGAGTGTTTTGGTAGCACTAAGCAACAATGCCAGGATATTTGAAACGCATTTCTCCCTTTCTAAATGCAAGTTGTTGCTTCGGTACTGGCTTGTGTCAACACCTGAACTAATGATAGGAAGTGAAGTAGTCGAACGCATCGACAACTTCACTTATCTTGGAAGTCTGACCAGCCCTAATGTGTTAGCTTCTGACGAAATCCCTGCACGGATTCAGAAAGCTGGTTTAGCTTTTACCAACTTACGTCACCTATAGAGAAGACGAGATGTCCGTTGACCAATTAATGAATGAGTATACTATGCGGCAGTTCGTTCTGTCCTGATTTAAGGTCGCGAGACGTGGCCATTAAGAGTAGAAGATACCCGTAAGCTACTAATATTTGAACACAGATGCCTTAGAAATATTGCCAGCATCTGCTGAGATTACCGGGTAAGTAATAGTGAGGTTAGACGCAGGGTATTATGGAATGATGATAAATCAGTTGATGAGGTTGTAAATTTTCATCGACTGAGATGGTTGGGCCACGTGTTGCGTATGTCTGGACACCGGTTACCACGATGCGCAATGTTGACTAGTGTTGAGGATGGTTGGAAGAACGTTAGGAGTGGCCAAACCAAAACATGGCATCAGTGCTTGAAGTCACTAACTTCTAGTCTGAGTCATGTTGGTAGATGCAGACTACTTGGTTGGGGTCCGCGCGACTATCGTAACCAGTGGTTGGAGCTTCTGGGTGACATGGCTGAGAATCGATCCCAATGACGTAGGTGTATAAAATCTCTGTCTGCCCTTAAACCGTGAGATTAAAATTACTTTATACCTTTCTTTCTATGAACTAATTTTTCTCCTGTATTGTGTCCTTATACACAATTTTTTTCTATATTACTTTCGTTGAAGTGACGACTTTTATGGATTTGGTGATCTTGTTGTGCTAATGAGGTATGGCAACTTGGACCGATGTATATATGTACCTGGTCCTATGTTGTAGCTGACTGACTGATTATTAATTCCCACTCACTGCGATTATGTTTGGTTTGACAACGTTACCGATAATAATTTTTGCTGGGTCGCGTATTGTTTTGTATCTGATTTAAAATAAAATTGAGATGTCTGTATACAGCTAATGAAAATTAGTATCCTTTGAGTGTTACTTATGAGCCTACGCTTGTTTTGTGCAGGCAATTCTAATCAGGCGTTCAATTTTTGGATCTGAACCTGGAGGTGCAACTCTTGGGAAGTGGTTAATGAATCTTAAGGTTGTTTCGTGTGAAGAAATTATACCTTTTCCAGATGTCGTTGAAGTCGTTCCAGGAGCTGATCTGGGGATTATTCGGTGAGTTTTGTTTGTTTTATTTTGACAGTAGTTAGCTGTATTTACTGTTGGCAATAACAGATACGGAGCTAGGGGTAGGGAAATCAGAATATATCATCAAATCATTAAGTGATAGACTGCTGTGTCGGTTAACGCTAATCACTGTGCTGGGGTCCGGTCAGTACTTGTAATCAATGGTTGGAATCGTTGAATATTATTGCCCAAAACCTGTTACAGTGATCCATATGTATTCATTTCCGATGTCCTGGGTCTTAAGTAAAAATTCATCTCTAATTCTTTATTCTTCGATCTCTATCGTTCTTTCCGGACTATATTTATCAATTTTAGGTCTCTCTTGTGGTTGAAATCAACTTGTTCTTTTTTATTCTTGGTAATTTCCTCTCGTCATACTGATGTCAGGTGTGGGAAATAAAAAAGACTTTGGTCTGAGCATTACCCTAAATGTGGTAACCAATGGTACTGACAGGTCTCCCAAACGAAAGTAGATGGAGCGAAGTTAGAACATAAGATTTAATGACTGAAAGTCGAACACCCGGACCACTGAGGCACATCAAACTGGACTGATGAAAATTCTCGTCAGTTCCTACATTGGTACTAATTGAATGGTTGAGTAGCGTCTTTCTAGACTGTAGCGTCGTTAGAATATACGATTCTCAGCCTAAAATAGTGAACAACTATCTAGGAATTGGGATTTATTTACACAAAAATTGCGTGATAAACTGACTACGCATTTGGTTATCGAAAATAGTTTATTTTCAACTTGAATTTACCCGATAGTCTTTAGTCTGTTCGTAATATCAAGTTTGATGTTGAACGTTGTTACCGATTTTAAGTTCAACACCTAAATTCTTCACTTATATATATATATATATATATATATATATATATATATAGAGAGAGAGAGAGAGAGAGAGAGTTAGGGTTTCATCGTTAGGTTTATGTACAAAAGTCTTGTTTTGTCAGTATGTTGTTGAGGTGAAGTTGTAAGTGAATATATAATCACTTTTCTCAAATGGATTAATACTAACAAGTTATTTCCAAAGGGTTCGACTGTCTGTAGCTGTTCATATTTAAACTAATACTGAAATCACATGCCTTTGGGGCTATACACAACACAGTATATTTTCTGAGAGGCGTAGTATGACTCAGAGCTAAGTAACGAAGAAATAGTAGTACACAGGAATTGGTTAATACCGAGAACCACAATCTTTTTATGTTGTTTGTTGAAAAATCTATAAACTGAAGAAAAACAATTAAAGTAATAATAAGGATTTGAAGTTTAATCCAAATTAGATAATGCCTAATCTACATTTTACAATATAGTTTTTAATATTGAATCTTTGTGGTGATTTAGTATGAAATTCTCTAATAGTATTTCCATAAAAACAAATTTATTTTATTTATTTTAATAGAGCACTTGTACGTTCGCTGTTGAAAAGTACAAGCTTTCTCACGTTCTTCTCATTCGTTTGTATGATGGTATTTCAATATCATCGATGTACATATGATATTATTGCTGGAACTTTAGTTGTACAACCTATTACACCAACAACTAATCATCAATCAAACAGTAATAATGAACAAAGACAACAACCCCAACAACAGTGATTGGGCATAACAATGAATTTCCATGTTAAACTTGTTTAAATGCAAGTATTCATTGTAACATAAATATTTTTTGAGGTCAAATTAAAAATAAATGCAATTCTGTTCGTGTGCTCCACTTTAAACCATATAATTTTGATGGGAAGGTTTGTGTATTTCTACTACCCGTTTTCCAAAAACCGAACTACATAGCATAGCTTGGAGGCTAAAATAATTCTATCTCCAGTGATTCGTTTGCCTAAAAAGCCGCTGCTCTTGATCAAACAAACCTACCTCTTGTCTAAGTGGAAAGATTCTAATATAAATCCAGTGTAATAATTAAAAATCATATGCTTTAATCTAATAATCGTAATTCTAATTCTGAATGGAAACATGAAAATGATAATATAACAGTGTCAACCAGAACTAATGTGGAAGTTTTGTATATTGAACTACCTGATGGACATTCAACAAAGACTAGAATCGACGGTGTAAACATGTGATAGTTAGAATTACTTCCAGTTATCTGAAGATATGTTATTTATATGGTGCAGATTATTATATCCAGAGTCTACAAGTGTTATAAATCAGATAATATATTTAATAAATAATCCATTCAACTTCTATACCAAGTACGCGTTTATGTACTTTCCTTTTGCTATTCTTTTTTAATAAGATATTTATATCATTCTATTATGTTATTGTAGTGGATCTGGGTTCGAATTTGTAATACACTGGTTTAATGTCAAATATCTTAACCACTAATCTATCGTTTTAATAACTACTTTATAACCCGTGACTTTTACAGATATCTAACTTATAGATAACAAAACCCTACTTTATTAAATTTTTTAAAGTAGTTATAAGTGAAGTAAAACTCGTTTAAAGTTAAGATAAATGATATTTGCCACACTTTTTGGTGTGTGCCACTAAACAACATTAAATTTTGTAATATTTCGTAATTTGCGCAGGGACGTCAAAAAATGAGAAATTCAGTGGTGATTCTCCAACAAATCTATTTACAGGGTTTACGTTTTTATATAAGTATGAAATATTTAAGGGTACAAAACACCTTTAAGCTATTTCAGTAATCATTATTCATAACATTAGTAACATTGATAATTTATAAAATATAAAAAGTGAAAACTGACTTCCCAGGGTCTTTGAATACTTATGAAATAGAGTAGTTGGCAATCGATTAAAGACATAGTATTAAACTAGTAAATCCTAGGAGTAAACTCACACAATTCGTGGTTCAAAATAATGTTTAGATGTAGATAGAGTAAAATATTGAGTCGAAAAAGTTACTAATGTTAACTAGTAAAGTTTTACTGTACCTAGAAAATGGAGTTAAGCAGTATACAGAAAGACGCAGTTATCAGTCACCTTAATATGTTGCTAGACGTTTAATCATCAGAATGTTAACTTACTCCGATTAATACAAAACCTTGGTAATATACGCAGAAAACGCAATGGGAGTCGTTTCGCTTGTCTGTTCTAGTATGTAGAAATATAATGACATTTGGGGGTGACGTGTGCAGAGCACTTTCAGTCGTTCATAATTCAAATTGATTTATTTTGTTCCTTTTTTATGCGCAAATTTATTTCTCCTGTTTACTGATAAGTAATCTTACAACTGGCGACTTTGTCATTATATTTTATTATTGTTTTAGAATCTTGTGTTCCCTCCATACATCTACCTAATGTGTAGAAAGTTAATATTGATGTAATACCACAAGCTGTATACTATATCTTCACTGTATTGTAGAAATTTGTTTACTTTTATTCAAATCTTTTGTAAAATTTGGAAACTGAATTCATCTTTGCAATGAAAAGTTTAGTCTTATTTTTCGTAGATGTTGTATTATTAGAAGTTTATGCTTGATTTGAAATGCTTGTTTTGTAATTTTAGAAATTGGATCCAAATAATGTTTATTATTTATTTATTTGAACATATAAATATTGGTACAAGGAGACACCAAATATGTATGCGCCACACAAAATAATGAGAATGGGAAGAGAAAAAGAAGGTAAGGAGCGTAAAAGAAAAAAAAAGAACAATAACGACCACAGATTAGTGTAAGGTTGTGTAATAATAATAAAAATGGGAGAACGGAAAGGTACAATCAGAAGAAATCTTTCAGTTAAGTAAGATACATCCACTTTTTACGAAGAAAGTAAAAGAAGGTTGCAACTGGATCGCCACTGGCTTCCATTCTGAGCCATATCTGATAACATCTCAAACCACTGTGTTGCACCATCTCTAGGACCTCAGCCAGGAGTCGTGAAGGACCAACAGGAGCCAACCCTTTGCAGCTTTCTTTCATACCACGACACCATGTCATGCACTGACCACCTCTCCGCCTTTTCCAACCAGTCCCAGAGTCGGCAAATAATGCACGACGTGGAATTCTCTGGGACGACATTCGTAGAACATGTCCAAGCCACCGAAGTCGGTGTTTCAAGATGGTGACATCGATTGCATTATCATCTCTGTGCCCGAACACACGATGCCGAACCTCTGCATTACTAACATGGTATTGCCACTGGATGTCAGCAATCCTTCGGAGACAGCGATGATCGAACACAGAGAGTCGTCTAACGTCCTCAACTCGGAGAGACCAGGTTTCACAAGCATAGAGCAAAACTGCTCTCACCGACGCGTTGTAGATCCGACCTTTTACCGCCAAACCGTTGGGATATTCAGAAAAATATCCCAAAAATTATCCTGTTAAGTCTAATGCTATCCTTGGACTTGAAATTGCATCATTTTCCTATTGGCCAATTTTTGTTTCACGTGTCGTTTCCCTACTGGTCAATATTTATTTAACGTGTCATTTTCCTGTTGCCAAATACTGTACAAATGTTATTTTCTATTTTATGGTACGTTCTGGTCTGTCTGGTTGATATATGAACCGAGTATGTTTGAAATAAATGATTCATATCGCAGAGGTTGAGACTAATGTTCTGGACTTATCTGGCTGGGCTAGGAGGAAAGCAGGACCAATCATAACTCCAGGCTGCTCATACGCGTTTACGCGTCATTGATCCGATCGATAAGTCACTGCTCTCTAATCGGCGTTCACAAGTTATAAATCAGACTGACATCACAAAGGCGCCAAAAATGGCCCAGATCGGCATAAGCGTCTCTGGCTTTCACTATACGTGCATTGATCTCATCACTCACACCCCCACCAATACTTACGCAGATACACGAACTTCTCGACTACTTCTATCCGCTCACCATCCAGGGTGAGTACAGGATTAGGATCCTGCCAATCTTGTAGAAGTACTTTGCATTTCGAAGGTGCAAAGCACATACCATACCTACGGACACTGATTGCCAAATGATTAAGTGCGGATTGCATGGCTTGGGCATTATCGCACAGTAAGACAATATCATCCGCATACTCAAGGTCGAGAAGTCTTTCTCCAGGCACCAGACCCACACCGCCTTTACTTACATTCATCAGAGCTGTTTCCAGAATGTCTTTAGTGGCAAGGTTGGAGAGGAATGGTGAGATTGGGCAATTCTGTCTGAGGTATTCGTATATAGGGCTTTTAGGATGTTAATAAACTTCTCAGGCACACCCTTCTTCAATAGACAATCCCAGAGAACAGTCCTATCCAACGAATCGAAGGCAGCCCTGATGTCAAGAAACACTACGATTGTTGGCCTTTGATAAGTATGGCGGTGTTCTAACATTTGGCGGAGGGTGAAGATATGATCAATACATCCTCGACCAGAACGAAACCCAGCCTGCTCCTCGCGAGTCAATCTTTCTCGGGTTTTGAACAACCTACGAAGTATGACGGAAGCCAATAGCTTGGACGCAATCGGAAGTAGACTTATCCCCCGATAGTTGTTACAGGAACGACGTGAACCCTTTTTAAAGATAGGGACAACTATCGACTCATTCCATGACGTTGGTACACTCTCTAGTTCCCAAACCTTTGTAAACAACGTCGTCAATTCCTTAGTCAAAAAGTCACCACCATCTTTAAAAAGAGCCGGAGGTAAGTCATCTGGGCCAGGTGATTTGTAACGCTTCAAGAGTTGGAGTTCCTTGCGGACTTCCTCCTCGTTTGGTGGATCAGTCGTCACCGGCCATGGAGGGCAGGACAGTCTGACCGATGTTGCCGGAGCAGCAGGCCAGTTGAACTGCCCTTCGAAAAATTCTGCCCATCGTCCAAGACGTCGATGGATGTTAGTGATTGGCATCCCATCATCCTCGCAGATTGTTTCACTCACACCAGACTTCTTGCTGCCAGTGGCTCGGATGAGTTGGAAGAGCTTCCGGTAGTTACCAGATGCAGCTGCTGCTTCCAGCTCATTAGCACGCTTCGACCACCAGGCTTCTCGGTCCTTACGCAAGCTTTGCCCGATTTCATTACGTAACAGCCTTCGTTTGCGGTCAAACTCACGGCCATCCGGAGTAGACCGACGGGCTTCAATGAGTTGTAAGTAGCCTGAAGAAACCCAGTGCTTATAAGCGGGACGTCTCGCGAACCCACAACTAACTGTACCCGTCATTTTCATGGCGTCATGCAACTGCAACCAATGCTCATCTATACTTTTCGGTGGAATGGTAGCCAGCTCGGTTCGATACTTGCAACAGAAGTTGCTAACATCAACCCTTTGGTGGCGGTCACTTCGTTGGCCACTGAAGAGTAAGGTAAGATTGGCGAAGACCAGGGCATGATCGGAGCCCAGATAGGGACTCCAAAAGGAGCGGCAGTCTTGTACACAACCACGCCAGCGGTAGCTGATCGCGATGTGATCAATTTGAGTCCAGGCTTGAGATGCAGAGGGATGACGCCAGGTGGCACATCGGCGATGACTGTGCCGAAAGTTAGTACTAGCCAGAAACAGGTTGTGGTCTGTGCACAGTTGCAGTAGACCAACGAGTCCCCATCGGCCACCTAAACGACTCTCTTCTGTGCCTAGACGCCCGACCTGAGCATTCAAGTCTCCGGCTAGTACTACAATGTCTGTCGAACGCACTTTCTGGAGAAGAATAGAGAACTGGTGGTAAAACTCATTCTTGATTGCATCGGGGCTGCAAGCTGTCGGGGCATAGGCGGAGATGACGAAAAGACATCGTTTCTCACGCCGATTTCATCTCACTTTGATGGAACTTTCTAATCTAACAGCACATAACCGACTGTTAATGGGGATCCAATCAATTAGTGCTGGATAAGTGTGTGAACATTGAAGTCAGCCAGTTTGAATGGTGCACGTGGTTTCAGAAAAACTGCTTCAGTACTCATGATCGGTGGTAACATACAATTTTCAACCGGACAGTGACTCGAGAACGTTTAGATGGAGTCGAATTTCCACCATAGACGAGCTGCTGTATAAGTATAACCAGAGTGGGAATAAAAGAGGGCGAATAATGACGTAGTAAATAATAATAATAAATAATAGTCACTTGATTGTTATTTGAAGCGAGAGGAATATTTTTCATAAGTAGACAGTTTATCATGTTTTTATGTGCGGGCTGAGATACTGCCCAGGTGTCCAAACCGAAGCAGGTGGTTATCTTAGGGGGCCACACCTCGATCCTCTGACCTAAAGGTCTGACCCACAAGGCAGTGGACCATCGTAAGGTGATGCAGTCCCATGGTAGCCGGTGACCGAAAGTTGGTCCATAGGCCATTTGTTCCTTCAGGATACTGGGGCCCATGTGCACCATTGATTTGGTTTGGGATCCGGTTAAAGCGCCGGACATTCGCTTTTCGTCCTCTCAATTCGGCGATCAGAAACTGTGCTATCTCGACTGATTGGTCGGTCGACGCGGATGGATTGATCAAAGATGAATGGAATTAGTTTAAGGCTGCATTCGAGTCCGTAACGTCGCCGTTTATCCCATGGTCAGCACGTAAGCTATCATACTGCCCTCCATGGATTAATAAGGAAACCCGGAAGCTGTTAAAGCGTAGGAAACATTTCTGGGACTTATTCTTGTTGACAGGTCATGCACCATTTAAGCGTGAGTGCCGAAAATTCCGTAATATCTGTAAGAAAACCATAGCCAAATCCCGTACCACTTACGAACGACAGTTAGTATATGATAGCCGTACTTGTCCGAAACGATTGTTTTCGTATGTTAAACGGCGGATGAAACGTAGTGATGGTATTCCCCCGTTACTGTTACACGAAAATTCAGAATTACTAGCTGAATCAGATCGAGCAAAAGCTGAGACTTTTTCAGACTATTTTAGCGAAGTCTTCTCTACGTTTATTGTAACAAATACTTGTCCGAGATACCAACCATTGAATCTGTACAGGTGACTGAGGAAACTGTCCTTCCGTTGATAACTAACCTCAAACCTGGTAAGATACCGGGCCCTGACGGGTTACATCCACGGTTGCTGTCATCTCTTGCGGACATTATTTCAAAACCGCTTGCGACACTCTTCAACATGTCCCTCTCACTCGCTCAACTCCCTAGAGATTGGAAGGACGCTATAGTCAGTCCTATATTTAAGGACGGTCAGAGACAGATAGTATCTAACTACCGGCCTGTCAGTCTAACTAGCATAGTCGTTAAGTTACTTGAAAAGATAATTCGGGTTAGGTTGCTAAGCCACATAGATTTACACAATCTGTTAGCTCCTGAGCAACACGGATTTCGTAACAAGCGTTCATGCTTGACTAACTTGCTTATTGCGAGGGAGGATTGGACAGCAGCCCTAGATCACGGTCTGTCTGTCGACGTGATATTCATAGATTTTAGCAAAGCGTTTGACAAGGTTTCACACGTAGGTCTTATGCAGAAGCTCACGAGCTTCGGAATAATAGGTACTGTACATGAGTGGATAGGAAATTTCTTATGTGACCGCAGACAGAGAGTGAGGGTCAACGGAACGCTATCCGATTGGAAGCCGGTCAAAAGTGGTGTACCCCAAGGCACCATCTTAGGCCCTCTGCTCTTCCTTCTCTACGTTAATGAGTTACCGCTGTTACTTAGGTCGTCGACATTATTGTTTGCGGATGATGTAAAAATCTGGAGAACAATAAAAAGTGCGGCTGATCATGTGGATCTTCAAGCTGACTTAGACGATTTAGTTAGATGGGCTCGAGAGTGGGGCTTAGAAATCAATGCTAGGAAGAGTGTACTAATGCACATCGGTCACGGTAATAGTTACCGTTACACTATTGAGGGTAAACCTCTTCCATGCGTTCAAGAGCATAAAGACTTAGGAGTTTTATTAAGTCATGATTTAAAAACAACTACGCATTGCAAAGCAGCCGCTGTCAAAGGTTTTCGTGCGTTATGGTCACTTCGCCGAGCGTTCAAATCTTTTGACGAGGAAACGTTTCGAATTTTATATCCCACCTATGTAAGACCACATTTAGAGTACTGTATCCAAGCAGCTAGCCCGTGTCTGGTAAAGGATACTAACTCCCTTGAGCGTGTCCAGCGTGTGGGAACGAAATTAGTGAAGGGTCTTTCTAGACTCCCTTACGATGAGCGTTTAAAACGCCTAAATCTTTTCCCCTTGTCGTATCGTAGGACACGAGGTGACCTTATACTGGCATTTCGTATCTTTAATTATGATTTGGGTGTTAATATGTCTTATCTTTTTGCTCCCTCCAGCACTAATAATCTCCGAGGTCATAGCAAGAAGGTTCATAAACCACGATCTAATAAACTTAAAGTGGGGTCCCGTTTTTCTCATCGAGTAGTCAATGATTGGAACGCCTTACCCGAACAAGTGGTATCAGCCCCATCAGTGAATACTTTCAACGAGAAGCTGGACCTTCACTGGAAAGCAATGTGTCAGGATTAACACAGGTTCATCAACCTACTATCCTTATTACTGAAGACTGATCATCCCCGCCATGAGAAGGCAATGAGTAGGACTTCCTTGGCAGAGGCTATGTACGCGTGGCCGTGTGAGAGTATTTCAAGAGGGATGGCGAGCCCGCCCCGCTCTCAGCCGTACCAGGGCATTAGGGGGTAAGTTATATTAAAGATACATAAATGTTGAACACACTTCTCGACTACTTCATACAGTTTCGTGTGGTACAGTCGTAACTAAGATATCGAAGACGGTTCTAATAAATTGACTTTCAATGAGGATGACAAGTGGTACATAACAGTAGCTATTGTTTTATATACCATAAACATCTTAACGTGTATAATTTAAACTCATTATGGTTAGTATTTACAGTTAAAGTATACTATATTGACGACCTTGGGTGACTTATCAAGTAATCAGGAACACTACCTTATTATAAAATAAATAAAAATAAAAAGCAGTAAAATTACAGCCTATTAGTGGTTTTGGTATGATTTGTCATCCTTTACATGTTCACTTGTTTGTGTTGAAAAATGGGTAACTCGAGCTAGCGTTGTGAATTAGGCTTATAACCCTATGGGGTTTTCGTCACTAACTGACATCAGCTATAATCCGGTAATGCATTATCATTTTTTTTAAAAATTAAGGTTACGATTTAATTTCAGGAGTTAAAGTAGATGGATCATGTCTAAATACACAATCATTTAAGTATACACAAAATGACATCAATTAATATTACTTGCCCGAGCTCCCAATTTTGGGGCGTTTATGACATTCCCCCAGACCTGGGGAAATCCCCAAAATTACCACAAACGTCCCCGGAATTTCCCTAAAATTTCCGCAAACTTCCCGAATATTGGAAGCTCGATATATCACCTGAGCTTTCAATTTCGGGGTAGTTTGGGGAAACTGTCGAAGTCAAATGACGTCCACTAATGTTTGGGGAAATTTCTGAGAATTCTGGGGAAGTCCCCAAAGTCAAATGACCTTGAACAAGGTTAAAGTGGAATTTTGGGGTTTTTATGCCATTTCCCCAAAGTTTACTATAGCGGCTTCCCCAAAATACGTCAAATTTTCCCCGAAATTGAGAGCTTGGGATCATGTGTTAAATATTTAGCACAATCAAGATCGGGAGCAGGCATTTTTTGTGATCCAGCCGATGCGTCATGTAATATCGACTGGTTGCATAACAGATTTTTTTAATTCGGTTTCTAGCAACTAATGAATAATTCTCACTTAGCTCATAACAACATCCAATCTGTTTAGTACTGCGCTTTTAATTTTGCACAGATATGTATGCGGCGTAATCTTAATTCTGATTGGTCCACCTAAAGCCGTCAGTATAGTATACTTTTGCGGTATTTGCTTTCATTATTAAGCGCAATCAGTCTGCTTATACTGACAAGTTCTTGTAGCCCATTCCAACAACGTATCTCTGTGCTAGATACTTAATAGTAGCATTCAAACCGACAGTCAATGTCATGAAGAGATTATTTAGTTCGTAATAAAACTTGTCCCGACAGTAACCCCGTGAATCATTATCAGACATTGTAGGAAGGTTTCTCTTCAGTTTTTGGTTAATTCTTAGTTTGGTTCAACATTCTTCACGCGGTAGCGCTGAACGATCGGTGATGAGGACTTGGTTGACTAGGCTATGGCTTGTGGAGTGAGGCCGATGTTGTGCATCAGTGGTACTTTGTTGGTGGACACATTTTCATCATATTGCTATCTTAAATACAAGTTCCTGAGATGAAAGGTACAACTGTCTAACTCTCCAATGTATAAAGTATCTGGATTAAAATATAGGTCATATATCAGGTACTGACTTAGTCACGTCTCACAGATGGTACATGACGAACATATCACAAATCATGAAACTTTCAAACACTTCTCACAAGCAACGGCCATGTTCTTAAAATTGGATTATAAAGTTAGAAGCGTTTAATCGACTCTGATAAAGTGCCGGTAAATATAATAAAATCCAGGAGTTAAAACTAATTTATTAGTGAAACATGGATAAGAATACATCTAATTAAGATTCGTTAAGTAATTTGCTAAGGCAATCAGTAATGGCTTCGTATTGTGTGTGAAACGTGAAGGTTTGGTTTATGTTTCCAGGTAGAACCATGCAGACGTATCAAGCTAGTATGTAAGCGGAATTTTATGACGGCCAAATGTTCGATAATTCTGTTTCAATCAGTCATCAACAACGTAGAACTTCGTACGTACGTACATCAGTTCGAGTTGCCACATCACATTAGCACAGAGATACAATTGTTAATTCAAACCCCGTAGTGGTAGAGGTAGTAAAAACATAAGCTGTGATCAGAAAGATTAGGGTTTGAAGATGTTATTCAAGGAGTATAATACAGTGAAATAAATTTGGAAAGAGAAGAAAGGGACATGAAGAATTCAGAAGATTAGAATTTGGGAGAACACAAAGAGTGGATGCACTTGCGCCATTGCAAACGATTTTGAGCCATGTCATTCAAGGTCTCTAACCATCGGCTGCTATCGTTTCGCAGATCCCAACCAGGTAGTCTACATCTATCAACATAGCTCAGTCCACTTGTCAGTGACTTCATGGATTTGTTCCATGTTTTGATCTGACTGCCCCTAGTTTTCTTCCATCCTACTCCTACACCATGAAACATCGCACGCCGGGGCAGTCGGTCGTTGGGCATATGTAACATGTGTTTCAGCCATCTCAACTGATGTAGTTTCACTACTCCACCACTTGATTTGTTTAATAAGTTAGCATGGAATCTGAAAAGCAAGCTAAAGTTCTGAAAAGCCAACTGGAGTTGCTAAATATTCATCGTATGACACGTCACGATAAGCACGTTTTCAGTATACTGAAAATACCAGTATTCATTTACCCATATTTCCCGTTAATGTATTGCTTTTTAACCTTACATATGAGCTGATAAGTTTAGATAAAGATACATTTCTATAAGTTGTATGCAATCAATATTAAACGCGATCAAGTTTATTGTACAAAGGTTATTCTAATCGTGCTGTTCTAGTTAATACGTGTCAAAATAAAAAATGAGCGTTATTTTACGACATGTAATCGTAGATATTTACGTGTATCTTGATTTCATATTGGTCTTTATTGTATTAGTGTGGCGTGATCCGTATTTTGCGGATTAAATCATACATTTCTTTGATTTTTCTGACAGCTGCTTTTTTGAAATATATTAAGGTAGTTGCTGAACAAGCGACTTTTCGAATTGGGTGCTCCAACAATTCGTGTTAGGAGGGATATAATTTATCACAGGTTAGGTTATGCTTGTTTCATTCGAGTTACTCATAATTTAACTTAGTTCCATATAAATATGAAGTGAATTATCCCATTAATTAAAGGCGTTTTGTGGAGATTGATTTAATTTTTCAGTTGTATTTATCAGAGATTGATCGTCGTTAGGTTACCATCGAAAACTAGGGACCATTTTGTGACGAATACAACCTTCAAATTAAACCGATTTCTACTAAACCACAATAATTAGATCTTCCAATATACTTGAAGATGTCCCCGAATTTCCAGTGAGAAGCCGTGGCTGATGTAATTCAAACATGTTTGAAGTGAAGCAGTTGTCGCTGGTGGAATCAGAGGGTCGTCATGCTATATCACGAATCGATTAACTTTGTACCATTGAACGCTGATCCTTTGGTTCTAATGGCTAAGTGTTCGTTGTGATAACTAAATGTTTTAGGTTCAATCGCTGATGAGGTCAGAGGTATTTACCATTGAGGAGTCCAGCACTAGAACTATAGATAACTGAAGCCTTTTATGCAAATCTTCATAACTTAAGCAAATATTTGACTGAAATTCTATCAGCTTTGGTTCGCATACTGAGCGGATCACCTTCATATAGCTATCACAACACATTGATATGGAATGCGAGTAGCGGTGGGACCCAGGACGCGCATTTCGTGTTTGTTGTGACTATATGTCCGGCTTTTTATCACGTGATTTATCCACCAATCAAAGTACGACTTATACAATCTTAGCGCTGTGCCAAACCAATGACGTTCGATTGGTATGAGCAGCCTAGCGTCCTTATTGGTCCTATGTCCGCCTAATCCGTCCACTTGAGTTCAGAACACCAATACCAGATTCCACTATGCGAATCCAAACATTTATTTCAGACATACTGGGTTTATATATCAAACAAACAAACCGCAACGCACCATAAAATAGGAAATAATATTTGTACACAACAAAGCCAAAAAGTGGCTGTGAATGTGTGAGGCAGTAGTTAATAAACTGAACATAGCTTAAGAACAGTAAATCGTACGATAATAAATTATAGGTCAAAATATAGCTTATAATAAGAGGAATATAAATATATATAATGTAATCATTGAATAGTTGTACCATAAGAATATATAGATAATATTAGTCCATTAATATGTCTCAGAAGTTACTCGTGATTTAATCTTCGCTCGGACATAGCAATCTTATTTGTGACTGGTCAGCTAGATATATCTGCACCTCAGAGTTCATGTTGACTACTGGACATGGTCCCAGTACTGTTCACTTCAAACGCCAACGCTTGGGCATCTTAAGCAACAGTTCTGGGACCGTGTCCTAAAGTTAGCATCAACTCTGAGGTGCAGATTTATCTAGCTGACCAATCACAAGTAAAATGAAATACGCGTTTTGGATCCCACTGCAACCCGCATTCTATATTATTATAAAGAAATATATCACTGATATGGGTTCTCATGTCATTTCCATCTAATTGTCTATGTTTAATATTGATATGAAGTCATTTTCACTTATTTGATTTTGCATAACTCGGAAGATTATCCCATCTTTGGTTTTGATAAACAAGGGAACTTTTAAACATCTCATTTTAGTGTCTAAAAGCTTAAATAACTACAAATCCGTTAGCTGTTACTGACACTAAATAAACATACAAATTTAATTATAAAAATATGAATTTATTTAGATAGTAATATAATCATGCAAGAATACAGTTTCTCAACCCTTTGAGAACCTTAAAAAGTCTTGATGGTTTTTTTCCGTAAACATCTCGAAATAATTACAAGTCAAGAAGCCCACAGCTATGACCTAAGTAAAGCAACTGTACAGTTGTTTCGTTGTTGTCAGCATTATTCCCAAGGTTCAATGATTGCCTAGGAAAGGGCGGTTTGTAATATTAACTACTTTTGAATTATTACATTTAACTGGTTATCATTTCGACTATTACCATTATTAAACTGAGAGTTTTTTTCCAGATTAATAATTCTACACTTTTAAATGTTAAAAACGGGGAATTTTTGATTACTTCATTATGATTTTAACGGAACAACGAGTAACCAATCGGTGCACTCTCAATACAATTTGTAGGGGATTAATTGAATACTGGGATCACCAAGTAAATATCAGCTCTTTGAAA
The DNA here is from genome assembly GCA_944470405.2 of Schistosoma mattheei. Lineage (NCBI taxonomy): Eukaryota > Metazoa > Platyhelminthes > Trematoda > Strigeidida > Schistosomatidae > Schistosoma > Schistosoma mattheei. The sequence goes on from OX103947.1 coordinate 79,193,335, forward strand.
GCACATATACACCTTGCTGATAAGCGTTCAACATTACGAAGTCTAGACCAGAGACTTTTTCATATTGATTGACTGGAAACAGTGATTCAATCACAATCAACATAGATCCTAAAACTGAATGGTGCTGACAGCTCTTTGTCTGAATAATTACGTAATTATTGATTAATGAACTATGTTTCTGCAAAAATCCATGTTTATATATAGATTCTTTTATCCACTTCAATGCATCCTATACAATAAGTTTGAATCAAACAAAAATGGAAACATACTCAAAACACAAAAGATGGACAAACAAAATTAATGAGAAGAAAATCACTAAAAATTCACAAATGATAATGATAAAGTAGTTAATTACAATAAAAATTGTCTGATCATGGATAATTATATAGCGTTTACAGATGTGGAATATTTTCATTGCATAATCATATCTATGAACAATAACTTCATAGTTGTAGTAGTTAGTGATCAAAAAACAAAAATCTGATTTCTTGGACGTTTTGAGAGATCGTCGTCCATGTACATTATTAACTAAAATTACGAGAAAAAAACAGCAAGACAGTTTTAGTGATTAAATATATTGAGCAGAACAGCAGTATTATGTTTTTATCAAGAAAAATCATCTGATCGCTCTGTAGGATTTAATTTGTCTTACAGATGTAATTCTAAACCATTTCCTAGACTGGCGAGCACAGAGTCTTAGCTTAGCCAAAGTCAGAACAAGTAAGCTATTAGGCTTGAAAAACTATCTATTTTGAACAGTAACTATAGCATAACAAAAATGAGTCAACGAACCTAATATCGTTCATAATAAACAAAATGATGTTCAGTGAGTACGCAAAGCATAGTCATACAAGGTCAAGGAAAATTAATGTGATGGTTGGCGTTTCATGTTATCATTGGTGGGTTCGTTTATCGATCACACTACACGCTCCGAGCAATAATACTAGGATCTTTGGGATCCGATTTTTTTCAATCTGAGTGTAACACGTTGCTTTAGCACAGGTCTGTGTCAATGTCTAAACTAATGATAAAAAGTGAAGCAGGTTTATCACTTCACTTGTTTTGGAAGGCTTAGCACTCCGAGTGAGGTGGTGTCTGACGGAATCTCAGCACCAATTCATAATTTTCAGTTAGCTTTACCCAACTTACATCACATGCGGTATAGGTGAGATGTCCATCTAACAAACAAGATAGACTACACCGTGTAGCAGTCTACAGTGTACAATTGCATGACTATAAAACGTAGTTTATGGGAAACAAGAAACATGTTTAATCTGGAGGTGTTTGGTATGTGTCCCCGAAGCGTTGCATACGGTACTAAAATAGGTGGCGAACCGGATAATGTGGTTACGAATCTTCATCCATTGAGATGGTTAGGGCACGTGCTAGGTCTGCTTAACCGTCTATTTAGACGTGCGATATTATCTGCAGTACGAGTAGACTAGAAGAAATCTAAGGGAAGTCAAACTAAAATGTAGTCCAGCCCATGATTTTATTGACAGTTGTTCTGAGCCATGTTGGTAGATGCAGACTATATGCTTGAGGTTTAAGTGATAACTGGTATCAATCGTTGGACATTTGGGTGATATGGCTCATAATCGTTCACAATATTGAGGATGTATTAACTCGTTTTCTTCCTTTCGGTATTTAATTCCAGTATTCCTTCATATATACCTACTTTTACACTCAGTTTTTTAAAACCATATTATTAATGCTTATGTCTTTCTAATTCCGATTGCTACTACATCATCTTCATCTTGTCATCTCAATATGATATGGAAACTAGGATCACAACATAACAATATCAGGCTCTCTAAGGTGGTTGAAGGTAGTTTATATGATACCCTGCTTAACCTAGGTTTCGTGTTATTTGGCAGTCATCAGCAAGGTATACATACCTGTAATCTTATTCCGTAACAACAATTAATTTCAAGTTTTCATTTGTATTATTTTACTACCTTTTTTCAATGTTGAAACAAATAATGCCTAGAAAATTAGTACAATATATTTTTGCTAAATATCAAACTATGTACCAAATTGATTTGACTCATTATACTAAATAAATATTTATTTAGTATAAAAACTAAGTTAGTGAGAAAATACTTAAAGGAAAAAGACTAAATAGTAAGAAAAACATCGGATATTGGTCTAAAGAATTTACCATAAATGAGAAGAACATAGATATTGAAGATAAAAAGTGCCAAACATCATGTGCATCATAGAAATCCAATAAAACACAAGGTTCATTAAGTGCACGAGAACGAGCAGGAGTTACCTGAAACCAAGTACGTTACAGTTTTGCTTAGTTGTTGTAAAAAAAAACACATTTCAGTTATGAAAAAAGTCTGTTAACATTAGATAACAATGACATAGTAGTATCATCCGTTTGTACATGTTTAAATTAACTAAACATTGAAATGAGCTCGTTTGGCAGATTAAGTGTTACTTTAAACTTTAACAGTTTATCAATATCCCATATTGGTAACCTTCACGTATGTATTATTACGTATTTATGTCTGAAATAAATTATTTTCACTATTTTGTTTCACCTTCTGAAGATCATACACAGATGGGAATCGTCGTGATAATGGTTATACGGCTAATTTGCATACGAAGTACTAGAACAGACGCACAGATGTCCTCTATAAAGAGAGTTGTATTTAGTACACGTCTTCTGTTTTGCTAGATATTTTATGAAATTTAAGCGTCATAAAAGGTTTTTAAAACAAAACTGAACATGTTATTTGTAGCTCCATAAGAATATCAAGAAAATAACACTACTGTCTGCTAACTTAAAGAACACTACTGTTGAAGCTGGAAAACAAATAAAGGTCACAGACATTTTTAAGCAATCAAACTTTCAAATAATCACTTGTTTCTGATAAAACCATTCTACTGAGTAATGAAATATTTAGTAGAGTTGAAAGATTGGTAACACAGAACTATATGTGACCGAAGTCTTCGAGATGTAATGGATTAATTGTCGATGATATCCATTTGAAACTGACCATAGTAATTTAGAACTATTCTTTACTGAGCATATTTTACATCTTTACCATTTGATTACTTTTTTTAACGCTCCGTTATCCGTACCTCTTGTTATCTTTAATACAACCTAAATTTCTGTAATGAAATACAAAAAGAAACTTGAAGCTATTTAGTTCTGTGTAAAATTTGTAAGTTACTACAACAGTTTAGGTTATTTAGATTCATTTGAAATCTTGATTATAGTATTAGCATGAAAGCTCTTAATACTAGTGACAAGTCTGAAAGCTATGTGTCGTAATTTATTTTTTCAAGTGAGCAACTAATCTAACATTTTATAGTATCTAAAATAAACAACAATAGAGATTTTCTACCAACATCGATAATTCTTTTGAATCTTCTCATTGATGTTTAGGACTGCAGTTCATCAGTCCGTTTTCAGCATATATGCAATTAAGAAAACGTTAATTTATTTAAAGGGATTAACAACACGAATGTAATAAAATTTCGCTGATTCATCATTTCTTCAGAATATCTGTTAATAATCTAGTCTAAACTTACACTATTTTCCATAAAGATCTTTTGTTATATATTAAACGGGCTGTTACTGGATACACATTTAAAAGTATTAAGATGAGTATCCATAATGTAATTTAACCAAATTCTATTGTATTTCAATCTTTTAACAAATAACATATAGGACATCTGAAATCGTTGTTTTTCTATCACTGAATTATCTAATTGATCAACTTCTTTCTCCATGTCTTCGCTTCTCTCTGAATATGTGTTTGCTTATTGTGCATGGAAAAACTATAAACAATGATCAAAATCGATTCGCTCCAAGGTCAATAACAATATTGATTCTCAGTTTCATTGACTGGAGAAAATGATGCCTTATTTAAATAAATCTTTTTAACTAATGATTTTCACTAAATTATTTGATTGATGAATATTTGATAATGGTATGAAACGTGTATGAGTTTCACTGTATTTGTATCATTCAATATGAAATATTTTGGTTCGATGGCACATAGCTTGTGACTATGTTAGAAAAAATAAAAGCTTTTACATTGTTTTGAAACGTCATTTCTGAATAGTTTTCTTCAACTGTGGTTGTATCTATACAGAGTGTAACACGTCACCGACACGTAAGTTTGTTGACGTTTCATTGTGTTAAATAATTCAATTAGTTTATTTTACAGACAGTGTGATTTGAGCGGTAATAATTTATCCATTCTTTGTATTATTATTATGTCTGTCTGAACATGTATGCTGTTACTCCTGTTACAGCATACAAATATATCCTTTTTACTGGCTTAAATCTCTCGGTGACTCATTCGTTTATATATATGAGGATGACCCCCGAGTGAACTCAAGGAAAGTCAGAAGAGCCGAAGAAATTCTATCCAATTATCTTTTAGAAGAACATTCTAGAGTCTCGACGTGTAGCTTCCCTATTAGACAAATGCCAGAAACTACTGTATTCAGATTCGATGACTATAATGGTGATTTCCGTTTTATTAAAAACGGTAACTACTTGAGAGTTTTGTACCACGTTTGACACTGTTTAAAATAACATTCCCTCTCACTCGTCTTCTGTGTCCTAACATGCGACTTGGAGGGTTCTAGCGTTCGAGTGCTCAAGTAGTACGCGGTAGAGCAAGAATTTAAGCTCTAGATATAACATTATATATACTTGAATCTTATTGATACATTCAACTCTTAGATCCCTGTGTTCACTCACATTCACTGGCATTTTGCGTTTCTTCTAGAATTCGCTCTATGTGCATGTGGCTTGGTGATCTGCGCTGTACAATGATAAACTGTAGTCGACGTACTTAAGGAGTTACTTTTTTCTTACCTGAATTTCTAATAGAATATCCATATAAACAGTTAAAGTTCTTACTAGGTTTGTATTCAATATATGAAAAATAAAAAAAATTACTAATTCACTTACTTCCCATGTGGTTGTTCGATTAAAATAAAAATAAATTGCACAACCCCAAGATACACAAGTTAGTAAAATATATACTAATGATAACATTTGAAAGCGTTCACGATGTCTTAACTTGAAAAGGGAAAAAAAAGAAATTCAGTGAAAACTAAAATACAGCCATTGAAATTTATAATCTAATTGAAAATAATGCATATAGTTAACAGAAAAGAAACATACTGAGATGTAAATGGTGATTATTCCCATAGATTAATTGATTTCGCTATAAATCATAATTCACAGTACAAATTGGAGTTAGTTTTTTTCTTGTTATTAAATAAGATGGGCTTCAAAGCAACTAGGATGTATTAAATGCTTCAAAGATATCAGACTATAATACAAGGTTTGTTCATGGGAATGATAGGTGAAGTTAAGAAAAAACAGGGTTTGATATTTAAGTTTCTTCTGGATTAGTTAGTTGTCTGATGCTTAACTCTAACTGGACTAAGAGGTCTACATAGTTACCGAGTCTCAATTGAACGTTAATCACAATGTATTCTACCATCTATCTTATTACACTCTTCTTATTTCAATTAGAATGAAACTAGATTAGATAAAGAAAGGGGGGTTAGCTGAATGTTTACTTAACCGCTTATGGTAGGTTTTAGTTACTGTGATGATTCGATCAAGCAAATTTAAGTAATATCATTTAAAACGTATCCACTGAAGACAATGGTGTACGGTGGATTGGTTGAAGTTAGACATCAACACCGTTGGATACCGGCTCAGTGGTCTAATGACTAAGCGCTCGCACGCGAGACTGATAGGTCCTGGGTTCGAATATTGCGGGGGGGGGGCGGGATCGTGGATGTGCATTGCTGAGGAGTCCCATATCAGGACAAAACGGACGTCCAGTGCTTTCAGGTTTACCATGGCGGTCTAATTTCAATTGACTCATGACTTCAACTATCGAAATTATCCGGTAATAAACAAGAAGTAGGGCTAGTATGATAGAAACCATTATTCTGAGTAATAGGGTAATTTATACATATGGAATCCTCAAGGCCAAAGGAAAAGAGGAGAAGCAAATAACACATTACGTCGAGAAATAGAGACAGACATGAGAAAAATGAACGAAAATTGGACAGAACTGGAAAGGAAGGCCCAGGACAGAGTGGGTTGTGGAATGCTGGTCGGTGGCCTATGCTCCGTTAGGAGTAACAGGAGTAAGCAGAAAGTAAGTAAAGGGTAATTTGTAAACAACGCAATCCGTCACTAAAACAACATCAATGACTCTAGATTCGAAATGAATGAGAATTCTAAAAAAATATTATAAATAGTGAAACTATTATGGTATCTAATAAACATTTAGTGGCTCGAGATCTGACTCAAATTTGAACAAATGAGTGAATATACCATGAAAAACAAATCTTCCGTTTAATACCATATGTTGCACTTAGACTTACTTCGTTTGAACGACGGAGGAAATAAGAAACCATGTATAAATTAAGTTGGATTGGTTGATTTCATGCAGACAGACATTAGGATGAGAAACAGGAAAACTAAGCGAAGCAAGAGGAGAAGGCGAACGTTTCAATTCAATTTGATAAGTGACTTTTTAGCACAACAAAGCAAAGACAAACATTTTTCTAAACTTCGCGGACAACCGTGATTATGGGATAATGACAAGTAAGAGCTGATTTAGTTAACTATTACTTATAGGAATAAATAATTTGAAAAATGACAGATATATGTCAGTCCCAGTCTCTACACTATAAATAAAATTGAAGATTTGGTGTAAACACATCCTAATAATTGTCAAGTACAGTACACAGTTTCAAATGTTGGATTGTCATAAAAAAATGGCATCTCATCATTCAGTGGTCGCTGACCTGACCATACTTTTTTTCTGGCTAGCATTTTTTTAGCGAGTTAGTTTTCTACGGGATGGGGTCGCTAACCCCATACCCAACGCTCCTCCTTTATCCGGGTTTGGGACCGGCAGTAGCCCCCGGAAAGACTCCAGGCGGAGTTGTTGACCTGACCTAGCAAACATGAAATAAACATCAGATTAGAACAAAGCGCTGTCATCACAGAAACACGCACTGAATCACTAAATAAAAGTAGATTTACCGACATGTGCAAACGATCAATAATAATATCGGTAACAGTCAGATTTCCATTAAATGTATTAGTTAACATCATATCAGTAACATCAACGATGGACATGTGAAGAAAGCCGAAAACTGATTTAAATGGAATAATATCTGAAGTATTGAAATATAGAAAATGTTTATGAAATGACCAGAGTAGATTTCCGATCTTTTTATCTGAATTCAATGGATCCACAGAAACAAATTTGAAATTGTATTAGTACAACTGTGCTGAACGAGATTACTAATGGGAACAAACCAATATATTTAAATATAAATTTACAGAATCTCTTAGTACAATCTGAAAACAATACAGTAAATACTTCATTTGCAAAATGTCCATCAATTGCCTTAGACTTCGTTTTTTCTTCATTTCCATATCAATCACTCTCTGTTCTCGTTCTCTTCTCTTCAATTTTCTGCCTTCAGGCATCCCACTTTCCATTGGTGATACATACTACTTATCTCTTGTTGTAACGGGTGGACTGCAGGTTAAATGCGTGTGCGTATTTATCGATCGAATCAGTGACACGTAAGGACGGCCTAGAGTCACGATTGGTCCCGCTTCCCTGTCTAGCCCAGCCAGTTGAGTCTAGAACGCAAGTCATCGCCTCTGAGTTATGAATCATTATATTTCAGACATACTCTATTTATATACTAACCAAACAGACCACATCGTACCATAAAAATAGAAAACAACATCTGTACAATATTTAAAGAGTGAAATAAATAATGGCCAATAGGAAATGCCCATTTAGAGTCCAAGGACATCATTAGACTTAACATGATAACGATTGGCACATTATTCCTCAGCATCCATAACATATCTGTCGACATCAGTAGCACACACTACGCAACTATAGATTAAAATGTACGTCGATTCACCTTTGATTATTTTTTTTGATAAGCACAACTACCTTCATGTCCTAACGTAAAATTTCTGTGTATTTGACATTGTCTGAAAGAAAACAACAGCTGTATCACCCATGTACAGTAAATACCCATGAGATCATATTGTGGTGTATGCTACTTATGTCTGTGGAAATAAGTAGTATGTGACACCAATCGGAAGTGAAAAACCTGGTAGCAGAAAGCTAAGAAGATCGAGCTGAAGCGAATAAAAAAAGCAATTATGAACTGGAAGAATCATACAGAGTGTGAAGGCCAAATGATGGGCATTTGCAAATGAAATATTCAGTGTATGGTTCTCATATTTTACCAAGACATTATGTAATTTTGTAATAAACATACATTGGTTGTCCCCATTCGTGTTTTCGTTCACAACAATATGACTGATAAAACATGCGCGTATATATATATATATATAAGTTGCAATCATATATGCAAAATATGATTCGGTAACAAGATGGCATAAAATTAATTAATATGTTAAATAATGATCTATGGACTAGGAAGTAGTGAGAAAAAAGCAATCAAGCAATGATCACATAAATGTAACGATATACTTGGAAAATCTAAATTTGAGTAGATTCAAAGTACTTTAAACACAAAACAAAATAAAAAAAGATGGTCAATTTTTTATTTGTCAAATCCAAGGTAACAGAGTAACCTGTTACACTTGTAAGTGTATAACTATGAAATATTTAATCGATGTGTTTGTAAATATTTATCTGAGATACGGACCGGAAATTAAGAAAATGTGATGGTTTTTGTTAGATATCTAGTTTTAGGACATAGAGTTGGATAGTTGAATGTAGACTAATTCATTGATTTAGAAAATTCTGTTAGCTTTAGTGGTTCGATCACCTAGGAATAACAAAAGACTTATTCGGCATTTTCTGAATTACGTTAGTTATGGTAGGGGTGAATGTTTGGCTAAAAATCAAGATGAGTGTATCATATAGCAATTTCTAATGTGTAACTGAACAATTAAAACATTGAAGTCAAATAAGAAAAACATGTGAACATCATAGAAATTCGATAGTGATATTTATTGAAGCATGGCTCGTAAAAGATTGGATGACTGAGATATACTCAACATACAAAAAAGAAACCTAAACACATTAGAATAAATTCGCGAGATCTTTTTCGTGCACAATGATAGAGTATGTTAACATACTTCTTGACACTAGTAAATCTGTTATTAATTAAATGTTAAATACTGTCAAAATTAACAGTAAAAGACGTCAAACGAGCACTTCTTAAAGGTACATCACACTCAGTTAGTCACAACGTAGAACTTTTATGTATATAGATCGGTTCAAGTTGACATACCCATTAGCAAAGGGAGATGAAGTTGTTAACTCCGCCTGTAGCTCTTCTAGAGTTACTGCCGGCCCCAAACCCGGGTGAAGAAGGAGGGTTGGGCATGGGGTTAGTGACCCCATCCCGTAGAAAAATAACTCGCTAGGAAAACGCTAACCAGAAAAAAATAAGTCAAAAAAATTTAAACTCTGCCCTGGGAGTTAGAAGGTCTTCATTTTGGTGGAGTTTTGTTCTCTGAGCTGGATGGACTTCTATTTGAAGTTTGTGCTGATGATGTCGTTCAGAAGGACGATGAAAGCTCCACGACCAAACCATCCAGCTCAGAGAACAAAACTCCACCAAAACCATCCACCTGAGCTACAAATCTTCTCCACCATCTCAAAGGTCTTCATTTAGAAGAACTATGATACGGTGAAAGCCCAGTTCCTTCGGAAGCCACAAGGCCGATGCCCCTTCAAACAACCAGAGCAAAGATTTTTATAGGTACATGGAACTTTCGAACAATGTGGGAGACCGGGAAGACCAGTCAAATGGAAACGGAAATGAGGAGATAAAATTTGGCAGTACTGGGAATCAGCGAAACCCACTGGACCCAAGCTAGACAGAAAAGGCTAAATACGGGAGAGACGCTGCTATACTTCGGTCACGAAGAGGAAAATGCTCCACACACTCAGGGAGTTGCTCTAATGCTGTCCAAAGTAGCGCGAAATGCACTTGTAGGATGGGAATCTCACGGATGCAGAATCATCAAAGCATCATTCAAAATAAAGACGGAGGGAATTACAATCAATGTTATCCAGTGTTATGCATCCACCAATGATAGCAACGACGACATCAAAGATCAATTCTACGAGCGGCTGCAGTCAATCATAGAGAAATGCTCAAGAAAGGACCTCACCATTCTGATGGGAGGACAACTGGAAAGGTATCAAAGAAACATTAGCTTCAACGTGTCAAGATGTTCTGGGTCTCAAAAGCATCATCATAAGGAATGGATCCTTATGGAAACACTGGACAGGATCAAGGAAAGGAATAACAAGAAGACAGCAATTAACAACAGCCGAACACGAGCAGAGAAAGTCCAAGCACAAGCTGAGTACATAGAAGCAAACAAGCAAGTGAGGAAGAGCATTAAAGTCGACAAACAGAAACACGTAGAAGAACTAGCAACGACGGCCGAAAAAGCTGCAAGAGAAGGAAATATGAAATAGCTTTACGATACAATGAAGAAACTAGCAGGGAGATATAGTAAACCACAGAGACCGGCCATGGATAAAGAAGGCAGACCAATCACTGAAATTTAACAACAGCGGAACAGATGGGCAAAGTATTCGAGGAACTCTTCAATAGGCCGACTCCAATAAATCCATCGGACATCGAAGCAGCACACGCAGATCTTCTTATAGATGTCAATCCACCAATGACCGAAGAAATCAGGAAGGCCATCACACAAATCAAGAGCGGGAAATCAGCCGGACACGACAATACACCACCTGAAGCACTGAAGTCAGACATCAAAGTGACTACAAACATGCTTCACCTTCTATTCAAAAAGATTTGGAAGGAGGAACAAGTGCCGATGGACTGGAAAGAAGGACACCTTATCAAGATTCCAAGGAAAGGAGATCTGAGCAAATGTGAAAACTACAGAGGCATTACACTACTGTCAATACCAGGGAAAGTTTTTAACAGTGTTGCTGAACCGGATGAAAGATGCAGTAGATGCCTAACTTCGAGATCAACAAGCTGGACTCCGTAAGGATCGATCGTGCACAGACTAAATTGCGACACTACGGATCATCGTCGAACAATCAGTTGAGTGGAACTCGTCACTATACATCAACTCCACTGATTATGAAAAGGCAGTTGACAGTGTAGATAGGAGAACATTATGGAAACTTCTTCGACACTACGGAATTCCTGAGAAGATTGTCAACATTATCCGGAACTCATATGACGGACTACAGTGAAAAGTCGTGCATAGAGGACAGCTGACAGATGCATTCCAAGTAAGGACCGGAGTCAGACAAGGCTGTCTATTCTCTCCCTCCCTCTTTCTTCTGGTGGTCGATTGGATTATGAGGATCTCAACATTTGAAGGAAAACACGGAATACAATGGACAACTCAGAATCAATTGGACGATTTAGACTTCACAGATCACCTAGCCCTCCTATCTCATACACACGAACAAATTCAGATAAACACAGACAGTGTAGCAGCAGTCTCTGCATCAGTAGGCCTCAACATACACAAAGGAAAAACCAAGGTCCTCAAATACAACACGCAGAACAGCAATCCAATCGTAATTGATGGCGAAACTCTGGAAGATGTAGAATCCTTCTTATACCTCGGAAGCATAATCGATTAACAGGGAGGTTCAGATGCGGATGTAAAGGCGAGTATTGGCAAAGCAAGGGCCGCATTCTTACAATTGAACAACATATGGAACAACTTTCAACCAATATCAAAGTAAGGATCTTCAATACCAACGTCAAGGCAGTTCTAATGTACGGAGCTGAAACTTGGTGAGCTACAACAACCACCATCAAGAAGGTACAAGTATTTCAACACCCATTGGCCAGATACCATCAGCAACAGCTTCGTGTTGAAGAGAACAAACCAGCTTCCAGCTGAAGAGGAAATTAGGAAAAGACGATGGAAATGGATAGGACATACATTACGCAAATCATCAAACTGCATCAAGAGGCAAGCCCTAACTTGGAATCCTGAAGAGAAGCGGAAAAGTGGAAGGCGCAAGAACACATTAGGCCGATAAATGGAATCAGATATGAAAAGGATGAATAACAACTGGAAGGAGCTGGAAAGGATTTCTCAGGACAGTGTTGGATGGAGAATGCTGGTGAGAGGCCTGTGCTCCTTCATGAGGAGTAACAGGCGTAAGTAAATAATCCTTTCGACTGCATGGTTTAAAGCGACAGACTGTATTGGAATGGTGCATCTACTAGACATTTTGCGTTACGAAACCAGGTCAGTCAATATCAACAAAGAACTTCAGAACAATATATATCAACACAAGTTATCATATCGCATTACGGAAAAGAGATAAACTTAATAAAATGGGTGGTAAAAACATTGGACGAAAACAGATATAATAACACTTGGAGTCATGATTTAACAATTCCTGAAAATTTATGAGAAAAGAGGACATTTAAAAAACAAATTATCGAAGCTTATTCCTAGTCGTCATACAATTGAAGTTGCATCGTTAAAGCTACTACTTGACTTACAAATCATCGCCACTATTCTAAGGTATATTTCGCGAGCAGGATCGTGGATTCGCACTGCTGAGGAGTCCCACAATAAGACGAAAAGGCTGTCCAGTACGTCCACCTTTTCAAAGGTGGTCTAACATCAATGGGTTCATGATCTCAATTAAAAACTTAATAATCTCCACGACCCTATACTGATATATTTTATCATTTTTGATTCTTAAACAAAACAGTATACAACACAGTCAATATTTGATGAAAAATAAACTTAAATTTTGCTTGAAAAAACTGCCCTTTTTGAAAATTTAATTACACAATTAATTGCTTACTTTCATAATTGCATAGAAAAATGTGTACATCAATAAATTGATCATAAATATTGATAATAAAAAAGTAGAAAAATCTCTTGGTCGTTTGACTATGCCATAACCGGCTCTGTAAACAGAAAACATATGGTATGGTACATATTACTAATTACATATAAAACTTGGCATGACAAAAATACACACGTACAATTAACCACAGAGGACCGATACTGAATGTTTCAAAGTTAATTAATCATGTACCAGCAAATCTTTTCATTAGAATTCAAGCTCATCTTTTACACATCAAAGTCTATAGTGACTCAGTCAGTTACCTACATACAACGTAGGACCAGGCACATATATGCATCGGTCCAAGTTGCCATACCTCATTAACACAGCAAGGTGAAAACCGGATTCATAAAAGTAGTTAATTCAGAGGTGGTAATATATAAAAGATTGCATATAAGGGTATAGTACAGGAAGAATTAATTCGTAGAAAGAAAGATATGAAGCGATTTTAATCTCTTAGTTCAAGGGAAGACAAAGAGTGTATACACCTACGCCATTGTGATCGATTCTGAGCCATGTCGCCAAGAGTCTCTAACCATAGTGATTCAAGTAAAAACAAAAACCCTAGTCTTAACAATTCTAACGAAATCTCTAATATACCTTCATATTCTTATTGATTAAGAGAGATTAAGTATATAAACTTACCAAATTTTCATTTCGATAAATCTTTTCTTTACTATTTGTGTTTGTGATAGGTAGGTGATGACAGTTAGTAATGTGGTGTCAAAACAAAAGTTGATGAGTCAGTGTTTGTAGCTACGATATCCAGTGTATTAATCGACAAGGCACCTCTCTAATATCCATTTATATTATCATAAATGAAATAGGGTAATTCTATCGTTTTTAGTGACCTATAGTGGGTGCTTTTGTTATACAATGCTCACTAAATCATGTAATCAGAGCATCTGCTAATTTAAGATCCAATTCAGAGCAACTGGTTTTATTAACTTTACGAAACAATATAATTAAGCAGCTGACTAAAACTGGATCTAAAATATCTGAGTTCAAACAAAGACGTGGAATCACTATGAAGTTATTGATTGTTAATCCGAGGAGTGTTGGTAAATGTAGACAATATGCTTGAGGTTCGAGTGATAACCGCGATCAATCGTTGGACGACTGGGTGATATGGCTCACAATCGTTCACAATGCTGAAGATGTATTCACCTGTTGTCTTCCTTTCGATATTTAGTTCCATTATTCCTGTATATATACCTACCTTTACACTCAGTATTTCAAACCACATTTTCAGTGCTGAGTCTTTCTGACTTTCCTTGCTACTACATTATTTCCTTCTCACTTGTTATTGATCTTATCGCCATGTTAGTTTGGTATGGAATCTAGGGTTAACACATAATAATTCCTGGGTCTATATTGATAATGACTGACCAAGATATTTAAAAAGACATTTAAAGAATCCAGATATTAATGTGTCCATTATAGGATCCCTCTACTTATCTTTTCAGTGTCCTTCGAAAAATGTACACTATCTCTACTACACAATTCATCTAGCTATTGGTCTATATCATCAAATATCGGTACATTAATCATATTTATTTTAACCGCTCCTCGGTTTATAATTACCGAATGATCAAACTGTTTTTCCAAGGTGTTATACATGCTATTTAAATTGTTTACAGAGTAACATAATCAATTAGCTATATGATTCAATCACATAATGACAATGACCATTTATTGAATACTTATCTTGTAGTGGTTATTAACTTTACAATCCGATTGATGTTTAGAACTCCAATTGATCAGTCTCTTATCGGGAAACAGCTAATGCAAAAATGGATTAAACTTCATTCCATTACACAAGCAAGTGGCTATCTGGACTCAGTAGCAAAGTGGATGTCTGAGGTGAACGGTACTACGTTCGAGTCCCGGAGTGAACATCAACTTTGGTATGCAGGTACACCCCAGCTGACGAGTCCAAAATAGGACGAAACGCGCGCCTTGGATTCCACTGCTAGCCACTATTTATTTCTGCTTATAATGATTGTGACTTAAGGTAATAACCAGGCAATACGCACAGGATACACATATGCCGATAAGAAACTGATCAATCGCAGTCATAGACATCAATGGAAAGATTCAAACAACCAATACAAAAATGAATGGTAGACATTTTTTCAGTTGTGTCACATGAGAAGTAACAGTTGAAAGCACAATTTATATTTCGTCATTTGAATATGATTCTATCTGATTGAGTTTTATTGTTATTATCGCCTCTCTGTTATTGTTTTCACTGGAACTCAATACAAAGAAAAAATAGACATTAGCCATTTTCGAGGCACTGATACACATTCACATTAAATTGATCTATACCATTTTTTAAACATAAACAACATATAAGATGATGTGTGGAATCAGCAAATACAAAGTAAATAAGTTAGAATAAAATAGAAAAACTGTTTCATGTTTTTCTACTAATATGGAGTCATATAATAAATTGATTAAATAAAAATGTGAGTTTGGTATACCATAAGGAGTGTATATCGCAACTGAAGTTGAACGCGAAATAAATGCTTCTAATCATAAAATATTATGAAATTCAATAAATTGGTGAGTGTAAAATGAAATACAAACATGTTTTTCTTAAAAACTTACAAGGTGAAATTAACTAGATTAGCAATAAGTAAAAGAAGCATACGCTCTAAATAAGTTGGACGAAGACAACCAATTCCATCTGTACGAATTAAATAATAAATACGTCTTGGAAGGCATAAATCTTGAAAAAAGAAACAGAGAAGAGAAATGTGGTTCAGAGAAGTACATAATAACGAATAACAACGTTATAAAATCAAAAGTAATATCAGTTAAGGCAAACACACTGTGGTCTATTAGTACAACTTCCCTAGTTAAGTAACATAAAAGTTTGTACACAAAAAATAAGTATAAAATGATGCATAGATTTTTTAAAGTTAGATTATAATGGGAAATGTTTTACAACTAGTGACTTCTTAAGTTTAAGTAGAGATGGATGGGGCTAGCACTGGAATCCAGGACGCGTTATTAGTCGTCGTTGGGACTCAGCAGTTGAATGTACCTGCGTCCTAGAGTTGATTTTCACTCTGGAAAAATCCAAACAGCCAATATGTATGAATTAAAATTCACCCCATCACACAAGTCAGTGGTTTTTTATTTTATAGGCCATACTAATGTTAAATGAACACTTCGTATAGATAAATGTCAAGTTTAATCTCTTTAAGAAAATATGAGTTAGCCGACTGAAAAAAATCAAACTGGTAACAATCAAAATAACTCACAATAAAAAAATGCAATATGTATGTGGTTGGGAAGAGTAGTACAATCTCAAAATCTATCTCAACGTGTTATGACGGGGCAGGTATTGAGGACATTATAACTTTGGTGACTATTTAAGGGAGTTATTATCATTTACATTTTTATTGTATAATTAGTAGGTAACTGTACTATTGTATTTCTATATTCTCCCTATTGTAAGCTTCCACTAGATTTATTAACTATAGTTATACGATTTATTATTTGCTGTTTGAAGAAATTATGAGATCCCCTAAATATCAGCCAATGGAACACAACGAAAAAACAGCTCAACTATTTCCAATGCATCCCAGACTCCTTAACCAAAAGGAGAAGTGGGAAATACAATCTGAACGTATAAATGGGCTCTTTTGGCACGAAAACTAGAAATTCGAATTTCCAAAACAAAATTACAAAAATAAGATATTTAACAAGTGATTTCTGGGGATCTAGCACCCCCAACATTATTCCTTAATTATTGCTGATTAATTATATACCATTCTCCGCGTACTCTGTCAATTACGGGATGGTTGTATGTAGAAGTATGATTTCATGTGGCGCGTGTTGTGGTATGACAATTCATGTATGTAAACTAATGTGTTTGAGATATATATTCCGGGTGTCTGAAATATTCAAAAAAAGTATGACTACTGTGTTCTCTTGTTGAATCGAAGAGTGGAAATCAATGAACCAGTAAATTAGGATTATTCTCGGTTCAATTCAAAGTTTAAACTTGCCAGTCGAAGCATGTTATTAGTCAGAGCTTAGGGTCAAAATAGTACGAACCGAAATAAAGTACGTGGGAGTATAAAAATAGTGGCTAGATTTCTGATTGGCAAATCTAGAAAGTGGTATCGATCAACGTCGCAAACATAACACAATGGGTGATGTATAAATATATAGGATTAATTTCAAAGAAAGCTAGAGGCCTCCAACCATGACAGCATCAGTCCATGAAGTCAGTGACTGTCGAACTAAGCCGTCTTGGTAGATGTAGACTAGCTGGTTGAGCCTAGAACGTTTATTTTGACCAATGATTGAAGATGTTCCAGGATATGACCCAGAATATATATATAATTAAGACTAAATATTCAACTCACCAATATTCCACTGACCCATATAATAAATCTCAACAGTTAATATAACGCTCATAATTAGAAAGAAGATAGTGAATATAATCCAGAAAATCTGATTCCCATATAACTAAAAGAATTACAAAAGTAAAGAAGCAAGAAAAACTAATTTAAAATTTGCAAGTAGAATTTTCCTTCATGCACGTACACATACACAAGCACTGATTAAGACTAAATGCTTGACATTACAATGTATTAGATATAGTCAGCAAGAAAACAATAACCTAAGATAAGTATGACAATAATAAAGTTACAAGACTGATGTTATTCTGACTGACTGAGAGGTGGTTTCAGGATTCAGGTACTGTAAAAAAGAAACCATGATACAACTTTAAGACTTAGGTTATATTGTGATTATTATTATTATTATTATTATTATTATTATTATTATTATTATTATTATTATTATATTCCATAGGAAGCCATGTTAAGGTGATCTTTTTTCGTATTTTTATGTTCAAAGCCATTTCAATTGTTTACTTTGAGATTCGATATAGGCAACTTTAATTACAAACTCAATATCAGCTGAAGAACTATTGAAGACCAATGAAGATTAGATAGCAATTATGGGTTGGATTTAGAACATCACCCCCAGGATTAAACCTACATCCATGTTTTGGAGTGAGGAAAATGTCATTTAGTTAGAGTTCTAATCTAATGATTCATGTTTCCCAGTGTTGGTATATTCAAGATAAAGTATTATTCTCATTTATGATGTAAATGATGAGTTACTATTCTATTGACCCTATGTCACAATCCTTATGCAACAGATTTCTACTACCACGCAAAGAAACCAGATATCAAGTTAGTTACCAGCAAACGACCGTTAATAGTATGCCAAGGTGCTGTTATGGAGTCTTAGGGAATTGTCACGAGGAGGAGTACGTTTGGGCCATTGGAATTATTAACGGAATACTAATGGATAAATGACAGTGATAAGGTGTGGCCTACTCATAACTGCAAAGGAGATCGACTAATTAGTGCAAGGATCCGTTACTTTACTACCATTGTACTATTTGTTCGATCAATTCCAACAATGATGACCGGCTCACTTTCACATATATCATATGGCCAGATTTTACACTTATAAATAGAGATTGATTTCAACTACAATTGATGAGACTTGGATTCTTAAGTTTTTCA
This sequence comes from Schistosoma mattheei, assembly GCA_944470405.2. Taxonomy (NCBI): domain Eukaryota; kingdom Metazoa; phylum Platyhelminthes; class Trematoda; order Strigeidida; family Schistosomatidae; genus Schistosoma; species Schistosoma mattheei. Next base: position 79,211,798 of record OX103947.1, read on the forward strand.
AATAATAATTTGCTGATCGCTTCCTATCTCATTACAACTTTGACAGAGAATTAAAAAGGGTTAGAGATATAGATTTCCCTCGAAGGTTAGACTATGTACAGAAAACAAGATTATTTACAGGATTACGGGTGACCTTGAGATTTTAGAAGCTCTGGGGTAAGATGATAGGTTTGTTAGTGAATGCAATATTAAATAGATTAGAATAAGAGATAAAAGTAGTTATTTTCCAGTCATTTTGGAATTTTATAAAAACCGCCGATTAATCAAAACATTTTTCTTAGTCATCTGGAGACATTTTTTCTAGAAACTGTCAATAATTCCCCATTTTATTTATTTGAACATAAATATTGGTACAAAAGGGCACTGAATACATATGCGTCACACAAATCACTTGGTTTGTGTGTGGGCTGTGGTACTGCCTGGGAGCCCAAACCGAAGCAGTAAGTGTTTGATTTTACGTCTGATGTATTTTAGATCTTCCTTTCTTTTAATACCACGACGACATCTCCTCCTTAACAGGGACGAGAGAGAACTATCCATAAAGGACGGACTGACATGTGACCAAGTGAAAGACAATTTCCAAAGGAGTTCTAGAGGGCAAGTAAAAGAACATTTAAAATATAGATTACAGCCTATACCAAAAATTATAAATACACCTGTTGTTAGCAATCACTTCAGTAGACGCTTCCCCAGTTTTCTTCTGCTTTTTGATTTGTAACTTGAGGGTCCTACATGTTCAAGTGCCGAAGCCGTACGTCGTATTAGTGATAATCAAGTAGTAGACTTATCAGACATTCAGTGCTGAATTTTTATTAGTCTTTATTAGTATTATTATTATTAGTATTTAAAGTGAATACTGCTTGGTTCGAGTCCCACTGTGAACATCAGTACTCGGATGCAAGTACATTCGATTGACGAGTCCGAAATGAGGCGAAATAAGTATCATATATTCGATTGCTATATACGACTAATCTATGCTATAAAAAAGTAGTTATTGATCATATTATTTATTGTTGTTTATAGTATATAGTGACAAATGTTTGAGATTTAACATGTACTTGTTAAGAAATGAAACGAAATACTTTGATCTTTAATTTAAATTAGAATAGTTTAGTTTATAAGAGAAAGACCAAAGAACATATTACACTGAGAAATGGAGACAGACATGAGAAGAATGGACGACAGTTGGATAGAACTAGAAAGAAAGGCCCAGGACAGAGTGGGTAAGTAAAATAAAGTAAGTAAGTAATAAACATGTAATTCAAAATTAGTTATTAAATTGTTAAATTTAGTTATTATTTATTGAACATTTAACAGAATATGAATTTAATCAATTTTAATCTCAAATTTGATTTAATACAGATTTATTTTATTAAATAAAATTTAGCTGATTTATTCACAGCAGATTGATACAATTGATAATTATGATAAAATACCTTCTAGCTATGACTTTACTTGAACAATATAATTATAGACAATTGTGATGAGACTATAATTTATGGACAACCTTTCAGAGATGATCCTTAAATGACTATGATAGTGTTTACTTTTAAGATTAAATGAAGATTATATATTAGTGTGAGGATATATAACTAAGAATTTGAGTTTCATATTAGGGTTAGGAAATTGAATAAAGGTTTTCATCATGAGCTGATATCAGTTCTTACACCAAAATTCAATTTAACTAATTGCATGAATGAATTTCGAGTTAAAATTCAAGATATGCCATCTTCAATTTGATTGGCTCGTTCATCTGTTATCCTCATCACAGTCAGTCAGTAACAACGTAGAACTTCGTACGTATGTACATCAGTTCGAGTTGCCACACCACATTAGCACAGAGATGCAGTTGTCGATTCAAATCCCGTAGTGGTAGAGGTAGCAAGAGTATAAGCAGTAATCGGGAAGATTAGGGTTTGGAGATGTTATTTAAAGAGTATAATCCAGTGAAATAAATTTGGAAAGAGGAAAAAAGGGACATGAAGGATTCAGAAGATTAGAATTTGGGAGAACACAGAGAGTGGATGCACCTGCGCCATTGCAAACGATTTTGAGCCATGTCATTCAGGGTCTCTAACCATCGGTTGCTATCATCTCGCGGTCCCCAACCAGGTAGTCTACACCTACCAACATGACTCAGTTCACTTGTCAGTGACTTCATGGACTTGTGCCATGTTTTGGTTTGGCCGCCCCTAGCTTTCTTCCAACCTACTCCTATACCACTGAACATAGCACGTCGAGGCAGTCGGTCGTTGGGCATACGTAACACGTGTCCCAGCCATCTCAACTGATGAAGTTTCACTACTTCATCAATTGATTTGCCATCCTTACCTAGTACCCGTTTCCTAACAACTGTGTTACTTACTCGATGGTCCCATGATATACGAGCAATGTTTCGAAGACACCTATGATCAAATACTAGTAACCTACGAATATCCTCTACTCTTACCGGCCATGTTTCACTGCCATAAAGTAGGACGGAACGAACTGCTGCGCAGTAAACCCGTCCTTTGGTTGATAGACGGATATCTCGCCTACGCCATAAATGACGCAAGTTGGCAAAAGCTAGTCGAGCCTTCTGTATCCGTGCTGAGATTTCGTCACACACTAAACCACAAGGGCTGATGAGACTTCCAAGATAAGTGAAGCGGTCGACACACTCAACTACTTCACTCCCTATCACTAGTTCGGGTGTCGATGTAACCCAATCCTGAAGCAACATTTTGCATTTCGAGGGAGAGAATCGCATCCCGAACATGCTTGCATTGTTGCTTAGAGTGGTCAGAAGACTCTGCATTTTGTCAGCGTCTTCACCAAATAAAACTATGTCATCAGCATATTCTAAGTCAACAAGTGAACCTCCCGGTAGAAGTTCAACCCCTGGAAATTTAGATGAGGAGAGTGTTATCTCTAAAAGTACGTCGACCACAAAGTTGAACAAGAATGGGGAGAGTGGACAGCCCTGACGAACACCACTTGAGGTAATCAATTCTGATGACAGTTCGCCATAAGCTCTCACTCTACCAGTTGTGTTCGAGTAGAGAGCCTTTATAAGGTTAATGTACTTCTTTGGTACTCCTTTCAGTGACAAACACTGCCATAGAACCTCACGATCAACAGAGTCGAATGCCGCCTTAAGGTCGAGAAATACTACCATTGTGGGGCGTCTGAATGTGTGTCTGTGTTCTAGAACCTGACGTAGTGTGAATATCTGATCTATACAACCACGTCCAGGTCGAAAACCGGCCTGGTTTTCTCTAGTCTGCTCTTCACGAGCTTTAGTTAGGCGTCGAAGTATTATTGAAGCTAATATTTTAGACACTATATTAGTCAAACTGATTCCTCTGTGATTGTCACAAGAGGACTTTTGTCCTTTCTTATAGACTGGCACAATCAGTGATTGAGACCAGTCAGATGGGATTACGTCCAGTTCCCAAATTCTACCTAAGACCTCAGTTAATCTCATTGCTAATACTGGACCACCATCCTTAAAAATCTCAGGAGTAAACCTGTCAGGGCCTGCTGCTCTCCCTCGTTTCAGATTTCCTATGGCTTTTTCAACTTCGTAAAGGGACGGAGGACCTACATTAACTTGCCATTCAGGTTGACTAGAGATCGTGGGAAACCGAAGTGTGGCTGAAGGCCAGTTGAACTGATCCCTAAAGTGTTCTGCCCATCGATCCAATCTCCTGGATTGAGAATGAATAATATGTCCATCTTTCTCTGAGATTGTTTCGCTAACGGTCGGGTTCCTAATTCCGGTTTCCTTAACGAGTCTGAACAATTGTCTGCTATTACCTATTGCCGCTGCCTTTTCCATCTCTCTTGCTTTCGCTACCCACCACTGTTCGCGATCATTGCGTAGACTTCTTGTCAGCTTGCGCTTAAGCTGACTCCGCTCTTCATTATGTTCAGAGCCAGGTGGAATGAGTTTCCGAGCATCTATCAGTGCGATAGATGCTGCTGAGATCCAGTGTTGCTCCCTAACCTTCTGGTTTACCTTACTAGCAGATATCACTGCTGTTTCCACAGCTTTTCGGATATCATTCCATGCTGCATCGGGGTGGGCATCACATACATGGCTGCCTAACTGTTTTCCTAGTTGTTCCTGAAATATACTCTTAGCTTGACTATCATTAAGTAGGCCCTAAGAGGTTTCCTTGCAGCGTCTTTCCTACGTCCAGTAAGACGCAAGCAAATACGCGCTCGCACTAGAGCATGATCTGAATCTAGGCATGTGCTCCAGAATGAGCGACAGTCTTCTATCGAGCCCCTCCATCGGTGGCTGATAGCGATGTGATCTATTTGGGTCCAACGTTGGGACGAATTAGGGGGTCGCCATGTTAAAAGATGTTTTTCCTTATGCTTAAAGTTAGTATTTGCAAGGAACAGGCGGTTATCTGAGCATAGCTGCAACAGACGGTCGCCATTATCTGTTCTTTGAGCCACGACACCATAAGATCCACCTAGGTGTCTTTCCTATCGCTTAGTTTACCTACTTGAGCATTAAAGTCACCGGCCACTATTACTACATCCGAGCGCCTAGCTTTTCGGAGAAGGTCCGAAAGCTTTCTGTAAAACTCATCTTTTACATCATCTGAGCTGCAGTCAGTGGGAGAATAGGCAGAGACGACGAAGAGGCAACGACGAGTGTCCCTATCTTTCCGGATTCTTACTGTTCCGTTCAGTCGGACAGCGCACAAACGACTGTCTACTGGGATCCACTCTAAGAGAGCTAGTTCTGCCCTAGGACTCAATGCTATACCTACGCCGGCGAGGCCACGGGAAGCAGAATCAGGGCTTCCAGATACACGAAGCGTAAATCGAGTCGGTTCTTTATTTTGGCATGGTGAGGTCAAATGAATGACGCTACTTGGATCCTGTATGCGCGTTTCGGAGACGCAGCACACATCGATGGCGCGAGATTCTAAAGTTTTAGCTAAGGAAGCCTGCTGTCCTATTTGGCAAAGTGTTCGTACGTTAAAAGCTCCTACGTGTAGTTTAGAGCGTGGTTTCAGGAGACCAGGAATGGCGTTCCACGTACTCGAATCGTTTGCCCTAGCGGTGCGAGGTGATAAAGAGACGTGAGGAGGGTTAGTCATGGAGATAAGAGAGGTATTAGGAGGTGTAGGAAGGATTTGAATGTGACCAACTTGGTCTCTTGTGCTGTTACGGGTATGAGGGCTGATATCACTCCCCGGCTGCCCACACCGTGGAAGATCCTCATCACAGATACTAACTGAGGAAGTATTGAATTCTATGGAGTAGTAAACATACAGTTTGGTGATAAGATTTAACTGAACATAAGTTTTCATTTCTTTCTATGTATTACGAGCCGGATTGTCATGTGAAGATAAATTTGTACATTCACTTTTTGCCTATTCTTTAGGTTAAAGATTTTTCATATAATCTCTCTGAGAAGTTTCTATCAAAAGTCAATTGGAAAAAGTGTCTTCAACCTAATTATAGCCTCCGAGGACTTTTATGAGGACTTATCAAGGGCCCAAAGAGATTTTTATGTAGGGTGAATTCAATTTAAAACTAAGTAAATAGTTCTTGTGTAGTATTCATATTTTAATTAAATGACAAATAATTTGATAAGTTCTAACTGTAATAGTACCAATTCACCTAAAATACACTTGAATATATGGATCTCAGGAGGCAACAACACATGATTAAGAGCTGCTAACCGTATTAAGTTCATAACGAAGCGAAAAGGACTGGGGTATTTCAAGAGAATCTCTAGCTCGAAAAATACCAGATTTCACTCATAAACTGAGACTCCATTATTAATCACCGAACAAAATTTATCTTTAGGTATAGACGTTTTAGACTCAGGCAGACTAATTGAATTTAATCATTTTCGAGTGACAGAATGTACGTTTCGTCCTATCTGATGCCCGTCAACCCGAATCAAGTACTTATCATTTCAGGTGTAAACGCCTTATTAACTAGAATAATGGGTTCAAATCCTCCAGCTACAATTCAGAAATTCAATAAACTTGTACTTTAAGGTTATATTGGGATATTCGATCAGGAAACCCACATGCCAAAAAATATAGACCGACCTCACTCCAGAATACTAACAGTGGAAAAACACAAAACGTTAGTACCACTTCTAGTAACAATATTGGTCAATATGCTACCCATTAAACAAACTGGAGGCTATTCACATCCAGCAACATAATGGACAACGTATTGGTTTTTAAAGTAGCAAGTAATACGTCCGAGTTTTATTGTGAACATCAACACCAGGATACAGATGATATCATTTCTTATCTGTACGTGTGACCAGCTGATATTTATATTGCCGAATTCCGTGAACCATTTCACTGAAAAAAATATTACAATAATGACCAGAAATAAAACTTACAACACCAAGAACACCGAGGAAAATAACTACAGCCATAACCATATATGCTGAATGCGCTGATGCATTCACATCAGGATGTCTTGTCTGATAAATTTTTAACATTATTAGCATACCGAGTATATACATATAAGCAGTATCTGAAAACACAAATGATAGGATCAAACAATAATGACTCAGTCAAAAAAGACATTTTAAAGGTTATAAACAGAGATATACAGTACACCTATCCACTCGTAAGACTTTGAACAGGAAGTTTTTTATGTCTGGTACGTGAAAATGGCAGCAGACATTTGCTCTTAATAATTAAAAATATATGAGCCATTTTGTGGTTGTTTGGGCATTTTCCAAGAATAATTATTAATGTCATCCTTAAAAATATAAGCTAATTGTAATAGTTGTGAGCAATAAAAAAGACTTCAGTCAATAAACAACATTAAATATTAGAGGCATTGTATTAGATATTTTGTAAATAAGGGTTTTTATCGTAAGAAAAAATACGTTGGTAGTTATTTGTTCCACTCAGTAAGGCTCTTGAAAAAACGAAAAGTATAGTACTGAAATCTGATGGCATCCGCGATTGTTAGTATAAGATTCACGGATACGTGTTTAACAGCTAAAACTGTATTGGTTGAAATAATGAACCGATTGATGTTAGACCACCATGATCTCAATCAAAAACTTATTCTCCACAACCCCCTACCGATAAAACTGTATTAACTTATTACCAGTATATATATATATATACTAAGTCGTTATAATCTCAATGTACAGAGAAATACGTAAGAGAGGTCGGTGAGACTATAATTCATGGACGAATCAATCAGATATAAGATAACAGGTCTTGGGTTTTGGTGCGAAATTCATTTATCCATTTGGCAAAATAACGTTTTGGGTTCTTAATTGATATCAGTTCGTGATGAACACCTTGAATCTAATTCCTAACTCTAACCATCAACTCGAAACCAAAATTCTAATTTCCCACACTGGTTTATAACCCTCATTTAGTCATAGTTAGTAGGTGAACACTTCAGTATCGCTCTAAGGTTGTCCATAAATTATACTCTTGTCAGCAGGTCTACTATAAAAATGAGAGATTTGTAAAATAAGAAAATAAGATGATTTACAAAATAGGATAACTATATGTTAGTATTCTGATTGACTTACCAAATTGGAAATTAGAAAAATTCGGGCACATATGATAACATGCACTCATTAGACCTTCCATAGTTAATGCTAAACCCATCGCATAAAATAAACCATAATGCTGCGGTATACCCAATACCTAATGAAATTTTATTTTAATAAGTAAGAAAAAATAAAAGAACTAGTAAAATATAGAATCAAATAAGAAATTGTACATTATAGTGTTATTGAAAGAATACATTTATTGAAATGCTTTATGATCGATAAATTACCAAACAATTGTTAAGAGGAAGTTGTGAAAATTATTGTGGTATATCTAAAACGCCTAAAAAGTGTCTCCCCATCCGTTTGTAAGAAGTTAAACTTAGTTTGCAATTCAGCCGAAGACTTTAATAACAAACTGTCTCTGTTGCAATTAAACTTGAATTAATTAAGATTTGAAATGAGTGAAAGTGAACAATAATATATTTACTGCAGATTGAGATGTACTTGTTGAAATGGATGATCCATCAGAACTATAGATACAAGTTTACGCTGAATGCTAACACTATTAAAATTCAATGAATTACGAAATAATCTACGTAATGTCTAAGGTGGCTATTTTCGTGACACGATGTAAGTTGCGTTATCTTAAATATTAATATATCTGTACCTAAACTGTAAGTAAATTCAATAAACTAAGATATAAATAGGGCTGAATTACCATTATCGGGGACCTGTGTTCCAATGTAGTGAGATGTCCTATTGGAAATAACACCTTATTTATGTGACTTTTCCGAGATTGATCTCTTTCCTAGAAACTCACTAATCAATACAGAGTACTCAAGCGACATAATTCTATTTGGTGAAGACTGCCTTGAGTAACAATGCAAACATGTTTGGGATAAATTTCACTTCCTGTAAATGCAAAATTTTGTTCCAGGAGTGGTTTGTGTCAGCACAAGAACTAATGATAAGGAGTGAAGTAGTTGGATGCGTTCGTCATCACTTATTTTGCAAGTCTTAGTGGGACGGTGTCTAACGAGATCTCGGCACTCATTCAAAAATCTCGGTTAGTTTTTGTCAACTTGTATCACTTGTGGCACAGTCGAGATACCCATCTAACAAACAAAGGAAAAGTATACCATGTAGAAATATACTCTGTATTATTACATGGCTATGAAACATAGTCAGCGAAATTAAAAGACATGTGTAGGTTGTGTGTGTCCTAACAGAATTGCTTTCTCAATTGAGGTGGCTGTGATACGTATTGAATACGCCCAACAACTGACTAATTCGACATATAATACTCGCTAGAGTATGAGTAAGCTGGAAGAAAGCTAAAAATGGCTAAACCAAAACGTGACATCGCTCCATGAGATCATCGACTATTGTAGTGACCCACATTGGTAGATGCAGGCTATTTGCATCACATCAGATAGAAAAACGTCAGGTTACATAGCTTATAAGGGACTACAATGATGCAGATCCACTAACTTTTTATCTTGTTTCTAGACTTTAGGTCCCAGTATTCTTAAATGCTAAATGTATTAATAAATTACATAATCAACCTTTCAGAAGCAATACAACTGAGGATATTCTCTAAATTATGCATTACTATAAGTCTTGTATCTCCAACCCGCTTAAACTGTTTCTGGTTTAAAAAGATTTATTGGTTGAGAAATAACTGGTGGATATACTTACGAAGAATATTTAACAATAAAATAATGAACACAAGGCTATTTAAGAGATATTTTTCACAAATAAACACAAAAGCGAACACACTATGATTACCTGGGAGTTTGGGTTTAAATTTTTGGATCGCCTATGAAGAATATCACTATAAGATGGATAGAAGAAGTAGGTGTACAGAATATATAATTATATATAGTAAGCGTATATATAAAGAATAATGACTATAGGACTTAATTATGTATATCTAAATCTTATATTCAACGGTATGAAATGACTTGAGAATAGTCGAATAATAAATCGTCTCAACAAAAACTAATAACTATTTCAGGTGGAATTTTGAAGATTACAGGGGAGAGAGAGAGAGTACAGATAATTTAGACTAATCTTTTACTACAACAAATTACTTACTTACTTACGCCGGTTACTCCCAATGGAGCATAGGCCGCTGACCAGCATTCTCCAACCCACTCTGTCCTGGGCCTTCTTTTCTAATTCCATCCAATTCTTGTTCATTTTTCTCATGTCTATCTCCATTTCTCGGCGTAATGTGTTCTTTGGTCTTCCTCTTTTCCTTTGACCTTCAGGATTCCATGTGAGGGCTTGTCTTGTGATGCAGTTGGGTGCTTTCCTCAATGTGTGTCCTATCCACTTCCAGCACTTCTTCCTGATTTCTTCCTCAACTGGGATCTGGTTTGTTCTCTCCCACAGTACGTTGTTGCTAATGGTGTCCGGCCAATGGATCTGAAGTATTTTGCGTAGACAATTGTTGATAAACACCTGTATTTTCTGGATGATGGCTTTTGTAGTTCTCCAGGTTTCTGCCCCATACAGTAGAACTGTCTTGACATTTGTATTGAAAATCCTGACCTTGGTGTTGGTTGACAGTTGCTTTGAGTTCCAGATGTTCCTCAGTTGTAAATATGCTGCTCTTGCTTTGCCGATCCGCGCCTTCACATCTGCATCAGATCCACCCTGTTCATCAATGATGCTGCCCAAATACGTAAAGGTTTTTACATCTTCCAAATCTTCTCCGTCAATTGTGATTGGATTGGTGCATTCTGTGTTGTATCGGAGAATCCTGCTTTTCCCTTTGTGTATATTGAGACCTACTGCTGCTGAGGCTGCTGCCACACTGGTCGTCTTTTCCTGCATCTGTTGTTGCGTTTGGGATAGAAGGGCCAGATCGTCTGCGAAGTCTAGATCATCCAACTGCATCTTAGATGTCCATTGTATCCCGCGCTCCCCTTCAGACGTTGACGTCTTCATGATCCAGTCGATCACCGCCTGGAGTCCCTCCGGGGGCTACTGCCGGTCCCAAGCCCGGATAAAGGAGGAGGGTTGGGCATGGGGTTGGCGTCCCCATCCCGTAGAAAACTAACTCGCTGAAAAAACGCTAACCAGAAAAAATTATTCAAATCTTTTTAAACTACAACAAATAATCACACACATTTGACTTGATAATACATATTACATGATTCGCCAATATGTTTTTAAAGCATGACTTTTAATGAGTGAATTCTTCATAAACAATTCAATCAAAACAGTTGATTAGATGAATCATAATGGATTTTTTCTCTTAAAAGTTTATATGAGTGTTCACTGATAATATCTGTGTGTAAATTGATTGTTTAAATAAGTATGACCACGTTTTACGTATGAACAATATGTGTAATTCAGATATTCAACGTACTTAATCAAAACAAAAAGTTCATAGCCTAAATACAAGTTTATTATAAATATGAAATGAAAACTGGTTAGAGAGATGGATTGTTTACTCGATTATATTAGAATCGAATTAGCGTAAACATTTGGTTCTTGTAGCAAATGAATTTTCTCACCAGTCAGTCAGTCAGTCAGTCAGTCAGTCAGTAACAACGTAGAACTTCGTACGTATGTACATCAGTTCGAGTTGCCACACCACATTAGCACAGAGATGCAGTTGTCGATTCAAATCCCGTAGTGGTAGAGGTAGCAAGAGTATAAGCAGTAATCGGGAAGATTAGGGTTTGGAGATGTTATTTAAAGAGTATAATCCAGTGAAATAAATTTGGAAAGAGGAAAAAAGGGACATGAAGGATTCAGAAGATTAGAATTTGGGAGAACACAGAGAGTGGATGCACCTGCGCCATTGCAAACGATTTTGAGCCATGTCATTCAGGGTCTCTAACCATCGGTTGCTATCATCTCGCGGTCCCCAACCAGGTAGTCTACACCTACCAACATGACTCAGTCCACTTGTCAGTGACTTCATGGACTTGTGCCATGTTTTGGTTTGGCCGCCCCTAGCTTTCTTCCAACCTACTCCTATACCACTGAACATAGCACGTCGAGGCAGTCGGTCGTTGGGCATACGTAACACGTGTCCCAGCCATCTCAACTGATGAAGTTTCACTACTTCATCAATTGATTTGCCATCCTTACCTAGTACCCGTTTCCTAACAACTGTGTTACTTACTCGATGGTCCCATGATATACGAGCAATATTTCGAAGACACCTATGATCAAATACTAGTAACCTACGAATATCCTCTACTCTTACCGGCCATGTTTCACTGCCATAAAGTAGGACGGAACGAACTGCTGCGCAGTAAACCCGTCCTTTGGTTGATAGACGGATATCTCGCCTACGCCATAAATGACGCAAGTTGGCAAAAGCTAGTCGAGCCTTCTGTATCCGTGCTGAGATTTCGTCACACACTAAACCACAAGGGCTGATGAGACTTCCAAGATAAGTGAAGCGGTCGACACACTCAACTACTTCACTCCCTATCACTAGTTCGGGTGTCGATGTAACCCAATCCTGAAGCAACATTTTGCATTTCGAGGGAGAGAATCGCATCCCGAACATGCTTGCATTGTTGCTTAGAGTGGTCAGAAGACTCTGCATTTTGTCAGCGTCTTCACCAAATAAAACTATGTCATCAGCATATTCTAAGTCAACAAGTGAACCTCCCGGTAGAAGTTCAACCCCTGGAAATTTAGATGAGGAGAGTGTTATCTCTAAAAGTACGTCGACCACAAAGTTGAACAAGAATGGGGAGAGTGGACAGCCCTGACGAACACCACTTGAGGTAATCAATTCTGATGACAGTTCGCCATAAGCTCTCACTCTACCAGTTGTGTTCGAGTAGAGAGCCTTTATAAGGTTAATGTACTTCTTTGGTACTCCTTTCAGTGACAAACACTGCCATAGAACCTCACGATCAACAGAGTCGAATGCCGCCTTAAGGTCGAGAAATACTACCATTGTGGGGCGTCTGAATGTGTGTCTGTGTTCTAGAACCTGACGTAGTGTGAATATCTGATCTATACAACCACGTCCAGGTCGAAAACCAGCCTGGTTTTCTCTAGTCTGCTCTTCACGAGCTTTAGTTAGGCGTCGAAGTATTATTGAAGCTAATATTTTAGACACTATATTAGTCAAACTGATTCCTCTGTGATTGTCACAAGAGGACTTTTGTCCTTTCTTATAGACTGGCACAATCAGTGATTGAGACCAGTCAGATGGGATTACGTCCAGTTCCCAAATTCTACCTAAGACCTCAGTTAATCTCATTGCTAATACTGGACCACCATCCTTAAAAATCTCAGGAGTAAACCTGTCAGGGCCTGCTGCTCTCCCTCGTTTCAGATTTCCTATGGCTTTTTCAACTTCGTAAAGGGACGGAGGACCTACATTAACTTGCCATTCAGGTTGACTGGAGATCGTGGGAAACCGAAGTGTGGCTGAAGGCCAGTTGAACTGATCCCTAAAGTGTTCTGCCCATCGATCCAATCTCCTGGATTGAGAATGAATAATATGTCCATCTTTCTCTGAGATTGTTTCGCTAACGGTCGGGTTCCTAATTCCGGTTTCCTTAACGAGTCTGAACAATTGTCTGCTATTACCTATTGCCGCTGCCTTTTCCATCTCTCTTGCTTTCGCTACCCACCACTGTTCGCGATCATTGCGTAGACTTCTTGTCAGCTTGCGCTTAAGCTGACTCCGCTCTTCATTATGTTCAGAGCCAGGTGGAATGAGTTTCCGAGCATCTATCAGTGCGATAGATGCTGCTGAGATCCAGTGTTGCTCCCTAACCTTCTGGTTTACCTTACTAGCAGATATCACTGCTGTTTCCACAGCTTTTCGGATATCATTCCATGCTGCATCGGGGTGGGCATCACATACATGGCTGCCTAACTGTTTTCCTAGTTGTTCCTGAAATATACTCTTAGCTTGACTATCATTAAGTAGGCCCTAAGAGGTTTCCTTGCAGCGTCTTTCCTACGTCCAGTAAGACGCAAGCAAATACGCGCTCGCACTAGAGCATGATCTGAATCTAGGCATGTGCTCCAGAATGAGCGACAGTCTTCTATCGAGCCCCTCCATCGGTGGCTGATAGCGATGTGATCTATTTGGGTCCAACGTTGGGACGAATTAGGGGGTCGCCATGTTAAAAGATGTTTTTCCTTATGCTTAAAGTTAGTATTTGCAAGGAACAGGCGGTTATCTGAGCATAGCTGCAACAGACGGTCGCCATTATCTGTTCTTTGAGCCACGACACCATAAGATCCACCTAGGTGTCTTTCCCTATCGCTTAGTTTACCTACTTGAGCATTAAAGTCACCGGCCACTATTACTACATCCGAGCGCCTAGCTTTTCGGAGAAGGTCCGAAAGCTTTCTGTAAAACTCATCTTTTACATCATCTGAGCTGCAGTCAGTGGGAGAATAGGCAGAGACGACGAAGAGGCAACGACGAGTGTCCCTATCTTTCCGGATTCTTACTGTTCCGTTCAGTCGGACAGCGCACAAACGACTGTCTACTGGGATCCACTCTAAGAGAGCTAGTTCTGCCCTAGGACTCAATGCTATACCTACGCCGGCGAGGCCACGGGAAGCAGAATCAGGGCTTCCAGATACACGAAGCGTAAATCGAGTCGGTTCTTTATTTTGGCATGGTGAGGTCAAATGAATGACGCTACTCGGATCCTGTATGCGCGTTTCGGAGACGCAGCACACATCGATGGCGCGAGATTCTAAAGTTTTAGCTAAGGAAGCCTGCTGTCCTATTTGGCAAAGTGTTCGTACGTTAAAAGCTCCTACGTGTAGTTTAGAGCGTGGTTTCAGGAGACCAGGAATGGCGTTCCACGTACTCGAATCGTTTGCCCTAGCGGTGCGAGGTGATAAAGAGACGTGAGGAGGGTTAGTCATGGAGATAAGAGAGGTATTAGGAGGTGTAGGAAGGATTTGAATGTGACCACCTTGGTCTCTTGTGCTGTTACGGGTATGAGGGCTGATGTCACTTCCCGGCTGCCCACACCGTGGAAGGGTATTTCTTGAGGAACCTGAAAAGGAAATTGGATTAGTGTTGGTCTTGACGACCTGGGAGCGTGACCGCAGAGCCCAAGGGACAACTGCTTGAGGCCGGTCGCGCACGGCCTTTTTGTGGAAGGTTTTTGACGTGTTAGCTCCGTTCTTCAAAGGGCCTTACCGCCGGAGACGGAAATCCGTGAGGTAAGGTGAGGTGTGACATTTTTAGGGTCGACCTTTTCTAACCCCACCCCTCCTTGTGGGAAGGCAGCATCGCTGTCATGCTGGTTGTCCGAAGGAAACACCTTACTGCTGTCACACCCTCTACAGTCAGCAGTACGACTTCGCCCTCAGACCTTGAGTTGCTGCTTTTAGTCTTACCGTTCTCCAATCGACCTGCCTGGCATGGTAGAACCTACAGGAACATATGTTCCAGCCAATATAGCTCGGTTGGGTCATCACGATAGGCAAGCCCGACCACCGCGTCAAGGTAGCAGCTTCGATCGGGAGTTTATATTAGTTTTTGTCTTATTGTACAATATATTTTTACATTTTCTCACCAATGTAAAAATATATTGTACAATAAGACAAAAACTATTATAAACTGCCTATTGATAAACTAAGCCACTTTTAACGGCAGCGCAAGTATAACCACACTCCACCTTATATACATATATATATATATACCTCGGAGGTGGAGAGGTAGAAATTAGTGTAACTTCTGAGGTTTATTGCGACTTCTGACTTCATTAATGACAGATCACTAACTTTGAAATGAATTTCTCAAAGATCAAGCGAAAATTTATGACCTATGTAGACAAATAATTTGAAAATGAGGAGATAACTAACTGTTTACATCGAATGAGGATTACTCTACATCACGAAAAGGCTAAAATTAAAAAGTATTAACTACCAGAACAGACTTAGTACCTGAGTGATATTATGCTCACCTTCAAACTTAAAGGTTTCAATTTAAACACCATGTAGGAGTCATGAATTAGTATTAACGTATTGTCAAAAACTTATTTTTTAGTAGCGCTACAGCTGATGTCTTTTCGCAACAAAAGTAATTTGAAAAATATTGGAGGGTTCTACAAAAACTATGTAAATCAATGAATCAATTCTTCAGGAAATTTCATGTTTGTGTTACTTACCGTCGGGCAGTCAAACCAAGAAATAATAATCCTAGCATAACATAGCCAATGTTTGAAATAATATTGTTAAACGCCGTGAAAATGCCAAGTGAATGAGCACATTCAAAGTTGTAATAGCATAAATCTTCATTACCAGTTTCAAAAACAGCCTACTCATATTATTTATGTGTTGAAATAAAATAAAAAAAACTCATATTATTGAAGAGGAAATATACAAAACTTAATAATAAAACATTATGAGAAACGTCAATTAAGTAAGAGAACATATTGGCTACATGTATATTATACTGATATAATCGGTATCCACCTCTAGTTGATTTATACCCTTCCCTCCAACAATTAAACAGCTCAGCATATTACACTCTATACCAAGTTACCCAACCTAATCGCCATATTGCAACTTGATCAATAGAATTCGGTCAGCAATAAAGGGATTAAGTAAACTTAGCATTGGTCACTAGTCAGTGGTCAAGCAATAGTAAACTTCTAAACTAATATAAATTGTACAGTTTAGTAGAACGGGCAAATATAATATCAGTAGTCGTTCGTTAATAACACTAGATAACTATTTAGTTAATTTGCAAGTAGTTATTAAACGTAAACGAGATTGATAGTACCTCAGAACTCTGGAAACAAATTATTCAAAAAGTTAAAATGACGCTCCATCTCATCTTTCAGTTTAAGTGAGTTTATCAATGTATCATACAAACCTACAAATCAGTTACAAAGATGGCGTGATCTTTAATAAAACTAATATTTCGCAACCCTATAAATATATAAAATACAATGAATATATACATATATAGAAAGGAGGTATAAGTTACCTTACCTTTTGGTATGTCATGATTAATTGTACTGCTGGTAATCCATAGAAAATGGATATGATGATTAAATACCTATAAGATTCATTAAATAAGACGGAAGAAACGATAAATTTAAAGTTGACATACCTTTAATTAAAAACAAACAATAATATGATACTAAATTCAAGAAGAAAAAACCGAACATCATCTACAAAATAACTGTTCCAACTACGAAAAACACTGCATCGGACAGAGTGGACGACTGCTTCATCTTCGTCCGCACGAACATCAATTAACGGTCAAACACCATGACATATCTTCGCTTATATCAATACATATGGACAAATCTAAACACACATTCGACTGGAAAAATATTAAGATCTTGGATACAGGAAATTCTAAATACACCAGAGAATTTTTGGAAGCTTGGGATTCAAGTCAATCAGCAATTAACATACACATTGAAACCGACCCAATCTACCAAACAAATAGGAAAAATCATGGACAAATATAGGACCGAGAATCAAATCAAAGGGAGGTACAATCAATGTGAAGAAGTAGACAATGAAAGATTAAAGGTCAACAATAACCAACCAAGATAAAGATTGGACAAGACAACCTGTGAGTCATATGTGGAGAAATTTGAACAATTTACTTTTATCTGAAGTTTGTACTGATGATGTTGTTCCGACGAACAATGAAAGATCCACGACCAAACCATCCAGCCCAAAGAACAAAACTCCACCTAAATCTTAGATATTTTTATCAATCAAAGGTAATAACGTTACTTGAGAAAAAACTATCGGGTGCCCGTTGTCTACTCTTAAGATTGCAGATTATTTAAAATAATTCATAAACTATTACTCAATATTAAAAGTCAATAACCAGCTTTTAAAGTAACAACTGTAAGATTTTCTTATGTTAGTGCTTTACTCCAACATTACCATCGCTCGACCTTGCATGATTCAATTCGTATCTGCGACAGTTTTTTTCTATCAATTAATAAAGTACCATATTACCTTGTAATGGTTAATGCTTTCAAAGCAAAACTAATTGAAAACAATGTCATGATTGAATACAAATACAGAAACAATCACTGTTTTAAAAACTTCCCTTAATGTATAAATTTTGTAAACTTTTATGCCATGAAAGAAGGATAAATTTTAACAACAATGGCTTTATTTATTATGTTTAGTATAATATTGAATTGTCAGCATAAAAACGATGAGATGGAGAAGGAAGTCCTTTAAACTTATTGATTGGATGGGTGATCTACTGAGACAGGCGTAATTTACCATAACGTAATAACTACCTATATTGCCCAACCGTTGGAGGATTTTATACTGAGAATTGCTCATTGTGGAACAGATAATTAATATTGAAAAAAATATTTAATAATTAAGTATTTTTATGATCAGTCTTGGTTATTGTTGGGGATGTTAGATCCCCAGAGCTCACTTCGTAAATGCTTTAATTTTATAATTTTATTTTGAAAATTTAAATTTCCTTGTTTTCGCGCCAAAAGCACACTTTTCACCTTCATATCGTATTTCCCAATTGAGAGAATCTTTAACGCTATTGGTCCGTTGTGTATTTTTAGTATGCTATTTTTGCTACGCTTCCCAAGGACAGTTTTATGAAGTATATATACGTTTGATTTGTGCCTGTTATTATTCACTCTTACTTCTGGCTTACGGAATATACTTTCCCGTTCCAAGCTTAGACTTCTTCCTCTAGCTAGCGGGGCTGAGACGCTTCAAATAGCTAGCTTATTGGTCTACGGTCACACATCTTTGTTCCGTTCGCATACTAAGTGAACTCGTAATAGCTTCAAACATAGCAGTTATATTACTACCAATATTTTGAAGTCAGAAACTTTCTTGATCATAACTATTAAAACAGTACAAATAGCTTTGAATGTGCTTACCAGAAATAAAGTAAATATTTTCTATTCAATGTTCCATAACGTTTTTTAGACAAATCTGATACATATAATAACACCTTAATAATAAAAAAGAAAAAAATTAAATAATATTAATTAATAGATTGATGGTTACGATCTCTGTGCGTGTGTGCAGCAAAAGATTGAAATGAATTTGTCATTTCTTAGTTTGCTGACAGATCGTGACACACAAAAAACAAATCCGTCATTACAACATTTTAAACTGTTCATTATTAGACTCACTCATAATTGAGAACATAAATAATTACAAAAGTTACTTGTTGTTACTATTGATGATGATAGAAGGGAAAGTAAATAGGTACTTATTGTAGTAATTTGGTGCGCCTTTAATGAGTAATTATAACGAATAAAACTCTGAAAGAGTGGAATTTGAAATTTCTTGCAAGGGGTTTAAAAGTTAGAAATGACGAAAATTCTAAACATTCCTTTTTGGTTTAATTTTGGATGAATTTTCATGGAGAACACATCGTTCAACGTTACTCACCTTTAACATTCAAAATGAAAAGCGCTGATCTGATAATGCCAAATGTCATAACATATAATTGAAAAAAATTTTCACTATAGTTGTTTTATCCCGACGACGATTATGAATGGTAACTTTTGAGAACTATTTATTGGACAAATATTGTACGTATATTCTCAATGTATAACTATTCAGTAGCTAGATTATGTATATCTATACTCTTATTACAAGCTTTATTTTGACCCATAAACTATTATTATACGACTTGCCGTTCTTGGGTTATGCCCAGTCTATTAATTACAGGCCCCCACATTCACAGTCACATTTGACTAGATCTCGTGCTAATGGTGTTTTTCTATTTTGTGGTGCGATGTGGTTTGTTTGGTTTGTATATAAACCCAGTGTATGTTTGAAATACATGATTTATATTGCAGAGGCTGAGAATGGTGCTCTGGACTCAACAGGCAGGGTAAGGTAGAAAGAAGGACCGATAAGGACTCTAGACTAATCGAACAGGTTTACACGTCATTGGTCCGGTCGGTAAATCACTGTTCCCTAATAGGGCACAAGGCCACAAGTTATAACAATAATATATCACTTAAGTCCAGAACACTAAACACCATCTAGTAAGCTTTTAGATGACAAAATTTGCATTAACTATGCCATGGCTAGTAATGGAATCTCGTACTTTTCTCTGAAAACCCCGCAGCGTTAAGCACTTAAAATACAAACACCAGTTGACCAGCTGAAGAATCCCAAAAAAGACGAAAGGGGCTCCCTAGGTTCCACTACTTGCTATAGTCAATCTGTTATATTAAATCTAAGATAAAATGGCTATATAAAGGCGATTGTTTTAGTAAATGTAATGAAAACTACAACTTATGGAAGAACCAATTGAATTACTGACAATAAGTCTTGGATTGTGAAGCGAAATTTATTCGCCGATATAGATAAATAGGATTTCAGTACTATAGATGATATCAATCTGTAATGGAAACCCTTACTTTAACTCCCAAATTATGATTCCTGATACTAATTTATAAAACCTTTTTGACCTTAGTAAGTAGGTGGGTTGTCTCAAGGTGACTCATAGACCGTCCATAAATTATAGTCTCACCAAAAAAAACTTCACAATACCAAACATCATACATAACATCGTGCATTAGATTTACAAACTGTAACTATAACTGACAGATTGATTGAAGTTAAAAATGTAAACCAGTGGATATCAGTTTAATGGTCTAAATGTGATAAGCTAGTCACAAGACCTAGAAATTTTTTAAGTTATATATTATATAGGCTCATGGGCGAGAACTACTTTAGAATTTTAAGGTATGAGAAGGCAGGTACTAGATATCAGATGATTTTTTAATTGGTGTTATAGTGATTAAACAGAGTTAACAAAATATAAGGACGGATCGACCAAATAGTTGTAGAATAATCAGAAAATTCACTTTGACTTAGAATTGGATGATCCAAACTAGTCGGCAGTGAAAATACATGAAATATTTTACTTTAAGTCTTATACTTTTAACAATAAAACTTACGATTATCTAAAGTTTCACCTTCGAAAAATAATCTTATTCTTTGTTAATCTAAAGCTATTCAATCTACCGAATTTATTTCCACAATATAATAGAGAATAAGTTGATTTATTTACAGAAAAGATTTTAAAAACGTAAGATATGTGAAGATCACTACTAGTTACTTTATGATCAAAGTATATGACATGAGTTCCTGATACGAACTCTGTTCTATCTATCTGGTTGCTGATTAGCAGTATCAATAGTCCTCGCATAAAAACCTATTGAACTGTAAGTTAACATTTTTTCAGAAATAGAACTGATAAACTGTTTTAATTTGGTACAGCAAACAGAAACTAATTTTTTTCAGAAAAAAACTTGAATCATTTGACAAGAACTTACATTCATCTTATACATTGGAATAAATTCTGAATTTACATCTGTCTGATCATCTGTTAAACCAATACTACTCACAGAATCTGGCTTATCATTTCGATTTTTATCATTATTATTAATCTCATGACTGGTATTAACAGTAGTATTGTTAGAATGTACAACAGCTGATTGCTGAGATGTATTAGGAATCTCTTGACCAATCATTGTAGAATATGTAGAATGTGTTGGTATTTGTATTTTGTCTGAAATAGTAGTACTATTAGTAAGATGATTTAAATTGGAGAAATGATTCTTTTCTTTTCTTGATTGAATTTTATTATTAGCACCGATGCAACTACCACCACTTACAACATTGTTATCATCATAATCATCTTCATCATCTGTGGAACTGAACCAACCGTGTGAGCCTTGTATTTCAACTAGAGGTGTTTGGTGAATTGTACTACGAAAATGAAGACTAGATCCCATTGAATTATTTAATGAAGTACTCTGATAATCTTGTGGTAAACTTAATACTTGATGGTGTATACCAGTATGAGACGGTCTAAGTATGTTCAAACTATCTGATGAAGTTTTTACTATATTTGGACCAGAGGTAAACGGACGTTTTCTCATATTATTGATAGATTTCATTTTTTTGTAGTTCTCTAATGATATTTTCGTTTTATTGTATACAACAGCATTATCATAAGACGCTGCAATGCAATGGAAAAAAGCACAAATACAAATAATTAATTGGTTAATTCACTCATTTATAGCGTAATTTGAAGAAAATATACATTGAAAAAAATACACAAACTGACAACATTTAAACATAAACACACATACACACAGCTATAGACGTAGAATTATCGACCATGACACGATATCTGTAACATTAAGTTGTGAAAAAAACAAACAGAATCATGGTATTAAAATGAAAAGAAGGGAGGGGAACCAACAATTTTTACAAATAATCAATACGTTGGTAACTTATAAAAGGGCATGACAACTACACAGAATTGATGACAATTAAAACAAAGAAAAACCTAACAGAAAGACACATAAATGATTTTATCGTAGAAAAATAAAGGTGTTTAGTAATAAGAGTGATTACGAAGTAGAGAGGAGGGAATCAACAAGTTACCTGATTCTACAGGAATACTTTGAGTCTGTAAACTATTACTATTAACATTATGACGTAGTTCAGTATGACTGGAATTGAATATACTGCCATAATTATATCTATCTTTTCGGTTAACCAAATTAGTAGATATTCGTGGATCAATCGGTCTGGAAGTAGTTTTTGAACAAGTTGCTGTATTTACTGGTATAGTAGATGAACAGGAGGAAGATGCTGCTGTATTGGCATAAAAAAGGTTAGAATTGCTCAAATTGACAGAACAAACAGTTGGATCACAGTCTGAACCACATTCAAAGTTAGCCGTCAACTCTAAGAGTATAAGCATATATATATACATATGTAAGCATAAGAATTACATAAAATTAAGAACGTTATATATAATAGTACAGTATATTATATGAATACTGACAGAAAATATCTTTTACAAAGCTGAACTTTAGTGAAACCGGTATAAGAAAAATTGAATTAGTACACAATATAAATCAGTGATCATCCGACTATCACTTAATTTTAACAACAATACGAAGCATATATGATTGAACGCCTGATATTTTAAAACAAATTCGAGTTATACAAAACTTCAAGCATCGTAAACGGGAATAATATTAGAATGTTCAATGTACATCTGTACTCACAAACGCACGTAAATACGTATAGAACATTTCATTAATAGAAAAATGTATTGGATTCATGACAAAAGATTAAAGAATATACATAAATCAAACAAAAAGAATAATAATCTATACTAATGAATAAATAAGTAGTAGATAAAACTATAATAAGGAATATTCAAAAGTGCATGATTTAATTGCTCAAAAAGTTAGTCAGCCATTAGTAACGTAGAAAATGACACATGTGTGAACTGACCTAAATTGGCAT
Source organism: Schistosoma mattheei (assembly GCA_944470405.2). Lineage (NCBI taxonomy): Eukaryota > Metazoa > Platyhelminthes > Trematoda > Strigeidida > Schistosomatidae > Schistosoma > Schistosoma mattheei. Next base: position 79,234,584 of record OX103947.1, read on the forward strand.
ATCAAATTAACACAAAATGATATTACAAAAATGAATACTGAAGTAATCATAGTAAAAGTGATTATAAAAAGATTAGACACCATGATGACATCAGGGATTTCTGGAATAAAAGATAAAATATATGTGAAAATTATATTTGAAATAATCTCAGCGATTGAGATTCAAATAATTCCAACGTTTTGTCCAGCTAACTTATTATTACCCTGAAGAAGTCCAGATAAGTTAGCTGGACGAAAAGTTGGAATAATTTAAATTTCAATCGCTGAGATTATTTCAAATATAATTTTCACATCTAATGACTTCCCTATACTCGGTGCCCAATTTCTGTCAAACTATTCGTTCTAATTTTGACGAATATTCGTATAAGAGATAAAATAGTTTTGAAAGTCGAGATCTAAAGAAGATAAATAGTGAATGCAACTAAGTCATTGTGATAGACTTCCATCCATGTTATGTAATGTCTCTAAACATCAGTCGTAATAATCACGCGGATCCCAACCAGATATTATGAATTTACTAACAGTCAATGACTTTGTGAACCAATTTGATTTAGAAAATAAGAACTTTCGCCTAAATTTGAACGAATGGTTTCACAATATTTGGGCGCCGAGTTAATTTGAGACATTAAAAAGAAGAATATATTTGTAAAATCTCAGCGAATGAATTTTAAGTAAATCCAACGTTTCGCCTGGCAATCTGGTCCAAGCTTTTTCAAGGTAAATATAATCAAACAACAAAATTATCGAATATAAATAGGTACAAGGTTCTTCGGTTTACTGTATACTGAATAAGTCATCTAATCAACGTGAAGGATTTCTTTATAAATAGGTATTTGTGTTAATGTGTAAGAGACATGTTTATATGAAAATAATAAAGATCAACCAAATAAAAGTTCATTTGAAAATAATCAAGGGGAGAGAAAGAATAAGAAATTGTCGTGTTATCCTGGGCCATAGAATGACTTAAGGATTACAAGGTTAATTCAAGGTTATGACAAATTGTTTTTGTACACATAAGGACAAGGTATGTGTTATGGAACCAAAAACGTGTTAAGACAACAGAATGTGTTTATACGCAAGTGATGTGAGAAGAAATTTCATTCAACTAAATATTGACTTCGGTATGTGTATATTAAGAAAACAGATCATTTTTATATATGAAATGAATCAAAAATGCCACAGCCTGCATTCGATGAAGATAAATAAGATAAGTAAACAAAATAAAAGAGGAATGTATATGTTTCGATAGAACAATAAGAAGACGGAGTTGATCTGAAAAATGTGATGTATTTGCGCCATACATTTCGAACAATCTGGTCACACATATACTTGTCAAGGCATTTTTATATGAAATTAATAAAGGTCAATTAATATAGGTCAAACAAATAAAAGTACAATTAAAATAACTAAGGGGGAGAAAGAATAAGAATTTGTCGCGTTATCCTAGGCCATAGAATGGCTTAAGGATTACCAAGGTGTGTGTTATTTTTAATGTTCCAGTCAATTGTTTAACATATTCAGATAAGATAACGGATTTGAATCATTGAACGTATTATCTATCAATTAGTTACTATGGCATAGATATATCAAATTGCAAAAAGGAGATCAGGTTTACTTATTAATTATTAGTTGCCATGGGACAGCTAGTTGTATTCCATCTCTCCTATTAATATTGTTTGAATTAGCCCATATATGTAGGGCTTCGGCTGTTAGTCGTTCTTTGTAAGAATTAAATCCTTTTTGAATGATTCTCGTGCCATTGAAATCAACTGTATGACCCGATTCAATCGAGTGTAATGCTATCGCTGATCTGTTCTCAAGCTTTTTTACATCAATTGAGGATTTAGGAATGTGCTTTAAGCACAGTTTGTGTTCCTTCACCCTCACATTCAGTTGCCTTGATGTTTCACCTACATACGTTGCATTACAGTCATTACATTTGATTTCATAAACACAATTTTGTTGATCATCCTTGTGTATTGGATCTTTGATTCTTACTAGTTTTGATCTTAGAGTATTGTTTGTTCGAAAGAATACTCTTATATTTTGACGAATTAAAATCCTTCTGATGTCTTCTGAGATACCTTTACGATATGGGATCACTACTGTGTTCATCCAATCTTGCTTAACTTTTTTTTTAAAAATATCATTCCGTTCTTCATTCTTAATTATTCTTTTAATAAAACCTTTCGGATAATTATTCATTAATAGAGTGGATACAACTAAATTCATTTCCATTTTTATATCATTCGGTTCAGTGACAAATTTTTTGACTCTGGTGATCAAATTTTTGGCCACTGTCACTTTGGTCGAGTGTGGATGCGCAGACTTAAAATCTAAAAATTTCCCTGAATATGTAGGCTTTCGGAATATATTAATTTTTAAACAATCATTATCCTTCCTTTCAACCAGGCAGTCTAGAAAAGGTAATCTGCGTTCAGGCGATTCCAACTCTTTAGTAAACTTGATTTTGTCATCTAAGCTGTTGAACCGTTGGAATAGTTCGTCTAAACCATCTCGTTTTATAATGACAAAGGTATCATCTACGTATCTTACCCAAATTTTTGGTGGAATGGAACACATTGAGATAGCAATTGTTTCCAATGAATGCATGAATAAATTAGCCACAATTGGAGACAGGTGATCCCATAACCACACCTTCTGTTTGTCTGTACAGAACTCCTCGAAAAATGAAAACCGTTGAATGTAAGCAAAGCTCCAACGCTCTAATAATGTCTGAGGGTCTAGAAGGCAACGCTGTTTAAGTTCAGTGTCAGAATCTAACAGGTTATACACAATATCTAAAGCTTTTTTAACAGTAACATTAGTGAACAATGAGCAAACATCAAAACTTGCCATTATTTCATCCTCTTCTATCCGAATATTACTGACAATGTTTTTGAAATCATTAGAATTTTTTATTCCATATTTTATTACGCTTTCATATGGTTTAAGAATTTTGGCCAAGTATCTAGAAAGATTATAAGTTGGTGAATTAATTTAATCAATCACAGGTCTTAGTGGTACATCTGTTTTGTGTATTTTTGGTAGGCCATAAAATCTACACGGGCTATTGCTTTTTGGATATAAGGAGAACCATAAAGATGATCCTAGTTTGGGCTTTAAATTCTGTAGCAATTTGGCCGTTTCAGCTTTCAACTTATTTAAAGTGGCTCTACATTTGCTCTTCATGATTTTTTCATACGGTCCATTATGGAGATGTTCATTGACTTTTCTTTCATAGTCAGAATCATTCATAACAACAGTGGTGTTTCTCTTGTCTGCTTTCATAATAACAATTTTTCTGTCTTTCCGTAACTGTTTTAGGGCATACGTTTTTTCTTTAGAGATATTAGGCGTATTAGGTTTTTGATTCAAAATTACAGCTGCGATTTTAAACCTCAATGTGTTTGCCTCATCATCCGGAACATTGTTTAAGGCAGGCTCGACCAACGGAATAATTTCAGAAGCCGAAATCCGTGTTCTGTTCATATTGAAATTGAGACCTTTTTTAAGTATTGAAAGTTCGTGTTGATTTAACTGTCTATCCGATAGATTTACCACTATTTTGTTTATATCGAGTTCCTTGGATTTATTTTTAATCTCATCATTGTTGGATTTCGACGAATGTTTAAACATTTGTTCAAATTTTCTTATTTGACGTCTTTTTGTGATTTGGTTATAAAAGTTATCTCTATGTTTCAAAAATTAATTAACATTTGTTTTTAATTCTGGTGGTATAATTATTGATAAAGCACTATCAATGTTTGCTGTACGTGAACGTAGGGATTCCAAGTTAAAAGTGGATTTATGTATACGTTCTCTAAGGAATACTCTAGTAGCTGTAATAGCTGCTTTTTGTGAACGTATAGAATTGTCTGGAGTCTTAACTCTTAGCGTTTTTGGATAAACATGCTGGTTTAAACAGCGTATATCGAAAATTCGGTGGTTATACCAATTGTACATTTTCTTCGATAATTTTATGCGATTGCAGAATAAAAAATAAGAACTTTCGTCTAAATTTGATTTAGTTACCTCTAAATTTCTTCCAAACTCCAGACTACTCCTATACCAACCTTCATTGAACACTGAAGTAGGTGGTGGTTGGGTAAATGGTAATACATACTAGCCGCTGTGGTTAATGAAGGTTTACTATCATATCAACTTACTCGCCATCTTGAACTAGCAAGCTGAGTCTAACCGCAGCATTGATCACTCAGTGATCCAAACGTACGAGAGCAATGTTTCGAAGGAATCCATAAACAAACACTAATAATCCACGAATGTCCTCTATTTTTAAAGACCACGTTTCACAACCATAAAGCTGAACAAAACAGTGTTGTGTGGTATACTCGTCCTTTCATTGAGAGATAGATATTTTGTCACAAGTGATCTAATTTGACAAGAGCGAAATTAGTTTACGGAATCCATGCTGAGATTTCGTCAGACATCAGCCCACCAGGGTTAATGGAACTTCTAAGACAGGTGAAATAGTAAGCACATTCAAATACTTCAACCATTATAATCATATTAGGCGTTGACATAGACCAATCCTCAAGCACTCTTTTTCATTTAGAGGTGGGGAAACGCGTTTCAAACATTGCAGCATTGTTTCTGAAGGTAATTAGAAAACTCTAAATTTTGTGAGAGTCTTCATTGAACAGGACCATATCATCTACTTATTGTCAATTAACAAGTAAATCTCCTGGTACGAGATTAATTCCCGAAAACCTAGAGGAGAGTATTATCTCTAAAAGAAAATCTATGACCAAGTTAATTAAATCCAGGAAAATGACAAATTCTTGCGAACAATAATTTATATAATCAGCTTTGATGGCAGTACACTATAAGCTCTGAGTCGGATGATAGTGTTTGAGTTTATACACTTGTTTGGCATCCCACTTACTGATAGATGCTGACAGAAACTTGTCGTTCAATGAAATCGAATTCTGCTTTGAAGTAAAGAAATGCTCCTATAGTAAGGAGTCGGTAGGTACGTCTATGGCTTAACATCTAATGAAGGGTTATATGATAGTGCAAGTAGTTACATACCGTCAAACTTCCAATGATCATATTTTCTAAATGTACTGTACTGGTGTACCGAGAAAATAATTTAGTGGTAATGAGATTTTAAAGGTAAATGGCTCATCAGGGATCAAACAATTACCTAGGAAAATACACGCATCAACCCATTGAAACACTTAATTCTCTGCTGCTAAACCAGATATGAAAAGGGATAAACCATCATTCTTCATTAAACGAAAGTGTAATAGACCCTAAACCTTTAAATTTATTCTTATTGACTTGACTAGCAATATACAAATATGGTGGATGTTTTCAGGTAATAATACTAATTGATAAGAAGAGTTTTGGAGAGATTAGCTCTAACATTTGCTATTCCAATTGTTGTGGATGCGGAGGAATAGACCAATAATTATCATGTTAAGTTCAATGGTGTCCTTGGACTTTGAATGGACATTTCCTATTGGTCGATATCTGTTCACTTGTTAAATATTGTACAAAATGTTGTTTTCTATTTTATGGTACGATGTGGTATGCTTGATTGGTATATAAACAAAGTATGTTTGAAATATAGTGATTCATATCTCCGAGGCTGTGACTTGTGTTCTGGACTCAACTGACTGGGCTAGACAGGGAAGCGGGACCAATAGAGACTCTAGGCCGTCCGTACGTGTTTACGTGTCATTGAATCGATCGATAAGTACGCTGCTCTCTAATTTTCCAGTCAAGGACACAACAATTAGCACAGGGTAAAAATCGACCCACAACTTAAAGTCATAACACCAATGTAATTAAAATAGCTGAACATAACTATTAAATTAAAAACAGAAGACTAAATATTAACTTGACAATACACCAGGAATGAATAAGCAAACCTTTCGAAAAAAAAGAAAACAAATTTTCAGTATTTTTTATAAACATGAAAAACAATCAACTGCTAATTTATTTCGTTCCTCAAGTCCCTACAAGCATACAAGAGTCTTGTGATAGATTATATGGGAATAGTCAATACTTGTGTATTTACGAACATATGTATAAAGGTGAAAATACGGAAATATACCAAAGCAAAAGAGGTATGCTGATGAATTCAAGGTGTAAGAACCCTCCATTATTTCAGATTATTTTATACAGTAAAAGAACAGATGCTAATATGTGTGAAATAGAAAGTGTCTTGTAGGATTGGATGATAACCCATCAATTACAGGCACTGGATTATACTCTTTAAATAACATCTCCAAACCCTAATCTTCCCGATTACTGCTTATACTCTTATTACCTCTACCACTACGGGATTTGAATAGACAACTGCATCTCTGTGCTAATGTGGTGTGGCAACTCGAACTGATGTACGTACGTACGAAGTTCTACGTTGTTACTGACTGACAAAGGTGACGGTACTTTTAACAGCACATTACTGTTGATATATTACTAGCACCACTGAATTAGATCTCGATTACACTTTATTGGCTGTCAGTTCAGTGAAAATGATTATACTAACCGATTATTTAGTGACCAACGTCGTTATGTTTGTTAAAACCTTTATTTTTGGTCAAATTCTGCCAATCAAGTTGCGATTGGGCTACGAGTCTGGACATAGCGTTTACTATGTCTTGAAATCCCAAAACTAAAGATCAGTTACGGCGCAAATAACCCGGTATTAACACATATGTGACTGTGAAAACGTGAGGAATGAGTTCAAACTACACACAAAAAATTAATCCCCTCAAGACGACAATATTTTACTGGTTCCGAGTAGCATGAAACCTGATTTTCAAATTTTTTTATTGATTGTTTTTAATCATCTAACAACAAGTAGATACACTTGTACACAAACGTTGTACGTCCATAATTTCTGGTGTTTAGTAGACATTTTTATTTACTATACAAACTGCCTTTCTTAAGTCGTATAACGATTATGTGAGGTTAGCAGACTTGAGTTTCATTATTCTTATAGTGCAAAAACTGGTGATTAGAACAGGAGACAATATAATATGTACTGTCGCATAGATTAAGAGTTTGGCTAATTGACATATATGCATCCCAATGTAAATCCGTTTAAATTTCTTAGGTCTAATCAAATAGAACACGTGTTAGACTAGTTTTTCACAATTTTAAACATGGTTACAATATTGATGTAAGAAAGGAAAACTCACTATTGTTAAGTACTTGATCACGACATACAAACAAAATAAAGTATTAAAAAAAGGCATTTTCAGTTGCACAAGAAAAAAGTAAAAGAATTTATTAAAACGTTATTATGGAGATGTAGTTCTACCTTGATGATCTGAAATAAGATTAACCATAAGTATAAGACAATTAGTCGAAATGAGACTACATACATCGCATGCAGGCCACATACCATTAGATAAATTCACATAATATCATTAAATTACACTAATACTTTTGCAAAACAATCTCAGGATTTATTTTTGATGCAGAAAGTGGTCATACATTTGAGGAATGGTTTGGCAGAAAAGAAGATATTTTCTGAGTATAATCTCCCGCTATGGGCAACGTAAAAGACTTAGTCCCAATGAGTATCAGAAGTATGAAAATCATATCATGCTTAGACATCCACGAGAAGTTCATTTCGATGAAACTGTCAACAATTTAAATAAAATGTTTTGTGAACAGATGTCACCATTTCGTATCAGGTATAATTGTCTACAGTTGACTAAAGAAGTTACCGAATACTACACTACATACGTCAGTAGAGCGAATTCACAGGCAGAACGATTTAACTTAAATGTATTATCCAGTGGTCCAGCAATGGATATTTCAGGAACATGCACTGTTATGGGTTCAAATCAATTTACGCCCGAAGCAGAATATACAATTAGTGAATTGTCAAGCTTACAGCAAGGCGAATTTTTGTGAAATGTATATGAAATTGTGGCAGTATCGGAGGACAGACAAACAGAAGATTCTGTAAATGATGCTCTGAGTCCAGAATTAAATGAAGGCTTATTGGCCTGAAACTAAACTCCAAACAAAACAAACTTATGTTTCACGCAATATTTATCGAGAAACCTGGAGGGATCTATATTCAGAAAATAAATAGAGCAACACAAATGAAACTCAAAATCATAGAGACAAAAGTTTCTAATGAATCAACTTCTTATCAGATTTTTCATGTTATTTTACCAGATATGATTTGTCGTAATAATTCACATATTTTTGATGAAATTTCTTATAAAAATGAGAAAAATATTTCGAATGAATCATATAAATCTGTATTCTGATTAATGATTTTGTCATATAATAATTGATAAGGGCAAAAGTTAAAACAATTCACATAAAGTGTAGATCGAAGCTGCATATATACAAGGTAATTAGCTACACTATACTACAAGTAAATCATTTGAAGTGTTTCGCTAATCAAAAGTCTATTCATATTAACTAATGATTTGTTATATGGGAGAGGACAAACCAGATCCCTGTGGAGGAAGAAATAAGGAGGGAGCGCTGGAAGTGGATAGGACACACAGTGAGGAAAGCACCCAACTGCATCACAAGACAAGCCCTCACTTGGAATCCTCAAGGCCAAAGGAAAAGAGGAAGACCAAAGAACACATTACGTAGAGAAATGGAGACAGACATGAGAAAAATGAACAAAAATTGGATAGTACTGGAAAGGAAGGTGCAGGACAGAGTGGGTTGGAGAATGTTGGTCGGTGGCCTATGCTACATTGAGAGTATCAGGCGTAAGTAAGTAAGTAATGATTCGTTATATTAGTATTTAAATAACATGCACTACATTATACACATAGAAAATGAAATAAAAATTATAAGCATTACAATTTGTGAGGCACTTCTATTGAAAAATGAACAGTATTTAGACGTACCATCAAGAAATCTTTTTCTTCTTTCTCTAGAAAAATCGAAATTAAAATAACCGAAACATTAGAAAATATATAAAGAATTTAATTTTAAACTTTTCCTACAAGATTAACTTTCACAGAAAAACAGCATAAGCTAATTTTGTTCCGTTGTACTATTTAAACTTGGATTAATTTTAATTTGGTTATTTATTCTCTGAAGAAGTGGCTTACACTAAGTCACGAAACGTCAGAAAATCTAATTTTCTACTCATTGGGATATTACAAATATATTATTTATTTATAGCATAAGCTAATTTGTATACACTTTAACGGAACTTACTGATCAAGTGGTGTTTCGTTTATTTTACTTCGAGAAACACTAACTGATTTAGAGACTAAGTGATACTGTGGTGTGTGCTACTTATATCGATGTAAGTAGTATATGACGCGAGTTAAAAACGTAATGTCTGGTAGCAGAAGATGGGGAAAGATCAAGAAAGGAAGAGCGACAACACAATGCAATTTGTAAGAAAACACATGAACAATGAAATGTGAGACAATTGATTGATGTTTGCAACAAGAACAGTCCAGGTTTATATGATGCATTGATATTTTGCAAATTAACGATTTGCTATATGGTTTTTCTATTTTACCAAGTAACTCTGTAATCGTGAGATGAAAACAACTCAGTTGTCCTCACCTGTGTTCTCCTCCACTACAATAATACTCACTTTACCTATTTAGATTGAATTACGCATAAGTTAGTTTTTGAAGCTACACAGCCTAATGCATGAATTATCAACGTCAGACAAGTGAAAGAGTATCAAGTAGTGTCAATACACTGAAAACAAGATATTTAACGATGATATCATATAAAAATTAATAATTTAATCAGATTATACAACATAATACTGATTAGACAATCAATATTTTACGTATTCCTATGGAAAGAACCTAGGACAGTTATAAAGGCTTAAACTTTAAGGACTTATTTCACAAAAATCTGAGTTAATTGTTTTTCTGTTGTGTCAGTTACTATGTCCCACCTTTATGGTTTGATACACACAGATGAAAACGGACTACACTTAAGATACCGACTCAATAAGAACAATAAGCGAGTAATATGAATCAAAATAAAACAACTAAAGACTGAGATTAAAGGTTGTACAATTCCTATGATTAGTTAATAAAATGACATTTCATTGATCAATAACAACTTATCCTAGTCTAATGAACCTCAGTCACATTGATTTTAATGAAATTGTGTTCATAAATTTAAATACAATGAACGAATGAGCACATCGATCTTTTTTTGTGATCGTAATAAATATCTTGGTTAACAGTTGTTTTTTATCACTGGATCAGCTGAGAACTAAATGAAAAGGGTGAATCGATTTTGCTTCTACCATTTGGGAAATGATTCATATTATGAAGCATGTTAAGAAACAGTACAACTGAGGAATGTGAAGGATAATGTCCGGCTAAAGATAATGAATAATACACTCATGAATAATAGTTTTGTAACTAAAGGAATAAGTGATTCAGTCTATTCAGTAGTTATTGTTATTACTTGGAAATGATATATCCTGAGAAAAAATGTTTATTTTAATACTGCATTACTAAACTTGACAAAATATACAGTGAAATGTAAAGATATGGATCATAGTTAAAAATTGAAATATATAAAGTAACAAGGTGTAACTTGATGTTACGAATAAAAGTTTTTTACACGAAATCATTATGACTTACGCTCTGTGATACAGTAATATGATAATAATTGTGACCACGTAGAAAAGCAAATAAATACTGACAGCTCCAAGTATGGGTAATAAATACGGCCATCCTTCAAAATACACAAGTCAGTTTTACGTAGGGAAAAAAGATGAAAATTACAATAATCATAAAACAGGCATGAGTTTAAGAATATTTGGGATAATTTGTGCAGTAAGGCTAGAAGAATACTGTTTTCAGACTTATTGAATAGGAAAGGGACTGATTCATTGACAAGAGGATTTCTGTAAAACATCGTGTGATACAGTTGTAGATTGGAGATCAGTTAACAGTGGTAACTGCTTCAATATGAGAACACTCTCACCCTCGCTGGTTATGATAAAAAGACGTCATACATCTTATATGTGTTGGTAGCAACATATTTTTTCTGGAAAACCAATATTTGACCTTATGTTGCGTTACCAGGAATCAAGCTTTGCATTATTATAACTGAAAATGTTCCATGATAGGAGGAAATTCAGTGCTATTAGTAAGATTTTTTAAGTGCATACGAAGCTCTAATGACAGAGTTACGACGGACTGATCTGATCTTAAACTTAGTAGTTATGCCTCTTTTACCAAGAACTCATCCCTAATTCTGAATAAAAACAATACTACATGCTATGAAATCATTCGCTTGTTTTCGTCCAAACAATTATATCGTTTCAAATAAACGAAGTCATGGTAAGCTATGATGTTATTTCATTAAACACTAGTATTCCTATTGATAAATGCTTAGAATTCATCATTGGTTTATTGAAAACGACAATACTCTTTCTGATAGATATCTTTTAAGCATTAATCTAATCATGAAATCCTTAAAACTCTGCTTAAATTCGACACCATTTACTTTTAACGAGATGTTATACAAACAAACTAACGGCGTAGCAATGGAATCCCCCATGTCCCCGATTGTAGCCAACCTGTTTATAGCATACATGGAATCAAATAATTTTGCCAATGACTTTAAACCACGAATTTAGCTTAGATATGTAGATGATACTTTTGGTGTCATAAAAAGGACTCATCTAAGATCTTTTTCGAAACGGATCAATACACTTTAATCGCACATTAAATTTAAGAACGAAAATGGAAATGAGCATGATGAACTGTGATGTTTAGATTGCTTAGTTAAACGAAATCTATCTGCCGAAAAACTACACACTCTAGTCGTTATATTGACTTCCATTCAGCACATCCATTCAGTGCAAAGATCTCACTAGATTACTTTGATTGAGCGCAAGCATATGAACAGGTTTAAAAAAGTTAAGGGCAACCAGTCTAGTATGATACCTTTCTATAAAGCCATCTAAGATTAGTTTAAACAGTACTGGGAAGTGTGTTTCCTGGTTTGGGATTGTAAGAATACCATAATCTCCAGTTAGCGAAGTGGTATAAAGTTGGTTAAAAAAGGATTCATTCTTGATTATATATCCTAATATTCATACACTTTATTACCCCCCACTCTATTCGTTATTATTGAAAAATAATTCCCACGATTCGTTTCACACTATCAGTGAAATCCTATCGACTCCTTTAGATTTTTATCTTAAAGATGTAGAGAGCAACAACTCGCCCCATTGTATATTTATGCTAGGTCCTACGTTTTGATTAATTAACAATGCTCAAATAAAAGACAAAATACTAACTGGTAAAGCACATCAAAGATTTACTGTAAAATATTATAGATGAATTCATTTCATCAATAATTATACCAAGTTATTTTACTTAGAATGAGTTTTATTCCCGTTACAAGTTTTCAATATTAGTACTAATCTACCGGGCAAAATAATCATTAAGGGAAAATGAAAGCGACCAGAATAACCAAACTTACTCCTATGTGTTGAATTAATTAGTATTTTAACAGATTTACTTCGAGATCCTGAGAGATTTATCTGTGGTTCATGTGAAAATAAGCCCTGATCTAGGAAAAAGAGGGAGAAAAACAATGATGGAAAATTTAAGACTACAAAGAACTTGATACAATAACAGTGTATTGGATTGTTGTTTTATAAGATAAAATTTCTAATTAACAAGAACCCTTCCTCTTATCGTACAATATATAAACACTGAAAACTCTTAGCAGCCAATAAACAGTTCGATAAGTCGAAATAAGGTTTACTGATTCAAAATCAACAGTGAAAGTGAAAAGTAGCAACGTTATTGATTAAATGCATAAAACTAATATATATGAGATTGTGAACTATATCCATTCGGTTATGTTTACAGATGTTAGTGAACTCCGAATAACCGCAATCGATTTCAACCAATGATACTATTGTGGTGTGTGCTACTTATACGAACAGATATAAGTAGTAAGTATCAGGGATTGGAAGTAGCATTCTTACTGACAGAACAGGAAAGTAAGAAGAGACAGAAAAACAAAAGCAGTCGGAGTAGCAACAGGAATGAAAGAACAATGGAATTTCTAAAAGACAATTCAAAAAGATGGGCAAATGGTATTTCAGTGTATTGTTTTCGTATTTTACAAATGCAGTGAGTAATTTTGCATGATATAATAAATTAGTTCATTACTCTATGATTGGTTACAATTGCTGTAATGCTTAGACTACTGAACCATTTTTATAAACATATTCATATATAATTATGACTGAATGATACTTTACAGGAAATAAAATAGTATATCAGATTGTAATAACTTAACGTTTTCAAAATACGAAATGAAAAACTTTTAAACATTGACTAGTTTTCCGATATGAACTGGATGCAATTTACGTGGAAAAACTACAACTTAGTTTAGAACTTATTTCCACATGAATAACCAGACGATGTAACGGACCACAGTGTAAGGACAAGAAGATAAATCACCTAAACGTTTTCGTACATATATATCTATAGTACCGGACAACATTTTTTAGGAACTGATACTTCATGTGAATATCAAACTTAGGTCTCCGATAGTAACAGTTGGAGACGTTATCATTGAGCTATTCAGACAGCTGATTAACTTTTGGTGATTCAGGGAACACCAGTTCCTACAAGAGTATAGGTACACCTTGCTAACGTGTGATGAACAGCCCCAAAATTCAGAGCTCTCTGCTTATCGCTTTCAGCCATCTAACATACATAAATATATATGCCTTTCGTTGGATGGTTAGATCAAAAGGATAGAAGCTTTTAGTGTGAATGGTGTTGTATACAAATAAAAGCATGAGTGGTAATTTTACCAAAAAATTCAACAGAACTAGTGTCTCGGAATTTATTCGGTTGGAACCGGTAATAAAAAAACTTGATTGCTTCAAATATTCCTTTTATTGTAAAAGAACAGTTTATTTATTTATTTAAACACATAAACATCGGTACAAGGAGGCACCAAATATATATGCGCCCCATAAATCATTCGATTTGTGTGAGGGATGGGATACTGCCTGGGTGCCAAAACCAAAGCAGGTGGTTTTCTTAGGGGACCACGCCCGAATAGTACAGTACACTCTTAGAAAATGAAAACCATTAAATGTTTTACTCCAGAAGAAATGGAGATTTGTTTGTAAGAAAAGACACGAAGATCCTTCGTGAGTTTTTCATTGTTCTAGTCAATATTTTATTCTAGTTAAAATCTTGTATCACTTTTTAGCTATGGGATGTAGCAAAATAAATGAATATAGCTAGTTCTTCAGGTTTAGTGATGTTTAGTTTGTATACTGCAGTGAATGATTATTTACAATAACAATTCACTTTAGTTTAAGCTGACATTTCATGTATTACAGATAATTTACAGATTTCTACTTGTCATTTTATCGATTTGCACTAACAGATAGTACATGTATATACGTCACATATGTTAATCGCTTCAGTATTGAATCATATAAAACTGATAATGAGCCTTCAAGCTCATAGTACAGACAATAAATAGTAGAACACCATAAAGATAATTTTTTGATTTATTTGGAACTGATTCTATCATGTGACTCGATATATCCCTCATTTGGCAATTTTTAGGAAGTTTAATGTAAAACTCGAAATATAACTTACTAACTGAAATGCAACAAATCAAGAATCTAAGACCTAGTGGTTGAAAGTCAAATACCATAACAATAAGTTGAGGATACAGAAAAACGGTGGTGTTCATTGTCTAATAATTTCTCACATATGTTCACATGCACAAACTCAAAGAGCTTTCACTTTGGTAACAAAATAAATAAATCTAACAACACTTTACCGGTCCAAAATAGTATGAAGTCAAGAAACTCGGCCTATGATAATAATAACCAGACATTTCAGATCCAGAAAAAAGACGCTTAGTAAATGTAACAACATCATTACAACAGGTTTCGTCCTAGTTGCTTGTTGTCTTCAATAATTACTACTAACCTCAACGCCCCCAAATGCCCTGGTACGGCCGAGAGTAGGGACAGTCAGCCCCTTCTCGAAATGCTCTCATATGGCCACGTACATAAGCCTTTGCCAGAGAAGTCCTACTCACCGCCCTCTCGTGGCGGGTGTGTTGTTCGCGAAATTGAGAGAACGAAAATCGAATGTCCGGCGCTTTAACCGGGCTAGTGGGCATGGAGAGTCCACCTAGGGGAGTTGGAAAACCATGATTCCAAACCAATGGTGTCAACTACGAAGGTACAGTTTATACTCTATAAAACACACAGATTTCCAAATAAAAAATATTTTTTGGAGTTTCGAGTAGTTTGGCACAGTATGTTACTAACCAATCAATTATATATATATATATATATATATATATATATATATATATATTGCTGCCTTTTTGAAGTATTTTGTAATCAGAAGATAAAATCCATGGCGCACATTACCTGGTAATGGTGGAATTAGATCTTCGATGCCGGAACAAGCATAGTCTGTTGGTTTCAAGACTAAAACGAGGAAAAATCCTTTGAGGAATTGGGTCACCTAGATTAATTTATTTAAAGAGTTTTAAGGAATTAAAACACATTACTTACATCAATGGATATTGCACCCAAAGTAGTGACTGTTTGATGTAACCCAGTGTTTCCCACTGTATCGGATAAATCATTGACAGGACACTGAAATTATTTGTAAAATAAACTTATCTCTGGTTAAAAGGAAAACCTACCTGCAGTTTTTGGATAGACAAAACCATACATATGTCACTTTTTGAAACAACCTTAATTTCTGCTGAATTTTTTTCTGGAGGATAAAGGTATCGTAAATAGATAGGTTCAGCAGGTGAGACTACTATACTTCTTTCAATGCCCGGCCTAAAATTAAATATAGGTCTGTCATATGAGTAATTTGACATACTCCAAATCGAAATCAGGAACTAACTGAGCCAGAAACAAGT
Source organism: Schistosoma mattheei (assembly GCA_944470405.2). Taxonomy (NCBI): domain Eukaryota; kingdom Metazoa; phylum Platyhelminthes; class Trematoda; order Strigeidida; family Schistosomatidae; genus Schistosoma; species Schistosoma mattheei. The sequence goes on from OX103947.1 coordinate 79,250,489, forward strand.
AACGCACTTTTCCAGGTGGTTTAACAGCATTAGACAACTCTACTGTGAGTTTTCGAACTGCTCCAGGTAGTAATTTGATTGGACACAGTGTGCGACTAACGTTACCGTGTACTGATCTATTTGTGTGCATCAAACAAAAGGAATAAGTGCAAGAACGGAAAAAACTTACATAGAATTAAGAACCATTGGTGCTTGGAATGACATTACATTGTCCACTTGCTTGATCACCACTAACATAGGATAATCTAGTTTCGGGTTGTAATTTACTACATGTACTCGAATAACAAATTCCTATTAAAATTATATTAAATCCAAAAGGGGAAATAATTGTAAAAAAATGCATATCATACACTACGATTTGCAAGAGTAAACTGGTATTCAATTTTCTGATCCTGTGAAATTTCGCCACTATATGGTTCATCCAAATTGGCTTCATATGTCACCGAGTAGATTTGAAGGATCCAACATGATACGGCAAACGTTATCCCAAAAAGTAGACGAATCATAGCTATTTGGCGGACACATAAGAACTAGAAGCAGCTGAAATAAAAGAGGACAGTGTAAGGATGTCTTTCCTCCTAAAAAGTTAAAATGTCTCGGGAAAAGTCACAAGAATGCAAATTTCGAAGAACAGGTGCATTGAGCAATGTTTCCCATAAAACTACACTGACATTTTATTATACATCGTTGCGTGTATAACTTAATGAAACAAGCAAAAGTGTACCTTATAGCTGCTGAGCAAATGGGATTTGAAAATCAAACGCTAATAGGACAGTGATAATTAGGTCTGATTTCGATTCCAAATATGGCTGTAATGCTCTTGTAACTGGTTTTCATAGTTGACAAGTAAATTGTTTCTGATAATCAGTCATAATATTAACCATGAAATCCTATGGTATTGTGACCGTAACAAGAATTTTTTCTGCCTCGTTTATTGAACCAAGCACCTTATAAATCTGTCGCAATCAAAGCGGACATTTTTAAGAAAACCACACGAGAGAAATGATTCTAGAAGCTAAGGTAGAAGACAAAAGTCTCAATTCCTAAGATCAAACAAATTGATGAATAAGAACGTTAAAGCAGCATATTGATAAATATTTAAGCCAATCTTTACACATGCAATGTTAAACTCAAAACTTTAGTAAACGACTTGATCTCGGTTTTTGAGCTTTCTTCGAATGTCCTCTCAAACGATCAAACGTAGGCTGAAGTAAAAGATAAGACATGTTAATACCAAGGTCATCGTTCAGTATACGATAGGCCAATATTAGATCACCCCGTATTCTACGGTAAGATAACGGAAATAAGTTAAGGTGTCTCAGTCTGTCTTCATAAGATAGGCCAGATAGACCTTGTACCATCTTAGTAGCTCGTCGTTGGACTCTTTCTAGCATATCTGCTTCATATTTGAAACAAGGACACGCTGCTTGAATCCCGTATTCTAAATGTGGTCGCACATAAATCGGGTATAGTAATCTAAACATTTCATCATCTAAATACTGGAAAGACCTACGAATTGACCATAATACCCTATAGCCTTTTGCAGCAGCAGCCTTACAGTGACTAGTCGTTTTGAGATCATTGCTTAATATGACTCCTAAATCTTTATAGTTTCTTACTTTGGGTAGCACGAATCCACGTAGTGTATAGTCATACGATTCATCAGAGTTATTTAACTGCATCACTACACTCTTATTAGGATTTACTTCTAGTGACCACCTGTCTAACCATGCCACCAATGAGCTAAGATCGTCCTGTAATACTATTCTATCCGACATACTATGTATGGGTCTCCAAATCTTTATGTCATCAGCGAAGAGTAGAACGGATGATTTTGCTACAGTTGGCAATTCATTTACATAAAGTAAAAAGAGAAGAGGACCCAGGATTGTACCTTGGGGAACCCCACTTTTTACAGGTACCCACGAGGAGAGAGCCCCATTAACCCTTACCCTTTGTCTCCTGTCATGGAGAAAGTTACTTATCCAATCGACGACTGTATAATGGATTCCAAAACGTTTCAGTTTGAATTTAAGACCAGAGTGGGAAACCTTATCAAAGGCTTTACTTAGATCTATGAAAATCACATCCACAGGAGCATTCCGATCCTTTGCCGCAGCCCAATCTTCTCGTGCAATGAGAAGATTTGTCAAGCAAGATAGGCCTTTCCGAAAACCATGTTGTTCCCTGGAGAAAAGATTTTGCCCTTCAACATAGTTTATAACAGCTATCCGAATGATTTTCTCCATCAGTTTTACAACTGCACTAGTTAAGCTAACGGGTCTATAGTTACTAACTAAATCCCTACCCCCAGCCTTATACACCGGACTTATTATGGCGTCTTTCCAGTCTCTAGGAAGTCTGGACTGTCTCAGAGACATGTCGAATAGTATCGCTAATGGTTCAGCAATTTCATCTGATATGGCTTTCATAATCCTAGGATGAATATCATCAGGACCACTGGACTTATCAGGTTTGAGATGCTGAAGTAGCCTTAAAACAGTATCTTTCTCAATGACTACAGGATCCATCAGCGAGCCGTCGCGATCACAGTGAATCATTGGTCGTTCCTCATTACCGATAGAAAACACTTTACTAAAATATTCCGATAAAGCTTCAGCTTTTTCGGCATCATTCTCTGCTAAGATTAACGGATTTTCTCGTATCAAAAGTGATGGAATTCCATCACTTCTCTTAGTTCGCCTTTTTATATACGAGAATAACCGTTTCGGACTATATCTAGAATCCCTAACCAATTGTTTTTCGTATGATAGTCTAGTCTTACTTATTAACGCTTTACAGGCATTCCTAATCTTACAATAACTGGATCTGTATTGTTCTAAGCCAGTAGAGATGAACATATTCCAGTGATTCTTCCTTTTTCTAAGGAGTTTCCTGACCGTTTTAGTTATCCATGGTGGACTATTATTCGGTCTTCGCGGTACCAGGTATGGTATGAACGGGGACGTAACTAGTCTAAATTTACCTTTAAATACAGACCATGCTTCTTCAACTGATATGCTAGTATCTACTAACCAATCTGTCTTAGCAGCGCATTCCTGAATGGCTGATATGTTAGCTTTCCATACATTTGGGCGAGGTGTAACCTGATCGTATAACATGTCCCTAGTTCGAAACGTGAATGACAAAACAGCGTGATCGCTGTTCACTAACGGTGGGAGAATATTTAAGTCGACAATATCCTCAGTCTCATGAGTGATTACCAAATCCAGCAGAGAAGAACCCTGGTTAACACCAAAACGTGTGGGTTGGGATACATGCTGCACTAGTGCATGCTCCATTATTGTTATCAGGAACCTACTATCAAAGGAGTTTATAGATCCTTCTGTGGTCATATCAGTCCAACTAATATCAGGTGCGTTAAAGTCTCCTATTATCAAGCATCTGGTATTTTCACTCCAAAGATGAATGTGCTCTAAAACAAAGTCATCAGCTAAGCAGATTGGGCTCCGATAGATGACACCTAGCATAAATGTACTACATCCTATAGCCAACTTACAGCTAATGACTTCACAAGTGCCGCTATCATGGGATTCGCTAGTAGAGGAGCGGATATTTATGCTATTGGCTATATATAACAGGACGCCGCCTCCTTTTCTACATCTATGTCTATCACTCCTGATGCAATGGTATCCGGATAATTCTGGAGTAATGTCTAAGTCATCGACTAACCAAGTTTCTGTCACTGCTACTATGAGTGGCTTTAACCTGTCCACTAGTGCTTCTAGTTCATAGAACTTATTTCGTAGACTACGAGCGTTGGCATATAAAACTCCTAAGTAGAACAGCCTATCCACACAGGCCTTGGTAGCATTCGCTTCCAAGACCTGACTATCCGAAAACCCACTAGCCGGAGATTTTCCTCGCCGTTTTGCCGACGGGTTTCAAGTTCAGCTAGTGCTTTCTTCCTTTTTATTCTATCTTCGAGAGACATGTCAGGTCTAACTCGGATGTCAGAATTGTCGTGACAACGAGCGCTACTTAACAAGAGATCCCGTTGCTTCTCCGATCCTAGGATTACCTTAAGGAGTCTGCATGGACGGGGTTCAACATTGTCCTCGGTCCTCTTGCCTATTCTTACCAATTTTTTGACCTGAACTCCTTTGGAGTTATCTGGTAAAATACTACGAATGTATTCTCCTAGCTTTTCTAAGTCATGCGCGTGTCTAATTTTCGGATCAGGGTCGTTTGACTCCCGCAATTTGCTCACAATAATATTCGATGTTATTAGATTTTTCTTCTCAGTCACGCCAGGATGGGTTTCACTCTTACCATCAGATCTTGGTAGTGCAATTTGTGGCTCACAATTTGAGTCCACCAGTGAGTTACTAACTACCTGTGTACTGCTTACAGCTTTTTTCTTTTCGTTTCGTTTCCTACGTACCGTAGTCCATTTTTCATCCCTCATAACACTGGGACTATTTGGAACGGTGACTGTTTTATCCAGATCTTCGGTTCCCACTAAAGGTGCATTATTAACAATGTCAGTACCAGGTGGTACTACTCCCCCTGTTAATGTCAACGGAGATTTCACTTTTACGTCGGTCAGAGTCGGTTGTTTGAGGCGTCGCGTAACAGCAGGTACTACACTGACACATTCGTCACTGTCAGTGCCCGTGTTGTCAGCGCATATGCCATCGTTCTTCTTACAGGCCAAAGCCAATAGGCTCATAGCCTCCTGTATTAGTAAAGCCTTGTTGGCACAGCAAAACATGCAAAGCCAATGTGAGTTAGGCTTCGAACATCTTTTGTATGCGATGGGACTTGAACGGGTGCACATTTTGTGGAACCACTTATTGCATTCGTCACACTGCATTCCCTCCTCCACAGGGAACAAACAGTTTGGTTGTCCACATTTGTGAGTACTACCAACCATTTTAGTCAGATCAAGGTGTAACACAATATGATCACAGTATGAACACAAATGTCAGTCAACGAATAAAAGGTTACGACAAGACAAACTTTAGCAAGATTTTAAACCTTAACTAAAGTACTTTGATACAGACCAAGAATGCTTCGAATGTAATAAATACACAAAAGCCAAAAAAGCTCAATAGAATATCACTTTAACTGTAGTAGATTCAATTAAAGTGTAAATCGTAGTTTTGATACGTAATTTACGATCAAAACAGTTAACTAATTCAACGAGAAACAATACCACTGTCCTTTTTAGATAGCGCGCGGTCAACGATTGTCTAGTAGACTAAAGCCACGTTTAAAATAGTTTCACAGGAATACCACTCAAAATAAACGTATAGCGAAAAACAAGTATGGACTAGCTTCAGTTACCAGACTACACATTCTAAAATAAATACGAAAATATTTACATCTTAAGACTGGAACACACTGAATGTTTTGTAGTGTAGAGTTTCCTTACCTCTCCGACCTACTCTCGAAATTCGTGGACTAGTCATAATTGTATGACTAGTCGTACAAATCACTTAACAGTTTGGAAACAAAGAGCAGCTACATCAGTAACATTCAATCTTCGAGTAGTGTCTTGGCAATTATCATGTTTATGATTGAAATAAACAACTAAAACAAACCGATCTACACCTATTTCAATTAAAAGCATATGTATATGAGGCTAGTATTAACTACACAAACGTTCATAGCTTAACTGCACGTTAGAACAATACTTTAATTGTCCTGAGAAATTGTATGAACCAGATTGACCAAGTTTATTTGGAACTACGAGTAGAGATCAGTATGAGAAAAGTATGACACGAATGTGTAGACTGCATTGTATACAGTTTTCTTTAATGTTTTCCTTAGCTTAGAATGGTACTTATTTAGAACCAAAAGTTCACGAAAACCTGCAGGTGTACGTGTGCGAATATGAGCATAAAACACATTTGTCAGATTTAAACGTTTATAAGAATAAAATACCAAATCTAGGATCTCTTGAGAACCTAGATGTTCAATATTTGATTGATAATATAACGCAATGTAGAAATCTTCGCTATAAAAAGATGTTTCTACTTTGAGCTAGGTGGCTGATTACTTACAACACGATACTCTACACGTATATTTCATATTTTCCGAAAGGTTATGAAAAAGAGCAGGATTATCATGGGATGTTTGAATTTGATTAACCGATAGATCGGTTTTTAGGAGGCATAAAAAAATCTCTTGAAAGATTTTGGTAAAAATTTGGGCGAAATTCATCCATTCAGGATTTATTTAGCTTGTCCTTGAAAAAGTGTACATACAATCGAATTTATCCATCTTTCTGAAATTATAAGATGGATCAAAATACAGGATTATGAAGAAATAAATCGTCGGTAAACTATTAGAATGAATTTCATGCGAAAAGTGATGATAAGACAAAAGTTAAACTGCTTACTCTGAAAATAGAGGCACGGTCTAAACGTTAGGTCCCTTTGAATGTGCCCGCTCTTTCGTTTCAACGACCTTGAACGGCCTGACTAGGGGCGGTTATTCCGTATTTCAATTGTCGTGGGTTGGTTGGATTGTATGAGTATCAAGTTTTTTCATTTATAAGTCATCTTATGCTGCATAAAAAAGCACGAAATAAATACCAAAACCATTAATTTAGCGTCCTCTGTTTTGTAGTGTACACTTTGGCTCTGTTGCTGCTTTGTAATTTGATCTGTGATCCCAACAACTGTAGTAAACCTCAACGAAATGTCAAGTCACAGGTAAATCCTAAGTATTTGTAGTATTTCCTTGGGTTATTATTGTTGCAAGGAATAACCTTTTAATAATTAGTCATTTCTGTTTTTAGTGTTTCATGCTCAAGTGACATTTCAGTCGACCTAACCGATGCCTTTCGAAGTATGATACTGAACAAGCATTTCGTGTTGTGGGATGATTTTGAAAGCGCCTTAAAAGAGTTCCAAAAAGTATGGAATTGTAATTTTATCGCTTCTTAGACTACTTATACTCGTTACATCCACACGGAAAGCAGGTTGCTTAAGGATGTCAGGTTCAAATACCTGTTTGTAATGTTTAATTGTACGTTTGGTCATAAACGGAAATCGAAAGGTTTGAAAGTGAAGCAAAAATCATAAGATTTTTAACTAATATCTTATGTTTAAGGTCTAAATTCCGTAATTGTCAATCTAAGTCCCGTGTAAGACTAGAGGAGCAAGGATATGTCATCATCACATCTGCCTACAAAACATACTCAGCGGCTTTAGAAGGTCTAACTCTGAAACGACTTGCTGCATAAAAACACTTCATACGATCGAACTTTGCTGTCTATTTTTGTTATATGAGTTGGACTTCATGGAAAGTATACTTATTGATGGAAATTAACGACTTCTTGATACCATAAACCTATAGGTATGGTTAAAATAAGTTTAATTTGTAGACAGTTTTTGCTGTTATTTGTTTTTTTTTGTAATTCCGCTTTATCTAAACAAAAAACTCTCCCTATAGCATTTTGCCCAAGTTGGCTTCTATTATTCCAGTTTGTTATGCTCATGATATTCTGTATGTAGAGGCTCACATACAAACTTCTTTCTAAATTTGTTGGCCGCCGTTATCTAATTGTCTACTAATAATCACATCACACACGCCTCAGCTCGTTATGCAGTATATTTCCTGTCAATCACACAGTGAAAATTTGGGTCTATATCTAAGATTCCTTGGAACTGTTTCTATTCCTTTGTCAGGATTATAAACATATATTTAGAATAATAACACGCACCCTTCTGACCATAACAATTAACTGAAATGTTTTGTATATATTTGCTTTTGTGTTCTACTAACAAATTCTTTTTATACGTTTCGGAGTATTAGCTGAGTTGAGATATTCTAGTATTTTTATTGGTCAGCTAAAAACTCCACCCGAAGCCTCTCCAGGGTTACTACCAGTCCCAAGCTCGCTCAAGGGAAAAAGATAAGTCATGGACATATCAATTTCATCCCAAAGAAACACAGCATTGCTTACAAAAACGCCAAATAAATAAAAAACAATCAACCATTTAAAACCAGTCCTGCGAGTTGAAGCATCTTCATTCGGAAGAGCCTCATGGTGCAGGTCGAGATTCATCGGAAATCACAAGGCTGATTACTACCCCAACAACCAGAGCAACAAGTAATATAAGCACACAGAATGTCCGGACAGTGTAGGAGACTAGGTGAACCAATCAAACAGATATGGAAATCAAGAGATTCAACTTTGTGGAATAAATGAAACCCTTTGGACCCAAGCCGCACAGAATAGGTTGTATTCGAGAGCCATGCTGTTGTAGTCTGCTAATGAAAAACTTAATGCTATGCACAAATAAATAGTTTCACACATGGTATCCAACGGAGCATGAAATGCACTTGTAGGGTGTGAATCTCATGGATCCAGAATAACCAAACCATCCTTCAAAACAATGAAGGAGGGAATTACAATGAATGTTATCTAATATCATGTACCAAGATATTATGGGACGACATGGACTGGTATAGAGAAATAAAAATGGGAGAAGATTTGCAAATCCATGTGCATTCAACAAATTAGTTACAGATAGCACAATATTCCCACACAAACGCATACACTAAGCGACATGAGTCTCGCTGGATCACACCACTGAGAATCAGATCGACCATCTCTGCATCAGTAGGCCTCAGCATACACAAGAGGAAAACCAAGGTCCTCAAATTCAAAGTAGAGAACTGCAATCCAATCACTCTTGTTAGCGAAACTCTGGAAGATGTGGAATCCTTCACATACCTAGGAAGCATAGTCGGTGAACAAGGAGGATCAGATGCAGACGTAAAGGCAAGGATTGGCAAAGCAAGGACAGCATTCTTACAATTGAACAACGTATGGAACTCAAAACAACTTTCAACTAATATCAAAGTGAGAATCTTCAATACGAACGTCAAGACAGTCAGTTCTACTGTATGGAGCTAAAACTTGGAGAACTACAACAACCATCATCAAGAAGGTACAAGTATTTGTAAATAGCTGTCCACGCAAGATACCCAACATCTATTGGCCGGATACCATCAGCAACAGCTTCGTGTTGGAGAGAACAAACCAACTTCCAGCTGAAGAGGAAATTAGGGAAAGATGATGGAAATGGATAGGACATACATTACGCAAATCATCAAACTGCATCAAGAGAAGCGGAAAAGTGAAAGGCGCAAGAACACATTAGGCCGATAAATGGAATCAGATATGAAAAGGATGAATAATAACTGGAAAGAGCTGGAAGGGATTTCCCAGGACAGGGTTGGATGAAGAATGCTGGTGAGCGTCCTACGTTCCTTCACGAGGAGTAACAGCCCTAAGTAAGTAAGCAAGTAAGTAAGTAAGTAATATATGCATCAGTGAGCAATTCACATGGTCAGTGGAAGATGTGGGAACTAGGAGGGGAGTTGACGTAGCTTCAGATCACCACTGGCTGGTGGTTGTCAAGATGAAACTGAAGCTAAAGAAGCACTGGGCAACTGGATAAAAAGCATTACAAAGGTTGAACACAATCTTTCCTCGAGATACTGGCAAACTCATTGAATTCAAGATAGATCTCAACAACAAGTTTCAAGCCCTGCCGGATCTATTGAAAGAAGAAGAAACTACGGCAAGACCATAATCTATGGACGAACCAATCAGATATACGATAACAGGTTTCAGATTTTGGCGCGAATTTCACCCATCCATTTAGCTAAATTAGGTTTTAACATTATAGCTTATGTCAGTTCGAGATGAAAACCCTATATCTAATTCCTAATCTCTGCTGACCTCACTGGTTTTACTGGAAACTTCACTGGTTGAAGTAAATCGTTCAGGCACTAACACAAGATCACTTTTACGTACTCCGTGCTGCGCACCTCCTCTGAAAGCTAGTTGTTTTAGTTTTCATAAACCGTAATACAATAACCATTATCCAAGTACATTTCTACATCTCTTCATTGTCGATTCCCAACTGAAAATGTAACGATACCCATCCTTCTAACGACCGAACTACCAGTATTCGATTTAAACGCATAACTGACGGACGAAAATGTATTCGAATAGGCCAGACTACGTTCTTCTGTATAGCTTACCAAGTGTTTTTGAGATACTCGTACTAAATTATATCAAAACACAAACTCTGTGCCCAATTTAAAAGGTTCTAATTTGAGAGATAGAACAAATTATATCAAGAATTCAAAATACCTCAAACGGTTCAGCCTGTTCTACACAGTCAGAAGTAGAGAGCTAAACAATAAAACAAACAGTTAATACTAAAGGGTTTGATACCTGAGAATCAATAAGAGGATTCCCAACAACATGGGATCAAATATCTATCTGCAGGGATTCCATCAATTCTCCCAAGCAGACAGTCAAAAGGTTATCAGCCACACACTGAACTATGCCGTGACCTTGAACCTAGTCAAACACGACCTTACTGTCAATTGTCCGGTAACATGCAATAGAAATGTAGATAACAAAGGACAAGTCTTCAATCAAAATCACATAATAAAGGCTCAGACGAGGAAGACTGAAGAACAAAAGGTTTGGTTAACCGAGATCTGGACAAAGGTTAAAATATACGGCAGGGAGGAAAAAAAATAAATGACAGTACTGTACCAACAAAAAAGCTGCGGAGAGACTTTATCGTTCTCTTTCCGCTACAATCCTATTAGAAGAGGTGCCAGAAGGCAGAGTTGTTAAGCATTGTATATTCGCGGCATGTTCAAGAGATTCAGGTATTAATACTGTTATATCCTGGTGATTCATGATTTTTCATATCCCCCTATCATTACAAATGATTTGAAGGAGGCAATGAGTGATCGCTTCACTAATCCTAGAGCTGAGATGCGATAAATTATCAAAAGTCATTTTCCGCGAAACTCGGTATTCGTCTATGATTTGACTATTATTTTGTCGGGTTGTGTCATACATCGGACTAGTTCAACTGTTCTTGTGAAGCCAGGCGCATGTGCTGTAGTCAATGCTCCCCGTCGATCCGGATACGAGAACATGCCCTAGTATGGTCCTACAAGGGTGAGACGACTGAAGTTAGAAATTACATTCTTGAGGAGCTAATCGCCTCTAATCACTCTATCAATCCACAGCTTTATTTAAATGTTGTTCATGCGATTTGTTTAAATCTACCTAGATTTCATCCTATATAACTCCTTAAAACAATAGAAACTTGTAGTGGTATTGAACAATAACCGCACAATCCACAAAGCTGAACACGAGACTACTCAGAAAATAGATATTCAATACTTAACGGGGATAAATACCTTACGATGGAAAAGGCGCGAACAAGGAATTGAATGGACTGGATTTGATCTGATGGCATGGCTCGTCCATGCAGGCGTGGTCCATCTCAATGTTACTTTATATCTTCTATTCATATTAAATATATTGTTCCTTCTCTAGCCTAACCTTGTTCTACATCATGTATTGGTAATTGATACGATACAGTGAGTTGGTGTAGTCGATGGTGTGACTTCCACGTAAGATCTTATAGATTAGGCAGTTATATCATGACAAATCTACAAATTTAGGATTAGGTCTATTATTAGAGCAGTACTAATATCATAGTAGACCATAATTCTACATTGGTGAGCCCAACTAAAGAAACGCAACCTATTATTATTAATCCTTATTTCCACTTCAACTTTCTCGATCGATTTTATATTTATGTTAACCCTGTATTCTAATAGTCCTCTGATTAATGCTCACATGCATTATCGTAATGTTATATTGATTAGTCCTCATGACAAACTAGCTCAATCGATAATAAAAACTGGTCGTCTATATTAACTAATTAGCTTTGATGGTTTGTTAACAAGCTTTAATAGCATTTACATGCTTCAGCGACATAGTCTTGTTTAAACATCAAGCTCTAGCAAATATGACCTGTAAATAGCGTAAATATACATTGACTAACAATGCGATCAAGGACTAAATAGTTATCTGGATCTTATTCTCAGTGTTCCTTCACTTAACACCTCATCCTGTTTTAAACGATGCACTATCCTGTAATATCTTTTCTTCCGACCACTGCCTGCCTAATTTCATATTCTCGAGTTCCATTGCCAAACAACGAGGATGACTACTCCAAAAACATACGGTGAGTTTCAGCTATAAGTTTTCTGCAATCACTTTTAGATGGTTCGTTCAATGACAACCATACAATTATCTGGATTCATTCGATTGTTCTGATCCGAGCGAGTGTCAAAAACCTCAACAGCATCAAGCACCCTGGAATTAATTGCCATACTGCATGTTTTATTCTGGATGCTTTTGGATCATTACTACTCACGAATGGCGTTATATATGTCGTCCACTGAATAATCTAATTTTCAAAAATAATCCAGGCGAGTTCAACTATTTTACTTAATGATTTTTTTTACTTAACATGTATATGTTTTGCAGTTGCTTTTGCCATATATTTGTAAGTGTCCCTAGGCTAAATGCAGTAACTTCTTATGGAATGTTTATAACGCGTCATATTCCTGCCTGAAGTTTCACAAGCAGTCTTAACTTTAAAATTATTTTCTGGTCATGTTCATTATTTTTAAATTGTCATATACGTCAACAACCTGCATGTTAACCTGGCCCACACACGCGTTGCACTATATCTTCATGTCTTCTAAATTTAGAAATCATCTGATCGCCTTTAACATTTATCAATAAACCCATCATAGTCGTTGTTGCTAATCGTATTTGGGTTTATGGATTGGTTTATCATATTAGCAGCCTAAAATGCGAACATAGTTTAGATAATAAGATTAAAAATTTAGGTACTATCAACTGCACTAGTAAAATAACTAAATCCTCAGGTAGCTGTTGGCTAAACAAACGTTTAAAATCAAAACTCCGTAGCCTACTAGAATTAACACTAAACGAATATTTCTGAATTGAAATTTATAATTAAATTAGGCGTCTCGGATTCTTTAACGTTATAAATTTCTGATAATTTCGAATCACCTAAAGCAACAATACCTATTTTTCCACTGACTAATCCTCATTCAACACTATAACTAGTTAAACATAATAGTTTCAGGATATCGTCATAAAGCATTGTCATAACTTGACAATCACGTAATATGACTGATAAAATTAATGAAACTATTAACGAAATCGGTCAACAAATTGACTTATAATTACCATTAAATGGTGTTGTTTTCTTGGTATCTTCATCCATCACAGATGATTACAGTATGTTTCTCTATCAGTTGCTCATTCAGTAAATATCTCAAAACCTTGTCAGTCTAATTGATGGTTTAGCGACACAATCATGCATGCAAATAATCAGTATAAGCAGTCGAGCAAATCTCCTGCAAACTGAAAACATCAATGTCGAATTTACCCCAACACTGACTAAGGTTCAAGCCATTATCATAGACATGAGTTGGGAGTGTACTCCCCTGGTTACAACTTATGTTCTCCCTGATAATCACATGAGCATCACTCACTATTAATCATCTTGTAAAAACTTATTTAGCTAAATACATCTTGCAGCACCACATCACTTCGTAATATGACATAGGCTTAACTGATTTTAATAACTTATAACCACTATATCTCAATTAAATCGTATTCTGCCTGCATACGTGCAACTAACTTGGATGCACCATCAGCCGGCAAGTATAAATATAAATAAATAGTCTGCCGCAGATCAAAACATTGAGTCCAGAGCATGTCTCTTACGAATACACTCATGTTTAACGATTTGTTCCTAGCTATCTGTCCAAAATTCATATAATCATCACTCACGTATTTAAATTTTGTTTTGATGAACATTCATGTGTATTAGTAGTATTACTAAATTCTATCACGGTCAAGTAAAAATGAGGTTGAGAAAATCTCCCCGTAACTAAATAAACCGTATCAAACTGACTGGAACACTAGTTGGAATTCTTTTCCATGGTAATACTTTTGTTCTTTCAGTTAGCCTACAAATACAGATGCAATTAGAAATCACATATGAACAGGTTACCGGCATAATTGTAAATTGATTTCATAATTTAAACCAAAACTAATACCAATATTAACATTTCTGCAATATTCACTACTTTAATATTTCTAAACACAAAATACTTCTCACTTATACGTTAAGTTATTAACCAACGGCTATTAATACGCATCGTTATAGTATTATTATTATTATTATTATAATCCCATTTTTTATAGCTCAAATAATCTTCAACCAAATTTTCATTTTAAGCGTTTTAAGCATGAAGGCATATATTTTAAAATTATTACATGTATTTTCCGATCAGATGCTGCCGCCTTCCTTTTGATTTATCTTTCAGCTTATCATTACCCGGGGGATGCTTACTGGTCTTGGTAACCTTCGGCGCACGACAATCCCATCCAATTCGGTATCGAACCAACATCACGTTGATTCTGGTGGGAGAGTAGTGTAGTGGTATTGAACAATAACCGCACAATCCACAAAGCTGAACACGAGACTACTCAGAAAATAGATATTCAATACTTAACGGGGATAAATACCTTACGATGGAAAAGGCGCGAACAAGGAATTGAATGGACTGGATTTGATCTGATGGCATGGCTCGTCCATGCAGGCGTGGTCCATCTCAATGTTACTTTATATCTTCTATTCATATTAAATATATTGTTCCTTCTCTAGCCTAACCTTGTTCTACATCATGTATTGGTAATTGATACGATACAGTGAGTTGGTGTAGTCGATGGTGTGACTTCCACGTAAGATCTTATAGATTAGGCAGTTATATCATGACAAATCTACAAATTTAGGATTAGGTCTATTATTAGAGCAGTACTAATATCATAGTAGACCATAATTCTACAAACTCTTGCCAACCACGAGTTGAAGCCAGAACAGTGTGTAAAAAAGGAATAAGTCTTACCATTATAGTTACCTTGACTTTAAGCTATTATTACCATTATTATTATTTTTATTATTTCATTTCATATTTGAAAACATTCATCCCTCTCCCTTATTGTGTTTCAGATCCTCATGATTTTATTCATAATTGTTTAAGATATCACTTTATTTCATTTTTACCCCTCTGTTACCTGTATTTGATGTGTCAAAAACATTTCGCCTATCTCAATTCATCCACATTAAAATCCGTTGTTAAGTAAGCATTCGCAGCGTCAAATAGATCCTTGAAATGTACGGTTCTGTAATTCTTCGACATTGATGATGACACCAGTAGTTTTACTGGGCACACCAAGCTGAAGTAGCCCGGCCACACCGTGCTATGCATCCCGTTCGACTGCTGGCCAACTTAAATCAAACGTTACTCGACTTATCGATAGCTTACCAAATGTGTTTTCTAACCCCTTGATTTCTGAATTCTGATTTGATTGCGTTGGTATGCTTCGATTGTAAAGGTGTTACGTGTAAAGACGTTGTCATACACTGACTACTTGTGACATTTTAAGATTATACGCGGCTATCTATTTGCACACACACGATCTTTAATTTTTATGTACATTGAGTAATCTACTATTATAATCTTCCTGATGCATCACCATGTTTATTCCTTGTTCATATGTTCCCACGGAACTGATACTTTAACAAAATGTTTTCATATATATGTATATATAAACGATTGTACGGCATGATTATAAACTCTTTGAAAAGATATCCCTTTGCCAAAGATTGTGTTTTTATTAACAATGTATTTGTTGGAACGATTTAAACACAGACAAGAACATAAATCGTAAAAACTGTTTAGCAAAGCCTTGGGTAAGTGCATAAACACCAGGTAGCATAAAATACAAAATATGAAACTGGAAAAGAAACAACAACACGCGAAAAAACAAAACCTAAACAAATTGGCATAAAAACCCAAGGTAAAATAGAGAACTGAACACGTTCTTTCTATCCTGCAGAAAATCATTGAAACAGTTTCGTTAACACAAAGGGTGTTACGCTGATCGTGCGAGGTTTCTCACTCAAAACAGATTACGTAAAGATATCCTTTAGCCTGCAGTTAACTCCAGAGTACATATAATCAGACAAAAAAGGGAAATAACGCCACTAAATCATACGTATAGTGTGTCATGACATAATTTATGTGGTCTAGGCGGAATGCACACTCAAGTTACTCTCTTGTTTGTGTCTCAGTCTTTTTCAACTTCGTCAGACATTAGAGACTACTATTTCCCAGGGCTTGGGTTAGAAGAGATCATTCGTGGCCCTCACAGTCGGCAACAGAACATCAAAATCACATGCTTAGTAAATTAGAAACCTAGGCAGATATATATTGTACGACAGTGTATCTCGAAGTCTGAACTTACTTTTTACGTTCTGACTGAATCAATGGATAACCCAGTGGCTGTAGTATGAGAGGGCAGAAATTTATTCTTGCTACTTTGTTATTGGACAGACAGATCACCAATGTTAGTGATCTACGTTGCCTACTCTAATTGAACAAGGATGGTATGACCAAATGTCTTGAACTGAGGTTACACCATGAGGGAAATCTTTGACCTCGATTGTGCAGTTATGATAAACAGCTGAATAAACTTCTTAATTGGCTGGATAGGATTAATGCCCATAATCGGCAACAGCGCATATCAGTATCATCAGGATACAAAAGTGCGAGACGGAACAACTGCCAAATGCGCCTGTCCATGGTGTGCAGTTGATTGATGACTATATAAATTGTGGCGAACAAATTTCGCGATCTTTAATTCTAAACAATGATATATAGTAGTTTCGTGCCTTGAAGTAACCCTCGTGCTATTGATAGAAGAAACCAGACAAGTAGTGAATAGGTCTTTATTTCGATCTTAGCGCGGTGACAGTGGAGCATGGGATTATCTGTTCAGACAAACAAAGGCTCTCAACATTCAATATAAGATAATAGGGAATATAACGCTTATACAAAATAAGGAAGTGAATGAATACTTGAACAATACTGTTTTGGCATATGCTTGGTTGTTTGGGGTCAACTCTTAACCAACCAACCTAAGCTGTTACATTAGCTTCCCCCTAGAATCGACTTCCGTAGGAACGTCGGTTCGATTAACCTAACTATTTCAAACACCAGAGCTATATCTCTCATCCCAAGGGAAAATTATCAACTCGCTCACTGTTTGATTTACAATCAGTGACGACTGACGCTGTCAACGATAGTCCATGGATGTCTCTTCATTTACTAGCTTGTCATCTTATTTTGTAGCATGTGATTTCTTCTACAACTATCGCCGATGGTTTGCTGCGTGCTTTCAAGAGAAAGTTTGAGAATGTGGAATAAGAATATCTGAGGAAGTGCCGCGAGCGGGCTACCCAACACCATGTTGGTGAGGTACGATTTTTCCGTGCTCAGACCGGCTATCAGGTGTTTACTCACCTGCCTCTTGAGTCGCCCTCAAGTAAAAAGTAAAGAAGAATCTACTTCAAAGGTAATGGTGAAAATCAAGCAAACCTGAAGAACTGCTCCACTGCCTGCATAAAATAATAAGATACAAAATGGAAATACATAAATGTAATTGATAATTGTTCGGTTCCATGTAAGTGCTTGGTCTCCAGAACGGATTGGTATTCTGGAAGAGAATAGACATAGTGTAGATATCTTGTGCACGAAAAACCATGAAAACAAAAAAATACTCTTTTGTAATGCATATATGTAAAAGGGTGAACTTGCTAGAAGTTGGACTCTTTAACAAAATCGATCAAACGCATGACCTTGAGCCTGTGATGACCGCGTTTTACAACTAGGTGCGTAACCAAGGGTGCATCAGAATACTCCACGAAACGGAAAAGAATATACGGTTAAGAAGCAAAAAAATTGTGTAGAGTATGCGGATCAAGTACAGTTGTGTCAAATACCCTTTTCTTGTTTGATTTAGGTATGCATGATATATTGAAGCAATATATCGTCAATTCATCCAAGTAACGAATTGGTTTGCACCTCAGAAGTGTGTAAGTCCTATTACTCATTAGTATTATGAGTGATTAATTGGTGTAAGGAAATATTGAAGTCACTTCCTCCGTGGTCTGATGTGGCTTAACGGCTAAGCACGCGGTCTAGCATTCAGGAGGGCAGAGGTTCGAGTGCGTGTGGGGCCTGCGTTTTTGTTCACCAGACCCACCTTCAATACGATGTTTGTTGCCCGTAAGTCGCGCACATATGAGAGAAAAAATGACAAGAGGACAGATTGATATATCAAAGTGCCATATTGGAAAAGTATAAGTCCTTTGTTTACATGAATATTATTACTATAGAAAAAAAACTACAAGTTTAGTAAATTTCCATTTTACGTTATATTTAAAACAAAGAATATATATATATCAGTTATTGACATAAAATGTCTTTTTTATAACGCTAATGTTAAGTTCCAGGACTTTGTATGGACCACTAATAATAATTGGTTTAACGTTAGCATAGTCGTGATATTCATATTGTCAGTTCAATGTTATGATTACTAAACAGTTCCCTTATAAGTTGTTTAAAATTAGGTATGTGGAATCAATGCGGCTGACATAGTAACCTTACAGTAACGCACTGTACTATATCTTCACGGTTATTGATTCTTAAATGTCAGAAATTAAAAAAAATCTGAATATTGCCAATAAAGATGGGTTATATGATCACACTGAAAAGCATGCTGCAGGGAAACTGGTTAAGTCATTACGTAAGTTTCCTAAACATGAAAAAAAATGATGAGAACTTTAATAAGTACTTGACCATGGTTTAATCCAAAATGTTTTGTCTAGAAAACTACTTATTAATAGTAGTATTAATCGTATCAAGCTACTAAACATATCCTCAACCGAAAACTTTTAGAAGTAGTTCATATGGTATATATGTATAGCCAGTCTACGTGAAAAATGTATATAAATATATAAGAAGTACAGCCAACATAGTTAATTAACCAGAAAAAGAAATTATAAAACTCGCCTGGGTTGCTTTTTGAATTCGTTGTATTTGCCAGTGTTAGTTGTATGAGTTTGATTAAAATCCTCAGCCATCGTTTCGGAATACCTAGCTTATGTGTCCAGTATTTAAAAAAAATATTTAACATAACACGTATATATCAAAGGTAAAAGGTCTGGGGAGTTGTCGGTGAGGCGGAATGAGGAAAAAATTTATTTTTAAGTAGATGCAGGGTGTGATTAGCTACGTGATTAGATTTTATCCTGCAGCCGAAACTGTCAACATCCTTGACTGACTAATTGGATGTGCCCAGCGAACCGTTTTAGTCATTTGTAAAGATTTATTATCTTTACATTTCGATTCCGTAATGGATTTGTCAGTTAAACGATCTAACAACACGTATGGTGGTTCATGATCTAGATAAGCCGGCTTTAGCCTATCAATACTTACTGTGTCGATGTTTCCATGTTTTTCTATCACGAAATATTTAGATTTTCTTGAGACAACTTTGAAAGGACCTTCAAATGGAGGACTGAGTGGTGCTTTTATTTTGTCACATCTTATCCAGACGTGCGTGCAATTGCTTAGGTCTTTAGGTATATATACGGCGCGCGATTGTTCACGAGTATTAATCGGCTTAATTTTAGACATGTGGTCCCGTAGTTGATCTACATAATTTTCTAAATTAAGTTTTTGACTGTTAGTATTAGGGTTAATAAATTCACCTGGTAGTCTCAGAGTTGTTCCGAAAACCAGTTCCGCAGCTGAACACTGTGCGTCAGTTTTGACAGATGTTCGTATTCCCAACATAACTAACGGTAGGAATTCTGTCCACTGATTGGGGTTTGAGTGAGATATAAGGGCGGTTTTTAGCTGACGGTGAAAACGTTCTACCATCCCATTAGCCTGAGGATGATATGCAGTGCAGCGTATCCTATTGGAGCCTAGAAGTTTAGCCAAGTTATTAAATAGTTCGGATTCGAATTGCGCTCCTCTATCCGTCGTTATTGTTATAGGTGTACCAAAAATGGTTACCCAGTTCTGCATGAAAACTTTGGCTACTGTTTCCGCTGTGATGTCCGCTATCGGGATGGCTATAGGGAATCTGGTAAATCGATCTATGCATGTAAAAAGATAATTGAAACCGTTTGAACGTGGTTTTGATAGTGTGACTCACTTTTAGTTTGTCTTTAGAAGGCTGTGGGTTTGGTTTAGTTAAGTTTGGAAATTCCGCGAGTATATCTTGAAATTTCGCTGTTGTTACTGGGGGAGTTTGAATCAAGTTAAGAGAGCTGATGTGACTTTCTTTGCCTTTTGTGTAATACGAAGTTTCTATTAGTGTTAATCGCCGTTTCTTGGTGTCAACTAGAAATTCGTATCTCTCTAGAAAGTCCATCCCCAGTATTGCCAGATCTAAGTCGGCTACCGTGAAAACCCAAGGGAATTGCCTCCTGAACCCCAAATCTAGGGTTAAAGTTTTCTGCCCAAATGTCGCGATTTTAGTTTTATTTGCAGCTTGAAGTGTAATTGATGATGTTTCTCGACTAATCTCAGTTTTATTTTGAGGGATGATGCTAAGAGCAGCGCCAGTATCCACCAAGAAATTCAAGCCAGAGTTTCTGTCTCTAACATAAAACAAGCGACTGTTTAGGCGTCCCTCCTCAGTCGTCGCGACCTGGGGAGGGGTTACTCGTTTCCCGCTGTCTCAGAATTATGCTTAGGCCAGGCGCATGGTTGCATGCACTTGGTTGAGTTGACACCAAACTTCCAGTGGTACCAACAAAACTGCCCAGATTGTCTAGACATTTGTGACCTGTTTTGTGACTTGGATCGTGGTCGTTGTGGTGACCTGCTCCTGTTTCTATGACCCATTTGCATTCTGGTGACTGCCTCAGTGAGACTCTTAACACTCGCAATGAGTCCTTCTATTACGGGGTCTTTTGCTGATTCTACTTTTTGTGTGTGATTTATTGTGCCTGATCCAGTTGGAGGACCTCTTTCCATTATTCTGTCGGCTATACGCGCTAAATGAGATAATGAGGTTTCAGGATCTTGTGCATCCAAACAGTGTTGGACGTAGCATCGGAGAGCTTGTATCCATCCTTGTTTTAGGACTGCTTCACCCACTGTGTTATCACCCACTAAGACTTGGAGGTGACGTAAAAACTGTGACGGCGACCGATCACCTAGTATCTCACCTTGAAAAAGTCTTTGGAGTCTTTGACTATCTGATAATGACAAACGGTTCACTATCTCTCGTCTTAAGATGGTGTATAGTTGTGGTGATGGTGGACTTAAAATCAAGTCACGGACTTCTTTGGCGACTGAAGGAGGAAGGATAGAACACAAGTCTCTATAGCGAATCCCTTCAGATTTGATATTGTGTCTCGTGAAATAATGCTCTAGTTGAGCAAACCACAACTCAGGATCACTACGATCAAATTCTGGAAGTCGGGATTTCGTAGTCATAACAGTGTCTATCTCCACTGGTGACAAATCCTCCAGATTGTGGGTTTCTATTGAGTCTGACATGAGGTATGCGACAAATATAGCAATAAGGTTAGCACAAAAAGTGGTTACTATAACACGAATAACTTAAGATAATACGGAATAAACTAGTTATATACTCAAATTAGTTTACGGATAATCAGGTCTACTTTTACGATTAAGTAAAAAAAATGTTAATAACAGAAATGAGGTTAAATTTGTGTTCAAAAAGGGCTCACCACTTTCGTGCCTAAAGTAACCCTCGTGCTTTTGATAGAAGAAACCAGACAAGTAGTGAATAGGTCTTTATTTCTATCTTAGCGCGGTGACAGTGGAGCATGGGATTATCTGTTCAGACAAACAAAGGCTCTCAACAGTCAATATAAGATGATAGGGAATATAACGCTTATACAAAACAAGGAAGTGAATGAATACTTGAACAATACTGTTTTGGCATATGCTTGGTTGTTCGGGGTCAACTCTGAACCAACCAACCTAAGCTGTTACAGTAGTACTGAAAAATCCTTATGAATTGGTTTATAAAATGCTGAATAATCTCTAGAGCGCTGTAAAGAGCTAATGAGACACTAGGCGTTACAAAGCATTTACGTCACAATGTTTTTCTGTTTGGATAGTAGTGTGAAAATGGCCAATCGCTCATCGTTAGATCGAAAACAAAATTACAATGACATATTTCAATAAAAATTCGAATCGTGAGTTAACTTGTCTGTGCAAACCATACAGCAAACATTAGTTAACGTTGTAATTATCTATAAAATTTAGATCGCGGTAACGTAGACATTTTGTAAAAGGCTGATGAGATAAGTTTATTATTTTGCATTACGTAACGTATTAGGTGTGGTAATACAGCGAAGTGTCTAGTTAAGACGGTTACGGTGGGTTTATTCTCAGTACCTTATCTTACGAAGTATTAATATACATGATTATTGTAAATTGATAAGAGGTGGAGTATATGACTACACCATATGAAAGCACATGCTCATTGTTGTTAAGAGTCAGCATCGCCATCAATTGAAAGTAGAAACTTGTATAAGTTACTTTCATATTTACATTGAAGATGCCGCAAGTATTTGGAGTTTGACAAACCAGTAAACCTTCTATAATCAAAACGTGCCAACCCAGTGAAATTGGAAGCCAGGAGCGAAGAGGTTCGAAGATATGATTGGCAGGCTATCAGCATATCGAGAAGTGACTGGTCCAAGCTGCCTAGCGGTTGTAAGAAAAGTTGAACACTTCGTACCAACTCGTGATATGGTGCGAATGCGTGACCGAGAGCCTTTAGCTAGGTGAGTCCATTAAAACTTATGTGGTTAGCATCGAATGCCGAAGGCTTGCAAGGTCATTTATTTACCGCTATAATATAGTAGAAATTCGTAGTGGTCAGTCCTTGATATGATAGAAATCCAATGGAAGAGTGGACCAAATAGAAGATAACACTGAAATGGTTGTTTGAACAATGCTCGGGGACGTTTCACTGGTCGTAAAGACAATTCGATCTACCTACACCAGTAAGAAAGTCAAAACTCAGGACTTCATCAACTTCATCAATGTTGTTAGAGAAGAGTGTGTAGACTGATGTCGATGAGAAATTCTAGTAGCCGTTATCGAAAAATTCATCGGCAAGAACAGAATACAAGTTGGTTTGAGCCGAAATTTAGTTCGCGTAGTACAGAAAAATGATAAAAGATTCGTCTGTCACATATTTTACGAAACTAAACTCCCTAGTCAATAAAGATCACTCGTGAGTTCTTGACCTTGGATGAAAATTAGGAGGACATCATCTGAACGTTGAGTTTGTTTTCGTCTAACGTAAAAGTACCTGTCACGGGATTTCCTTTAACAAGTCGTAGTATAAAGCAGTCATCTGATTCCATCAAAACGTCAGTATGAACTTTGAGGCCAATGACAAAATAGGCCACACGTTCAAGGTTATGCCTCAGACATTTTCATATCACTTCAAGTTTCAGAGTTTAAAACTTTAGTATTTCTACTTAATGTGCCAAGAAATCGCCTAAGATATCTCCAGTGGGCGCCTTTAAAGGCCTGAATTTCGTTTTATCTGCTCAACCATGGATCAAAAATGTTGGATATTGGATAAAGGTAGTGGACTCTATTTGAATTTGAGCGCAGCTGATGGCCGATGGCATCTCGTAAACCAAACGCGAGCGCTGTTAAAGCACTTCAAAAGGAACTTAAAGATTTGAATGAGTTCCCAATGGAAGGGTTCAAAGTTATGGTTTCTGAAGAAGAAAATCTTTTTGTTTGGGACGTCGCTATATTTGGACCACCAATGACTTTGTATGAAGGAGGTTATTTCAAGGTAGGTTACTCTTTTTTTGACGTAGACTTTTAGGCACGACTATGTTTCCCCGACGATTATCCATATAGTCCTCCTACAATGCATTTTCTTAGCAGGATGTATCACCCAAACATATATGAGAATGGTGAAGTCTGCATATCAATTTTGCATTCCCCAGGTGATGACCCACAGAGCGGTGAGCTGCCGTCTGAGAGATGGAATCCGACACAAAACGTCAGGTTAGCATGAACCCCACTAAGTTTATTCGTTTTAGGACGATTCTTTTGAGTGTCATTTCTTTATTGAATGAGCCAAACATCCATTCAGCTGCTCATGTCGATGCATCAGTGGCTTATAGGAAATGGAAAGAGTCCAATGGAGTTCAGGATGAGTATGAACGTATAGTTACGTAAGTTCCAAATCACTTAGTTATGAATTGACAAACTGAAGTGTAAGAAATCAACTAATTATCCTTACAGTGGTCATAAATTGAGGCGTGTAGTTGCTTAATTATTTCATCCCAATTATAGACATATCTAGCATCGTAGCTTGTGTGCTTTCACTACGAGGTTTAGCTCCTCATTATGAACGTCGTTTATTTGCCTAGTGCCACGAACAGGAAATGCCGAGTTTAAAATCCTTAGTATCATTCTTCATGTTTCTGTGAAATGTATTCACTTCCACATAACACACTCGTCTGATGTTGAAGAAGCAGTTAATCATCCACGTAAGCTGCACATCTTCGTTATTTCAGAAGTGGCTTCACATAGATTCAACTGGCAGCTAGGCAACCTATCTTAAGTTTGAGCAAACCGTGTTGCTTTTCATTGATCTAGGTGAAAAAGTTAAGATGTACTTAGATAGTTTATAAAACTTTTCAAAGACCTACCCTACATGTCGTAGTTTCATCCACCACAAGATATTGTCATGGATACCGACAGCATCGTGTCCCTTCATCTATGTTGTTGCACTTGGATCAAAGAAGGCATCCAAATTTAGCTCATTTATCAAATGCAGGTTATTGGGCTGTGAAGCACTCTGTTAGAATACTGATTGTCCAAACAGGACTGTCATATGTAATGGTGAATCTAAAATAGTTTAGAAGGTAGTTTTGTGCAAATAGAGAGTCATCTCCCTCTCGAAATGATCTCAAACGGTCACGCATATACAGCCACTACCAGCGAAGTCCTACTCACCTCCTCGTGGCGGGTATGTTGTTTACGAAAATAAGAGGACAAAAGGCGAATGTTCAGCAGTTTAACCGGGTTGGTGGATACGAAGGATTCACCTAGGGAAGCTGGTCAGCCCTGATTCCAAACCAATGGTGTACATGTGCTCCAGTATCCTGAGGGAACAAATAGCATATAAACCTATTGTTGGTCACCGGCTTCCACAGGTCAGTCAGTCAGTATCAACGTAGAGCTTCGTACATACGTACATCAGTTCGAGTTGCCACACCACATTAGCACAGAGATGCAGTTGTCGATTCAAATCCCGTAGTGGTAGAGGTAGCAAGAGTATAAGCAGTAATCGGGAAGATTAGGGTTTGGAGATGTTATTTAAAGAGTATAATCCAGTGAATTTGGAAAGAGAAAAAAAGAGATAAGGAGGAATCAGAAGATTAGAATTTGGAAGAACACAGAGTGGATGCACCTGCGCCATTGCAAACGATTTTGAGCCATGTCATTCAGGGTCTCTAACCATCGGTTGCTATAATCTCGCGGTCCCCAACCAGGTAGTCTACACCTACCAACATGACTCAGTCCACTTGTCAGTGACTTCATGGACTTGTGCCATGTTTTGGTTTGGCCGCCCCTAGCTTTCTTCCAACCTACTCCTATACCACTGAACATAGCACGTCGAGGCAGTCGGTCGTTGGGCATACGTAACACGTGTCCCAGCCATCTCAACTGATGAAGTTTCACTACTTCAATTGATTTGCCATCCTTACCTAGTACCCGTTTCCTAACAACTGTGTTACTTACTCGATGGTCCCATGATATACGAGCAATATTTCGAAGACACCTATGATCAAATACTAGTAACCTACGGATATCCTCTACTCTTACCGGCCATGTTTCACTGCCATAAAGTAGGACGGAACGAACTGCTGCGCAGTAAACACGTCCTTTGGTTGATAGACGGATATCTCGCCTACGCCATAAATGACGCAAGTTGGCAAAAGCTAGTCGAGCCTTCTGTATCCGTGCTGAGATTTCGTCACACACCAACCACAAGGGCTGATGAGACTTCCAAGATAAGTGAAGCGGTCGACACACTCAACTACTTCACTCCCTATCACTAGTTCGGGTGTCGATGTAACCCAATCCTGAAGCAACATTTTGCATTTCGAGGGGGAGAATCGCATCCCGAACATGCTTGCATTGTTGCTTAGAGTGGTCAGAAGACTCTGCATTTTGTCAGCGTCTTCACCAAATAAAACTATGTCATCAGCATATTCTAAGTCAACAAGTGAACCTCCCGGTAGAAGTTCAACCCCTGGAAATTTAGATGAGGAGAGTGTTATCTCTAAAAGTACGTCGACCACAAAGTTGAACAAGAATGGGGAGAGTGGACAGCCCTGACGAACACCACTTGAGGTAATCAATTCTGATGACAGTTCGCCATAAGCTCTCACTCTACCAGTTGTGTTCGAGTAGAGAGCCTTTATAAGGTTAATGTACTTCTTTGGTACTCCTTTCAGTGACAAACACTGCCATAGAACCTCACGATCAACAGAGTCGAATGCCGCCTTAAGGTCGAGAAATACTACCATTGTGGGGCGTCTGAATGTGTGTCTGTGTTCTAGAACCTGACGTAGTGTGAATATCTGATCTATACAACCACGTCCAGGTCGAAAACCAGCCTGGTTTTCTCTAGTCTGCTCTTCACGAGCTTTGTTAGGCGTCGAAGTATTATTGAAGCTAATATTTTAGACACTATATTAGTCAAACTGATTCCTCTGTGATTGTCACAAGAGGACTTTTGTCCTTTCTTATAGACTGGCACAATCAGTGATTGAGACCAGTCAGATGGGATTACGTCCAGTTCCCAAATTCTACCTAAGACCTCAGTTAATCTCATTGCTAATACTGGACCACCATCCT
Organism: Schistosoma mattheei; assembly: GCA_944470405.2. NCBI lineage: Eukaryota > Metazoa > Platyhelminthes > Trematoda > Strigeidida > Schistosomatidae > Schistosoma > Schistosoma mattheei. Next base: position 79,277,216 of record OX103947.1, read on the forward strand.
TAAAAATCTCAGGAGTAAACCTGTCAGGGCCTGCTGCTCTCCCTCGTTTCAGATTTCCTATGGCTTTTTCAACTTCGTAAAGGGACGGAGGACCTACATTAACTTGCCATTCAGGTTGACTAGAGATCGTGGGAAACCGAAGTGTGGCTGAAGGCCAGTTGAACTGATCCCTAAAGTGTTCTGCCCATCGATCCAATCTCCTGGATTGAGAATGAATAATATGTCCATCTTTCTCTGAGATTGTTTCGCTAACGGTCGGGTTCCTAATTCCGGTTTCCTTAACGAGTCTGAACAATTGTCTGCTATTACCTATTGCCGCTGCCTTTTCCATCTCTCTTGCTTTCGCTACCCACCACTGTTCGCGATCATTGCGTAGACTTCTTGTCAGCTTGCGCTTAAGCTGACTCCGCTCTTCATTATGTTCAGAGCCAGGTGGAATGAGTTTCCGAGCATCTATCAGTGCGATAGATGCTGCTGAGATCCAGTGTTGCTCCCTAACCTTCTGGTTTACCTTACTAGCAGATATCACTGCTGTTTCCACAGCTTTTCGGATATCATTCCATGCTGCATCGGGGTGGGCATCACATACATGGCTGCCTAACTGTTTTCCTAGTTGTTCCTGAAATATACTCTTAGCTTGACTATCATTAAGTAGGCCCTAAGAGGTTTCCTTGCAGCGTCTTTCCTACGTCCAGTAAGACGCAAGCAAATGCGCGCTCGCACTAGAGCATGATCTGAATCTAGGCATGTGCTCCAGAATGAGCGACAGTCTTCTATCGAGCCCCTCCATCGGTGGCTGATAGCGATGTGATCTATTTGGGTCCAACGTTGGGACGAATTAGGAGGTCGCCATGTTAAAAGATGTTTTTCCTTATGCTTAAAGTTAGGCTTCCATAGGACTGCATCTCCTGACGTTGTGGATTAGACCTTTAGGTCGAAGGCTCCGGTGTGGCCTCTTAAGAAAACCACCTGCTTCGGTTTGGGCACCCAGGCAGTATCACGGCCCACATACAAATCAAGTGACTTGTGTGGCGCATATCTATTTGATGCCCCTTTGTACTGATATCTATGTGTTCAAATAAATAATAATAGAGGTCACACTTTCTTTTACCCCAATTTTTAAGCAATTTTCTAAATATCCTTTTCCTGCTTTAGATCACTCGTTAAAGCGACTCACGAGGAGGCTAAACAAGATGGAGTTACTGTTCCCACCACCCTTGAGGAATACTGTGTTAGTGGTAGACCTGCGTCTAAAACATTTTATCAATGTGATGATGTAGATGGACTATCTGATTATGATGATCATGACGAATACTATGGCTCTGATGATGATGACAATGATAATGTATCAATTGATATGAAGGAAGATGAAGAAATCAACCCTATCAAGGAGTCTCAGTCCTCTACAAAGATAGATTCTGGAGTAGAAGAACCATGTGTAAGTAAAACGGGGAAGTCTGGGGAATCCTCGAAAGTTGTCGATCATAGAATATCAAATGAATGTAGCCGTGTTACGTCACCAAGCTAGTTTACTCGTTTCGTCTTCGAGTGTGGGAGTCTTACTGGTCACTTTATACTTTTTCTTGACTGAAGCAGCAAGGATGATTAAAGTAATCCCTATGGTTTATAAATGTTGTGTTCGTAGAATTACTTATTCAGATTCACATTTTGGGTGACTTATAGTGTTTTGCATTCAATGGTCTATATTCTATTGAATGTAAAGGATTTTGGTTAGTTTTGTAAATCAAAGTTATTTTGCTATTTTGGACACTATGTACATGACATCGACTACTATCACTACTGTTTTCGCTTATCTTTACTAGTTTGTAACAGTCAGACATATGCACAAATACAATTCTTGTACATTTTTTTTACTTGTATTGGGCTTCCATTTTTCATTGATCTTTGTCTTTAAGTTTATCACTACTTAGAGAAAAGCGTGAACTAAGCCTATGCACGAAATTTATCATATTGTTTGCATGGTCACATTTAGTATTTTTCGCGACTTTTTATACTTTTCTCACGTCACTGTTCAAATTGCACAAAAATTGAGGACTTCAATTTTCTCCTTAGCTTGTATATTTGAGATCTTTTCAGCTGTTTGATATTTTACTTATCGGTTGATGTTGAATGACATGGGTTTCACCAAGGGAATCGGTTTGTGTCTATTTTCGTATGTTCCGTCATGTTTTAAGTATGATAAGGATCTTTATCTCAGTAGGACAATTTGGTAGTATCTGATTACAGAATAAAACCATTCGCCTCAGGTAGCACAGAACCACCTAAATATTTTGAACGTAACAGTGTATCAGGCGCAAAGTTAATCACATCGAAAGTCATAATGTTGGATTGTGTGACATTATTCCCCGTAATCAGTTGAAAGATTCATCTAAGAGGCCTTAAGATATTTCATCTTAAATACAGTTGATAAACGAGAATCGGCTTGTAGGATAGGTTTATATAATCATTATATCTTTTCTAAGTAGAGTATTCGTATCATTCTTTGAAAACAGATGGATATGGATAACTGTTTCTCAGGTTTCACAATCCCAGATCTGTATTCAGTTGAATACTAGGATTAATATAATTTAATTGAATTAACTCAAATAGACTTGTTTAGTTAGATCAGAGTGATGATTCATGGTTATTGAAGAAAAGGATTTCAGTTCGTATAAGCTCGAACAGTTATTGATAAAATTCGTTTATGTGGAATTGCACTAAATCGTTTGAAACATTTGCTTTTAATGTAAGATCTTTTCAGTCTGATAAGTGTCGTTTATCAAACAATTGACCAAGATTAGTAGTTGGGTTTTCGTTGTGGATTGTGATTATTACATGTTTATCTACTCATTCTCTCAGGATCCACAGGATTTACGTATTAGTTTAAATGTAGATTTTCAATCATTTAGTGTGAAAATTCTCACCGACTAATTTTATTGCAGTCTTAATGAATAAACGTTATATCCTTGTGGTGGTGGTGGGTAATTCGTTACTTTTAGGCTTATATACATTATTAGTTACATATAAATTACTTGTTTTCTCAAATACAAACTCAGAACCGCTAAAATTATGGATACTAGTAAACTTATCAGGCTACGAACAAGTTAAGGAGCAAAGGTAACTTAAATGTAGACTGACAACAAGTCTACACAATGATCGTGAGCAGTTGTGTGTAGCTAAGGCAAAAGTGATGGGCAAAGCGGCGGCGGTAGGTAACAACAAAATTACTAAATAAATCTGTACTAAAAATTCGGTAGTTAGTGAAACGATTTCTTAGAAAGACTAGACATTGATCCACTCAATACAGAATAATGCGACGATGGACAGAACAGTTTAACTACTCTCCAGCTACACTTCGATTGCCTACTTTCACCAAGCAACATGAATGAGATGTCAACCAAAGCCTCCTGACTCTTGAGGAAGTAGGAAAAATCATGGTTAGTCCGAAACAAGAGTTCGTTAAGCTTAGCATTCCGGTTCTGGCTGTTAGATTGAGATATTAGTTGGAGACTGGGAATCGGAAGTAATCCTGTCTGGCTGGTCTCAATCACTGATTGTCCCAGTCTATAAGCAGGGACAAAATCTTCGTGTGATAAACCACAGAGAAATCAGACCAACTAATATAGCGTTTAAAATATCAGCCTCCGTAGTCATCCAACCCCCAACTAGGGCATATGAAGAGCAAAGTCAAGAAAACTAGTGGTTTGAGATTTGGGTGTGGATGTGTAGATCGAATATTCACCTCTTTCCAGGTTGTGGAACACAGACCTATCGACTCTCAACCACAACTGTATTTCCCGACTTTGAGGTAGTGTTCGATTCCGTTGATTGACAAGTTTTATGGCAGTAGTTATTACTGAAAGGCGTACTGAAGAATCGCAATAACCTTGTACAAGCTATTTACTCGAATACTACTGGTGGAGTGAAAGCTCATAGCGAATCGTGATCGGAAGTGATGACCTCAATTGGTGTTCGTCAGGCTATCCACCTTCCTCATTTTAATCTAACTTTGTAATATTGACTTTTTTGGAGATAACGTTCTCATCATCTAATTTTTCGGAGGTTAACCTTCTACTAAGAGATTCACTTGTTGACTTAGAATACACAGATGATTTAGTTCTGTTTGATGAGAACGTTTACAAAATTCAGAGTCTTCTGACCACGTTAAGCAACAATGGATTGATATTTGGTATGTGTTTCTCTCCTTCCAAGTACAAAATGTTTTTTCAGTGGCTGGTCGGCATCAACAGTTGAACTAATAATAGGGAATGAATTGGTTGAGTTTGTCGATCACTTCACTTATCTCGAAAGCTTAATAATCTCAGTTTGATTGGTGTCGGAAGAAATCTCGACATGCATTCAAAAAGCTCGACTGACTTGCTAACTTTTGGCTTGGATGAGATATACAGACCAAGACATGAAATTAATTTTTGGAAATAGTGATTTTTGAACTGATCCATGTAGGTTGGTGGAGACCACCTGGTTGGAGTTAGCGTGATTATCGTGATGAATGTTTATAGACTTTGGATGTTATGGCTCAAAATCGTTCTCCATGACTTAGGTCCACTCGGTCTTTCCACTAGATTCTAATTTCCTTATACACGTTTCTACTTCACTAATGTGTATTATCTCCTCGAATTGTATCTTGGACGTCTAAGCTTTTATAGTACCACTAATACTTCTACTATCTCTAATAGCATGGGATTCGCCCCTAAAATTTCATCTCGCTTTCCTAATGGAGTATGAAAACTTGGATCGTTATTTGAACGTACCATGTTCTGCATGGCGTATGACTGTCTAAGATTAATATAAGTTCGTCAGTATATGTTTCTGTGACTATTGATATTATCATGGAGTGCCACGGAATACCCTGGTACGGCTGAGGGTGTGGAGAGTCAGCTCTCCCTCCCAAAATGCCCTCACATGGCCATGCATATACAGCCACTACCAGCGAAGTCCTACTCACCTCCTCGTGGCGGGTATGTTGTTTACGAAAATAAGAGGACAAAAGGCGAATGTTCAGCAGTTTAACCGGGTTGGTGGATACGAAGGATTCACCTAGGGAAGCTGGTCAGCCCTGATTCCAAACCAATGGTGTACATGTGCTCCAGTATCCTGAGGGAACAAATAGCATATAAACCTATTGTTGGTCACCGGCTTCCATAGGTCTGCATCTCCCGACGTTGTGGATTAGACCTTTAGGTCGAAGGCTCCGGGTGTGGCCTCCTAAGAAAACCACCTGATTCGGTTTGGTCACCCAGGCAGTATCACAGATCACACACAAATGAAACCAAATGACAATAATTACTGGAAGTACTGTTCTTGCTTCAATTAAAGTTCAAACAATTCATTTTATAACATTCATTTTTATTTTTTATATACGGCGTCACTTATCTACTCTCTTCTATACTCGATTTGTGCATCCTTATTTTTCAACTTATACAGCAACTCACCCATGGCGGAAAATCTGTTTTATCCAAACGATCTCGAGTTACTGACTGGTCGAAAGTTGAATGCTACCACCGAATACGAATACTGATACAGTCTTTCTGAACCCACATATACCATTCAAACTGGCTTCCTTCAACGTTCGCACACTAATGCAAATCGGACAACAAAAGTGGTTAGCTATGTATTTAGAATGTCTTAGTATCGACGCCCGTTGTCTATCCGAGACTCGCATTCAAGACTCCAGTGAAATACTATAAATTCGCTCTCCATCTGTCGCTGTCTTACATGCGTTTATCCGGGGACCCTGTGGCATCTTCGTCTGGTTCCGCTGGCATTTGTGTCACACCAAGCGCTAGAGCTGAGGCAGCACTAATCGATTAGATACCCACTAACAGACGGTTATGTGCTGTTAGATTAGGAAGTTCCATCAAAATGAAGAGAAATCGGTGTGAGAAACAATATCTTTTCGTAATCCCTGCGTATGCCTCGACAGCTTGCAGCCCGATGCAATCAATGATGGATTCTACCACCAGTTAACTGTTCTTCAGAAAGTGCGTTCGACAGATATTGTAGTACTAGCCGGAGACTTGAATGCTTAGGTCGGGCGTCTAGGCACAGAAGAGAGTCGTTTAGGTCTCCGATGGGGACTTGGTCGCAAGTCAGAAAACGGTAACCGTCTACTACAACTTTACGCAGACTACAACCTGTTTCAGGTTAGCACTAACTTTCGGCACAGTCATCGCCGATGTGCCACCTGGTGTCCTCCCTCTGCATCTCAAGCCTGGACTCAGATTGATCACATCGCGACCATCTACCGCTGGCGTGGTTGTGTGCAAGACTGTTGCTTCTTTTGGAGTACCTATCTGGACTTTGACCATGCCCTGGTCTGAGCCAGTCTTACCTTACTTTTCAGTGGACAACGAAGTGACCGCCACCAAAGAATTGATGTCAGCAAGTTGGTTGTAACTAAGTATCGAACCGAGCTAGCTACCATTCCACCGAAAAGTATGGATGAGCATTGGTTGCAACTTCATGACGCCATGAAAACGGCAAGTAAAGCCACTTGCGGCTTCGCGAAACGTCCCGCTTATAAGCACTGGGTTTCTTCTGGTTCCTTACAATTCATTGAAGCCCGTCGGTCTACTCCGGGTGACCGTGAGTTTGACCACAAACGAAGGCTGTTACGTAATGAAATCGGGTAAAGCTTGCGTAAGGACCGAGAAACCTGGTGGTCGGAGCGTGCTAATGAGCTGGAAGCAGCGGCTGCATCTGGTAACTACCGGAAGCTCTTCCAACTCATCGGAGCCACTGGCAGTAAGAAGTCTGGTGTGAGTGAAACAATCTGCGAGGATGAATGTATGCCAATCACCAACATTCATCGACGTCTTGGACAATGGGCAGAATTCCTCGAAGAGCAGTTCAACTGGCCTGCTGCTCCGACAACATCGGTCAGACTGTCCTGTCCTCCATTGTCGGTGACGACTGACCCACCAAATGAGGCGGAAGTCCGCAAGGAACTCCAACTCTTGAAGTGCTACAAATCAAAGAGATTAATGCACGTATAGTGAAACCCAGAGAGGCTTATGCCAATCTGGGCCATCTTCGGCGCCTTCGTGATGTCAGTCTGGCTGTAAAAGGTCGGATCTACAACGCGTCGGTGAGAGCAGTTCTGCTCTATGCTTGTGAAACCTGGCCTCTCCGAGTTGAGGATATTAGACGACTCTGTGTTTGATCATCGTTGTCTCCGAAGGATTGCTGACATCCAATGGTAACACCATGTTAGTAATGCAGAGGTTCGGCATCGTGTGTTCGGGCACAGAGACGATAATGCAATTGGTGTCACCATCTTGAAACACAGACACCGGTTACCACGATGCGCAATGTTGACTAGTGTTGGGGATGGTTGGAAGAACGTTAGGAGTGGCCAAACCAAAACGTGGTATCAGTGCTTGAAGTCACTAACTTCTAGTCTGAGCCATGTTGGTAGATGCAGACTACTTGGTTGGGGTCCGCGTGACTATCGTAACCAATGGTTGGAGACTCTTGGTGACATGGCTCAGAATCGATCACAGTGGCGTCGGTGTATACACTCCCTGTCTTCCCTTAAACTAAGAGATTAAAATCGCTTCATATCTTTCTTTCTACGAACTAATCCTTTCTTCCTGTACTATATCCTTATTGCAATCTTTCTTTTATATATTACCACCATTGAAGTATCTACTTCTATCAATTTGGTATCATTTTGTTATGTGAATAAGGTGTAGTAACTTAGACAGATGCATATATGCACCTTATCCTATGTTGTTTCTGACTGACTGACTTATTAGACATGACTCAGAATAAAAGCCGGTGGCGACGCTGCTGTAACTTTATTTTACTTTCTTCATAAAAAATGGACATAACTTCTTTAACTGGATGAATTCTTCCTGGTTGTACCTCTACTAATTGAACTGCTTGTCCCTTTATTATTATTATTATTATTATTATTATTATTATTATTATTATTATTTCACTATCATACACTAATTTCAGTTCATTTTTGTTGCCTTTTTTCTTACACACACTTTACTTTGTTTATCCCTTCACATTCTCATTCTTTTTGTATGGCTCATACGTATTTGTTGTCTCTTTGTACCATAGCTTTTTTTTCATAGCTATTGGTAATCATCCACTATGAAAAAAACACACAACTTCGAATCCCTTTTGTTGTTCATGTGTTCGAATATGATACATTAGGAACTATTATTTTCCATGTCACACAATCTATCACAACATACTGTTTTATTTTTAAGATTTTATTATTGTTTACCATGTTCATTTAAAATATGACGACTGAAAACGATATTAAAAATTATTGTTCTGTTCTTTCTTTCCTTTGTTTTTACTTATTCTTCGTTGAAAACTTGAAAAACGTAACTATTGTTGTGAAGTAATTCTCTAAGTCTAGATTTATTTCATTGTTACCATTTTTAATTATAAAAAGTATATGATGGTAGTGTTTATGATAAGTCTCTTACGACTGGTTAATAATGCATATTTTTATCAAACTAAATAAATATAAGAATTAGAGTTATAGTGATGTTCGCTTTGTTTTTTGTAGTACACTCCTGTATTTAACTATATTTCACTTAATGGGTACTTGTATTTATATGAAATTAATTTGTCTCATCTGATAACTCAGTAATAACTTGTGTCTTATGGAGCAAAGAGTCATCTATCTATACATTCAGCTGGCATTTATTGAGTAGTGGTTTCATGTATTTTATTATCTAATTCAGTTTATATAATAGACTAATGGTATAACGAATGGTTTAAAATATTATTCTCTTAGGTATAATACGATAATACGTTAATACGATGATGAGACTAGTCATGGTATATCGGATACAGGATTTACGACCCAGAATAGAGAACCAGAGTATAGACCAAACAATACATTATTCTACACAATTACAAGCAGTTATTCTTGGTTAGTTCGGAGTACAGATCAATGAAATGGAAGGAAATCACATATTTAAGAGTCAGTAGGCTAAGTACCTGTTTGTCCACACTCAGGGACAAATAATCTTTTTTTACTATCACATGTCAACTAGTGTCTCTAGTTTCTACATTGCATGTAAAATCTGTTTTTGTTATGAAACAATGATTTGTGTGTGTGTGTGCATGTGATTTTGTTTATTACTACTGATTATTTAATCGTAATAATGCTTGCTATTTATCGTTTCATCACATACAAAGAAATAATCTCGTAGTTTGTATCTTTGTTTTGTTACTTAGATGCTTATTAAGTAAACTTTGAATAAACTGATTGGTGAAATAAACTGTAGAACAATGGGCTCAACATAAATCACATATTATATCTTTATATTTCTGTCAATTTATTGAACCATAAAATTCTTTATGATTTATGAATACACGTTACCCCGTCTATTTTTATTTCAACAGTTTTTATTTCATCACTTCATTCAGTCATTTCACATAACGTTTTGTTTATATCGAAACAATCCCTCCTTATCTAATGATGCTATTTTCTTCTCATTCATTTATAAACAATGGTAGGTATTTGTTTCCACATTTGTATAATGATGTATTTATCTCCTATCGACAACCATTAGGAAAAAGTATCAAATTATAAAATGGTCCCATACTAAAGATAAACAGTTTAGTACTGTTTTTAACATTTCGTAGTCCTGTAATTAATATCAGTCAGTGATGAAAACTTTCTTTGAACTTAGTCGATGTCTATAGATTAATAGATATATATGAGTGATGAGAATAAATTAGGGTTGCCACATTCAATACGTGCCTAAACTCAAAAAATATTTTTCTGAAATGAACTTCAAGTTTTATATATGTTCTAGATTTCAGAGAAACAAGTTAAATACAAAAGCATATTGTCGGCTAATATCAATTTGTAATGAGAGTCAATTTTGAGGTTTATTATCTGAAAAAAATCGAATATTAATGAAATGAAAAGTTCATGCAGTCAGACTACATTAATATAACAGAAAGCCATTGAAAAAGTATTCTCAAACTAAAAGCGAACCATGTATTTATGCTATTGAACTCTGCAGATTGATCATATGATGCATGAAACACTTTGTATTGAAGTAATTTATTTATAACCATCGATGTTCAGTTAAAAAAGATGTTCTTTGTTCACAAGACGATGACTGTATTCTATGAATTTTTAGTGCTAAGGAATAATGTTATTCATTTTTAAAATGGGAGTATTTAAGGCTTTACTTTCTAACTATTCCTTTAAAAAGGTGGGTTTTTTCATTGACCAGTGGCAGGTGATAATTAGGGAAAAAGAGAAATTTTTATTGATCCTTTAGGTATGCTTAATTGGAATTTATAATTTTTCTTTTTTGACTTTATCATTTTATTGGATGAACTGCGATAGATTCCCTTTGTGAATTTGAATAAAGCCAGAACAACAATTGAAGTACAACAAGATGAATTCACATTATTTCATGGTCTTGTTTCAGCTCTTTACAATCATGTTTGTGGTAATACTTTAATATGAACAGAGCTGAACAGTAATGGTACAGCTTACATAAATGATATCGTAAAGATTTTTTAGCTGAAATTTCTTAATAGTTTTATCATAGTCACCAGTGCTTTCAGGTTCTTTGTATTTTGGGTATCTGTTTTCCTCAATGCAACTAAATTGCCATAGATATTCTGGAAAAATAAATTTGTAACTAGGATGATAAAGGAGGATGTTATTGAAGACAACTGCTACCCCAAGTTCTGTTTGTTTGAATAATTAGACTATTGTTATATGTATAAGTAGTACATATCGCAAAACCAAAAACATGAGTAATAGGATTAAATGGGTTCATCTTCATTTGTCTATCGGTTCAAGAATGATTTCATATAGGTCAAGGGGATTATAGGTATTTTGTATTCAAGGGTATTTAAGGCGATAGTTGACGCCAATTTATTATACCATATTATGATGAGCAGCTGGATAATGGAGAGGATCGGTCTCTGAATTCCAAAATGGTAGCTCTGCTGTAACATCGTCTTTGATATTTTCAGGTTCGTATACTAAATCTAATGCAGAAAATGTTTGATATTGACAAGTTCAATGCTGGTTTTATTCTGTTGCTCAATTTTTTGTATGGTTTTCAATAGTTCTCCAGTTTTATAATATCGCTGTGTATGTTTCAACCACTTCGCATGCTTCATTAACAAACTGGGTATTAATTTATTTATATTTGTTGTTTGAAATTTCATAATATTGTTTAGGACCTCAAATGATCAGTCCGCGGACTGCCTTGATATTGTCATTAAGTCGAGCATTTTCATCAGAGTTAGGTAGTTGCTAGTTATATCGAGGCAGTAGTAAAAGAATGCGCGTATCCTGAAGAAGGCTGATCGATTATAGTTATTAATATCAGAGGGAAAATTTAACCAATCTTTATTAATGAATTGAAATTCAACCCGTTTTCACAAGTTGTTATTCTTCTGAACTTATTAGCTAAGTTAAGAACGCGTTAGGTGCTTGAAACGATAGGTACTGGGTTCGAGTCACGGTGTAAATATGAACACGGGGCTTAACGTGCATTCTACTGACGAGTTCCAAAGTGGGATGAAACACGTGTCCTGAATTCCGCTGCTATCCTTTATGCAACTCTTGGTGGGGTTTTGTCTTCTGACCTCAGAAAACAAAACTCCACCCAAATCATCCACCTGAGCTACAAAACTTTTCTCTACCATCTCACTGTCCACCTTTATTTAAACTATTTAATAATTAATTATTCTGGTGATATGAATTATAAGGTCACAGTTAACGGAAACTCTTTTTAGGATATGTCAAGCATTTCATTAGGATGCTGTATTTTGCGTTCTGCCTCGATTGGCGATTTATATAGATTACTTGGGAATAAACTTAATCAGTAACCATGATCATTTACCAACAGGTATAATGTTATGATCAAAAAGATAGTATATTAGTTTACAGAACTTGTAAAGCATGTTATTACATCAAATCAGTGAACACATACCGTTTCAATTATTAAATTTTGACTGATATGTCAACTAAAATAAAGAAATCTTTCTGAGAAGAATGGTACTTATAGACTAAGCTTAAACCTCTAAAATTTGAATATCTTGATGATCAAATAAAAAAATCAAAATACACTTTCATTGTTAAACTCATGGACTGATCTTAACTAAATGATACTTGAAACTTGAAGGTACTGGACAGCTGTTACACTCCAGTGTGAGATTCCTCAAAAGTGTTCATCCACATCCCCACATCCTGGATTCGACTTTCGGTGTGGTCATGTATATACGTTGATGAAGAGTTCGACACTGAAACAAAACAACTCTAATACTTCTTGGTTGTTCGAACAAGATCAGTTCATGATATTAGTTATTAAATCCAACAATTAAAAAAAATCCCTCATGCCGTTATAATAATCTATAATTGCATATATCAGGATCCTCCGTATAATTTATCCAGATTAATAGCTTAATTCTTACTCAATAATTCATTATATTAGATTAAAACTAGTTTAATAAATATACCTATCAGATTAGGGGTTGTGGAGATTTTTCAGTTTTTGATTGAGATCATGAACCGATTGATGTTAGACCACCATTGAAAACCTGGAAGCACTGGACGACCGTTTCGTCCTATTGTGAGACTACTCAGCACTGCGCATCGACGATCCAGCTCGCAGGATTCGAACACGAGGCCTTCAGTTGCACGCGCGGACGCTTAACCTACTGGATCACTAAGCCGGCATCCAATGGTGTTAATGTCTAACCTCAACCAATCCACGAAATTGCACGACCATCGTCCATTGTACTGAGGTAGACACCTGTTTCTACCCGACACAAATTAGCTCCACTGGTCACGCGCAAGACTGAAGGCCCTGGGTTCGAATCCCGCGAGCGGGACCGTCGATGCGCACTGCTGAGGAGTATCACAATAGGACGAAACGGCGGTGCAGTGCTTCCAGGTTTTCAATGGTGGTCTAACATCAATCGGTTCATGATCTCAATCAAAAATATATCTATGTTTAAGATAATTTGATACGTGAATTGATTTCAATGCTGTGGAGTTCAAATTATTCATTACGGTCTAAGACTTATCCATAACATCAATTTTGTTATCAAACCAAATAATGAAAGCCAAGGCGGTTATTTAACTGTTTACATAACAGTATCAACAAATCACATGATTTCATTTGTATACCCAAATGAAATATATACTGAGTTAAAAATTCCGTCTTAATAATCTGAGTATGTTTTATTTTAATTAAAGTCTATCAATAGAATATTTCTAATGCCCTTTTAATTATGTTATTATAAGTGAAATGTAAAATTTTTTTCTAAAAGTCATACATTCATTAATTGAAAGTAGCAAATTTTTCCAAACAAAATAGTAGCAAGCATGCGTAAAATTAATTAGTCTAGAAAAATAATTGGAAAGTATTCAAAATCTAATATGTTTTTGTTCTCATTTATTATTATTTTTTTAGAGTTTATATTGAATCATCTTCGTGTAGGTTTCCAATCACACTTGATGTAGAAACTCTGGAAGATGTAGAATCTTGAACATACCGGGAAGCATCATTGATGAACAAGAAGTTTCGGATGCAGACGTAAAGGCAAGGACAACATTCCTACAGTTGAACAGCATATGAAACTCAAAATATCTTTCAAACATTATCATAGTGACAATCTTCAATACGAAAGTCAAGACAACTAGTCCTACTGTACGGAGCTGAAACGTGGAAACTACTACAAACGTCATCAAAAATGTACAAGTATTTATAAACAATTGTCTACGTAAGACACTGAATGTCCGTTGACCAGATACCATAAGAAAAAGCCTATTGTCGCAAAGAAGCCAGCTTTCACCTGAAAAGGAAATTAGGAAAAGACGTTGGAAGTGGATAGGACACACATTGAGGAAACCATCAAACTGCATCACGAGACAAGAGCTGACTTAGAATCGTGAGGGGAAACGAAAAGTGAAAGGCCAAAGAACACACTTTGTCGGGAATCGGAAGCAGACATGAAAAGGATGAATACCAACTGGAAGCGACTGAAAGGAATTGTCCAGGACAGAGTTGAATGCAGGGATAACAGGCGTAAGTAAATAAGTTGTGTAGGTTTAATAAACACTATAAAAAATAAAATAAAAACTTCAAGTTAATCTTTTATCAAGCTTAAGAAATTTTCTCACGGATGACTTTTCAAGGGAATAATTATTTGAATCTTACAAAATCATCAGACGACTAAATTAATCATTTCTTACTACTATTCGAGGTTTGCCAAGATTGTTGGCTCTCACAGAGTGCACTACACAGTAGTCTTAGTTAAACAAACACTGAAAACCAGGCAACAGTCGGCATTTATTTTGTCGTATTATGAAACTGTTGAACAAAGCTCATATAGTGAAAATCATATACTGAAATCTAGTTATATCTATTTAATGAATTACAATTGAAACTAGAAACAAACCAAAAATCCTATATGTAGCTAAGATTTCAGAAATTAATCAACCTGTAACAAAAAAAAAAAGAGAAATTTTCTTATTTGTTAATAATTTTGACCGATTCTGGTTAGTGTTTTTTCTAGCAAGTTAGTTTTCTACGAGATGGAGTCATTAACCCCATGCACAACCACTCTCCTTTATCCGGGCTTGGCACCGGCAGGTGGAGTTAATTTTCACCGATACATTTTGATATATTTTGTTTGTTAACTCTAATGATTATGCATGTTAATTAGTATATATCTTAAATATTCTAATCAACCTATTGATCATACATAAAATGATCTATCATACTTTAAGTGAATGATATGGATTACTGAATAAAACAATAATCGAAAATTCATAGAAGTAAATTTCTTCAAAACTAAAGTTCCAGATATAAATTACACATGGATGTAATTCAACTTTTATTATTTGAATCTTTTTGTGTACGAGTAAACCTTGTGAATTTATATAGAATTTTATTGATAGATAGAATTTTGGTCAACTATATACTACATAAATCGTACCATAAAAGACTGGTATTCATAGGTTTATCTGCTAATAATTTCTTATTTAATATTGTGTATATTTTTTGGACTAATTTCAATGTAAAATGTTCTGTTTTAAAAATATTCAAAGTATTTTCTTTGTTTTACAAATTGGCATTCATAACAAAATGTAATTATAATCAATGATGAATTTGCTTATTGTTTATTTGAACTATCATTTCATTTGCTTATATATATATATATATATATATATATATATATATATATATATACACTAATGTACGATATACAATATACAGAAATTGTACAAATTTTAATATCTTGATCACATATTCTCAATATAACTTTGATTAAAATTTATTTTTCATGGGTTATCGTGAATTTATCAGTAAAATGTTTGTGGAGATTGTTGATTTTTATTTAAAATCATGAACCGATCAATGTTAGACCATCATTAAAAACCTAGGACCATTGGATGTCCGTTTCGTGCTAGTATAGAACTCCTCAGCAATCTATATCCACAACTCCGCACGCGGGATTCCAACCTAAGATTTCTAGTCTCGTGCTCGAACGCCTAACCTCTAAACCACTGAGCCGGCCGGCATTCAACGGTGTTAATGTCTAACTTCAATCAATCCAAGCTGTTAGATGCCAGCTAAGTGATCTAGAGGTTAAGCGCTCAAGCGCGAAACTGAAGGTCCTGGGTTAGAGCCTCGCGTGAGGAGTTGTGGATGCACACTGTTGAGGAGTCTCATACCACGACGAAACGGCAGTGCTCTAAAATTGGTCCATTTATGATATTTATCGTGAATTTGTTTGGAAAAAAACTTAAAAAGAATATAGTTTTGTTTTATTGTTTGTTCACAATCACTCAAGTAAATTTTCAATGAATCTTTTGTTTAGTGTACTAATTCAAACTTAACAATCAACAGAACGTTTTGCCCTTCAAAAAAAAATGAGGACATTTTTTCATATTGTTGAAATGTACTGACTTGGAATTTTCTATGGTAATTCGCTAGTTAGTACATAGTTCAGCTGTTATATAATCACAGTATCAGTGATAAATGATTAAAAGTTCCATATATCGAACATTTGACAATTGATTTAATTTGGCATTTATGTTCTTGTCGATCCATTGATCGGATATCTTTAAAGTAATGGGTTTGTAAAGATTTTTGTAAAATTTCATCTTGAAGTGATATCAACTGAAAAAAATTATCGAAATTATTCAGTCCTAATGTAAATTGATCAAGGTTGAAAATATGGGCCATTGGATTCAAACTCATTATGTTAGTTACGAGGTCTAATGATCCTAGATTCGACATCAGTTAAAGATTTTCAAACTAGACTGAAACAAATATTTAATTCGTTTTAATTTTCATTGTTACTTCAGTTGATGTCAGTTCATAAAGAAAATGGTTTTTAAACTTGAGTGTCTAGAAATCAGTATAAATGTTTGTGATTTATATGCTAAACTTCTGGAAATGTTTAGTAATCTTACCTATTAGCTTTTATTCAGATGTAGTTATATATGTAATTATAAATCCTATATAAAACCAAGATTATTAAATAAACATAACTGAACCGAAAACAGCAAACTAACAATCGAAAATATTGACCTAGTTGTTCAAAATACTGGTTATTTATAGTACTGTTAAACATGAGGAAAGACTCCATGCTACAGTTTCCAGTCAATCTTCAAAAAATGACAATTTTTTTTCAGACTCGATTTACATTTTATAATATTAAAATAGACCAAAATCTTGGTTGTTCAAGTTGACAATGATCAGTTTATGATTGTGATGTTATTAATCTGGTGTTTGATCGACTGTGATTTGAAACAGTCAACTAGAAATAATCATCATTAGATGCAGAACAATTGTGTATCATTTTTAGTGTTTTTACTAAAACTAATAATACCAAGTAACGTTATATTGGTTATTGTTATTGGATTAAACATGTGTTTGTTACAGATTTCAAGAATCCATGAATATTTCTTTTGGGAGTATTTTTGTCTGGTGATTCTTAGGACAGTTGTCATATATGAATACAACTAATGTAGACTATTTTTAATGACTCAGAAGATGGTGAATAGTGCTATCAGTCATATTCAATATAGAACCTGGCAGATGTATGCATTAGTCCTGTAAAATATCTGTAAGTTTGCAATAATACTATACTAGTTGATAAACACTATATTTTTTAAAGAAACGCTTATTTTATTATAATCTTAACATTACTCACAAATAATATTTTTTACAGTTAGTGGCATTTCTCTGTTATAAAAATGAGTTATGGGAAGAGAAATTCTTACTTAATTACTTACTTACGCTTGTTATCCCTCATGGAGAAGCACATACTACACACTAGTATTCTTAATCGAAATTCTACATGAGCCCCTCCGGAGCTACTGCCGGTCCCAATCCTGGATAAAGGAGGATGGTTGGGCACAGAGTTAGTGACCCTATCCCGTAGAAAACTAACTCACTAATAAAACGTTAACCAGAAAAAATAATTCACGCCATTTAAACTCTACCCTAAGAGTTAGAAGGTCTTTAATTAGAAGAGTTATGATGCCTCATGGTGAAAGACGAGTTCTTTCGGAAACCACGAGGCTGTTACCCCCCCTCTGAAAATTACAACAACCATTAATTTAGGTACATGAAATGTTCCTACAATGTAAGAGACCGGGAAAGTTTTCCAAGTTGCTGCAGAAATGAGGAGGTACAACCTGAAGTTGATTGAAATCAGTGAAACACAATGGACACAGGTTGGACAACAAAAAATTTCAAGACAATATTATTAATAATAAAGTTGAAATAAAACAGGTACTATATGAAATAAAACATAAATTTCTCTGCGATTCAACCAAGAAAACATAACTACATTTTATTTATTTGATTATAATAATAATAATATTATTATTACTCACAAAATAAAACTAATCAATAAGAAAAAGAGAATTCAGCGAAGAAAATTTTCTTTTCGACGAAATCATTTACTTAAGCTGTACATTCGTATATATAGTTATATGGAAAATGTATGTCTATAGAAGGATAGAATGGATTGTATCACAAAAATGGATTCGACAATAAATAACAAATGAGGTTACGTACTAATCAAGGGGTAAGGAAGAACAAAATTTAAGGGTCAGATAATAGTCCAATTGATAGATATGAAGAAAAACGACAAAACAACAAAGGTCACAATAATAGACTGAATAACAATCAAGAAAACTCGTAAAAGGTAATAATAATAAATGATTAGAGTTTAAAGTGCAAAATGTAATAATAAAAGTGCAATAAAAAAACACACCTAGAAACATACCCATTAAGGGAATTAGGGCCAGGGTAGGATGAGAGGTTGGACAAATCGTTTCTGCACGCAAAGTTCAGGCTTTAGTTTGTGGATTGCCAATGCCTCTGCGGTGCATAAAATATTGATTCGAACCCCCTTCGATCCAGTTCCTTTGACTCTGTAAACTATTTTAAACGAAGAGTCTTTTGGAGCGATATGTCCACAGTTGATTGTTTTTCGCTCCCCTTTCAAGAGCCAAGCCGGATAATGTTCAGAGATGCGTTTGGATAATGATCGCTTTGTGCGGCCTATGTAACATGCCCCACATGAGCAAGTAAATTTATAGATACACATTGAAGTGGCCCAAGGCGAAAGTTTGTCCTTAACACACCCCAGAATGGTAGGTCGGCTAGAGAAGATGATTCGAAGCTTCGCTGCGTGGAATGTTTTATTCAATGATTTCGAAATCCGTTTATTTAGGATTTCAGCAGCCGTATCTCCCTTAAATTCCATATTCATAAATAGAGTTTTTTTCTCTACTGTCAATGCTTTGTCATGAGGTCTAGGTACCAAGTTTCTATCGATGAATCTCGGTGGATAACCATTTTTGATGAGGGTTTGTCGAAGATAGAATAGTTCCCCATCTATTGTGTCATTGGAACAAATTCGTCTGATCCTTGAGGATAAAGAATGAATTAAATTCCTTTTTCTAATTAATGGAACCCAACTGTGGAAGTTCGTGTATTGTCCATTCCAAGTCGGTTTTCTGTATATCGATCTCTGTAATAAACCGTCAGGCATTCTTTTTAAATGGATATCAAGAAAATGAAATTCTTGGTTTGTCTCTGCTTCTAAGGTGAATTGGATTGATGGGTGGCAGTTATTGAAAATATTCAAAATATCATTGAGGTCAATATCTTCTTCGCAAATAATGAAAGTGTCATCCATATATCTTTTATATAAATGAAATCTTTCAATTATTGGTCGAAGTACTGAATTTTCTAGGTTCGCCATAAAACAATCAGCCAGGAGAGGACCCAATGGAGAGCCCATTGCAACTCCATCTATTTGTTTATAGAAAACATCATTAAATCTAAATTGCACGTTGAGCGTACATCTTAGAAGTAGTTCTTTAAGGTAATGTATCGGGATACACATATCAAGATTATTGTTTTCAATATAGTCACATAAAAAGCAAATGGTTTCTGTGAGGGAACATTTGTGAAAAGAGAAGTGACGTCTAATGAGAACATTTTCTTACCGGATACATTGATATTTCTAATGGAGTCAACAAAGTCAAAGGAATCAAGAGAATTGTGTTTGTTGATATGATTTTTAACAGGTTGTAGAATGTTAACTAACCATTTAGCGATTAAGTGATAGGGAGAATTGTTCATATCCAGTATAGGACGTAGTGGGTTATTATTCTTATGAACTTTTGGTAGTCCATATAGTCTTGGTACAACAGAACCAGATGGTTTGAGGTGTTCATAGAGGTCATGATTGATAATATCCTCATCTTTCATTTTCTTCAAAATTTTAATTAGCATTTGTTCAGTTTTTTCAGTAGTGTCTTTTTGAACAAAAAGAAAATTTTCTTCGCTGAATTCTCTTTTTCTTATTCAATGACACTATGGGTTATTTACTAATCAATAAGTTGATTATAAATTACTGAATGGAATTTCATTCTCTCCTATTATTAACTTTATTTAATTCATGTATATAAATATTGGTAATTCTATGTCAGTTTTGTGGAGATTTTAGTAATTTCAATAGTTGAAACCATGAGTCAATTGAAGTTAGATGACCATGGAAAACCTGGAAGCACTGGACGTCCTTTTCGTCCCGGTATGGGACTCCTCAGCAGTGTGCATCCATGACCTCACACCCCGCGAGATTCGAACCCAGGACCAATCAGTCTCGCGCGTGAACGCCTGACCATTAGACCACTGAGCTGGTCGGCATCCAACGGTGTTGATGTCTAACTTCAGTCAATCCATGAAATTGCGCCACTGTCACCATTGTCTTCAGTGAGGTGATATCTCACAACAGACTTGGTTGAACTCCACTTGTCATGACTTCTCAATAGTACTCCAGGAAATGCCTCTTGAAATTACTCACTAGTGAGCAGATGATAGACAACAAAAAAAGTCAAGCCAACATTATTATCAGTTTAGGGGTTGTGGAGATTGTTAAGTTTTTGATTGAAATCATCAGTCAATTGAAGCTAGACCACCATGGAAAACCTGGAAGCATTGGACGGCCGTTTCGTCCTAATATGGGACTCCTCAGCAGTGCTCATCCACTATCCCGCACCCAGCGAGATTTGAACTCAGGACCTATCAGTTTGAATAAAACAGTTACTATACGAAATAAAACATAAATTTCTATGCGATTCAACCAAGAAAACACATAACTACATTCTATTTATTTGATAATAATAATATTATTATTATTACTCATAAAATAACTCGAATGTAAGTTACATAATATTAACACTTTATCATTGAATGGAATTTCATTCTCTCCTATTATTTACTTTATTTCATTCATGTATATAATAAATAATAATGATTCTATGTCAAATTATTTTTATATTTAAGTAGTATTACCTCATTTCAATTTATAAAATGATAAATTTCAAAAGTAAATAAATACACTAAATTGACTTTATTGGTTTATTATTATTATTATTATTGCTATTGTTGTCCTTGTTGTTTACATTGTCAACATAATAAATAAGCTCGGAATGATAATAATAATAATAATAATCAACAAAACCGTTATTCATTTATAAAGTTTCTATTGTTGATTTGTATATTTGTATTTTTGTTTAAATAAACAATTACAAAAGATAATTCTAAGTAAATATTTGTTGTCTTTTACATTTATAAACTAAACTTCATTTATTATCCATAGTCAAAACCAGTTTTGAATGAACTATTTTTACTGATCACTTCTTTTTCTCTTTTTTCTTTCTTTTTCTTTTCATTCATACACTTCATATTGAAGAGGATTTAAGGAATTTTTATTAACTTAATCAAAATATGTAGTTATCTTAAAAATCAAAGTATAACCGTTCAAAGTTTAGTGTGTGTGTGTGTATGTGTATGCGTATGTATGTGTACAACTAGCACAAAAATGAATCGATCGATCGATTGATTTTAAGTGTTTGAATAGCTTACATTTTAGACTGAATGAAATAATGACATAATCAAGGTTAGTCAGTATTTGAATAAATATTTACATTTTTCAGTTAATATTAGTGCTACTCGATTTATTGATTATAATACTTAAGACAGTTACATCATTGGAAATGTCATTCACTGTGTGTTGCTTATATTATCAAAGTGTATAAAGATTAATTACGGATAATCATTGAACAATCAATTGAATGGAATTTGTCAATATACATCAACTTCCTTGATTATGGGAAAACAATTGAGAGTAAGGATAGGAAAACATTATGGAAACGTTTTTGACACTATGATGTACCTGAGAACATCGTCAACAACATCCGGAATACATACGACGGACTACAGTGAGAAAGAGTGCATGGATGACAGCTAACAGACGAGTCTCAAGTAAGGATTGAAGTCAGACAAGACTGCTTTCTCTCATCCTTCCTTTCTCTTCTTGTGGTCGACTGGATTATGAAAACCTCAACATCTAAGGGAAAACACGGAATACAGTGGACAGTTCAGAATCAATTAAAAGATTTGGACTTCGCAGATAACCTAGCTCTTCTATCCCATACACACCAACAAATGCAAATGAAAAAAACAAGTGTAGCAGCTGCTTCTTCATCTGCAGGCTTCAACATACACAAGGGAAAGGGCAAGATCCTTAAATACAACACGGAAAATATTGATTTAATCACACCTGATGGAGAAACTATGGAAGAGATGGAATGTTTTCACGCATCTCGACAGCATCATTGAATTGAAGGCATAGAGTGACAAAACAAGGACAGTATTCCTACAGTTGAACAACATATGGAACTCAAAACAACCGTCAAACAATTTCATAGTCACAATCTTCAATACGAACATTAAGGCAGCTAGTTCTATTGTTAGGAGCTGAAATGTGGAGAACCACTGCAACCATCATCAAATATGTACAAGTATTTATCAACAATTGCCTAGGCAAGATACATTATGTCCGTTGACCGGATACCATCATCAAGAGCCTACTATATATATATATATATATATATATATATATATATATATATATATATATATATATATATTGAATATCATGAGATCTTCACATTCACAATCATACGGCTTGAAAAAGAAATGACTCCGTATGATTGTTGTGTTTTTTCCTTTTAAATTAATATCGTTGAAAATAATTAACAAAATGCATTGGATCTATGTTTTTGGAATAATTTGTTTTCTTCAGTAAGCTTTATCTACAATCTTAAGAAAATAAATGTGATTCTGTGTCACCCAACGGTACAGGTAGATTCATTTACTGTTAAATCATGTGAAGGTTCCAACTCACTTCTTGAAGGATTGAGTTATTTAAACTATCCAGTTTCTGTATATTAACCAACGTTATGTTTGACTAGTACCAAATGGAGATCAATTTCTACAAAAAGTGTGATTTAGTATATTTCTGAACAATTTTACCACTTCTATTTATTCCTTTCAAAACCTATTATGTTCTAATTTATATTTCATAATGATTTACCTTTACTATTAGTCTTAGTGTACAATTCAATCCCTTAATATATACTAGTTTTCAGCGTCGATCACGCCAAGGAACATTTCAAAACATATCCTATAAGCATCCTGTGTGGATTGCCTCGTTATTGCCTTAAGTCACATGCATTGTAAGCAAAGATAGATGGTGGCTAGCAGTGGAATGTAGGACACGCGTTTCGTCCTACTGTGGACTCGTCAGATAGATGTACCTGAGAACGGTACCAGTTTTTGAGTCCCGGAGCAAAAATCAATTTCGGGATGCAGGTACATCCAGTTGGTGAGTCCCGAATAGGACGAAACGCGCGTCCTGGATTTCACTGCCAGCCAACATCTATCTTTGATTATCATATATCACTCAAAAATGAATATACAGTAGAATACTTAAACTAGAAATATTTTCTCTTATGTTCAAAATCAATAATTGCATGAATTGGGTTTTTGAAAATTTATCATTGATTTCTATATCCGGGCAATGATGAATTTCAATTTGTTCAGAATGAAAATACCTCGTTTTATATTTTCAACCTTTGAATAGTAATTTTTCATATTTACACCGTAGGTTTATGAATATCATTTAGTATGAAAACAATCCGGCTTATCTGAATAATCTTAGCTTGACAATCAGTAACGAAGTCTGAAGGTGCTGGGATGGGTCGTTTGTGTATTCATAATAACAATAATAATAATGGAAATAATTATGGTTGGCTTATTGAATACCATATATTTGAATATAATAGAGAACTCTTGGCATAAAATGTGCAGTACTCCAACAAAACCTGTTTAATTTGGATATCACCATGAAACGTTCTTGACTTTGACTAAAAACCATTTATATTCATCTGTAAATATTCACGATCAGTCTCGCTCTCATAAAAACGCTTTTCCTTTCTTAATATATTTAATGTTTGGATCCTTTTATAATCCTAGACTTTTTTTACAAGAAAAACGAAAATACACTAGCTATTATGGTGGTAGTTCTTGAGTTTCTCAATAATTAAAACGGTAATGGATTTTAAATGTTTTATGAAAGTACAAAAGTATATACGGTTGGCAGATATGATTAATGAATTAAAACAAATTTAAAATAAGGAAATTTATGAAAATATGTACAAGTTTGGTGCTTCTAAAATCTAGGTATCCCGCAACATTTATACGCTTCATGAATTTTAGCTGGTAGAAATTTCATACTAGGAAAAAAGAGCTATCCAATTTTATTTAACTTTCAACGGTCGCGTAGTTTTGTTTTGAATTTCCGGTTTTCACTTATAAATTTGTTTTGCTACAAAATTCAAAATACAAAGTTTTAAGTATCGAAACAATTATGATTAACATAATAATTACTTTGATCACATAAAATATAAGTAAATTTTTATCAGTATAGGGTTGTGGAAATTGTTAAATTTTTGATTGAGATCATGAATCGATCGATGTTAAACCATCATTGAAAACCCGGAAGCACTGAAGGTCGTTTTGTTCTAACATAGAACTCCTTAGTAGTGTACATCAACGAATCCGTGGGTGGGATTCGAACCCAGGACCCTCGGTCTCGCGCTCGAACACTTAACCTCTAGATCACTGAGCTGGTCAGCATCCAACGGTGTTAATGTTTGACTTCAACTAATCCACAAAATTGCGCGACGATCTTCCGTTGTCTGAGGTAGATACCTGTCTCGACCTTGCACGGATTATCTCCACTGGCCACACCTTCCCACTAGAACTTCAAAAATTCCGTCACGAAGCTAGTCACTAGTGAGCACATAGTTCTTTATCAACTTACAGTCACTGAAGGAAGTTCATTACTGTAGTTTTCTTCATGATATTAGGTTGATGGAAAGATAAGCAATATAGCATGCCTCTTTTAGCTTCATTGTTTAAGGACAGTTGTAGAAATTCGTATCGTTGAAAAAATGTTACCATACTTTTTATATATCCTGTGAAAGGCCGACATTAAGTTACATAACCAAGTAATTAAATTACAAACCTGAGCAACAGAATTTGATCAATTTCGAATACTGTTCAGTACAATATACCCATCACGTATATATTATGAGCTTGAAAATGTATAATGATTGACCTAATCAGAAACTCATGCTCTTGAACATGTATACACATGTTATTCACTACTACGGAGACGGTTATTTTCTTATGAAAATTCCGTTTTATTTTACATAATTTTATCTATGTACATATTTGTGTTGGATATTAATAACAAGAGGAATGTATTAAAATACTATGTTCTCAGAATTCTACATTGTGCTAAAAAGGAGTATAAAATAAAGCGATTATTTTTGTATTATCAAGTTAGCAACAAATTTTGTTTCCTATGCATCTCACCTAAAAAACGCAGGATGTAAAAATTCATTATGAATTTGTTATTTGTTTCATGGACTGATTTCATCTAGATAGCTATTGAAAACCAACAATACTATGTAACTGTTTTTGTCTTAATACGGATTTTCCAACCAATGGCTTCGCCGTGGATTCGATCCAGAAAATTCAGGTCTCGCATTGGATGGTTATCTTTTCAACTATTATGTTAGCATCAAAACGTTTTATTTTCATAGTTTCAATTGTTACGTGACGTTGTATGACCATCATTTATTGCCATCAATGGTACATGTTTCACACCCAAAATGCCTGAACTTCATTAGTCAAAGCTTCTTACTTGAGCTTCAGAAATATTTCTTTGGTTTGATCTTGAGGTTAAACTCTCTCTAAAAAAGTGAAGGTTCTTCTTTAAACTCATTGTGAGATCATGGATACACAGTATTTAGGAGTCTCATACTAAGACAAAAAACACTTGTACTTTTTTTTATTTTCCAATGATTATTTAGCTTTAGTCTATTTGTAATATAAATCATGAATGAATCAACCTGGATAAACTTTGTATACTACTATTAAAATGAATTCTTTTGATTAATATGTGAATCTCTTAATTATTGGTTTGATAAAAAGAGAAACATAAAAATTCGAGATAAATTTGACCTGAAGAATATTAGACGATTCTTGAAACAATGTTATTGCGACTCCGTCACTTTGACCTAAACAAAGTACAAAATCATTCACGAAAAATTGTTACACCAGTATAATAGTCAAGTTTTACTCTATCACATTACAAAATGTGAAATCAATAAATTATTTTCGAAAGTCATTTCTATTTACATCAGGTTTTTATAGCTCTCAAACCTGTCATAATTTTCATACGGAATGCTAAAATGTCATAAAACATTCTAATAGAACTACATCTTATAAATATGAATTACCTTTGACCATCCACAGATGTGTACTCCTGAGAAGATTGTCAAGATTATCCGGAACTCATACGATGGACTACAGTGCAAGGTCGTGCATGGAGGACAACTAACGAATGAATCTCAAGTAAGGATTGAAGTCAGACAAGACTGCATCGTCTCACCCTTCCTCTTTCTTCTTGTGGTCGACTGGATTATGAAAACCTCAACATCTGAGGGAAAAAACGGCGTACAATGGACATTTCAGAATAAATTAGACGATTTGGACTTCGCAGATCACCTAGTCCTCCTATCGCATACACATGAACAAATGCAAATAAAGACAGCCAGTGAAGCAGCAGTCTCGGCATCAGTAGGCCTCAACATACACAAGAGGAAAACCAAGGTCCTCAAATTCAAAACGGAGAACAGCGGTCCAATCACTCTTGATGGCGAAACTCTGGAAGATGTAGAATCCTTCATATAACTGGGAAGCATCATCGACGAACAAGGAGGCTCAGATGCAGACGTAAAGGCAAGGATTGGCAAAGTAAGGGTCGCATTCCTACAGTTGAACAACATGTGGAACTCAAAACAACTTTCAACCAATATCAAAGTGAGAATCTTCAATACCAACGTCAAGACAGTCAGTTCTGCTGTATGGAGCTGAAACTTGGCGAACTACAACAACCACCATCAAGAAGGTACAAGTATTTATAAATAGCTGTCTACGCAAGATACTCAACATCCATTGGCCAAATACAATCAGCAACAGCCTTTTGTGGGAGAGAACAAGTCAGCTTCCAGCTGAAGTAGAAATTAGGAAAAGATGATGGAAATGGATAGGACATACATTACGCAAATCGACAAACTGTATCACGAGACAAACCCTAACTTGGAATCCTGAAGGGAAGCGAAAAAGAGGAAGGCCGGAGAGCACATTACGTCGGATAATAGAAACAGATATGAAAAGGATGAATAACAACTGGAACGAGCTAGAAAGGATTGGCCAGGACAGTGTTGGATGGAAAATGCTGGTGAGCGTCCTATGCTTCTTCACGAGGAGTAACAGGCCTAAGTAAGTAAGTAAGTAAGTAAGTAAGTAAGTAAGTAAGTAAGTAAGTGAGATGTGTACTTGATAAAAACTAACCTATATCTTATTAATCACATTTGATTAGTTTAGGATTACCATTTTACTACAATTTTGTCTTTAATTAGTGTTAATTACCATTCAATGTCAGTTAGAGGAGCGATGGAAGAAAGAGGTTATTGAATAACTGTCTCGTACAAGTTAGGAACCTGAGATTAAAGTTGAATCACGCATAAAACCGATACTTAACCAAAAAGTATTAATATTAATTGACACTATGTTATTAATTCCTTACTACAGATCTAATTTAATTTAAACGTATTCTGAGCTTACCTTTAAGTTAACTGACTCGACATGGTAGTGCACTACTTTGTTAGATGTTAGGTGGTTAAGAGCAGTTGTAAAGATTTCCTAGATATCAAATTTGTAATAATCGGTAATCGACAGCAGTGCATATTTGACACTTTAGTCTAACTTCTACTTCTTGTGTTATTTAAAGCTAAATAATTTACACTTAAGTGAGATCCTACGAACATGAATTTCATGTAAACAAAATCTATTGAATCCGTTGAATTCCTCAAAATAATTACAATTATCTTGACAGATTTCAATATGTAAGCTGGAATAACCGGATATTTTTCTAGAAAATTCAGTTATTAGGGATTTTGTGTACATTTTTGAGGATAATTTTGTATTGACACAATTAATTTCAACCATTCCTATGTGTATTTCGTATATGTCTAATAAAAAAAAATAATTAAAACTACTATGATAATTCGGATTTCGTCATTTTATTCTTTTTATTTCTCATACTGCAATAATCTGTATGACATTATCGGTTGGTCTAGTTCCCTTACCATTATTATGATCGACGTTTACAATTTAATCTCAGTGCACTAAAACCTATTAATCACTAACTGGTTAATATATGTAATATTGCGACACACAATTATAGATAGTAATGAATGATATACATTTAATAATCTTAACATTAAATCTGCCAATTATTTGTCATTTTCTTGTTTCTTTTATTCTTTTTAATTGAAACCCGTGTTCATTTTTATCTTTAATCCGATAGGTGTCACTAGTCCGTCAAACAAACAATAGTAACGTGTGAAGAATGCACAATATAAATGACTAATATTAGATACATTTTAATTCTAGAGTTAGTAGATGACATTTAATTAATGTAGAAGAGTTTACCTATTTTTGTAGATAAGATGGTTACTAAATGATAGCTCTGAAAAGCGAAATAATTAAATTTGTTAATGTGAACCACTGAATGGTGCTCATTCTGAAATCTGAAAGCCATGTATTCAATTTTATATTAGTCCGTGTTTGCACACTTCTATGTAATCCCATACCAGTATAAAACATCATAACAGTTTTCATTACTTTTCATTAGTTATTTAGTGCATATCAGTCGTTGATGAAAATTGGACTGAAGCCTAATGAAACAGTTTAGAGTTAAAACGATAAGGGAAAATGTAGAAAAACAGAAGATATTTCTGTTTTTGGGTGCTAATTTTAAGTAAAACATGAAACCAAAGATAAAAGATAAATGAATTTTGTACGATGTCACACATTTTAGTCATACGCTTTAGAATCAGAATGAAAAATAGCAACTGTTGAGATAAAATTTATGTATATATATATATCCTTCAGATACAAGGTTGTAAACTTCGAGGTCCGTTAGTCATGTATAACCACTTACTTGATGGGTTTACTATATTTGTTTATATATAGTTGACTGAATGGTATAAATTCTCCTGTTTTTAATATTTGGGTCTAAACTATCGAGTCTCAGTTAGTATTCCTTAAATGAATACCCATACATATCTTACATTAGCAATCTGGTAATATTTTCATTAGAGGCCAGTGACGAAGTCCAGAATGAATGCTCTTTCCATTTGGGAATTGTAACCTAGACATAAATCTGACCTTCAAGGGGATGGGTGGTAAGCTAGAGAGTCAGTCACTTCTAGTTGTAGTTATACAAGGGTCTTAACGACCAGATTATAAGTTTGGGTACAAAACCCAGTCTCCTTCGCGGGAAGTATTATTTATGCTATCGTAAACCGTGATAACGAGTGTGTTTTGTTCTATGTAGTTTTTGTTGGCTCATCAGCGTAACAGTAGTGAGTGGTGTTTCAGTGTGTCGGAATATTGTAATTTGTGTGGCGTTTTAAATGTTTACTAAAATTTTGCTGTCCATTTGTGTTTCATTGGCTCAGTATATTCATTATGGCATGCTTACATGTTTTGTGTAATAAAATGCTGAACAGTTTTACTTCGAGCGGTTTTTTGTAAACACTATGAGGCGGGGTAAGTTTTTTTCGGTTGAAATCATTTTGCTGCAGCCTGGAATATAATATCTGTGCATACACTATTTCCTAAGTGCTGCATATGAAGTTGCCGTTGAGTATGTATGCAAGAAAACTATCTGGTTTGTTTTGTATAGTATTATGGACGATCTTATTTTTTGAACCAGCTGGAAAGATCCAGAGTGCCCTTTGCTAGTTGATATCTGACAAATCTAAAAATATAATGAGACCTGGCCCATTTCGACTATGTGTTTACGCGCGAGACCGAAGATCCTTGGTAAAAGTCTCGCGTGCAAAGTTGTGGATGCATCTTGCTGAATAGTCCCGTTCTAGGACGAAACGGCCATCCAGTGCTTCTGCGTTTTCAATGGTGATTTAGCTTAGATGAACTCGTGATTTCAACTGTGAAAATACCACAATCTTCACAGATCCCCACACTGAAAACAAGTATTAAGATTACTAAAAATTCCCTTACTCTGAATTAGGAAGACATATGTAGGCAAATAATATTGTTTTAAAATAGATCCTCATCGGATTTTACTCTAATGTTCAAGAATATTTATAGGTATATATTAAATTATTTAACCAATCAAGTCAGTTTATGAGCCAGTGGTGACAGTGAAATAGGTTACATAAGAAAAAAATAAATAAAAAGAACAAATTGATAGTGTTATAACGGGTGTACTAGTTTTGATTAAAATAATAAAAGCCTAAATTAGTGTTTCATAGTGTGATATTGGCCAACGACTCGGGAAAAATTACACAATAAGAAGTGATCAAATAATCAGATTGTTAGCATGTATTTAATATGAAGGGGGGAAGAAAAATAAGCGAACAAAGAGTATGGGAAATAACAATAACATTTAAAATCGTTTGTTAAGGCTAATTTGGCGAAGGAAGAATACGACTGTTGGTTCGAGGATTTATAGATCCCAGCATATGTAAGAGACGAGATATGATTAAGAAAAAATTGTTTTTCTTAATACTATTGAAAAGTCTCAATTCATTATAAACGTGTTACCATTTCAAATCATAACATGAGTAGACTCTTGAAATATACCTGCCCTGGATTTTATGATTAAATATAGGTTCGTTCTTCCTTACCGTATGAATGTTCGAGAAATATAATCCAAAACAAAATGAACTGATTAATTTAGTTATCCATACGAATATCATCAGTACTTCAATACATGAACTCTATAGAGTCCACCAACATTAATATTTTTTTTATCATAAATTGATATCAAGATTTAGAAATTGTGATTTGATTAATAATGAGGAATATACCTGAACAAGTGTCAATTTTGTTTGCAAAATCCATAGCATTAGTCTGGATAGCGAAAGTGAATAATGATAGCCTTTCCAATAAAAACGTATATTGAGAAGTTTTCATTGTCTAATCGTGAGCTATAAGTTTAGAATTCTTGATTCAGACACAACCATGAATGTAACCTTTGTGTATAGAAAGATAATACGATTAAGGTCTGTCTCCTTACCTTTGTATTTCAATTGAAAATGAATTTGTGTCGAATGTCATAAATAGGATCATATAATGCGCAATTTAATTCTGTATGTAGCATAAAAAATAATGAACTATTATCGATTTTATTTGGCTATTGCCTTTTAAATTCGTAAAATATACTTGATTTAATCAATTAGAGTGGAAGTTGAACCATGAATACTTTATTGGTCAAGTTGTTCATACTGTTATCAGTGAAACAATCTCTTTCTCTCTTAACCCATCTAGTCTTATTTAAATTTTCTCGTTATCTTTTCATGGTGATATGTTTAAAAATACTTCTTTAACATGGATATTGTTTCGTCATATATATTGAGGTTAATGTTATTGACTTTTAATTTCCTTATATCGACTTACAGATTATTCTCTCGTGAACCTCATACATGCTTTAAAAAATTGAGTTTTTATTGAGTTTCCATTACTGATTCATTCATCAGTGTTTGAACTGAAACTTATCAATTGCTTAAAGTAAATGATGAATATAAACGGTTATTTTGATTCTATCCATGTGATAATTATTTATTTTAGGTAATTTGTTTGAAAAGAAATTATCGTGTGATATGTTCGGTTTGAATAGAAGTTTCAATAATAACAGATAGGCTTGAATATGTTGACTACCTGTTCCTGTCATCTATATATTTCAAAAAGTTATCTGTTTTCTTGTTTGTCATAAAACATCATAATGTCTATTAATCACATATCCTATTCAGGTGCGTTTATGAAAAGTTTATGGCATTTCACTGTACAAGTTACAAAAAGTATGATCAGTGATAACGTGGTGGCTGACAATATGCCTTGAAAAGGATGAACATTACTCAGATATCGATTCCTGAACTGCTAACATCTAACTGGCGATCACTCAATATTTATCGTCAGGATCGATCAGGAAATAAGGGACGGAAACTTGTGGAAATAATATGTATTAAGAATTCTATATTGTTCCAAAAATATAATATTGAGTAAAGCTAATAATAATAATGACAGTACGAAAAATTTGGAAGTTAAAATACATTGAGTAGTATTGTTCATTACATAACGAATTAACAATGTAAGATTTTCGATCTCTAAACAGATTGCATTTCTGTGTACTAAAGCTTTTATGTTCATCACTTATGATTAGATTTAATGAAGTGATCATCAAAATAACTGATAGTAAGTGCTAATGATTTGCAGTTGTTGTTTTGTTGATATAAATTAATCAACAATGAACCTTAGGTCATTAAAGCATTAATGTATATTTGTCAGACTGTTGGTAGAGATAAAGTAAAATATTTATAAATAGTTTCCTAATTTAGAAATTAAGATGAACCGTTTAATTCTTTTAGAATTTGTATTCAGTCTCACATATTTAAAAAAATTCACTTAGGTCGACGTAGTCACGTGCTCAAGTTTAGCGGCATTTATATACATATATATAATCCTCTAGATGGTATCTGCCTTAAAAATGCATAGAATATACTTTTGAACGCGTACAAAATGAGTTTAAACTTCACCCCATCGCACAAGCCGATGGCTATCAGGACCCAGTAGCTAAGTAGATAATGCCATGATGTTGGAGTGAACGGTACTGGGTTCGAGTCCCGGAGTGAACATCAACTCTGGGATTCGGGTACATCCAGATGACGAGTTCTAAATAGGATGAAATGCTCGTCCTGGAATCCACTACTATCCACCTTCCATCGCTACTTATAATGATTGTGACTTAAAGTAATATCGAGGCAATCCACACAGGATGCATATATGTCCATAAGAGATTGATCAATTACAGTCCTAAACATCAATGAGAAGATTCAAACAAGTCATACAAAATGAATTTGAAGAGGTAATCAACTTACAGCATGGCTTTATAGAATGAAAAATGGTTCTAGTAAACTTATCATGGTTATTAAAATAATCCAATCTTAAAGATAATACAACGTAGTTTTATTAAACTATTCAAAATTGAAGCATGTGGTGATATTTGGATTCCATTCTTTCTAGTTATTATCATATAACTGTTAATAAAATCTTTCTATGTTTACGAGATTATCAGAACTTTACCTTCTTCCGCATACTATATTTGTTGTATTATCATTACCTCTGTTTATTAGTTATATGGTTTTACACCTTCGTATTATTATTATTCTTACTAATATTAATAGTTTGCTTTTTGTTGAATATTTCACACTGAATTGCGATACAATTCGGTTTTTTTCTGTATTATAAGTAAATACAAATGAATATATTTCAAATATTAGATAACTTGTTGTAATTTGGTATATTGAATTCTAAATACTAATTTTTAAAGGACATATAACATTGTATATTTTACCTTTCTTTGACATTTTTCTTCATATATATATATATATATATATATATATATATATATCAGATGGGTTTTTGTGGAGATTGCAGTAATTCCAATGGTTAAGATCATGAGTCAGTTGAAACTAGACCACCATGGAAAACCTGGAAGCACTGGACGGCCGTTTCGTCCCATTGTGGGACTCCTCAGCAGTGCACATCCACTGAAGACAATGGTGAATGTGTCGCTCAATTTCATGGATTAGTTGAAGTTAGACATTAACACCGTTGGATGCTGGCTCAGTGGTCTAGTGGTTAAGTGCTCGCGCGCGAAACCAGTAGGTCCTGGGTTCGAATCTCGCAGGGGGCGAGGTCGTGGATGCGCACTACTGAGGAGTCCCACAATAGGATGAAACGGCCGTCCAGTGCTTTCAGGTCTTCCATAGTGGTCTAGCTTCAACTGACTCATGATCTTAACTATTGATATATATATATATATATATATATATATATATATGTTTACTAAAAATCTCATTAAGTCAGAAATTTCAGCATTGTTACATAACATAGAATTTTGTTTGAAATAATATGGAATTTGTTTACTTGACTCAGTGTAATATATAAAATTTTGGTTCTATTTCTGAAAACAACATTTACGCATATCTACAAATATCTAGATACATATACGACAGTTAGTTAAGTAGACATTTGGTTTAACACCCACATACGATAATTTACATTATCAGGTTGATTGGCCTATCGAACTACTTTCTTGATTATTCATTCACATCAATGAATTCTGAATGTTAACTCAAAATAATCTACAATAAATGTATGATGAGAAATTAGATAAGTTAAAAGAGAGCGAGAGAGTATGAAGATGGAAGAATATGCGAGAGAGACAGTTTTAATCCATTTCATGAAGTGCTAAACTTAAACACACCTATAAAAGGTATGTTAGTCTTAATCAATATCATAACAACCATTTTCTATAGGGGCCACGTATTTGGCCGACCAGTAAATTGATTAGATTGAGCAACCTATTTTATGAACCTGACTACCATATTTTTGTATGCAAAATACCTTTTAGGATGCATATAGCGATGTACTTAAATGTACATATACAAGTGTGTTATACTTGATCATAAGCCCACACATATATGTGCATGGTAAAAAAAAATATAGAATGTGAGCACGCATATTATTATTACACTAACTAGACTAGAGGAAAACTTACTTGCCTATTCGTTAGACTGAATAAAATAACAACAGTTTTGCTTATTGGTTCAAATATAAAAAGGTATTCAGTGACACAATATTTTTTATCTATTTATATCAATCATTTAGTTGATTCACTACTGAATTTCATCCAAGAAAATGGGTTTAACATTTACAATCCCAAAATTCATTCTATTTTGCTTAAATTTTCTACTTGTGGTAAGTGTATTTATTCAAAAGTGATTTGTTCTTGGTTACAATTAACAAAACTAATATTAGTTTCTGTATAATTCAAACTATGATTTATTTAATAATGATATTTTAATGCATTTCCGTTTTTTTTTGTTTTTGATCAAACGAGAAAACTGACAATATTGATCAGTTCTATCATTCAATTCTATTGTAATTGTTCATTTATCAAGTGAATATTATATTGGTGGTAACACAAACATTTCATTTGATTATTAATTTATAAAATCAATAACTGACTTCAGTAATGTTACATCGTTAATTAAGTCTTATTACTTTATTGGATCTATTCAGCATTTCCTATGTTGTAATTATCGATATAAAGTTAATCGATAAACTAAGCTGGAATAATGAGTTGTACTTACTTACTTACTTACTTACTAATTAGCGTTTTTAGCAAGGTTGTTTTCTACGGGATGTAATTACTGACCCCATGCTCGACCCTCCTCTTATCTTTAGGCTTGGGATCAGCAGTAACCCTAAAAGAGCTACAGGCGGAGTTAAGACTTGTACACTGACATGATATTTTATCATTAAAAAAAGATGATTATATGCTTAAATATAAATTTCTACTTGGACTAAATATAAACTTCAGTGTTATGGTATGAACAAAAACATAAGAAATAAATCCTTTAAATTCAGATTAAATAATATTTTCATAATAATCACAGTAATTCAGTTCATTCATTAGTGAATGGTAGTTTGAAACGTTTAGAAAAAAGAATAAACAATCATTCATGAAATACTTTATTCATGTAAATTTTTAACTTAATACAACAGCTCACATTATAAATGAATAAATATCATTCATTTTGATGGAGTTTTGTTCTTTGAGCTGGATGGTTTGGTCATGGAGCTTTCATAGTTCTTCTGAACGACATCATCAGCACAAACTCCAGCTCAAAGAACAAAACTCTATCAAAATCATCCACCTGAGCTACAAATCTTTTCCATTATCTTAAATATCATTCACATTATTTAACTAATTTAGTTAGATAATTTTAGGATATAATAATAATGGTAAATATTAAACACATCAACATATTGTTATCAATTAGTGGGTTAGATTTTTATGCAATCTGATGAGAATGACCATTTTTGTTACCAGAGCTCTAATCTTACAACAACAATTATGATTCTACTTATGTGATATGGTAATTTTTTCATCTCATACGTTTTCGAATGGTGACTTCATAAGTGAACCTCTTCACTGATATAATCATATTGTTATGTGGAAAAGTGATATTTGGTTTAACTAACTAATATAAATTAGAACAAACTGGATATAAATACACAGTTCTTTGTAATATTTTCATATCTAATGACTGTAACATTAAAAATGAATCATTTGATGATAATGAAGGATTTAGCTATGCCAAACTAATGGTGATATTTTTATTTAAAAGATATGAATAAGTAATATATTATATTATTATTTCTGTGATGATTGGCTTAACAGAGTCTTTGTTCACATTACCAAGAAGAAAATTATCCCTTTGCAAATAACATTTATGAATATTAACTCTTGTGTATTGTTTGCTGTTAATCACTATCTTGATTCAACTTCTAAATGGTATTAAATTCTCAGATGGTAATGGAGCCAAATAATATTTAGTACACTTTTCATCTAATGGCATAAATGATAATAAAACAAAATTAACTGCATTCCATACTTCTTAATCAAAATATCTGACTAAATGTTAATATTTCATTTGAAAGAATGTGAATATTTTAAAAGCTCTAGCTTACTTACTTGCTTACTTATAATTGTTACTCCTTTTGGAGGAGAATAGGCCGACTACCAGCACTCTCCATCCAATCCTATCCCGGGCAATCCTTTCCAGTTCTTTCCAGTTATTGTTCATCCTTTTCATATCTTCTTGTAGTTACTGATGTAATGTGTTCTTTGGACTCAATAGATAAGTGGATAACGCAATGACGTTTGAAACGAACGGTACTAGATTTTAGTCCAAGAATGAACATCAACTCTAAGATGTAGGTGTATCCAGCTGACAAGTCAGAAATAGAACTAAACGTCTGTCCTCGATTCCACTTCTAATCAATATCTATCATAAAAATTCTAGGTAAATATCTAAAAGATACACTGACTATTTCAGTATTAATATAAATATGTCATAAACCTATTCTTACTTGATATTGATATTAGATTGAACTGAAA
This sequence comes from Schistosoma mattheei, assembly GCA_944470405.2. Classification (NCBI taxonomy): domain Eukaryota; kingdom Metazoa; phylum Platyhelminthes; class Trematoda; order Strigeidida; family Schistosomatidae; genus Schistosoma; species Schistosoma mattheei. The sequence goes on from OX103947.1 coordinate 79,314,278, forward strand.
ACAATATCTCTTAAATAATTTTTTTTTTCAAATCGTTTACATGAATTCAATCACTTTTTTATTACTAGTCATAGTGAATTAATGAGATATTATTGATAAGATAATAAATTCAATGAAACATTTCTGATTGAAACACTTTAACCCGCATATCAAACTATTCATTAGATTAGAATTTATAAATGTACACAGGATTATATCAGTAATTGTTTGTAATTACTTTTTAACTAACTTTTTGATTAACATCTTTATTATTTAATTAAATAAGTAACTAATAAAAAAAGGTTTTGTAGTTTATAGTTAAGCACATAAAAGTGAAATGTTTGTCAGCGTCATATATTGATGATTTATCTTGTCATTCAATTAATTTACAAATGAAGACTAATATGTAAAGATGAAATTATGGTATAATAATGAAGTAGATTAGTAAGAATAGTCTTAAATAAATGATATTTCAATAGTTGAAATCATGAGTCAATTGAAGTTAGACCACCATGGAAAACCTGGAAGCATTGGACGGCCGTTTCGTCCTAATATGGGACTCCTCAGTAGTGCGCATCCACGATATCCATGATATTTTTGACTAATTAACATATCAGTAATGTGTATGTATATTCACTGTTAGAACTGAAGATAATCTTCACAGTTGAAAATAACAAATTTCTAGAGTTCTCAAATAGATTTGATACGATGAGTGAATAAATATTTATCATCCCTTTGGTTAGAAGTGATATTTTAATTCATAATAGTTTGAAACAATAATTAACTTCATATAATTTAGTTATTAAAACATTTGAACCTGTGAACAATTTATGGAGTAACACAAGCTAAAGAAATCCAGATAACTATGATTTTATAAATCAGGTTATTATAAGTTTTTTTTTAGTTGGAATGAACGTATATCAAATGGGACTGACGATGTTAATCAATGTTTCTTTATCCCACAAAAATAACTCAGACATCTAATTAATGAAATTTCATAAGAAACATAACTCATACTTAATTAATTGCCTACGCCTGTAACTCCTCGTGTAGGAGTATTGGTCACCCACCAGCACTCTTTATCCAACGCTGTCTTGGGCAATCATTTCCAACTCATACACAACTGTGTCAAAAGATGCCAAAAATGCTTATTAAAAAAATTAATTGAACAAAGTAGAACTATATTGCAATAGATTCACTTAGACCAAAATCAGTTATGGATAATCTTGTGATAAAAACAATAGGAAGTAATGATAAACATGGAGAGGAAATTCCCAGAATTTTAGTAAGAAGCAGTGATTAGTGTAGTTCATCGATGTCTAGTCGTCAAACACGTGTAACCGATGACAGTGGATGATTGTCACAAAATACCACAAATTAATAGAAGTTTGAATGATAGATTAATGGACACTAAACTCAGTGATCTGAAGATTATGGCCATGCAGGTCATGGATTCCATCCTATGCAAGTTTGTGAGTGCATATTACTGACTGGTGCTTTCTAGTTTTCAATACTTGTTTAGCTTAAGTTAGTTCATGATACAAAATGCGAATTGGACAATATCTAAAATCCTTGGATCCTAATTATACGATGAATTTTACGGGTATAAAGTGACTAGAAGGGGCATACAAACAGAAACACTTAAGTTTCGTCTAAAAATTAAACGAATTTATTGAGAAGCGTGGGTAATAATATTAATGAATAGCACAATGGTAGGAGAAAAAAATGAATGAGTTTGTTGTATAAATAGCTTAGAATTCTCTATGTATATTGATGACTTCAACAATCTAAAGTTTGAAAAGACACTTTTGTTTCTAGCACGTTTGCTTTTTACTCTAGAAATAACTCCAAATTATGAATCCATTGAAACAGATTGATTACAAAAGTACTTATTCAAAGCAACTATGTCACATCTATAAAGTTTTTCATCTTGTCCAAACTGTTGCCTCATAATACGTCTTATTACATTACTGAAACGAGATAATACAATGTTACGTAGATACGAGGTTGGATCTGAACATTTCTTAATTCGGTTTCTGACTAAAGTGTAAGTACTATATGCTGGTCAGAGGTGAACTAGAATAAAGCAATTCCTAGTACTGATCAATTTTTTGTTATTGTCCATCTAATGAATAATTGTGAGAAAAGAATATATGCAAATATAGGTATCATTGACAAAAACATGTGCTTTTCTCACTATTTCAAAATACAGAACTTACTAACGTGGTCATAGTTTTGTTTGAACAGAACGTTTTTAGCACGAATTGATTTGCATAATAATATAATATACTTCAATTTTATTGGTTGATGGAATCAAACCCTTATATTCAAACTCAGATTATGTCCTAATATGGTAACCTTATTGTAAACATATAATCAAACAGTTTGTCAATAAAGCATCATATCAATATGTATTTTAGAAATGGTAAAACCAATACTTTGCAAGTAATCAAAATTATTCTAAATAGCTTTAAAATATGCTAGTTAACATTTCACAATCAGAAAGTTAACTGTAAACTATGTCTTTATTTCGCAAAAACATGAAGTTACTACTCTAAAAACAAGAATGAAAAAAGTAGTATCTTAATTACTAATCGTATTAAATTTCGATACTAATCGATCTGTTCAATGTGTTTGGTATTATTAATTGTAAGAGTCAATTTTATAATACTGTTTTCATTTATAAATCAATGATAAAACGAAGAGTGAGATGAGATCACTAAATTAACCAGAAGTACATTATGCATTAAAGGAAATAGATTTCAAACAATGTGAACATACATTAATATGTAATAATGATTATGAATATAAGCAATATCGAGTTAGTCTTTCAGCGAACTCATAATCTAACAAAGGCTTCACTTTCAGTTTCAAATATCATCCATCATAGAATAGTTTGTCGGTGATTTTCTCTCATACACCAACATTGGAAAGTTATTTCGCATAAGTTTCAGATTTCATGTCAGTGCATGCCTTCAACTCATTTGGAGTTATTGGATTTAAAAGTTTTGGGTCTTATTAGCAAATACAAAATCACTCGGCGCTTTTAAATTCAGTTGATTCCTGATAAGGTGTAATTTTCAACCGGTATTATAATGACGACTTACAATCTCGTTTCCAAGATAGTTAACTGCATCGATTAAAGCGTCTCATCAAAAATTTCAGAAGTTAATCCATAAAAATAGTTACTAATGTCCATGAGATTATTATTTGGTAAATTGTATTATGGAAAGATTCGTATTATTTAAAGATGATTCAATGTAAAAATGAACAAAAAACAAAGTTGTAAAATTCACGAAAAGTAATTTCGAACTTATGTTTTGTAGGTTCCTTAGCCTAAATCCATAGAACTATTAAATAAACCTGATGCTTCGTGGCTTATTGTAAGCCACCTATTCAGAGTAAATTCACTTACTCTAAAGAAGTGGGTTATATTAAGTTATGAAACGTCAGAAATACAATTCTTCTACTCATTGGGATATAACAACAAAAATATATTTATTATTATCTCTCTACTCAATGCTCGATTTATATGAAACTACCGAGTCCAACCTTAGTATTGATATCTAATGAATAAATTTGTTTTAATAAAAATTTAACTGTTATACTAACAGTATTTTCTGTTAATTAATTTAATTTAGATCATTGGGTTGGCATTAATTGCTGTCGGTTCATGGGTTACAGCAAATGATCAAAGTTTTGTTGATACAGTTCAATATTTTTCGTCATACAATGCAATTGAATTACAATTATACCAAGGAACAAGTTTAATACGTTATTTCAGTTATGCTGTGATTATAATTGGCTCATTATTAGTAGTCATTAATTTTGTCGGTTGTTGGGGTGTAGTAATCGAAAATCGAGGATTACTTATGGCAGTAAGTTTATGGATTATTATCATTATTGTTATTACATAAAACTTCAATAATGTCTTCTTAAAATTGTTATGGTTTACTTTGACATAGAAAAGAGGGTGGAAAGTAGTGAAAACAAGCCATAAAAAAAACGTGTAGTAGATTTAATTATCTTAAGTAAAACTCTTGATTTACAAACTAAATTCCTTTGTCTGTTTACTAATAGACGTATAGGTTAAAAATAATTTGTTCTTTTAGAAATATATCAAGCAGTTACTGTGCAGCCAGATAAATAATTATGGTTTCAGTGTGGTTAAAACTTCAAAAATATCATCTACACTTCATGATTCTAATCTCAGTTGATTGCTAATTCAATTACTTAAATTATTAGTGAATAATGATCTACAGAATTAAAATAATTGATTCGTATGTGGTTCGATCAGTTACTATTTGTTATAATGAGTTAAAAGAGGGGTAATCTACCACGATAACTTGATTGCTCAACATAGCACTATGTGTTACTCACTGTCTATTTTTAGATTTCGTTTAGTTATCTTACGATAGACTACTGCAATGAAAGAATTTCAGGATTATTCGATCGAATGTTTCAATAATCCACACTTGATTAATTAGATATTTTTACGGTAGAAACCACTAGTCGATCTAAGCGAGACCACCATTGAAAACCTAGGAGCACTAAATGGCCTCTCAGAAGCGGGCATTCACGATCCCGCACGCTAGACTTGAACCCAGGACCTCTGGTTTCGCGCGAATGCCTAACCTCTAGACCACTGAGCCGTCATCCAACATAATTTACGACATCCTTGACCTTAAGGCGGAGTTCGACTTCGTTGACCGTGAGGCTTTGTGGTAGTATCTGTTATTGAAAGACGTACCGAAGAAAGAGATTAATCTTGTACAAGCTGTCTATTTAAATACTACTGGCCGAGTCAGAGCTTATGGAGAAATTTCATCGGAATCAGTTACCTCAAGAGATATTTATCACGGTTGTCCGCTTTCCACACTTTTATCTAACTTTGTCATAGACACGATTTTAGAGATAACACTTTCATTGTCTGACTTTTCAAGGATTGATCTTTGCAAGAGATTCGGTTGCTGACTTAGAATACGCAAATGAAATAGTTCTGTTCATTGAAGACGCTTGCAAAATGCAGTGTTTCCTGACTACATTAAGCAATAATGCAAACGTGTTTCGGGTGCGGTTCTTTCCCTCCAAATATGAAATGTTACTTCAGAATTGGCTTGCGTTGGCGCCCAAACTAATGACAGGGAGTGAATTGTTTGGACGCATCAAACGCTTCACTTATCTTGAGAGTTTCATTGGTACTGGTAGTCTGACAAAACCTCGGCACAGATTGATAAGGTTTGATTGGCTTTCGCCAACTTGCGTCACTTATGGCGTATGTGACATATCCATCTTCCAACTAAAGGGCAAATTCACTGCTCATCAGTTCGTCTCGTCCGATTTTATGAGTGTGAAACATGGCCATTAAGAATAAAGAATATGTGTAGGTTACCAATCTTCGACCTTAGATGTCTTCGAAGCATTGCACATATACTTTTGGACCACGGAGTAAGCAGTGCCTAAGTTAGTATAAGGGTGTTAGTTAATGATAGGAAATTGATTGGTGAGGTAGTAAGTCTTCATCAACTGACATAGTTGGGACATGTGTTAAGTATACTCATCCACTGCCTAGTTTAAGAGGTGATGTTTTCTTTTGAAGGAATAGGTTAGAGGAGATCTAGGTGCGGCCAGACCAAGGCATGGCTCTAGTCCATGAAGTCACTGAAAATTGGGCTGAGCCGTGTTAACAGGTGTGGACTACTCGGTTGGGGTCCGCTTGATTATTGTAACCAATGGCCAGAGACTTTGAATGAAGTAGCTCAAAATCGTTTGCAATGGTGCAGATGCATCTATTCTTTATATTCTAAATTCTGCGCCCTTGAATTCCTCATTACGTTTTTTGTTTCCAATAATTTGTATTACCTTTATTCTTATCTTTGATGCCTAATCTTTTAATCACTACTAATAATGTTACTATCTCGACGATTCCGGGATTTGACCTGACCATTTCGTTTCTATGCACCAATGAAGTGTGTTGACTTGAACGTATGTACATACATATCAGGCTCTAGGTTGTGGCTAACTGAATGACTTATACATAATTTCGTTGGGAAGCATTTCTGCATAAAATCAAACCAAAGAATATCATATAAGAAAAATGTCCCATTCTTCTTAAAATTCTCATTGGCTGTATGAACGTGAAAAATCTGAGATTAAAACCATTTATTTACATATCAACAACTAATCATTATTAAGTACAATTGTGTTCATCTTTTTAATTGATCAATAGGATAGACGAACCTTTTTGATATGGATCATACCAATCGCGAGTGTAAAGTATGAGATATAAGCTTTTAACAACAGAATAGAATGAATACTACAATTAGTCCATTTTTTTTACATAGGATAATTGACTTGATTAATAATTAAGTTTCTAATTAATAATGTCAAATCTACAATGGATTGTTATTACATCATGATATGTAGTAGTTACTATGGGAATTATTGAAAATCAAAGAGTCGTTTCAGCTAACTATATACATATATACATAACCATAGATTTTTCTTGACTTTCACTTGGATACATTTTAAGCATTCAAATTTTAGTAGCGATCGAATCCCCATAATCACTACTATTAGATGACAGGAATAATTAAATAATTTTTCAGCTGATATTTGTTATTCTATAATGAAAAGAATATAATGGTATATCCATTACATTTTAAGCTACTTAATTGGTTTTATTGATAATAAAGTGAAACAACCTGGTTAGACTAATAAATCTCATAAAATGTTCTCTCTTTTAAATAAAGTACTAAGTGATTTGTCTAAAACCAGAAAGCTGTTAGATAACATTATCTTATACGTTGTTTAACACACTTAAAATCTATATTCTTTCATCAACTTATCCTACTCTATTTTATATTTTACCATTCCATGGTAACGTATCTGTTGGATATATTTTCCCTTTTATTTATTATTTTAGTTCGCTGGTTTGATGATTACCCTAGTTCTACTTGAATGTGGAGCTACTGCAGCGATGGGTGGCACACAAAGTTTGGTAAATTTAATTGTTCATTTATTATATATATATATATATATATATATATATATATATATATATATATATATATATCATTATTCAATGTATGGATAATCATGAACGACCTCTATAAGTCGTGTTCTAATTGGTGACTTTGTCACGTAGCAATCAACAGGGCAAAAGTCATAACAATCATAATAAATTATTTTTACTAACAGTAATATTATTAATTGCAACTACTACTATGACAGTAATTTAAAAATATTGAGATAAAGACTTGATCAGGTTAACAAAAAATCATTTTACTCAATGATAAAAATAATTTCAAGTTGTATGGACATGATTGTAATACTCTTATACTTGACCTCCATATTACTTACTGACTTAAGCCCGTTATCCCTCGTGGAGTAGAATAGACCGCCTAACAGTTATTTCCAGTTGCTATTCATCTTTTTCATGTCTGCTTTCGATTCCCGATGCAGTTTGCTCTTTAAACTTCCACTTGTCCGTTTCCCTTCAGCAAGTTAGAGTTTGCCTCGTGATGCAGTTTGATGGTTTCCTCAATGTGTGTCCTATCCACTTCCAATGTCTTTTCCTAATTTCCTCCTCAGTTGGAAGCTGGTTTGTTTTCTTCCATAGTAGGTTGTTGATGATGGTATCCGGTCAACAGATATTCAGTATCTTACGTAGACAATTGTTTATAAATACTTGTACATATTTGATGATGGTTGTAGTAGTTCTCCACATTTCAGCTCTGTACAGTAGAACTAGCTGTCTTAATGTTCGTATTGAAGATTGTGACTATGAAATTGTTTGACAGTTGTTTTGAGTTCCATATGTTGTTCAACTGTAGGAATACTGTCCTTGTTTTGTCACTCTATGCCTTCAATTCAATGCTGCTGTCAAGATGCGTGAAACATTCCATCTCTTCCATAGTTTCTCCATCAGGTGTGATTGAATTAATGTTTTCCGTGTTGTATTTAAGGATTATGCTCTTCCCTTGTGTATGTTGAAGCCTGCAGATGACGAGGCAGCTGTTACACTTGTTGTCTTTATTTGCATTTGTTGGTGTGTATGGGATAGAAGAGCTAGGTCATGTTTGAAGTCAAAATCATCTAGTTTCATTCAATCTGTCAACTGTATTCTGTGATTCCGCTGATCCATGAATGGTCTCCATAATCCTGTCGTTCATTTTGCCAAAGCTTAGTGGAAATAGTCAGGATTGTCAGTCTTATTTTTAGCTAAGAATTGAGTTATATCCCTGGATTCAGCAGTATGATACTATTGTTCTCTTTATAGAAACTAATCAAACGCCTGATGTTTTACTTATCAAATAATAGTTTTAATTTATTGGTTTGAAATAATAAGTCTTGCGGCTGAAACTTGCTACATATAATCAATGTAGCACAAGGAAACATTAATAAGCAAATAATTCACGTAAGACAGTGATCGCAAAGATACTAGTCAGAGAATATTTTTAAAACACTAACCTATTATATATATAAATTTTGTATTAGACTATGAATGGTAGTAGGATTCAGGAAGCTCATCTTTTCCAACATAGAAAGCATCTACCTTCGAGTGTTGATGTTTTTTTAGAGATCTGAACTCTGTATTTATCATTCCAAGTGAATAAGCTTAGTTAACCAGGCTACTAAGTTAAGATATTCTTTTATTTGTTCAACTGGTAGGAAGTAATATGTAAGAATTGGAACTTTTCCAATGTTGATGTGAAGGACTTCAATCGATCAGTCTCCATCGAAATATGTGTAGTAATCATTTTAGCAAGGTGAAACGTTGAAATGTTTATACTTACAGTGATTTTCAGCTTCAAATTAGATTGTTCATGTGTGAACATTATCACATTCAATGAGTCAGTACAAATGTAACATGAGAAAAGATGAAGTGTAATTTCACTGAAAACAAGAAAAAGGCAGGTTCGGTTTTCTTATACAGGAAACCATTCATTCTGATGGAGTTTTGTTCTCTGAGCTGAATGGTTTGGTCCAGCTCAGAAAACAAAACTCCATCAAAATCATCCACCTGGGCTACAAATCTTCTCCACCATCTCAAAACCATTCATTCTTTTAAGATGTCAATGGGTAAATTACCAGAAATATTTTCCTTCAAATAAAACGTTCACGTTATATTATGAAACGATATGAGTTCTTTGACATATTCAATAGTCTGATAATTCTGAATAACATTGGTCATTTTAAAAAACACTATTTCTCTGTCCTTTTCCTCTTCATTTGCAAATTTAATTATCAGTATAGGGTTGTGGAGATTATTAAGTTATTAATTGAGATCTTGAACCAGTTGATGTTAGACCACCATTGAAAACTTGGAAGCACTGGACGGCCTTTTCTTCCTATTGTGGGACTCCTCAGCAGCGGGATTCGAACCCGAGGCCTTCAGTTGCACGTGCGAACACTTAACCTACTTGACCACTGAACCAGAATCTAACGGTGTTAATTTCTAACCTCAACCAATCCACAAAACTGCACGACCATCGTCCATTATACTGAGGTAGATACCTGTCCCTACCCGACACGGAATAACTCCGCTGGTCACGGCTTCTCACTAGAACTCCGAGAATTCCCTCACGAAGTTAGTCACTAATGAGCACATTGTAATGTTGGAATATATTTTCATAAATCGTTCAAGATAGTCAAACTCATTTAGACCAGTTCTTGTACTCTTTATTATTTGTTCATGTTAAGGCAATCAAAGAATTGCTCAATTCTTGTTGATAATGTTAAAGTCTTACTAAGAACGGTAACTATAAATGTATTTTCACAAATGCGATTTTTCAAATGTCCTTTTACATGTTATGACTGTTAGTGATTACTTTTAGTTTATTGATTTTCTACATGTTTGAAGGTTATGATTTCGTTGCTATAAATAATGATTTCTATCATTTCAAGTTATTCTAATTAAATAACAAGTTTCCTTCGCCATTCATCTTCTTTTTGTGTTAGAGGGTAATTGTTGAAATGTTATATGGTTACTTTCATTATCGAATCCGTAGTATAAACATTGTGTATATGAATAGCTCAAACGTCCTTTAACTTGTAAGTATTGTAGACAAACTAGACATTCAAATAAACAAAATAATTGTACCAATAAATGATCAATCTTATTAAGATTTAACGATTTGTTCATTCAGTCTATTTGAAATGTCTATAACCAATTACTTTTATAAGACTATTGTTTAATTGGGTAAATACATTTAATTTTTTTTTGTTAATCTAGTGGAAGGAAGATTATGAGAAATCGATTACAAGTCGATTTGTATCTAAATACCGTGGAACATTTGGAGCTTTTGCAATTTCTGAATTTGAAGAATATTCATTAAAAATGGATCAATTGATGATTGAAGTGAGTAACATATGAAAATTTGAAAACAAAATTTTTAATTTTAAACTTTAACTTGGTAATGAATAGAAGTTGTTTGTTGTAATTCGTGAAAGAAAAAAATTATCATGTAAGTATTGGTAATCGAAGTGAATTAAATACGTTCTTTCATTAAGGTTTGGATTTTCATATCAGTGTGAAAACGCTTATGTTATATTGAGTTTTTTGTCGTCATTTAGGTTGGACGATGTTTGTTGACGGGCTCTCCACTTTAGTGGCTCGAGATCTGACTCCAAGTAGATCGTATGAATGTTTGTTATCGCCTATCCTGGTATATAATCATCGACTTAAATCGCGTTAGTCAATAACGGAATTAAATAAGTCAAATAACGAGAATGAACTTTTGAATACATATATTTTGTATATGAAGCGAATGGTATAGAGAGAAGAGAAACGACGTGCAGTGGAGATGGCGGGTAAGCCAACTCCTCTTTAGCCAAAGGTTAATCAATATTTATAGTTACACAAAAATAAGTTACAGGCATGTGATGAATGGGATAAGAAGTGTACAAACATACGCTCATGTAAAAACAGTGAAGATTGATGAGCGAATAATTAACAAGGTCAAAATATGACTCAAGCAGAATGAATAGATTAAACTTTTCGAAAGCTAGAATAAGGTATATGGGCTTGACATAATAACCGGCGTCACAAGTTAAAGCAACGATGTTTACGTTGCATAATAAGTCAAAAAGTAATTAATTATATTCGTTCGTTGTTGTCTGTCATAAAAATAAGTCTTCAGGATTGACTGTTTTCTGTTAGGTATCATCAAAGATATGTCTAGAGTGGTTTCTTGCAATCTCTTACTAATTAGTGATTTATTTCTAAATCTCTTCACATTTGATAAATTAAATTTATCTGCACAATGATCTTAAAATGTATGTTATACCGTTATATATATCTTCATGTAATATTGTATAATTTTTAATTATTTAGCTTGAATGTTGTGGATTACAAGGTTCTCAAGACTTTTCAAACACAAAATCGCGTTGGTATCAGGAAGGTCGAAAATATTCAGATGGTACTACTGGTGATGCGATTAAAATTCCTCCAGCATGCTGTAAATATACTTCAAAAGATTTTTGGAGAAAAGGTATGCTATTTACTCTTTTTCAGGCAAATAGTTTATCTTTTAAACAATACACTTTAATTAGTATGGGGATTTGTAGAGATTAGTATTAGTAGTAGTAGTAGTAGTGGGTGCGCATTGCTAAGGAGCCCCATACTAGAACGAAACGGCAGTCCAGGGCTTCTAGGTTTTCAATGGTGGTCCAGCTTAGATAAACTCGTGAATTCAACCTTTAAAATACATTTTACATACGTACAATAATAAGTAATTTTCCTCTATCATCATATCAATTTATCAAGTTACTGATAAACCATTCATACCACTTCATACAAATAAAATCATCAATTCTTTTTTTAACATTTTTTACATTTGAAAGAAGCATGAATGTTGAAATGTTTGTTTTTTTGTTTTTTAGTAGATTTCAATCAAGACAAGAAATGGCTTAAATGAATTTTACTCTTTATTCTTATTTAAGAGCAATATGCCTAAGGAATGATTACTAACCTATCTATATTCAAACCTTTGATTTAATCATTTTAATAATTTATATTAGCCTCTAAAAAAATATTACTCGAATGAACCAAACAGTTTTAAGTGAGATATATACATAATACATTCTTAAGAAAAGATTTGAAGTTCTTTGAGATTATCCTTTTCAAAACTATTTTAAGCAGAAAAATGTATTCGAAAGGGTAGTTCATGGATAGTAACTAAGAATACATTTAACTATGTTAAACTATTTATGTTGTTCCGTTACATATGGATAATAATGTACAGACAACATGTTCGTTAGTCTGTGGTGTGTGCTACTTATGTCGACAGACATAAGTAGTATGTAACATCAACTAAAAGAGGAAGGCATAGTACCAGAAGGTAGTGAAGGTCGACTTGAAGAAGACAGAAATAGAAAGTAATTGTGACTTTGAAGAATCATACAGAATGTGAAGAACAAAATGATGGAATTTTGCAAACGAAGTATTCAATATATGGTTCTCATAGTTTACCAAAAGATTCTGTAATTTTGTGTTGAAAATACAATTCGTTGTCACTATTTGAGTTCTCGTTCATTTCAAGTATATAGGTAATAGAATTGGATTCATCTATGTTGATTTAATAATGATACTCTCATTAAGAAATTTTTTAATATTCCAATAACTATTCAAATATTTAGTCTTAATATTGTAATTCAGTGTAAATGATCTTACAATTTATCTGTGTAAATTTAAGTTCAATCATTCATTTAAGAAAATGGACCTTTTTTAAAAATCTATCTGTTTTATCATAGTCCATGAAGTTGCGCCACCGTGCACCATTGTGTTCAGTGAGTTGATATCTCACAACAGACCTGGTTGAACTCCACTGGTAACAGCTTCTCACTAGAACTCCAGGATTATCTCCTGAAGTCAGTCATAGTAACTGAATTGATAGAACAATTTTCATAAAATAATTCCTATTACAAACTGATTTTAAACAAAAAAAATCATTGAAAAATAGGGTATTACATGTTTAGAACTTGTTCAATTCTCATTTCACATAGTATCATAACTAAAATCTTCTAATTACACAATGAAGATGATACATTCATGCAATTGTGTTAAAATACAACGATCTAAACTTTTATCTGTAATACATTTATATGTTATCTCATCTTTCAAAACATTATAGCTTTCTCCACTAAATATTTCAAAAAATTAAGCTCAGGTTTACCTAATCTTAAGACTTCAATGAATATGAAACTCTGGAGAGACTTTATTTCACATATCATAGTAGATATATTGATCTATATTGTTTTGACTAGCAGAAGATGAAAATAAATAAACACTAATTCGTTACTATTATTATTTTGAAATATATTTGCAGCTGATTATGAAAAATTTCAAGACAACCTTAAAGATAAAGATTGTGTAAAAACAACAAATGAATCAAATATGAACGTTGGTTGTTTAGCTGCAGCAAAAACTAAAACACAGAAAACAGCCCTCCCATTCATAGCTATTCCAATTATACTTTTCCTGTTACAGGTATGGTACAAAAATGTTAATGATTACTGTCGTCTTATTATTATTATTATTATTATCACTATCCATATTATTTTCAGAGTTCATTCGTTTATGCTATTTTATTTCATAATATTTACCTTTATGCTTAAATGGAATTCATCAATCAGAATAATCATATGATATGATATGGTGGACAATGGCGCTTTTTGGTGAACTGGTTGAAGTTAGATATTAACACCGTTGGATACAGGCTTAGTAGTCTAGGGGTTAGATGTTTGCATGCAAGACCGATAAGTCCTAGGTTTGAATCTCGCGGGGTGAGATCGTGAATGCGCACTGTTGAAGAGTCCCACAGTAGGACTAAACGGCCACTTAGTGCTTCCAGGTTTTCCACGGTGGTCTAGCTTCAATCGGCTCATCATTTCAACTATAAAATGAATAGTTAATGTTTGAAAATAATTAACCTTTACATACTACAATGATAAACACTTCACATATTTTCAAAAAGTAAGACTTCATCTTTTTATTCACTGATCATAAGAATCAAATATATATTTGTATTTCATATTTACTATTCATTCATATTTTTTTATTTCAGTTTATTATGAGTTAAAGTTACTTAATTATCTGAAATAATATTACTTAACAGAGTCGATTTGATTATACACAGATGAAAAAAAATATTGAAATATTGAAAACAAATATTTCCTTTTTGTAAGCAATGATGGTCAGTGGCTAGCAGTGGAATCCAGGAAGCGCGTTCCGTCTTATTTGGGAGTCGTCAGCTGGATGTACCTGGATCTCAGAGTTGTAATGATAGATAATGATGGATCATTGCTTACAAAAAAGCTTGTGAATTAAGACAATATCGAGGCATAGGCACAGTATGCACATATGCTAATAACAGACTTATCAATTGCAGTCTTAAACCTCAATGGGAAGATACAAGCTAAACAATATCAAGTGAATTCAAATATTTACTTGATAATTAATCGATTTCTTTTTCTAACTAATGTAAGACATATATTATATCGGGTATTCATTTGAATTAAATCATCAAGTGGTTAAACACTTTTAGTTATATGCCTATATGTTCAAAATTCGTCAATTGAACTACTGATAATGATGAAAGTAAGGTTGGATGAGTAATAGAATAAGAACAAATAACCAGTTATATAATTAAGTTTGTTTTTATTTATTTTCAAGAATCATTATGAATAAATTTACATATAAAATAATATAACTCACAATATTTTTACATATATGTTATTCATTAGCCATCCTATGTGTTAACGTTATTGTTTTTAAATATATATATTTAATAGTTGAGATCATAAGGCAATTGAAGCTAGACCACCATGGAAAACCTGGAAGCATTTGACGGCCGATCTCGTGAGGCGGAATCGTTGGTGTGCACTGTTGAGGAGTCCACAGCAAAATGAAACGGCCGTCCAATGCTCCCGGATTTTCCATGATGATCTAGCTTCAATTGAATCATTATCTTAACTATTAAAATTACAAGAATATCCACAAAACTCCTTTTGATACTAACTGATACATTGATAAACCATGAAATATTTTTTTCTTATTGAACTATTGAATTAACTTTAAAGCTGAAGTTTTAAACGAATATTCGTCAAGATTAGAACGAATAGTTTGACAGAAATTGGGCGCCGAGTAAAGAGAAGTCATTATATGTGAAAATTATATTTGAAATAATCTCAGCGATTGAAATTTAAATAATCCCAACGTTTTGTCCAGCTAACTTGTCTGGACTTATTCAGAAGAAATCGCTGAGATTATTTCAAATATAATTTTCACATAGAATAAAGTTTTAAAGTTATTTTTTTTATTATACAGAATTATAAATAAATAGTTGATTTACAGTAGTTACTATTCAATCCAATTAATTTTAAATTTTTATTGTTATAGATTGCTACTATCGGGATCTCCATTTTTTTAATTTGCCGAATTCAAAAATGGGATAATGAACTCTACTATTAAAGATCATTTTCACTTTTAATAAAATAGATGTATGTAAAACTTGAAAAGTATTATAAATAAAAAAGAAGAACATTTTTAACGATTAAGTATGGTTATTATTATTATTATTATTATATCAGTCTTTAATCTGTTCGTCTCATCGGAATGAAATACAGAAAAACCGGTTAGACGATATATCATATTGAATGTTCGTATTCTTAACATTTAATTTAATCAATCTTTTGTTTAAAATGATATTTGTAAATGTATGTGTGTGCATGTGTGTACTTGTATGGATAGATGTTTATTTGCTTTTCTGTTATAATTAAGTATTTAATCATTTTGGTTTATACAGCCTTCAAACATTTCAATGTTTGATAGGCTAGATTGTTTTATAACGGCATATAAACGTAGGCGCACTTTTTTCTTTTGGTGTTATTACTTTGACCTATATATACTTCATATTCAAATAATTGATTTCTTCAAATTAATGTTATTGAAATAAATGTTGTGCCTCAAGATCATGGAACTCAATATTGTTGTTCTCTTCTTCATTATTGGGGTAACAATAATTTTCTAGAATAAATTAACATAAGCTTGGTTTTAATCTTGTACTAGTAGCTTCTATCACTATGGTCACTAGAAAATGAATCAAAATAATTAATCTCTCATATAGCAAAATTTATTGAATAAAGACCAGTTGGCTTTTTTCTAGGCTATTCTTCAATTCTAATACCAAGTTGTGTATGAGTATAATCCTGATGATTTAAATACAACCGTTTATACAAAACTAAAACTGTTAATCGAATAAATCATCTATTGTGTTACTAATTTGTATTAGCTATTTTCAAATGCCTGAGCAATTGACAACCTGTTTCGTTTTTAATACCTATTCTTACTGAACTTTGGAGTATATATTCGATAAGTCTATACGAATATTCGACAGCCTGTAATTAATGAATTGATAAGTTAATGCTTTAAAAGCTTTAATCAAGAAGCAGTAGATAGTAGCATTGGTGTCTTTTAGAGATTACATGCGGTTCATCGGATCCCAGTGCAATGAATAGATGGTATTGAGATGTTGACGGTCAACCTGATCTTATGTTCATTACCTTGTAAAGTCGCTTATTTATCACTTGAAAATCCCGATTTTAGCTGAATTAACAATCTAATTTTCTCTAATTTCTAAAATTTTCTTCTCAAATTAGAAGAATATGAGATTCTATGTAAATTCGGTATCTGAAGGCAAATACATAGATTAATATGTATATAATCGCGCTACTTGATTGTTAACTTAATTCTTGTGTCGGAATCTTTTTACTTAAATGGTTTTTACAATTAGATAACCACCACTCTAGCCATTTCCATTTCCCTAACAGTATACTGTGGAACAGACAAGTATTACAGCTGAATTTTACAAACTAACTGTCAGTCCCCAAGGCTGTCTAATACGAAGTATGGTATTCAGGAGTGGACCAGTACTCAAATCAGACTGACCACAATAAGAACACACAAAGTCATATCATATTTGTACTCTTAATTAAGCACGTAATAATGTTCAATGCAACTATTGGTTAGCACAAACACCACGTACATACCGAAAAACAATATTACAGTCTGAGAACGACATCTAGACTTTATTCAAATAATTACCATAGAGAATATTTTGCAAGTATAGAGGATATTCAGTTAATCTAAAGTGAGTAGCTAATAACTTCAATAATTTATGTATGGCATTATAACTGTGTTACAATAATTCACCCTACATGGTTGAGCTTAATTCCATTGAGTGAATTGCAATTAACTCATTCGTACTTTAAACTTTCTCCAATTGGTTCACTAGCATGAATCGATTTGTGTTAAGTCACTTTCAAAATACACTGGAATTTTTCTTAATCTTACCTAACAATACAATAGTAATAATAGTTCACTGTCAGTACTAGATTAATCCCATTCTGAATAATAGAACAAGTTGAATGTAAAAATACCGACCAGTAAATTGAGATTTATTAAACTTTAGGTTCTACACTGGTTATATGACCTGTGAATCATAAATCTAATTGTTTGAACTATGACTGCTCAATACATAGGAGCTTTAGAAAAATAGTTGAATCAGCTGTTTAGTCTTTTTCTCGGGTTCAATATTACTTGAGTTTACAGGAGATGGAGACAAAGAAAAAGACATACCTATATATATATATACATATATATCGTGATTACTATATTATTACAAAAGTCAATAATGATGGTCAGAAACGGTATCACCAACTTAGCCTTGAATGTATCTTGGTAACAAATGTCGATAAATGTTCTTTATTTTCAATTCAGTTACTAATTATTTTTTAAACTGACCAAAGTCTACAGTCACTTGTTTAGTACTCTAAAAATACTGAAAAGAAACTAAGTAACAAATGATGAACCCATTTAACTTAATAAAAAAAATTTCTATTTTTATATGGTTAAGTACAAATAATGGTTAATAGTTATTAAAGGCATTTTAGAATATTAATCTTTGAATAAATCAATATTTTTTTCGTAAATGTTCACATGTAACCTAATCAGTTTTGTTGAATTCTTATTAATTTTGGTTAGTTTTATGATGATGACACTTTTTTTTGTATTTTCTAAATTACAAATTATTATTCTTTTAAAACAATCAACTGCTGTTTAGTAATTAAGTAATGAATGTTAGTTGTGTAATTATACTTTACAACTGAAGAACACCTGGAACTCAAAACAGTTACCAACCAACATTGAGGTCAGAATTTTCAATACAAATATCGAAACAGTTCTACTGTATGGGGCAGAAACTTGGAGAACTGGAAAGCTATGATCCAGAAGATACAAGTGTTTATTAACAGCTGTCTATGCAAAATACTTCGGATCCGTTGGCCAGACACTATCAGAAACAACCTACTGTGGAAGAGAACAAACCAGATCCCAGTGGAGGAAGAAATCAGGAAGAAGCGATGGAGGTGGATAGGACACACATTGAGGAAAGCACCCAACTGCGTCACAAGACAAGCCCTCACATGGAACCCTCAAGGCCGAAGGAGGACAGGAAGACTAAAGAACACATTACTCTGAGGAATGGAGACAAATATGAGAAAAATGAAAAAAAACTGGATAGATCTGGAAGGGAGGCCCAGGACAGATTGGGTTGGAGAATGTTCGTCGGCGGCCTGTGCTCCATTGAGAGTAACAGGCGTAAGTAAGTGAGTACGTATAAACATGCTACAATTAAATGTATAACACTATGTAAATGACTAATGTTATATAAATAAACTCTTAAGACTAATGTGAATGATTCTTTCAAGTTTGTCAATAAAATTTCTTGAAACAAAACAACCTTTCCTTAAAAACAAACTCATGATATCTGTTGATAAGCCATCCTTATTCATTAATATACAAGAAACTGGGAAAGTTAGAAACTAGAATTTCTATTTGTATGCTAAAAGTGTTACTTCGTAAGTGGACAACGAATGTTTAATGCTCACTGTCAGTTCAATTGCAATCATCAGTATAGGGTTGTTAAACCATCATAAAAACCTGAAAGTGCTGAATGGCTGTCTCATTAATGTGTGGAAATCCTCTTTAGAGCTCATCTACAACTCTTCACGAGGGAGTCGAACCCAGGACATTCGGTCCCGCGCAAATGCCTTAATTCTAGAATACTGAGTCTGCATCCAGAGGTATTAATGTTCAACGTCAATCAATCCACGATACTGCGTGACCATTTTTCATTGTGCTTGGTGTGTAACTTCCTCATATATGCTCTCTAGTGACTAGCTTCAAGAAGGAATTCTCCGAGTTATATTAAGAAACCGTGACCAGTGGAGTTCAACTATGTCAGGTGTGAGGCAGTTACTCGCCGAATACAATGGAAGATGGTCGCATAATTTCGTAAAATCAATCATAATCTTGCATTTTATTCTCACTATACAGACGACGCATTTCTATTACGTACGAATGAAATGGAAAAGATTAGTATTTCTAGAAGATTTAACACACTTCATCCACCGACCAACTTCACATTGGATGAAGAACTTAATGATATTATCTCATTTCTAGTTGTCTCATTAACAAATAGGCTGAGTGAAACATTAAAAAGAACTGTGTCTAGAAAACCGATTACACATAGTACACCCATTTTAATAATTCTATACCACTCAAGTACTAAAGAGAGAGTACAACACGATATCTTAGGTGATCCCATTAAAAAGGATTTATTCTCCATCAACAAATTAATTCATCAAAATACATTAGAAAAAGTATGATCCGGTCTAGAACCAAGTTGGAGTTAATGACAACTGCTAAAAAATCTATGTCTTTGAAATGTAGATCTAAAACAAAAATGTTAACGAAATAGTAAATCAATGGGTAAAAAAAATCTAAACTGGATATCCTATTCTCTGACCATCTTATCATTTGCATCGAAAGTAAGATTAAAAATTTCGAATTAGTATCACTCATGTCCATTCGCCAATTTAAATACTCTTTTTGAAATATTTACATTGAGTGTACAATTAGATAAGTCCTTCACTTAATTTTTGGACGTCATCCAACTTGGTTATTGAATTACTTACTTACTTACTTACGCCTGTGACTCCTCGTGAAGGAGCATAGGCCGCTCACCAGCATTTTCCATCCAACACTGTCCTGGCCAATCCTTTCCAGCTCCTTCCAGTTGTTATTCATTCTTTCCATATCTGCTTCTATTATCCGACGTAATGTGTTCTTCGTCCTTCCTCTTTTCCGCTTCCCTTCAGGATTCCAAGTTAGGGCTTGTCTCGTGACACAGTTTGATGAGTTGCGTAATGTATGTCCTATCCATTTCCATCATCTTTCCCTAATTTCCTCTTCAGCTGGAAGCTGGTTTGTTCTCTCCCACAAAAGGCTATTGCTGATGGTATCCGGCCAATGGATGTTGAGTATCTTGCGTAGACAGCTATTTATAAATACTTGTACCTTCTTGATGGTGGTTGTTGTAGTTCGCCAAGTTTCAGCTCCATACAGTAGAACTGACTGTCTTGACGTTCGTATTGAAGATTCTCACTTTGATATTGGTTGAAAGTTGTTTTGAGTTCCATATGTTGTTCAATTGTAAGAATGCTGTCCTTGCTTTGTCAATCCTTGCCTTTACGTCTGCATCTGAGCCTCCTTGTTCATCGATGATGCTTCCTAGGTATGTGAAGGACTCTACATCTTCCAGAGTTTCGCCATCAAGAGTGATTGGATTGCTGTTTTCCGCTTTGAATTTGAGGACCTTGGTTTTCCCTTTGTGTATGTTGAGGCCAACTGATGCAGAGACTGCTGCTACACTGGCTGTCTTCATCTGCATCTGTTCGTGTGTACGCGATAGGAGGACTAGGTGATCTGCGAAGTCCAAATCGTCTAATTGATTTTGAGCTGTCCATTGTATTCCGTGTTTTCCCTCAGATGTTGAGGTCTTCATAATCCAATCGACCACCAGAAGAAAAAGGAAGAGAGAGTAGACAACCTTGTCTGACTCCAGTCCTTACTTGAAATGGATCTGTCAGCTGTCCTCCATGCATGACTTTGCATTGTAGTCCGTCGTATGAGTTCCGGATAATATTGACAATCTTCTCAGGAACTCCATAGTGTCGAAGAAGTCTCCACAATGTCCTCCTATCCACACTGTCGAATGCCTTTTCATAATCAATGAAGTTGATGTATAGTGACGAGTTCCACTCAACTGATTGTTCGACGATGATCCGTAGTGTTGCAATTTGGTCTGTGCACGACCGATCCTTACGGAATCCAGCTTGTTGATCTCGAAGTTGGGCGTCTACTGCATCTTTCATCCGGTTCAGCAACACTCTGTTGAAGACTTTCCCTGGTATTGACAGTAGTGTGATGCCTCTGTAGTTTTCATATTTGCTCGGATCCCCTCTCTTTGGAATCTTGATGAGGTGTCCTTCTTTCCAGTCCATCGGCACTTGTTCCTCCTCCCAAATCTTTTTGAATAGAAGATAAAGCATGTTTGTGGTTGCTTCGATGTCTGATTTCAGTGCTTCAGCTGGTATGTTGTCAGGTCCTGCTGCTTTCCCGTTCTTGATTTGTCTGACGGCCATTCTAATTTCTTCCGTCGTTGGTGAGTTGACATCTATAAGAAGATCTGTGTGCTGCTTCGATGTCCGATGGATTCATTGGAGCCGGCCTATTCAAGAGTTCCTCGAATACTCATCTGTTCCGCTGTTGTTAAATTTCAGTGATTGGCTTGCCTTCTTTGTCTTTGACCGATCTCTCTGGTTTACTATATCTCCCTGCTAGTTTCTTCGTTGTATCGTGAAGCTGTTTCATATTTCCTTCTCTAGCAGCTTTTTCTGCCGTCGTTGCTAGTTCTTCTACGTGTTTCTGTTTGTCGGCTCTAATGCTCTTCTTCACTTGCTTGTTTACTTCTATGTACCAAGCTTGTGCTTGGTAGGGCAGAGTTAAAATGGTTTGGATTATTTTTTCTGGTAAGCGTTTTTTTAGCGAGTTAGTTTTCTACGGGATGGGGTCGCTAACCCCATGTCCAACCCTCCTCCTTTACCCGGGTTTGGGACCGGCAGTAACTCTAAAAGAGCTACTGGCGGAGTTTTGGTTAATGAATGGACAGCTAAAATTAATCAAGAGCTATATATTAATTCACAAAGTGATTACGGTGGTCAAGTGGGAGTAAAGAGGACCTTTCAAATCATTTAATAAATTCTATTTAATTTGCTGTATAATTTACATAAACATCTTTTATATATATCTGAAGTCGTCAACATTCATTTCAACAAACATGATTCCGTATTCGTAAGAAACTCATACAACGATTTACATTTCTTTAATCATTAAAATAGCTACCATAAGAATGGATTACATTTTGCTATCACCTTTTGCTCAAATTTGTTTCTTTCATAAACCTGCAATCACAGCATCATCAGGATATGTAAAGTTAAAAATATAAACCAAGTTCAATGGTACAGATGTCACAAGTACCTTTATTATTTAAACTAATCACTTGAATAATTAAATGAGTAAAATACCAAGCTGTAATGCACTGTGGTTTGTAAATTAAACAAATACATATTTAAGACCTTGTTGTTCTAAAACTGGACTAATGACTATGGTTTTTTTCAAGTAAAACTAGAATAAAACTGAGGTAGAATAATGTGGTTTTAATGTATTGTGTAATATCACTCCAGCTGATTACAACCGTACGCGTATATATATAGCCTTCAATTGTCCATATTCATATTTTGGTGTGTTGAGCAACCTGAACTGTTTTTGTGGCCCTATATCTGACTACAGTAATATCGTATGATTGATTGTTATTGAAATAATTACTGTCGAAATATACATCCTGACTATTCTCGTATACAATCATCGACTTAATTCGCATTAATGAATAACCGAATTAAATAAGCCAAATACGAAAATGGATTTTGAATATGTATGGAGAATGCAAGTGTGCCAACTCCATTTAGCCAAGCGTTAATCGATATTTATAGTCACACAAACACAAGTTACAGACATGTGATGAGTAAGATGAGAAATGTACATATATACGTTCATATAATAACAATCAAGATTGATAAGTAAATAATTGACAAGGTTAAAATGTGACTCAAGAAGGGTGAAGCCAGAATAAGCTATGAGAACTCGACATAGTGCCAGCCACTATTGTGTCTTCTCATCTGGTCTTCAAGTATTCTGTCAAAGACCAACTTTTGTTGTACTGCAACTCTTCATTTCGTCTAAAAACTACGAGGTCACGTTCCGCAGAATATTACTTATAAGCAATGTTGTGAGCAACGTCTACTACACTGGTAATCGTTGTTATTTTATATCTTCATCCATTGGTTTCTTGGTAATACTCGCCTACTACTACTACTACTACTACTACTACTAATACTACTACTACTACTACTACTACTATACTACTACTACTACTACTACTACTACTACCATCACTACTACTACTACTACTACTACTACTACCATCACCACTACTACTACTATTATGGTGCATGTTACTTATGTCGCAGACAATCGGATGTGAAGAATCTGACAGCAAAATAGCTAAAAGGATCGAGTTGAAGAAAACATAAAAGGAAATAGTAAAGAATTTTGAATTTGAAGAATTACACAAAATGTGGAGGACAATTGATGGAAAATCTACAAAAGAAGTATATAATACATGGTTCTTACATTTTATGAAGATATTTTGTAATTTTGTATGAATCAATAAATTGGTTGTCACTACCTAAGTCACTTTCACAACACTCATTAATATTATTATTACTATTACTTATATATTTAGTCGATTTAGTTTGTTAAATGTAGTCATAATAGAATTTCTTTTAATTTTATTCTTTTCATCATTCTATCATACTTATTAGAATCGAAATTCCTAAATTTTAAACAACAAAACATTAGTCTACTATTAGACAGAACTACAATGTTATATCATTGAAATATGTATCTATTTCATATACTCTAAAAGTTATGCTTCATATAACAGTAAATATTCCTTCATCCTTTAGAAGTAAAGAAGAGTAAAAAAAGATTTTTGACCTCATACCATTAAAAGTCAATTTAGCTTTTACGTATATTCTATTTTATTATTTATAATAAAAGTCAATTATCAATCATAATATACATAGAGTATTTTTTTAATGTTTTTAAAAGGTCATAAATACCATGCCATACGGTTGTCACATTGAAATAACAATAAAAAACATTATAAATATCAATACCATTAGTTAGATTGGATCATTTTACTAATACTGATATCTTTAATTATAAAATATGGCATTATATGGCATGATTATCTTGTCTGGAGATCTTGATTGTTATTTTCATGAAATTCACTTTTCATTATACTGGGGGTTTTTTTCACTTGAAGATCAGAACTTCAGTAAGAATTGTATAAGGATTATGCTGGTCATAGGATTTTTCGTCAAATTAAGACGAATCATTACTTAATTTATTAATCCTGAGGTTTGTATTCTGTAGAAAATAGTCAAATAACCATGTAATTTTTAATAAAACTTATGGTTCCAAACAGTTTATGACTGATAGCTCCGTGATTCTCAGTGTTTTCCTGTTTGGTTCCGATAAGTGTTGAAAAACTATCTCTACGTTACAATAATCTCCACAAACTATTTGAAGAAAGTCTGTGGTATTTATATCGTTCTAACGTGAACATCTGCAATCTTACATGGAACCAGACACTGAAAACTTACTTCTTAGGTGCAGAGAACGTCGAGTCACGTGGATTGGTGGATGTATATGAACTGTGTTAAAAGAAGTTTATCAGCACTAGGAACTAGACAAACATGGAAATTTTAGTCAACCCATAATATCGAACTACCATAAGCGATGCCATTAGCTGATCATTGGTTGACTACAGAGTTAGTGCGGCAAAACATATGTATACGTTTTTTTCACTACTAATAAGTAGTTTGAAAATTTACATTTAAGTATGATGACGGACAGTGTTAAGTATGACAATTAACACGACTTTTATGTGGCAACAAAGGACCAGTTCCAGTCATACGTTTTGATGCTTTGTTTAGAAATAACTGAGATTCAGCTGCCTGAGGGTATAAATAGCGTTCGTTAGAAACACAAAGTGTTCCCGAGACTTTTTCTGCGAAGCAATTCAATAAAGGTCTGAAAGTACAAGGACAAGACCGTAATATCTACGGCTTATATATGAGTATTTAATGGATATCGTCAGAAATCCTCGGCACTTTATGTTTTTTTACCTTCTCAGTAGGATTACTAACCTAAGAGCAACTCATCTTTATTATGAGGATATATTTAAGTAATTAAACTTAATTCTTAGCTAT
This sequence comes from Schistosoma mattheei, assembly GCA_944470405.2. Taxonomy (NCBI): domain Eukaryota; kingdom Metazoa; phylum Platyhelminthes; class Trematoda; order Strigeidida; family Schistosomatidae; genus Schistosoma; species Schistosoma mattheei. The sequence goes on from OX103947.1 coordinate 79,339,559, forward strand.
TGCTGTTTTGATAATTTGATTCCCTTTTGTTTTGAATTTTTTTCCTATGTTAACGTTCCGTGGTATTCTTCTTGTAATTACAACTAAGCCTATCACCTCTCAATCAGTTTGTACTTTTGCTTATCTCAATTTGTTACCTGATCTATTGCACTGTTATCACTGACTTGGATTAACTTCGTATTTTCTATATACATAGGTAAATGTTACTGTATATAAGAGTAGAGCCCGATGAATACCTAGTTGAGAACAATGTGTCTTCTCATGTATGTAGTTCGAATCAGTAATTAAAAATAGAATTTAATGTGACGATATGAAAACAGTAAGGGAATAAAACAAAAGGAAACTAATGTTTATTATTTAGACACAAAGTAAATAAAAATATAAGTCAGTATTACACTTTAAAATAAATTAAGTAACGCCTAAACTTACTTACTTTGAAGTTCCTAGGATACATAGTTCAAGCTTTAAATTGTCTGCTTGCTGATTTACAAACTTGTCAATCAATGTCATACATTTCTAGTTTAAAGTTATTTCATCCTTCTGGTTCACACTGCATCAAACTATAGGAATATTCTTTTTAAGAATCAATTCATATCATAAAGTGTATACCACTAAGGTATATTACATAAACAACTTCTTTTTAGAAAACATAAGAACCTGATTTGTAGATGATTACATCTACTACCATTAATTGAAATTAAGCCTATATAATAATTTGTTTGTACCAAATCAGTTATCATCTAATCATTGATGTGCATCAATTTCTGTGATTACGGCCAATGTGGAAAATAATATGACGTTTTCAATTTGACTATTTGACATGTGACTTAACCATCTAATATTTGATAAGAGTGAAAAACTGTTTATTTGTTTTTTCATTCGAATATTACTTATCAATGGAATGTGAATAGGACCTTGATTGTTTGATGTCTGTGTAATTGTCATCTTACCGACATCAATTCAATTCTTCTATTCAGAATCAATACAAAGACAATATAAACTAGATTCCAAAGAGAAAGAGATTACTGATTTATTAGGTTATATCATAAATCCTAACAAAATTGTTTTTGTTTTTTTTTATAATTCAAACAATAAATCATGATTGATATTTAAAAAAGTAATTTAACATCATTATATGTAGTATTTGCTGGAACCTGTAAGGAGTAACCTAAACTGATCAAATTTTTGATTATAATCAGCAGCCAAATAATTCACAAAATCATTTATATACGAACTTTATTCAGAAGAGTGAAAATACATTTTAACAAATATATTTAACAGAGAAGTGTGACAGAAAAAAAATGTCTCCCAGCACATTTTTATAATTAGATCCTTAATAAAAATATCAAGTTTAGAGTTATATGTAGATATTAACGTAATGAATAATCCTACATTCTATGAAACATATCTCATACGTAAACCCAGATCAACAGAATTCTTCCCTCACAACTTATGTTAAGTGATTTAATATACACTTCTATCACTTCTGAAAATATTACATAAGAAATTTTCGGGCATACTCTTCGTCTACATCAAAAATAATTAATTCAGTTTCAGTTTGGAAAGGACAGGAGGCTTGATGGCCTGTATTAGTCCTGGCAACACTGGTCTCTCAGTTGATCCAACTTTCTTTTGAAAGAATCGACGGATGGAGTCTCAACCACGTGCTGGGGTAATGTATTCCACTCGTTGATGATTCGATGGGAAAGTCGATAGTCAGCTGACAAGTAATTTGTTCTGAGTTTATGAACTTTTTGGAGTGTCCTTGTAAATTCTCTGTTTTGGAAGACAAGAAAAACGAGGGTATATCAGGTGCAAATTTATCACTAAGCAATTTGAAGACTGTAATCAAGTCGCCTCTAGTTCTGTGATATGACAACGGGAAAAGGTTTAGCTTGGCCAGTCGAGCATCATACGGAAGCTTCGCTATTCCAGGAATCAGCTTAGTTGCTGTTCTCTGAACCTTTCCCAGAAGCTCACTGTCTTTTTTAAGCAGGTGCTAGCGGCTTCTATGCAGTACTCAAGTTTAGGACGCACGAACACTGTATACAAAGTCAAAAACGTTTTAGCATCGACATGACTAAAAGCCCTACGTATTAACCATAAGATTCTAAAACCTTTGGCAGCTATTGCACGGCAGTGCGCAGTAGTCTTTAAGTCTTGGCCAACGATGACTTCTAAGTCATTATGTGTCTGGACGACAGGTAGCTCAGTGTTATTCATCGTGTATGTATCTGTACCTTGATGACCGATAAGCATCACAACACACTTGGAAGTATTTATTGGCAAGTACCAGGTTTGAGACCATTCAGATAATTTCTTCAGGTCATTTTGGAGTTCTAAGCTATCATCCTTACTTCGTATCGTTCTCCATACCTTGACATCGTCGGCATATAGCAAGACCGATGATGATAGGAGACGAGGAAGGTCATTTACATACAAGAGGAATAGCACTATCCCCAAAATTGTATCCTGAGGTACTCTGCTAAGCACAGTTTCCCAGCTAGATAACTTTGAGTTCACCCGAACTCTCTGTTGACGCCCAACTAAGAAGTCTTTTACCCGCATACATAGATTGCCTCCAATCCCGACATTTCTTAACTTATATAACAGCCGGTTGTGTGGAAAATTGTCAAAAGCTTTGCTGAAATCAATGAAGGCTACGTCTACAGGTAACTTTTGGTCCTTAAGAGCGCACCAGCTTTCACGAGCCACTAATAAGTTAGTGAGACAAGAATGACCTATTCTAAAACCATGCTGCTTCTCCGAAAGGATCCGGTTTTTATAGAGATACTTAAACAGCTCCTTCCGGATAATCTTTTCTAAGATTTTAACAACCACACTAGTTAGGCTAACGGGGCGGTAATTATCGGTTTGTGTTTCGTACCTGTTTTGAAGACAGGACTTACTATGGAGTTTTTCCAGTCTTTGGACAGACGACCCTGCGTTACGGATAGGTTAAAGCATATACTTAAAGGTTTCGCAACGAAGTTAGATAATTCCTTCAGTAGCCTAGGATGTAATTCATCGGGCCCCGTAGATTTGCTCAAGTCCAACTTATTTACCAGACCAAAGACATCGAGTTATTTTATGGCCACGCTGTTCAGTGATGGTGTGGGGGATTTGTATGGACTGACAGAAGGGTGTTTCTTTGGTATATACATTGCTGAGGTAGTTTGAGAATACTTGAGCTTTGCCAAACTCGTCCTCCACTAATGATGAGCTGTACTATTTCCCCATAGTGCCGGAATATTGCCCCTACATTTTGTCCTTTGGTTTATATACGAATACAAGCGTTTAGGACATTCTATGGATTCCTTGACAATTTTCTCTTCGTGCAACCTTCTAGAATTACTAGGTCCGAGGCACAAGTATTTCGAGCTTCTAGATATTGACATTTTGTCTCATCAGTCCCCAGTAACCTAAATCTATCCCACATTTTTCTTCTCTTACGGAGAAGGATGCGGACCTCCTTGCTGAACCATGGTGGGGAGTTTCTCGGCCCCTTGGTATAGTCCAAGGGATGTGGGGTGTGGTAACTTTCAATTATGGATTTCGAAATGCGTCCCAGGCCGTTTCAAATGAGGACTCTGTGTCTATAGTCCAATCTACTAATGATGCTGAGTGCATGATATCTGGTATGTTTGCTTTCCAGACGTTAGGTCTGGATTGAGCTAACGCCTGATTGACAGTTATATGGAAGTCGAAAGTTAAAACTGGGTGATCACTTTCACCTAGGGATGGCATGTAATAAAGGTTCGCAACGTCATCCTCATAATGAGTCAATATATGATCTAGTAAGGATGATTCAGTGTCCGCGTCGTACCTAGTCGCTTCTTTCACATTACCAAACCTCCATACATATCTTCGTATAAATTATTTCCAGTGGACATTTCACAGTGTGACTGTAAATGGTGTGTTCGTATTTACATATAGCACAAAGAAGATCAGGTAATTTTTCAAGTTTGGTATTCAGGTCATTTCGCAATCAATAAACAAATTTACATTGACCCAGTTACCAACCAATGAGAAATATAGTAATCAACCACAAGGTCAGAGATCGGGCTAGAAAAACAAGATCGAAATATGTGTACAAGGACTGACAGAACATGTACTAAAAATAACCAATCATATCACATGCCGATAGGATAAGTTGCTACCATTTATTCAGAAATTCGAACAACTTCCTTGTGATTTTACCTAGGGAATGAATGTAGTGATTCATATGCCTATATTTTAGCTAAGATAATTCAACACCATTAGCCTAAGCTACAACATTCACCTGTGAAATAAGTCAACAGTCATATGCTTAAAGCCTAGTTCTTATAATTTGCATAAGATCTATTCGATTGCAGATCTTGGCTATATTGACATAGGTTCTCTGCGTTATTCCTATATACATTTTGTAAAGATTGAATAAAGTGAACAGACACAGAAGATTATCAGAACTGACAATGTTTGTCTTCTTTTTACACTACTGAAATTTATCAAAGGGACTAATTGCTTTAAATTTCTCAAATAATTCTTAATTTCGTAGCTTAAAGGAAATTTTCACCAACTTAATTTTGTAATACAAAACAGTAATGGTCTTTAAATAGATTAACATATTTATAATATCCTAATGAGTAAAAAAAATAGATTTTCGGACGTTTCGTGACTCAGTGTAAGCCACTTCTTCAGAGAATAAATAACCAAATCAAAACTAATCCAAGTTTAAATAGTACAAAGGAACAACGCAATAATATTATGTGTGATCAATATATGGTAACTAAAATGAAGTCAGATCAATAAGGTTGACTGAAGCAATCAAACATAGTAAACACATTACAGTATGATGCTATAATATTCAGATTTTAATCATAATTAATAGTAATGGATCATTTATGAAATTATTCATAATGAATTTACTCACGACGACAGTTCTTCAGAATTTATTCACATATATTTTGAAGTCTCATTTGAACAATTGGCCAAGTTATTACAAAAATTTGTATAATAGTAGAGTTATTAAATAAATCTCTGGAATTCTAATTATATGTAATATAAACAGAACGTCTGTTCAAGTAATTAGGTATATTTTAAACGAAAATGTAATTTCTATGTGAAAAGATAACTAAGGGAAGTCAGTTTGACTATGCTATGTTTATATAATTGATTAATGAAATAATAATACTTCAGATTTTCGAATTAACTGTTTACTCAATAAACTAATACCTTAACCATAAGAATGCCGACCAGCATTCTCCAACAGAGTGGGTTGGAGAATGCTGGTCGGCGGACTATGCTCCAATAGGAGTAACAGGCGTAAGTAAGTAAGTAAGTAATAAGAGAATAAGTCTTGGAAGACAAAACTACTGAGAAAATAACTAAATTTTAATAGTTGAGATCATGAGTCAATCGAAGCTAGACCACTATGGAAAACATGGAAGCACTGGACGACCGTTTCGTCCTATTGTGGGACTCCTCAGCAGTGTGCATCCATGATCCCACCTCGTGAGATTCAAAATCAGGACCTATCAATCTAGAGCGCGAGCATTTTACCTATAGACCACTGAACCGGCATCCTACGATGTTAATGTCTAAATTCAACTAATCCACAAAATTAAGTGACACATCCACTATTGTCTTCAATGAGTTAATATCTCACAACAGACCCAGTTGAACTCCACTGGTCACGGCTTCTCACTAGAACTCCAGGAAATACCTCTTGAAGCCAGTCACTAGTGAGCATATGTTGATTAGTATCAGAAGGGGTTTTGTGGAGATGTAAATGATAATAATACAAGTTTATCTAACATCTACAAAACGTGAGCAAATAAAGAAGTGGTATAAAAATAATGGTCTTGTCCTAGGTAACAGTGTGAATGGATTAAGTTAATTAAAACGAATGCTTCAAAACTTTTATAGGATTAAATGAAACGATATTAGAAACAGTTGTAAGTTAATTTTAGTTGAATTTGAGACATTACTTACTTACTTGCGCCTGTTACTCCCAATAGGCCACCAACCACCATTCTCTAATCCACTCTATAATGGGCCTTCTTTTCTAGTTACATCCAATTCTTGTTCATTTTCCTCATGTGTATCACCATTTCCCGGCGTAACATGTTCTTTGGTCTTCCTCTTTTCCTTTGGCATTGAGGATTCCAAGTGGGGGCTTGTCTTGTGATGCAGTTGGTTGCTTTCCTCAATGTGTGTCCTATCCACCTCCAGCGCTTCTTCCTTATTTCTTCCTCCACTGGGATCTGGTTTGTTCTCTCCCACGGTAGGTTGTTTCTGATAGTGTCTGGCCAACGGATCCGAAGTATTTTGCGTAGACAGCTGTTAATAAACTCCCGTATCTTCTCGATGACGGTTTTGAAACATGGTTAAAGAGAATTGGGATAGTTTCAAATGTAGGTTAAGATGAAATAATAATAATAATAGTCTAAGGTCAATGTGACAACTAAGATAAGGCTTTCATTTTGTATACAGAAATCAGGTTTATTCTGATCAATGAGGAAAAGGTATTTGTTATTTAAAGTGATTAGAAACAAAGAAATTTATAAATTTAGACGGATTATATGAACAACCTTTAAATTCACATATAGGTTATTTTTATAATCAGAGTTAAATGAATGTTCAAGGGTGAAAATTCCAAATGTTTTGTTTTCACTTTTGTAATAACAGGCTGGAATATTTTTTCATATCATTTTTTGGAAGGTAGGCTCTGTATGTTCTTGCTCTACAGGAACAGGTGAACTATTAGATAAACATTTAGACAAGCAGCCTGACACAGCTTATCGTTTACAGATGAGTGAAATAATTTTCTTATTTATGAATATTTGTCATAGTTTTGTTGAAGACATAAGATTCATAAATACAACTGAAGTTTGGTCACCTTTGAAGCTGGAAATTTATCTAACTTATTCTCATAGTTTATTTTATTTGCTCATTTACTGTAGAAATTACACAAACTTATTTACATTATATTGACCAGTATTAATATATTTCTATTATATAGTCATATATATCCATTGCTCATACTTCTTCATGAAATTAGTTCTTCAAATTTTATAATTATTTATATGAAGAGTAAAGCTCAATAATAAGCTGGTTGAAAAAAGATCCCTTCTCTCTAACTAACGTCTAACCTTACTTACTTTGAAGTTCCTAGGATACATAGTTCAAGTTTTAAATTGTCTGCTTGCTGATTTTAAGGACTGCAATTGATCAGTCTCTGCTTACACTATGCATCGTGATTAGAATGCCTCGATCAGAAAATTTGGAGCAAATCAAGCCCTTCAACCTAAAAATGATAGTGAATGAAGAAATTCTTCCATGAATGCACTAGGATTGTTTGCTCTCAGAAAACACATAACACATGTTACCCATATTTAAAACTGTTTCAACTACCTCAGTCAGCTCCCATCAGATTCATAATAAATCGTATCTTTTACATATAGATTATATTATTGTAAAAACATTTATATGAATATTGTTCTGTATATATATAGGAATAAACATTTTTTTAAGCAAAGATTGATAGTGGTTAACAGTGGTATCCAGGACACGCGTTTCGTCCTATTTCGGACTCGTCAGCTGGATGTACCTGCTAGGCACTATCCATCTTTGCTTAAAAAGCTTGTGACTTCAGGCTATATCGAGGCAATCAGCACAGGATGCACATATGCCAACGCTAAACTGATCAATTGCTGTCCCAAATAAAGATAGGAAGATACAAGTAAAACAACACTAAGTAAATTTAAACTTCACCCCATTGCACAGGCCGGTGGCTATCGGGGTCCAGTAGTTAAATGGATAACGCGGTGACGTTGAAGCAAACGGTACTGGGTTCGAGTCCCGGAGTGAACATCAACTCTGGGATTCGAGTACGACCAGCTGATGAGTCCTAAATAGGATGAAATTCACGTCCTGGAATCCACTTCTAGCCACTATGCATCTTTGCTTAAAGAGCTTGTGACTTAAAGTAATATCGAGGCAATCCACATAGGATGCACATATGCCAACATGAGACTGATCAATCGCAGTCCTAAATAACAATAGGAAGATATAAGTAAAACAACACCAAGTGAATTTATTGTCATTACTTAATAACTTCCTTTCTAGTCGAGGGTGAAAGTGAAACAATATATCTACTTTCATTTCCTTTAAAGATAGTTATATGTACACAGTATATATATATATTTACAGATCATAAAACAATGTGAATAAATCTATATTTCAGTTTGTTTTGTTGTTGAGAAAAGATAAAAAAAAACAACTATCAAAGAACCATAGTTAGTTATACATTAATAACAAATATTTTATGTATAATATATATCAAACAGTTGTTTTATAGGATTCTTGATATATAGTCTTATCTTTATAGGTTATTGCCTTATAGGTTATTACAACTAATAGTTTTGTCAAATATTTTTCTTACTTATATTATGAATAACAACAGTTAGATAACTAACTATAAACAGTCAATTCATTTTTAATAGTAAGAAGGTTTTTATCCATGCAAATATAGAAATTTAAAAATTGTAACAATACAGTATGATCAGGTAAATTTATCTGTGTATACACATTGAATTATAAATTATGATGAGAATGAAATTTGTGGAGATTGTAGTAATTTTAATAGTTGAATGCATGAGTCGATGTAAGCTAGACTACCATTGAAAATCTGGAAGCACTGGATGGCCGTTTCGTCCTAGTGCGGGACTCTTAATTAGTATGCATCCACGATCCCGCATACGAGACCCGAACCCAAGATTTCTAGACCACTGAATCGGTCGACATCCAACGGTGTTAATGTCTAACTTTAATCGATCTATGATCTTGCGCAATCATTCATCCATTGTCTGAAGTAGATACTTGTCTCCATGTGACACGGATTGAACTCCACTGGTCACGGCATCTCACTAGAAATCCAGGAAATCATTTTGAAGTCAGTCACTAGTGACCACATGACGATTATGATGAGAATGATGTTTATGAAGATTGTAGTCATTTAATAGCTAACGTCGACTTATGAATTAAACTATCAAAATTATAAATTAGACTAATGGAAAGTGTTCGTAACTGTTAATCTAACTTTCTGCTGTTCTAATTAAAGATTTATATAGAGTCGTTTATCTATCATTTAATAAATATACTAACAATGTAAATTAATTTGTTGTTATTTGAAGATATAACATATATCTGTAGTTCATCAATAGATAAACATTCGAATGTGTATTCATCAAATTAATAAGCCGGAATAGGTTTTACTAATCTTCATCCAAAATCCCAAATTTCATTCATCAGTATCACTTGAAACACATTGCCATCGCAAATATATTTGCGATTGTACAGGTTTGAAAATGAATTCGCCGAAAAGAGAGCTCTTCGCTGAACTAATCTTATTTAAAATCGATAAAACATGAAATCATTATTAGTATTTATACAGGTTGAAAAATTTTAGTTCAAGAAGAAATAACTTAGATTATTGATCAAATCTAAAGTTAAAAAAGTTAGTTTATTAGGGCCACACCAAAAATCATGTTATTAATACACTTCAAAGTATTATCTTATCACATCGTACTGTGCCTCAGTTCAAAAATCCTGCTTATTCTCCCTTTGTGTATTGTTCAAGCTATAAGAAACCATTGTATAACATTTATTTCAGTATCGCGTAATCAGTACATATTCAATCATGTTGTCAATCTTTCTCCAAACACTAAATAGTCTCTTGTGCAGATCTCTCTTTATAATTATTCTGCATGGGCAGGTGAATATCATTGAATTGCAATAACATAACAGTTCCTACTGGAAAAATTATGTTAGGCCTATACTCATATTCTGACTACCAGTAGATTCGTATTATCCTAGGTATAGATCACAACAATAATCCATCATCCAAGGTTATCTCCGTTTAAAGTAAAAAATTATCACTAAGTGAATTAATATTTCTTCAGAACCGATCAACCTACCAGAAGATAAACACTGTGAATCAAATAAGTAAATAATTAATATGAGGCCTGATAATTTACATGATTCATTTTTCATGTAATATCAGTGATTACTTTGTTATGTTTAAGGTTATGTGTATTTTTCTCACCAAATTATCAATCATAAGAGCATAGACTATGAGACCAGAATCTGATATATATGACAAGAAACTACCAATAATCAAAGCTGTGAGTTTCTTCTCAAAATAAAGATAATTTTTAGAGAATACTATAAAATCATTTCCGTTTATTCCTACTTGGCTGATGAACTGTTATTTTTAAAATATATCCCAGTTAGGAAGTAGTTTTATCGGTTATAAAATAAAATATGCCGTATCTATTCTTGAACAATACTCAAATATTTACGGTTAGTCAAGCATTTGTAGCTTCACTGAGAACATCAAATCGTTTTTTCTCATCCCTTTAGTATGATGACTTAAGCAAAGCAATTATTCTCTTCACCAAATCGAGTTATACACTTTCATATTATTAATAATGTTCAACAATTTTTAAAGACCAGTCTCCTATCTTGTGTTCATCTTGTAGATCTAGACTCGATTGCATCTCACAAAGAGCATACAGATTTCATCTACCATTTCTCAAAGTACGCCAGTGAATTATACAATTGTCTACCAACCTATGCTACGATTTGATTATCGTACATGTAGAGGATGTGCATCAATTACAGACATTTGACCCTTTTTGCGGCACCAAAAGGGTAATGCTTGAGTAGGGAAAAATTTCCTACTCAAAAGAATATCTGATTTCGGGTTCGGCCACGTATTAAACATATCGATTCACCGTTTACCTCGATGCGGGATACTGATTAAAGCGGAAATTATACATAACTGACCGTGGCAAAAAAAAATATTACATTATTCACTGGATGCCATTCTAGGTTGTAAAGAGAAATTCGAACTTCCTAGATGAGACTCATGACATAATAGCACTCGGTGATTATGCAACTAGCTTGATATAACTCAGTATTGACCATTATAGCTCAAATGTTTATAATACATATTTCCCTTCGATTTTTATGTAGTTAATTTACATCACCTTAACAATAAGTCTCTACCGTTGTAATGTGTAGCACTTGGACCCATGTACATTGGGAAAAGTTCTTCATAGATATTTGTCTGTGGAAACGTAAGGTAATAAATAATCCAATGTCATTGATTGAGATCACGAATCGATCAATGTTAAATTAACATTAAAAACCTGGGATCATTGGACGGCCATCTCGTCCTAGTATGGGACTCCTCAGCAGTGCGTACCCACGATCTCGTACGCAGGATACGATTCCAGGACCTCCGATCTCGCGCGCAAGCGACTAAGCTCTAGACCACTGAACCGGCCGGCATCCAACGGAGTTAATGTCTAACTTAAATAGTGATCTATCGTTCATTAATTCACGATCCAAATCGAGAACCCAACAATCTCTACAACCCCATACTGATAATTCAATGTCAGTTAATTGGTGCAAATATGTTGGTTTTGCTACACAAGTTTCCAAAACTTCACGTTATTAAACGCATATACCTACACATTTCAGTGTTTAGAACATTTTGGAAAGAGTTATGAAGATTTCTTAACTTACATTTAGATAATTGATGTAGATGCAATAATCCTTACTGCCTTATCATTGCTGATACTAATAAACTCGAACAACTGTTTTTCATTCAAGTTGCCAACTACTATTTCTTACTTCACAAAACCCATGGTACCAGATAATTGGGTTACACGATACAAGTGAAGAAACAGAACAAGAGCAAAGAAAACAATGTCATACATGACTCACTAGGCTGCTTCAAAGAATCCTTATTTAAGAACAATTATATGCTTACCAACTTCCTTAGAAACGATAAGGTTTTCATAAAAAACTGTCATCAGAAAGTTTTACTTGTACCCTTCAATGTACACCTAGTTAAGAACAATTACGACTGAAGCTCCACTATAGAAGAATCTTCATATTCATAGATTTCTAAAATCACATCTAGCAGAATAATGTCTACTGTTTTACAAGTATCACAAATCTAATATCACTTTGAAGTAAAAATTCAGGAGAAATATGTATATTTCAGCAGTTTAAAAATCCTCACAGAATATTCAAATATTATTTGCATTTAAAGTGTATATAATTTGAAAAGATTGTATTATGGTTTAAACAGTAAGTAACACAATAAAAGAAAGTTTTCTGGAAATTACAAGACATTATAACACAATATATATATATATATATATGGAAATAATCATAAACTTTTTGCAAGTCAGTTTACTTAGTACGTAGTATAGGACTGGAAAGAAATAAGTAGATCAAGAATATTATATTAGTGTTAAAATCGTTTACAGGTAAAGGTCAGCATTCTCAAACAGCATATGAATATTTGGTTTCGAGGACAGAAAAGTTCATGGAAAAATACCATGACAGTAGTATATATTTCTTCATTCTTGTTATTTAGTATATGAAACTAACATATCAGATAATCCCAATTATTGATTATTTATTTCTAGATTGATCAATATCGCATATGTCACAGTCGTCATCCTGGAGTATACGATGATAACCTTCAGTGGAAATTGCATCTAAATCATCCAAATTATTTGTCTCCCAGTAAACTAACTTTTCAGCACCTAGAATTAAAGTTAATTACAGAAATTCAGAAAAATTTCAATGAAGATGGTGTTGAAATTCATTTTAGGTAGAACATTAACGTGACAAGAAATGTTTCATAAATGTAACTTGTTTTTGAACAAAAAATGATTGGCATTGGTATGTACAATCCATCAATCATCACCGAAAACCAAAAGGTAAGTACAGTGGGTGGGTATACGTTATGCATCCCAACCATCTAAATCGATAAACACTCACTATCTCGTCAATGGATTTGACATGTTTAACTGAAACTATGGGTCCAACTTCAGAAATGCTGATTCGACGGTCCAAAAATACACGAGCAATGTTTCGAAGAGACCTATGATCAGGAAATAGTAATCTACGAATATGCTATGTTTTTAATGGTCACCTTTCAAATCCATAAAGCAGAAGGGAGAAAACTACTGTATAGTTGATAATGATTGGCTGTTTGTTTAGTCAGACTGGTAGATAGTCTAACAGGTATTAAATTAGTTATATATTCTCCTACCCTTATTATTACTGTGACTGTTGCCGATTTTTGGTGTGGAAATATACTTACGTTCTAGTCAGGCTAGTGACGTGTTCCTGATCTGAGTTGTGTTGAAGTCCAGTATAAAAGACAATTTCGAGCCGTATCATCCAAAGTCTCTAAACATTCATCACGATAAAAACGTGAACTCCAACCAGGTGGTCTCCACCAACCTACATGGATCAGTTCAAAAATTACTACCTCCAAAAATTAATTTCATGTCTTGGTTTGTATATATCATCCAAGCCAAAAGTTAGCAAAAGTCAGTCGAGCTTTTAGAATGCATGTCAAGATTTCTTCCGACACCAATCAAACTGAGATGATTAAGCTTTCGAGATAAGTGAAGTGATCGACAAACTCAACCAATTCATTCCCTATTATTAGTTCAACTGTTGATGCCGACCAGCCACTGAAAAAACATTTTGTACTTGGAAGGAGAGAAACACATACCAAATATCAATCCATTTTTGCTTAACGTGGTCAGAAGACTCTGAATTTTGTAAACGTTCTCATCAAACAGAACTAAATCATCTGTGTATTCTAAGTCAACAAGTGAATCTCTTAGTAGAAGATTAACCTCCGAAAAATTAGATGATGAGAACGTTATCTCCAAAAAAGTCAATATTACAAAGTTAGATTAAAATGAGGAAGGTGGATAGCCTGACGAACACCAATTGAGGTCATCACTTCCGATCACGATTCGCTATGAGCTTTCACTCCACCAGTAGTATTCGAGTAAATAGCTTGTACAAGGTTATTGCGATTCTTCAGTATGCCTTTCAGTAATAACTACTGCCATAAAACTTGTCAATCAACGGAATCGAACACTACCTCAAAGTCGGGAAATACAGTTGTGGTTGAGAGTTGATAGGTCTGTGTTCCACAACCTGGAAAGAGGTGAATATTCGATCTACACATCCACACCCAAATCTCAAACCACTAGTTTTCTTGACTTTGCTCTTCATATGCCCTAGTTGGGGGTTGGATGACTACGGAGGCTGATATTTTAAACGCTATATTAGTTGGTCTGATTTCTCTGTGGTTTATCACACGAAGATTTTGTCCCTGCTTATAGACTGGGACAATCAGTGATTGAGACCAGCCAGACAGGATTACTTCCGATTCCCAGTCTCCAACTAATATCTCAATCTAACAGCCAGAACCGGACTGCTACCATTAACGAACTCTTGTTTCGGACTAACCATGATTTTTCCTACTTCCTCAAGAGTCAGGAGGCTTTGGTCGACATCTCATTCAGGTTGCTTGGTGAAAGTAGGCAATCGAAGTGTAGCTGGAGAGTAGTTAAACTGTTCTATCCATCGTCGCATTATTCTGTATTGAGAGTGGACCAATGTCTAGTCTTTCTAAGAAATCGTTTCACTAACTACCGAATTTTTAGTACAGATTTATTTAGTAATTTTGTTGTTACCTACCGCCGCCGCTTTTCCCATCACTTTTGCCTTAGCTACACACAACTGCTCACGATCATTGTGTAGACTTGTTGTCAGTCTACATTTAAGTTACCTTGGCTCCTTAACTTGTTCGTAGCCTGATAAGTTTACTAGTATCCATAAGTTTAGCGGTTCTGAGTTTGTATTTGAGACAGCAAGTAATTTATATGTAACTAATAATGTATATAAACCTAAAAGTAACGAATTGCCCCACCACCACCACAAGGATATAACGTTTATTCATTAAGACTGCAATAAAATTAGTCGGTGAGAATTTTCACACTAAATGATTGAAAATCTACATTTAAACTAATACGTAAATTCTGAGGATCCTGAGGGAATGAGTAGATAAACATGTAATAGTCACAATCCACAACGAAAACTCAACTCCTAATCTTGGTGAATTGTTTGATAAACGACACTTGTCAGACTGAAAAGATTTTACATTAAAAGCAAATGTTTCAAACGATTTAGTTAGGTGATGTTAACAACTTTAAGCAATTGACAATGACAAGGGAAATTATCAATATTTCTTATCTTAAGTAAACAAAAATCACTTAAAAGAATATGGTCACAATGGTGAAACCATTTTGAATTAATCCGCAAATTAAGATCTCACCCGACCAAAGGACATATTTATAATGGAGGACAAGATTATGTTTACGGCATTTAAAAAGACAATGAGAGCTCTACAACTACATCATAAAAAATAGAAAAAATCCAATACCGATATATGCTTAAGGGCTAAAAATTCACATGTTCCTTGTGATATCTTAAATCGAAAACAGCAGATTTTAGTAGCAGTAGTGGGAAATTGAAAACAAATAACTTACGAGTCATAAAACAATGTCGACAGATTTTTACATTATACTGTTCCATAGATCTTTGACGCACTTGTTTAGTGAACATGAATATTTTGCAAATAGTTTTAAAGTAATGCAGTAATAAATTATATTGATTACCAAATATGTAGTAATCTTAAATATCACCAAGGCTATCAGAGCGGTCAAAGATAAAGAAGGCAAGCCAATCACCGAAATTCAACAACAGCGTAACAGATGGATAGAATACTTCGAAGAACTCCTGAATAGGCCGGCTCCAATGAATCCATCGGACATCAAAGCAGCACACACAGATCTTCCTATAGATGTCAACCCACCAACGACGGAAGAAATTAGAATGGCCGTCAGACAAATCAAGAACGGGAAAGCAGCAGGACCTGACAACATACCAGCCGAAGCACTGAAATCAGACATCGAAGCAACCACAAACATGCTTTATCTTCTATTCAAAAAGATTTGGGAGGAGGAACAAGTGCCGATCGACTGGAAAGAAGGACACCTCATCAAGACTCCAAAGAGAGGGGATCCGAGCAAATATGAAAACTACAGAGGCATCACACTACTGTCAATACCAGGGAAGGTCTTCAACAGAGTGTTGCTGAACCGGATGAAAGATGCAGTAGACGCCCAACTTCCAGATCAACAAGCTGGATTCCATAAGGATCGGTCGTGTACAGACCGAATTGCAACACTATGGATCATCGTCGAACAATCAGTTGAGTGGAACTCGTCACTATACATCAACTTCATTGATTATGAAAAGGCATTCGACAGTGTGGATAGGAGGACGTTGTGGAGACTTCTTCGACACTATCGAGTTCCTGAGAAGATTGTCAATATTATCCGGAACTCATACGACGGACTACAATGCAAAGTCGTGCATGGAGGACAGCTGACAGATGCATTTCAAGTAAGGACTGGAGTCAGACAAGGCTGTCTAATCTCTCTCTTCCTTTTTCTTCTGGTGGTCGATTGGATTATGAAGACCTCAACATCTGAAGGAAAACACGGAATACAATGGACAGCTCAAAATCAATTAGACGATTTGGACTTCGCAGACGACCTAGTCCTCCTATCACGTACACACGAACAGATGCAGATGAAGACAGCCAGTGTAGCAGCAGTCTCTGCATCAGTAGGCCTCAACATACACAAGAGGAAAACCAAGGTCCTCAAATTCAAAGCGGAAAACAGCAATCCAATCACTCTTGATGGCGAAACTCTGGAAGATGTAGAGTCCTTCACATACCTAGGAAGCATCATCGATGAACAAGGAGGCTCAGATGCAGACGTAAAGGCAAGGATTGGCAAAGCAAGGACAGCATTCTTACAATTGAACAACATATGGAACTCAAAACAACTTTCAACCAATATCAAAGTGAGAATCTTCAATACGAACGTCAAGACAGTCAGTTCTACTGTATGGAGCTGAAACTTGGAGAACTACAACAACCACCATCAAGAAGGTACAAGTATTTATAAATAGCTGTCTACGCAAGATACTCAACATCCATTGGCCGGATACCATCAGCAATAGCCTTTTGTGGGAGAGAACAAACCAGCTTCCAGCTGAAGAGGAAATTAGGGAAAGATGATGGAAATGGATAGGACATACATTACGCAACTCATCAAACTGTGTCACGAGACAAGCCCTAACTTGGAATCCTGAAGGGAAGCGGAAAAGAGGGAGGACGAAGAACACATTACGTCGGATAATAGAAGCAGATATGGAAAGAATGAATAACAACTGGAAGGAGCTGGAAAGGATTGGCCAGGACAGTGTTGGATGGAAAATGCTGGTGAGCGGCCTATGCTCCTTCACGAGGAGTCACATGCGTAAGTAAGTAAGTATCAGACGCGATAAGATGACAACTAAAATTACAGATAGACCCATATTTAAGAAAAAAAAGTTTTTTTGGTGGAGTTTTGTTCTCTGAGCTGGATGGTTTGGTCGTGGAGCTTTCATCGTCCTTCTGAACGACATCATCAGCACAAACTTCAGATAGAAGTGAAGCGTTCGAATTTCTCCATATGTGTTTCACAGCTTGTTCTGTGCACAGAACAAGCTGTGAAACACATATGGAGAAATTCGAACGCTTCACTTCTATCTGAAGTTTGTGCTGATGATGTCGTTCAGAAGGACGATGAAAGCTCCACGACCAAACCATCCAGCTCAGAGAACAAAACTCCACCAAAATCATACACCTGAGCTACAAATCTTCTCCACCATTTCAAAAAAATAAGTACATGGAGGAACATACCGACTGTGTGCCCTTCAGGAAGTGATTATATATGAATAGAATGGTACATAATTAAGCTATAATTTGTTTTTCATGATTATAATCGAAGAACATCAAACTGAAAATTTATGTCTATACATTGGTTTTACTTGACAAAATACCAAGTGATTTACAACAATAAAGCGATTACTCTTTCTACAAAATTATAAAGAATCTAGAAAAAAATGTTGGAATGACTTACCGACAGAACGAAACCGTTTCTTTTTATGACGAAATATCCTAAAAAGACTTAGATTAGAAGCATCTGAACGACGTGGCTGACTCAAAGCTGTGAATGTACCAGGACTGTCTATAAACATACAGAGAAAATAAGAATTTAGTTGAAAGGGTTTTGTAGAAATTAGTTCAATATGCGAGTTGTATTAATCACAGATTGATTTCAGTTGGAAGTATCATTGAAAACAGAAATGAAGCAGTTGTCATTAGTGGCAGTGCATGATTGTCGCACTATTTTACAAGTCGATTAAAGTTGTGCCGTCGAATGTCCACTTAGTCGTTCTAATGATTAAGCGTTTGCTGCGAGACCTGAAAGTTCTAGGTTCAAACGCCGGTAGGGTCGTGGGAACACATTGTTGAGTAGCTCCATACTATGGTTCAGTACTCTCTAGTTGTGTTCCAACTGAGATTAATCTGTGACGAATACAACCTATGAAAAATGAGTGTTTGTTTTAAAAAATCTTTTAGGACGAGTTCGAAATATAATTTGATATCATAAAAAACACCAAACATATATCATTCCATAGTTAAGTAATATATCTGAAACAGCATAAATATGAAACTGAGTCACGGGAAACTTTTAGATTAAACCACCCTAGTTCTATTTTTTTTAGAAAATACAAGAGTAAACGTAGTAATAGTTTTTAAAATTAATTAGTAGCATTTTCCTTCTTTTATAGTTACACAGATACATACAAGTTATTACCCGTTTAATTTCTGAAAATAAAATTTTGAACTTTAAAATATATATTCATTTGCGGAAAACAAGGATTTCTGTATACAGAAAACAGTTCAATAGAAAGAAAGATAGGTTTTATATATCATCAATTTACATGTACTTACTAGAGAAAGTGTTACATCTTAAGGTTGAATCCAGGTACTGGCCTATGGTATTTGTTAAGTTTGGAACGACCAAACTTAATCTAACATAGAATGGTTATATGGTGGAACTCGAGAAGACAGCAACCGGCATACGGTACTTCAGTAATTATCCGCTTTTACGAAGGGGTAGGAAAACTCTATATTCAAGCAGACTAATATATAGTTATATATAGTAACAAAAACAAAACCTTAAAACGCACAGAAAATTAGTACACCAAAAGTAGTAACAACCAATCAGAAAAAGGGTGAAGGTCAAGTGAATATTCGAATTAGGAAAAAACAATTTTCACAGTTATCATAACAGTAAGACTTTAATATTTATTAACAGAAATTGAACAATCCCTAGTACAAAGAAAAATTAATAATAGAAAAAATGGATAAACCATCCACTACTCTACATATCTCTAAAAACCAAGTAGAAGCAACAACTTCTGTTTGTTATTACTTACAATTCAATTGAAAGGAAATGAAATAGAATGAAGTAAACAACGTTGCATTATACTACATCATTTATTGAGTTTTTAGTATACCGAAATCTATCATTCCTAAATCATGACAACAAGAATCCCAATCAATTTTAAAGAAATGTGAAACATTGAAATATTCCTTGTTTCCCGAATGCTTAACGATAATTAAAATAACTATTTTTAGACGTAAAGTTAACTAAATGCATGAAGGAGAACTAAAAGAATAGAAAAATTGCCATGTGTTGCAAATTCTAGTGAATATAACAAATGTATACTTTAACAAACTTACTAAGATTTATTTTGTTAAAATAAAAAGAACTTTCACATTTTATAATTCTTTGTATTGATTATTTAGAAAACCTTCTTAACCACTTACCAGAGGCAACGTAAGTAGGAGGTGGTACAAAATGTACAGGTGGACCGAAAGATGATACATTAGAATGTGGAGGAACTGATGAATCATCAGATGCTTCTAATTTACTATCTCTTCTAGATAATAAATCCGAAAACACTGTTGAGCCACTAAGTAATTGCGCAGTATCCGAATCGATAGGTAATTGAGGTTGCCAATTACCAGTTGCACCGACAACAGCCATAGCGGAAGCAAGTGCAGCTGCAGAAGGCGCTGTCGTAGAATCTGAAGCTAAAGAGCTTAAACCTGCCACTACACCAGCAAGTTGACGTGAAGGACCGAGTAGTGCCAAAGAGTTGACATTACCACAACTACCAGTTGGCTCATCTGTTGTTGAACGTCTTCCTGAACGTAAAACACTTGAATTCAATATACGTGTTGGTTTTAAACGACTGGCTAAAGAATGGGGTCTTGATGACACAGATGGGCTATCTAAGCTTACTGGCGAATCAACCCGAAGTAAAATACTTGCTGATTCTAAATTATTCGATAAATTAGTACCAGTAGAACCAAGTAGAGCTGAGCGTTTACATAAAATATCACCCTGTTTGGAATCTGCCAAGAACAAAGCAAAAATTAATTAGTTTTTTAAATTTTCCAATTCTTATTAATAAAGCTACTGTAAAGGAAAATTGACAAACATTAGTTTTTGTGTGTTCAACATCTTTCACGTGTACCAATTTCACAAATGCGGTTCGTAACAAACAAATATACAATAGTTCAGTTCAGTAGATAAGTTCGGTTTATATGGAAATAAAATTAGTGAGGAAGATCACATAGAAATTAACGGCGACGAGTATGTCAAATTGAGCTATACGGATAGGTGCAGATTACATGGTTGGGGTTACAGTGACTATCTTAACCGATGGTTGGAGACTTTGGGTGACATGGCTTCGAATCATTAGCAGTCGCAAGGGTGCACCCTCACTATTTGTCTTTCCTCAGATCCTAAGTTTCTTAGTTATTTCAAATTTATTTTCCATTCCATGAACCTATATTTTCTTTTCGAATCTTATCCTCATTATCTAATCTATTACTATATCTGTTACTATTCCCACTACCCTGGAATTTGCCAACATTTTTATTGCACTGTGTTAATGATGTATGGCAACTTGAATCGATGTACATATGTGCCAGGATCTACTTGGAGTACGACTGACTGCCTGACCAAGGAGTTCATTCAAATCGATATCAAACCAAGCAAAAAAAGATTCGACCCTTAAAAAAATATAGGTCCTCCTATTATATGGTTGGTGGTAGCTTTTAAAATATCTTAGACTTTTAACACTTAAAGATGCCTTCATTAGAGTATCATCTGTAATCATAAGAGAATTGATGTTATTATGAAGGTTCTGGTCAGTATCGTATACAGACTAGTTATTTTACAGAGTAAATTTAAACTATATTCAGTAAGTAATTCAATCTCATGTTAACTAATTTATTATTTTAGTACATAGTCAACACAGGAAAATATTCATAAAATTTTGTTACAACAGATTATTAAAGCAAAAGCTATTCCACTCATAATTTGAAATAAAATGCGGAACTTAAAACTAAACATTTTGAGAGACAACAGTTTCAAACACAATGAAACGTAAATATGCTACATACTACAACCCACCTATTTTACTTCCATACGATGAATTAGCATCAACCAAAGTAGCGGTCTACAAGAGATTGAAGTTGACAAACATTCTGTTGAAAATGACGATATAACAGTAAATTATAGGATAAACGTTAACAATAAAAATAAACTAATAGCTTGAGTCTTAAGTGTTTTGATTGTACTTAAATGCTGATTACAACAAGGCGGTGAACGTTTTATACACGAAAAACACAATATTGATACCAACAAGTAAACCATAAATCCGTGGTTTCAGTAATATAGAAAACAAAAATATCGTGGTTAAATTTATAAAGAATCACTTTGGTGAACAGATAAGATAGACCATTAAATAGATAGTGGTAAACCATATCAACTTTAAAGAACTTTGTTATGAGTCTGGATTGATAATTGTACTGAAGCAAATATAGCAGGGAACTAAAAGGTGGAATTAGGAATTGGAATTTCTCATTTAAAGATTGCTTTGAGAATAGAAACTCATAAGAAACATTGGTGGAAACAAGATTTTGTCGAGGTTGACGTTTGTTTTGGTAAATATATAGGTATGATAAGCAAAACAGATTAGTTGTTTGAAACATTTAGGGTTTTATTTAAAAATAAAGTGAGTTAAATGACGGCATAGTTACGACTTTGAACAGTGGCCCAACCAAGGAAATTATTTCAAGTTGTCACACTTGACTACAGCGCAGAAAGAAATTACATAGAAAGATGCTTGCGATTTGGAGGAATTGGAAGAATGAACCCAGTAGTAAGTTAGTCATATACACATAGGACGTCGCATAAATATGCATATGATATTTCTTATGAGCGTCTTGTTCCTTCGAATTACATTTACCAAAAAACTTTTCAAAATGTTGACATTAGGTCAACTAGAGGTAGTATATAATAAGAAATCACTAAATCGCTACTAATTTAATAGTCTTGCAATTTGGAGTTAACTTGAAAATTTAGGAGTAGAATCCAAATCTTCCTATAACTTCTCAGAAAAAAAACTTCCTAAGCTTAATGTAATGTTTCACTGAGACACCTAGCAATCGATATTAACATAAATAAATATCAAATTATGTTCTTGGAGATATTCATACCTCTAAAAAACAAGTAAAACATGATGTTTCTAAACTTATTCTATACAAATGTGAATTTATTGTTTTCATCATCAATTATCTCAACGCTGTCTTTTTAGCGTTTTTATTATAACCTCTCTTATTAATTGCAAATGTTCTAGTCGACTAATATTTCAGCCTATTCCCGAGGCCACTGTAAATATATTTAAACACAATAATTGCGCATGTGCTTTTTTTATGAATCTAACAAATCTTATCATTGATGTCCTATCATTTTATTTCTACAATGACTTGAACCGGCTATGGAAAGTTGACATTCTTTTATTACTTATGACAGTTTTTAAAAATTAGTTACATTTAATTATGATGTATCATAGATTTCCGAATTTTTTTAAACGTATTTTCTAGCAGTCAGAGAAGATTAAAAGAAGCTTTTCTGAATCTCAGATAAGCTCAACTGAGATTAAAATTGACGTTGTTTAGTCCTGGTCAGGGATCCCACTAATTAAACTATTTCAGCTAATGACTTGTTATACGATCATTTTATACATCCGAACTGAATGTAAGTCGGTACCAAAACTCGTGATGTCTTAATAGTTAAAGCCACCTAGCTAATGAGTATTGTAACCCAGGTTCGAATTTTGTTAGGCTCTATTGACGAACTCATCAAAAGAATACTCTTCAACAGCTAAATTGTACCGTAAACAAGTATGATCCCTCCATAAATGTACATTTAAACGAAGATAAACTTTTACATTTGTGATGAATAATATATTTTATAAGAAAAACTATCATATTGTTCAGGGTATTTATTTTCTCCTTCCCAAAGATAACGAATCATTCACTTGGGTAAATTATAACGTCGTCAATATTTTTTTTAACAAACGTGTGCATTGCCTTATAGTGGAAACTAATAAAAATCAATATTAAGTAGAAAATTATGAATGCAGATTGTACATACGCATACGCATACAACACATGCTAAAAGAATAGAACTATAAAATGGACACCCAATGCAATCTTATAAGATAATGCCAATAGCCTGTAAGCTAACGTTATATCGACAAATAGTGTATCAAAAGATGCACACACGTACACACATACGTAGGTTTATTTCTATTTATGATTAACAAATATAATGTGTTATAGAATAGGATAGAGATGAAGGAGGTCAAATTGAAAAAAATCAATATTATTCGTCAATCTAAACAACAATTCGAATCTTGTTAGACTTTATGCTTCATCTTTAAAATGAATAGAAATTCTTAGGAACACAAGGGAAAGAAGAATAGGAAGGAAAGAAAACAAGAGAAAAGCAACTTCAATTATAAGAAAAAATAGTTGGCAAAAAAAATAATAATAATTTGAATGAGTGTTTGGATAAATACGAAAAGGATAAAAAGAAGGTAAAAATATAATACCTTTTTTTGTCAGGAAACAAGTAGACTAATTTGAAACAAGTAAGACACAGAAAAAAAACACGAGTACGCATGAATATCACAGATACAAACGAGCAGGAGTAAATTGAACATATGAAAGAAGGAGACAATGTGACAATATTCACATGTGTTAGTTATGATCGTATATATATATATATATATATATATATATATATATATATATATATATATATATATATATATTTAAAAATGTGAATAAGGTGAAATTAAAGAAGGAAAAAATTAAATAGGCAATAATTTCTCAGTTGGATAAATTATGACCAAAAAAATATTCTTGTAGATATTTTTTTAACTGAAACAGAGAGAAAAACAGCAGGTGTTCAAAATTACAGCTAGAAATTTTTTGTATGGTGTTTAATTAACAGGGATACTGTATGAGAATACTAATCATTCAGTTAGTTAGTCAGTAAGTCCATGGACGAATCCTTGAGATACATATTAAAAGAGATATCTTTTCAAAACATAATTTTACATTGGGTATCAAATAAAATATACATAAGTCTACTACTACTCCTTACTAGTGTGGTGTGCACTACTTATGTGAACAGATATAAGTAGTATGTAGTGGGAATTGAAATTATAATGCAGAAAATTAAAATAAAGAGAAAAGAAAGGAAAACAGAGAGCAATCTGAATAATAGAATTGGAAGAATGATAGAGTATGAAAAGGACAACTGAAGTCAAATGTGCAAATGATGTTTTTTCAATGTATGATTTTTATATTTTACAAAGACACTGTATGATTTTGCATAAAATTATATTTGGTCTTCGTTCACTACACTGATTGTATTGCGTTCACCTTAAGACAGAAGTAGGTCAGCAAAAGTAATTGCTAGGTTGTGCATTAGGACACCTAATAATTTGCTATAGGAAAAATGAATTGGAACCTTAATTTAATGGAAAGTTGAAATTAATTTGACTCTAAACCGATAAAAACTCTACCCAATGATTACGAGCCGTAGATAACAAGAAAACTACAAACACAGAATGTGGTGGAGAAAGACACAAAATTAAACAGTTGTTCGAACTTTTTAGGTAGAGTAGGAGCTCTAAACTTTAACAAATGATGAGACTATTCACGAGAAAGACAAATCAGTAATCTACGGTAAACCAGGACGATGAATAAAATACTCTAAAAAACCAGTTTAACTATCCTTCGTTAGTATCCTAGTTGCCTACTATTTATCAATAGTCTATGTGGGCCATTGATAATGGGCTCCAATTTTCAGTAAATTTGAGAGAGCAGCAACCAACATGGAGCAAGGTAGGTCTATTCCAGTTGACTAGTTAGAACGGATGACCATAGAAATTGAGTATTGACTGATCATGATTGAAAAACTTTCAAATATATAAGAAAGGATGGAAATTTTTTTTACTGTAACCACGCAATAATTAGTTTGATTAGCAAAGTATTTAAGATCCTAAGAACCATCATCATTCGACGCTCAACTAAACCTTGAAATCACCAAATCCTAGAGAGTTGGTGACTGACTAGTTGTTGATAAAAAAAAGTGATAAGTTTAGCTTTTGCCACCACATACCATCTTTTCCAGGCACTTATTTAATGACCCATCAGAAAACTATTTACTGAGCAACAGTATGGTTCTTATATTACTCTAAGGTTAGCGAATATATCGATTGGACGGAGAAGACATGTGCAGAACTCAAATATTCGATCACGGTTGGCTTGAAAGCATTGCGCGTTGATGTTAGAATCTTATTTATTATTTATTTATTTTAACACATAGATATTGATACAAAGAGGCACCAAATACATATGCGCCACACAAATCACATTCGATATGTGTGAGGGCTGTGATACTGCCCGGGTGCCCAAACCGAAGTAGGTGGTTTTCTTAGGGGGCCACTCCCCGAGCCTTTGACCCAAAGGTCCGATCCACAAGGGAGTGGAGCATCGTAAGGAGATGCAGTCCCATGGAAGCCGGTGACCAACAATTGTTTCATACGCCATTTGTTCTTCTAGGATACTGGAGCCCATGTGCACCATTGGTTTGGAATCCGGTTAAAGCGCCGGACATTCGCTTTTCGTCCTCTCAATTTCGTAAACAACACCTCCGCCACGAGAAGGCAGTGAGTAGGACTCCCTGGCAGAGGCTATATACGCGTGGCCATGTGAGAGCATTTGGAGAGGGAGAGCGGACTCTCCCCACTCTCGGCCGTACCAGGGCATTTGGGGGCCATGTTAGAATCATGGAATGGTGAATAATGCTAACAGTGTGTAGAGCACTAGGTTAGTTAGCATATAAACTAATGTTGACTGAGGTTACTGGCATGTGACGTACTGAAGTTGTCACTGCTTACATCGATGTGGTAGGCTGATTATCATAGAAGCACATAGAAAGTTAGCCAAGCCGTGACACAGTATGCGTCTGAAGCACAGGTTTAATTAGTGATTAGAGACTTCAAGTATGATTCAGAAAAAGTAGTAGGGGACTGCATGTTAGTAAGACATTATATTTGTGGAGTCTTGATTGAACATTGAATTTCTTGAAACCACTGGTCTTGCCGGTGTTTTGCTTTTTGCTTTTTACTTATATTTCTTTATTGTTGATAAAATAATAATCTTAATTGCTTGATTTATCATTTTATTAATTTTTTTAACTGTTGTATCGATATGAAAAACGATAACTTGTGCCAATACATTAATACTAAGTCTGATATTGTTTGAAACCGTTTGAAATGGTCTATAGATGAAACAAATTTGAAACAATTTTAGGAATAAAATATTACTGACTGAGATAAGTACATTAAAGTGATTGCTTTTTAGAGTTGTAGCTGTTTGTAATATGTAAAAGAAAACCAATAAACAAATCGAGCAAAAAGTACCTTATCTACATACATGGGTCTAAACAAACGTGTAAAATGCAAATAAGCAATGAATACAACAAAGCATAGTTAACTTCAAAGGAAATTGATAGGATTGCACTAAAATGAAGTAAATAAACTATGTAACAATAATATTTCTTATTGAAAAAACTGAAAATCCTCTGGGCTTAGAAAGAACTTTTAATAATAACCATATACCTAGATATGCTCATTTTACCAATGTAAAAATGTTTTCTCGGGTTATTCACACTAGATACCAACACGTTAGCATGCAATACATCGACTTTGGCAGATCAACTGAGTACATGCAGAACATTTTATTATCACCATCCGTACAAAGTATATGCACGTAGAAAACTCACTAGTGATTTTACATGACCGTCTAAGATATGGTTATTGTTTTTAGAAAAAACGAGTTGTAAATGAAGAGATATTTAAATTTGCACATTACATCATTTCTACTAATATTTCACTCAAAATGTAATCAATAAACACTTTACCTGATTCTGATGCTCCCTGAAATACATGTTGCTCATTAGAAGAAACGGACTCCTTAAATTGCTCATTTAAATCACAAGAAGAACCATGACCTTCAGAACTGGTTTCTGACAACTTTGTTGTGTCATAAATTAAGGGAGATGATGGTATGCTAGGATGTTCTTCATCTACACTACGAATAGTATGTAATTCATAATTGGCTCTTCGACAAGAAATTGGCGATGAAAGGTTTCCTGTTTTCAATATTCCACCAACCTTGATCTCATTAGTTGTGTCTTTTGATGATTGTCTAACAACATCACTGTCTCTTGATGTGGACAAATTATCAGTTTCCTCGCCAGAATCAGTTTGAATATGCTCAACCACGGATTGCATTATGTGTTCGGTTATATTTTTATTATGTATCAAGAATGTAGATTTGGCATTGGGAAATTCTGAAGAAGCGGAATGTGAAAATGCACAGCAATGATCTGTTGGTTGGTGATCTTGGTTGGGATTATGAATACTTGGAGGTTGTGTGGTCCGTGAAGAAGAGAAACGTATTTGTGAAGAACCAGGCGATGCACGTGAGCGAAAATCTTCGGTAGCTTTTTCCATAAAATTGAACTATAAAGCGGATAAATGCATTCATCAGAAAGATCGTAACATAATAGTTAAATTCATGAGTCGATTAAAGCGAGACCACCACGGAAAACGTGGAAGCACTGGATGGCCGTTTGTCTTAGTATAAATTCGAATCCCGCGAGCGGGATCATGGATGCACACTTCTGAGGCGTTCCATACTAGGACGAAATGACCGTCCAGTGCTTCCAGGTTTTCCATGGAGGTCTAGCTTTAATCGACTCATGAATTCAACCATTAAATTAATACAATCTTCACAAAACCTCCTTTATGATAAATCTTAACAGTTTTTGAAAACCCAAAAGCCTGAAATTTACTTTAAATTACTATCAAGTAAATTACAACTACGAAGTAACGATAAATTTAACATCATACGGGACTACAATTAAATGTTGACTAAAGATGATATTTTTAAACAAAATAGATATGTCCAGGAAGAAATGGATCGTCGATTATTTAAATAAATGGGAAATATAGTATTCCGTGTAAACTGGTAGCAAACAAAGCATATATCTGATGAAGTGAAACAAAGCAGTGAAATAAAGTACTACAGTTATGAACATGAGAGTGCAACAGTATTTTAGAAAAATAAGAACCTTCTTTAGATATACTTAACTTCTGAATGAGCAAAAAACACTAATTCATATAGTGATCATCAACATAAAATATATCGGTAACCATTACCGTTGGTAAATATTCAGGATTATACTTTTATTTTCTTTTGATGAATACGTCGGATACTTGGTTAACTTTATCAAATGATAGAAATTTTTGCCTAGTTCTAGTTTGAAACCAATTTATACTTTGAACCTACATGTACTTATACATCAGTCGAATACAGTTATCAACTTGAAATAATAAACTCCAAGAAACAAGTATCTCTTCTTGATCTATTTAATCACTGAAGTAAATACACTGTAATCGTATATGTAACTCAAGCTAAACAGTTCAACAAGCCAATGTATGTTGAGCATAGATAATGGAACGCATTTGATAAGGATAATGAATGTGATAAGAGGTTAGATCACGAGAAATAAACATTCTAGTGGTTATTGGAATCAAGTAACAGTATACACATGAGTGGATTAAACTGTTAACTATAACTATCTTGTCCCAGCATTCCAGAATAAAGTAAATGGAGTGCTATTTAAACCAGTGATGCATTGATTAACACTTAAGTGCTTATACGTCTACTGGATGAGAATTTAAAAAAAACATGTATTCAATTAACGAAAAAAAAACAGTAGAGGCAGGTGACCCTCAACTAAGAATTTATCTTAACAAAGTAGCCCTGTTCGGATGTGATTCTGTGATTTGTGAAAAATTTGTAGGACACATAATGTTTAAGTCAATAACATTTACATCCAAACTTATTTGACTAACCTCTGCTATGATGCTGGGGATCGAATTCTCAGAGGGCTGACCAGCAGCATTTGTATTAGTAGATATACTTTGGTTGGTTACGGAAAGGGTGTTTCCTCCGCTGACAGACTGAACCGCAGGTGAAGCAACAATATTAGACGTACTTGTACCTTCGAGCAAGCTACCTGATCGATCAATGAGTGGTATTTGACGTCGAATAGTATCACTTATATTGACGGAATTCGTTTCCAAATCTCCATCAGAATTAGGTTTAGTTAGCAAGTGTATTAACAATAGTTCTGCGCGACCTCGTGAATACGATTCTACAAAAATATACATGAGTAAGTATCTTAAACAACGTTAAAACCCTGTGTATGTTCTGTTAGTCTTGTTTAATGGCTGAATTCATTTAAACTGTCACAGGTGCATTTGTCATTCCTTAGACTTCAAAGTTATGAAATATCTTACCAATTTTTTATCTTAGATTTTCTTCTTGAATTGTGTCCTGAATGTCTAGTTTTTTCTACTACCTTTGATTCGGTTGCCACCTCTAATACTCTAAGTTTTGGCCTGATAATTTCATATTGTTGTGTTAGTGGAGTGAGATAACTGATGTACACATATGAAAGGTTCTACGTTGCATTTGACGGACTGACTGAAGTCACTCGAACTAGTGATATACATCAATTATTCAAAATGTTGAACTAGTTAGACAAGTAAAATCGCATTTTCTGGAGATAGCAGTACTATTCTAGTTGTATTAGATAAATTTCCTTGTTGAAATAAATTTAGTGTGAAAATAGTGCTGTATCTGTTTTACATAGAAAAACAGATAGATGCACAGTGTTGAGAAGTTGAACAAACTGTTTCACCCCATTAATTAAGCATGATACCGTATAAATATCATAAAGTAGACACAAGAGAGAACTTAGTGACAACACCGTAGATGCTTCCGTATATTTGAAACTTCATACGAAATTCTAAATCATAAAACTAGTTTAGCCATAAATTCCAGTGACAAGACAGAACTATATGTCGCCCAATAAAAGGCATAAACGACTATAGAACAAAAGATTATTACAACCAGCGATTACGAGTAGATGAAATAGGAAAAAAATAAAATTTTAAAGAAAATGGACTACATTGAAGCTTAAAATGTAAGACACTTTTGTTCACTGAAACTCATCCATCATACATTTGTACTACAACAAAAATTAGGATTTTCAATAAGAAATATGCCTGGTGTGTAATAGTCTAAAGCTGACTGGTACCAGTTTTCCTGTATACTTGGAAAGTGACTTATTTTAGGTGAAATAAAGTTAGTGTCTGGTGCTTACAAAAGTGAGATTAGAAGCGGTGAATTCTATCTCTAAATATATATTGTCTTAACATAAAATGGGGATGAGAACTTGAATATCTGAATATCTACATTAACGTAAATCTTTTGTAATTACTTGGACATTATAAATGTGCACTCTCAATAAAATACTTCATAACATTTACAACTGAATGGACTCACTTTTTCGTTTGCCTAGCTCGAAAATTTCAAGTGCGATTCGTTTGGAGTTGTTATTAAGGTCGCTAAAATTGTTAATAAAATGTCCAGTCAAGTTCTATTAGATAAAAAATAATGCTTGTTGATAAAAACAAAAAAAAACTATTTAAAAAAGTGTGAGAAAAGAGCCGTACATAGATGAATTGTCATATATTTGATAAAACCGTGAGTATACAGTTGTTCCAAGATAGTGTTGAAGAATTTACCTACTATTCGTCACTGCCTACCATGGGACTGCATCTCGTAACGTTGCTTCAGTGCCATGTGGACTAGATCACTAGGTCAAAGGCTCGGAACATCCCCTTCCAAGTAGAACCACCTGCTTCAATTTGGAGGACCGGACAGTATCCACAGTATCTACATATTGATCCAAAATTATTATTTATTTTAACACAGATATTGGTACAAGGAGGCACCATATACATATGCGCCACAGATCTCATTTGATATGTGTGAGGGCTGTAATACTGCCCGGGTGCCCAAACCGAAGCAGGTGGTTTTCTTAGGGGGCCACACCCGGAGCCTTCGACCTAAAGGTCTAATCCACAACGTCGGGAGATGCAGTCCTATGGAAGCCGGTGACCAACAATAGGTTTATACACCATTTGTTCCTTCGGGATACTGAAGCCTATGTGCACCATTGGTTTGGAATCAGGGTTTTCCAACTCCCCTAGGTGGACTCTCCGTGTCCACCAACCCGGTTAAAGCGCCGGACGTTCGCTTTTTGTCCTCTCAACTTCGTAAACAACAGTAATGCCACGAGAAGTCAGTGAGCCGGACTTCCCTGATAGAGGGGCTATATGCGCGTAGACATGTGAGAGCAATTCGAGAGGGAGAGCTGGCTCTCCCCACTCTCGGCTGTACCAGGGCATTTGGGGGTTGTTCGAGGGATACACCTTACTGCTGTTATACCTCTCTACAGTCGGCAGTACGACTTCGCCCTCAGACCTTGGGTTGCGGCTTTTAGTCTTTCTGTAATCCAATCGACCTGCCTGGCATGGTAGAATCTACAGAAACATATGTTGTTGTAGCGGAAGGACTGTTGACATACAGTGACATGTTAGTGTATTTGGGCACAGAGACGATAATTCAATCTTGAAACACCGACTTCGATTGCTTGGACCTGTCTGACGAACTTTGTCCCAGTGAATTCCACGTCATGCATTACTTGTCGACGCTAAGACCGGTTGGAGGTGATCAATGTATGACATGGCGTCGTGGTATGGAAGAAAGTCAAACAGGACTGGCTTCTGTGGGAGAGAAGGAACCAGCTTCCATCTGAAGAGGAAATTAGGAAAAGACAATGGAGGTGTATGGGACATACACTGAGGAAATCACGAGGCAAACACTAACTTTGAATCCTAAAGGGAAACGGAAAAGAGGAAGACCAAAGAACACATTGCGTCGAGAATCGGAAGCATACATCAAAAAGATGAATAGCAACTAGAAAAGATTGCTCAGGACAAAGTCCGATAGGGAATGCTGGTAGGCGGCCTACGCTCCTCCACGAGGGGTAACAGGCGTAAGTAGGTGCATTAATGTTTGTGTTCAAATAAACAGAACAATGCGAAAGAAAGAATGTAGTCAGTCAGTCACCTATACGCAACGTAGAACCTGACACATACAGGGCTTAGTTCAAGTTGCCAAACTACATTAGTAGTGCGGTGGGATTGTCAGGACGAGTTCCAATAGTAGAAGTAATAATAGTACCAGTAGTAGTAGAAAGGATCAAACCTCAACAATACGATTTGAGATTGAATTAGCATAACAAAAAGTGTAAGCTAATTTTAATGCTGAAGAACTAAGGGAAGAAAAAGGGTGAATGCATTCATACCACTGAGATAAATTCTGAGCCGTGTCACCCAGAGTCTGCAACTTGTTACGATAATCGTGAGGACCTCAACTAGGTCGTCTGCATTTACTCGTATGGTTCAATTCAGCAGTCACTAGCTTGATGGGTTGGTGATACGCTTTGCTTTGGTCCCTTCTAGCTTTATTCCAAATTACTCCTACACCAGAAAACACCACCCATAGAGGTAGGCAGTCACAACCACCTTAGTCAATCAAGAGTCAATGCTTCACCAATCAATCTACCATCCTTATCTAGTATCCACAGTCTAATCTCAGCACTATTTACTCAGTAGTCTCAATAAACAACAGCTATGTTCCGTAGGCATTTATGGTTAAATACCAATAATCTACGAATAACCTCTTTCTAAAAGTAGTGTTTTGCAGGCATAAAGTGTGACAGAACTAATGTACAGTGAACCCGCTCTAAATATGAGAATGAAATGAGCTGGAACTGTGTAAACAATCTCATGGTCGGATGACAAGTGTTTGTGGCTGTCAAACAAAAAACCAGATAATAAACATGAGAAACTGAAACACCTTGTCTACAGCACTTGAAAAAATTCTTTGACTCACAACAACAAGTGTTGATCCCAAAATAACTGCCCAGACATGGAACAATGAGTCGAATGTCTTTGATAAGGTTCATCCAATTCTACAACGCAGTAAGCACCCGAAATGCCTAAATATCATCATTAAAAAAGAAAGACGTACTTTATTTACTTTTGATAAAACAATATGTGATATGGATTTATGAGTAAAGTCAATGTGGAAAAGCATGGCTATACCGTTGTAAATAATGTGCCATTTAAATGACTGCTGGCTTGGAGCGAATATAAAAGTGTCATATTTGTGGTTTGAAAACGAGAACGAACATAATGATCCCCTTTTTTAGTTGTTTAGTCAGATGAAAACACTTTCGTCTAGGTGGTAAAATCTAGCTAGAGCAAAGCTGAAATCTCATAAGTGATATTGATAGATCAAAATAAATATCCATTATACTAGTAGTTACAATAAATACCAATTTATTTTAGATATCCAGCTATTAAGATAATTAAAACAAATATTGGAACATGCGTATCGTGAGCTACAGATGTTCTGCACTATATCAGAAATCAATGCAATTATATCGACTCACACTTTAATAACCGGTTTTTCTGTCATAGATCAAAATCGCACTAAATCTCTAGCATTTTTTTGTGTTAAAGCTGTTTGATAGTAACATTTATAAATTAATGCATATCGGAAAATAAAAGGAGTGCGCTGAGTGATAAGTGAGGTGAACATTTCAACTAACATACGACATTTAATTAACCAAGTCCTTCCATTGCTATGTTTACTCAATATGCAGAGTTCTTGATGTCTATGTTAAGCTTTGCTTTCGAAACAATATAGCTTTTGGAAAATCTGACTACAGAAATCTATGTAGACTTTCCGTCTCCCAACATTAATGTCCCGAACTAACTGAACTTATTAGTTTGCATGTTGCTGATAAAGAAGGGACTGAATATAATGAAGCTATCGTTTTCTGCTAACACTGTTGTTCTTGCTTTGTTTACATTTGTGAAGACCAACCAAAATAAATGTAACTACTCATATGAACGGTCTCACGCGTCTCACTTCACAATCAGTACCAACACAGATTGTGTATAAATAACAACCAGGGCACCAAGATACAAGATCAGAAGTCGCACTAGAAACTCGGCGACTTGGATTGTGTGAAAGCGGTTTATCTACGATGTACACATTTATGTTATTGTGTAAATACAATCCGAATAAATTCGCAGAAAATAGGAACCATTTACATATTTCTCAAAACGTTTTGTTTGTAAAACTATTAAAAATGACTAATAATACAGAAACTAAAACGCTCCACATTTTGTGAGCGAAAATAACCAGTGTTGTACACTTGTGCTTCCCGCAATATAAAGATTATCGGAACAACTTACTTTTAACTGACAGTTTTTCTGCTTTAACTACTTTAACCAAAAGCTTTTTGGATGCAAAATTGTTTGCCATGCGTTCCCTCAACGGTGACACATCTACTTTAGTATTTGGTTTACGCACTGGTACTGTGTGACTGAACTCCTGTAAAGAGTCTTTATGACCAACATTTTCAGTAATTGAAGTCTCAGTTTCTTTTCTTTTCACAACTTCCGTACTGGTCGTCTCTGATTTATTAGATGGAGCAGAGATAGTTTCCATTCGTATTTGAATCTCAGACTCGACTTTACTGCATCCTAAATCCCGACAGTTCGCACCAGCAACACCTTCTGACTCAAAACTTCCTAAGTCTCGCTCTTGAACCAAACTGGATGTTCCCTCTTCTCCATAGCAAGATGCCGACCTGATCATTTTACATACGAATGGCCGTGGAGCATGGCGAGCTACTAAAGACTGGCGTAAACGAGCGTTATGTGCGAGTACAACTGGAGTAAATGACTTATCTTTCTGAGCTAACGACTGAGAACCCTCTTCTCCCGGCATCACAGTTTTTGCCTCAGCATGTCCTTCGGATTGAGACTGGTTTAAATCCTTGAGATCGGATTCACATGACTGCGTTTTGACATTGATGTCGATCCAGTTGTGAAGTGAATCTGAGGAATCTGTACCTTTGGGTTCTCTTTGCAGTAAAACATTCTTGATATAAATGAAAAATACAGGTAGTATGTCCTTTTATTAACCAGGTTAATGACTAGATAAACTGACAGAGAGTAATCAACTCATATATATACTTCAATTCTACTAATAAGGATTTTGTTTAAAAAATGCATTATGAACTCTATTTGCGTATCATTATCGGTGGTGTTTTCAAGGTCAAATAACTCAATACGGCAAACTGCTAAACGTTTTATGACAATTCACAGTATTATTGTAATCATTATCCAGCAAGCAATCGTTATTTGGCTTTCATAAAGCCTTATGGTTCTCAATGGAACGGTAAGGTATTTTCCAACGACAACCGGTTGGGGGATCTTTCCAATATGACATAGGATGTATGCGTAACAGACAGACAGGATGACGAACACTGCAACACTTCAACATGAATAATCCACATCCGGGTAAAGGAGAGAATTCTCAAGATGTATTTTGTAACAGACCAAGAATTACTTTACATTAAAGTTAGTTATAAATTGATTAAATTCAACGATTATTATTCACAAGATTTACCAAATTGATTAATTATCACTTGGATGCAAAATCGTTTAATTAATAACTATAGTGAAAGATACATTGAGAACCAGATAAACTAACTTCGGATTGAAAGAATTAATACGATTGGAAACGAATCGAAAGTCAACGAACGAAACTTATTTTGGACGTGGGTTCGGATCCCACCTCTATAACAGCCTTGCCCCCAAATGCCCTGGTACAGCCGAGAGTGGGGAGAGCCAGCTCTCCCTCTCGAATTGCTCTCACATGTCTACGCGCATATAGCCCCTCTATCAGGGAAGTCCGGCTCACTGACTTCTCGTGGCATTACTGTTGTTTACGAAGTTGAGAGGACAAAAGCGAACGTCCGGCGCTTTAACCGGGTTGGTGGACACGGAGAGTCCACCTAGGGGAGTTGGAAAACCCTGATTCCAAACCAATGGTGCACATAGGCTTCAGTATCCCGAAGGAACAAATGGTGTATAAACCTATTGTTGGTCACCGGCTTCCATAGGACTGCATCTCCCGACGTTGTGGATTAGACCTTTAGGTCGAAGGCTCCGGGTGTGGCCCCCTAAGAAAACCACCTGCTTCGGTTTGGGCACCCGGGCAGTATTACAGCCCTCACACATATCAAATGAGATCTGTGGCGCATATGTATATGGTGCCTCCTTGTACCAATATCTGTGTTAAAATAAATAATAATTTTGGACCAATATGTAGATTTTAACATTGATTGCTTTCTAAATATCGTATTCGGGGATTCAGAATCCCTGGCAAGCCTCTCAATTGATTGAATATTCAGTGTTTGTCCAATGAAATATCACTATCAAAATATGAGGGACAAGACGATTAAACTGTTTTATCCTCAAAAATGCTTAGTGACACAGTTCTTATGAATAAAAACATTGTGAAGAGATCTATTCGGTATCTTTACCAGTTAGGCATACGGTTAATATCTACTGCGTAATCCACTTCCAGGGCACATAATCTCATCAGATTCCTGATTGCTAATGCACATCATTATAAGCCTCAGATAAAAATTAAAACTGTTTGCAGAAAAAGTCAGTTCTACAAACTACGAAGATGTGAGATGTGGATATTAACACTTACCAAGCAATCGGTTTTGAAAACGAATGACGGTTTAAACAAATTAAGCCGTTAAAATTAGAATACGACTCACTAACTAAGTACGTCCACAGATAATACCAAAATGAATACCGAATGATGGCTAGGAATGAATACTAATACTATTATTCATTTACCAACTATGGTTTCGTGTGCTCACTCTCGAGCCACGTTGTTGAGTAAGTTAGTGAAACTATCCGGATGTCAAAGCTATAGTTCGAACCCGTGAAAAGACTAAACGTAGATAATTCAAAGGGGAAATACAAGTGGAAATTTGAAAAGTTGTGAAGCAATTCAACAATAATGTTTGCTCTTAACAAAACCGTGTAGAACGAGCTTTATTCAATTACCAGGTTTTCAGACTACTAAAACTTTCAAAAACGATTATATCTAATGTTAAGACATTGAACTTCTCAGTACCGGCATTTAAAGTTTACGATCACATCACATAAAAGATACAAATTTAGATTAGATAATAAGGCTTTACTGAGAGAACACTGGACGAAATATAAAGGTTATGTAACTTCAAACACATTCCCGGCGCTGCCGCATGTGAAGAGCCAGAGTTCATAGACTTGGATACCGAACTTTAGACATGTGATTCACGTTTCAGTAGTGCTTTTCTAACACTCGGGGCACATGGCTTAAGACATAATACACGACAACAAACTTAGTCGTTGAGTTACGTTCATTTTGTTTGTTCTATAAGCCGGCAATACTTCGAATATATGAATAAAGGATCTATGGTAGAGGACTGTTTAGTGTTTTTGGTGGCAGTGCATATCGCCATGGTGTGCCAGAAAGTTTTCATGTAATGCACTTATCTTCTAGTAGGTAGATCGAGTGGATTTTAACACTAAGGGTTATACTGGTCAGAAGGTGGATACGGAGAGTCCACCTAGGGGAGTTGGAAAACCCTGATTCCAAACCAATGGTGCACATGGGCTTCAGTATCATGAAGGAACAAATGGTGTATGAACCTATTGTCGGTTACCGGCTACCGTGAGACTGCATCTCCTTACGTTGCTCCACTGCATTGTGGATCAGACCTTCAGGTCAAAGGCCCCCCAAGAAAACCTACTTCGGTTTGGGCATTCGGGCAGTATCCCAACCCTCACACAAATCGAACGATCTATGTGGCACATACCTATTTGGTGCCTCCTTGTACAAATGTTTATGTGTTTAAAGAAATAAAATATACTAGTCAGAAAGGGGGTTCGAGATTTATACTTAGCCACCAAAACATGATAAACCCGAAGTATTGTAAACGACTAAATTCTTGTATTTTTTACGCCTCAAGTATTTTTAGTTGAAGCGACAGGTGTATAGGTGGACGCGAGTCCTGAGTTGAGGTGGTTAGTGTCAGAATCACATTCTTTTGACATTTACGGTCAAAGTGAGGAGCCTCTCAGATCAACAAACTAGTTTAAATTCAGTTGCGTTTTGTTAGACTTATTTATAAAATCACCGGAAGTAACATGTCCTATACGGTTTACTAACAATTTATACTATTCCGAGTTTAGTATAAAGTAAAATAAACGTTTTCAGATATCCACTAACCTGATCAGATGAACAGTCATCCGTTTGTATTGAAGCCACCAGAGGATCTTTGCCATAGTGTATGGAACCATCTGGAGACCAGGACACAATTAATTCTGAAATTATGTCGATGAGTAGTTGTTTGAATTTTGATGGCTATAAAAAAATCCAAATTATAAGGAGATAAAACTTACAGATAAGGGTATTACTGAATCCATCAGTAAATCGAACTGTGGTGAAGATTCAGAGTGCATTTTCAGTTCCAAGAGGACCAAATCATCAACTTTTAACATACAGCGCGTCTGAAATTTGATAGATAATCTAATTACCAAACCTTCATGTGGTAGTTCCTTAGTGATAGTGTCACTTTCTGCGATGATTTTGTTTGACCTGTGACTACGTCTCCATGCAAATACAACATTGGTATGGAAACAGAAAAATACAAAGCCTAGAAAATGAATGAAAATAACTAATACCTACCACCCAGCCAGGCAAATCTTCGCTACGTACTTCGAAATCCGAAATCTTTACATCAGAGAGTGTGTATTCCGAAACAGGAGTAAAGTGAATAGATGTCTCTCTCTAAATAATAAAGTTGTAGACACTAAACAACCTACTAAAGAGTTGT
Source organism: Schistosoma mattheei (assembly GCA_944470405.2). Lineage (NCBI taxonomy): Eukaryota > Metazoa > Platyhelminthes > Trematoda > Strigeidida > Schistosomatidae > Schistosoma > Schistosoma mattheei. Next base: position 79,378,597 of record OX103947.1, read on the forward strand.
TAATACAGTCGTTAATTTTTTGCAACCAAATGTTGCACAACCCGGACGCTGTGAAATTACACGACTCATATATTCGACGTAGAAGCTCAATATCTGGGGTCCCATGCCTGAGGCAGTCCACAGTTTTAAGGGTGGTTTTTTGACATTTAAGCTCTCTGGACCAAACTTTTTGGAAGGAATAGGCTGTCACATATATTATTAACAGTATTGCAAGAATTAGAACGAAGCTATTGGTGGTCCTCAGTAAGACCTTAAGGTTCAGAAATGTAGAAGAAAATAAAGTTTTAACATCTGTCCAGTTGTAAACAGCAATTTTAGCTATGAATGCCTCCATCCCATCATCGTGACGTACACAACTAAAGAAAAGTCATATGCCCGCTCTCCTTGATATCGCGGGCAACCCGGCTGTTATCAGTTTCAGTTCTGAAAGGACATGAGATTCATATTTAGATATATGTAGTAAAGACAGAAAGCATGCGGCCTGTGTTATTCTTTTACTAGTATGCTTCTGTGAGTGTCCAATCTTCAAACAGGTTCCAAGTATTGGTGACTAGGTGTGAAAACCTGTATGCCACGGGTATTTTGTTCGTTCTTGGTTTTTCTACTTGCCTGTTATGTTCTCTGAGATGTCCCGATCTAGTGGGAAGAAAAAGAGAGAATAAGTTAGGTCCAAAATCATTTCTCTGCATTCGGAACATCAAAATTAGATCTCCTCTTAACCTGCGATAGGACAGAGTAAAGAGGTTCAGATTTTCAAGCCGCTCTTTGTATGGTAAACCCCGGAGTTCTGGAATTCTATGGAAGTTGTCTTGGTGCTGTTTTGTGTATGGGAGTGACGATTGCATCTTTCCAGTCCATAGGTAACACACCTTGGTCGAGTGACACATTGAATATCACAGTCGATGAGACTGCAATATATTGTGAAATCTGTCTCAGGATTTTAGGATGTAGTTCGTCCGGTCCTGTTTGCTTTTCTATGACTAATATGCTAAGAGCCTTAAATACATCGTCTCGATCAAAGTCCACGGTGAGCAGGAGGTTTGTTGACTTTTATTTGGGTCTATTTCTTCGTCTGGAAGAGGCTCCTGAGAGAAAGCTGCCCTGAAATAGTTTGCCATAGCTTTTACTTTTTTTCCTGATCATCCCCTATCGTTTCAGATCCACTCTCTTAATTAGGTTGGGAATCCAATGCTGCATCCTTGTTCTGTAATTTATGTACGATAAAAATCTCTTAGGCTTCTTGATTGCAGATTGTGCCAACTGCATTACACATTTTCTCTGAGCTTCCCGAATTTAATTATACACGTGTTTCTTACCAACCCGTAGTGTTTCATCGTACCTTCTGTGCCAAAGGCTGATAGCAACATCCCAATATTTCTCCTTTTATCTTAGTAAACGTCGAATATCTCGTTCTATCCAGGGATGGCCGTGCTCACAGGGTATATATAAATGAGTTGGCTGATTGTTTAGTTGCCTGAAGTGAGTCCATGCCTCTTGTACTGATACTCTTGAGTCAATTTTCCAGTTTTCAGCCGATACTGCAAAGTTGATTGCTTCCATACCTGCCTTCCACATGTTAGGACGGGCCGGCGCAACTGTTTGACTAGCAATCTAAGCCATGAATTTGAATAATATGGCTGCATGATCGCTTCTCCTTAAAAGGTGGGAGGAATGTCATTTGACCGATGTCATCACAGTACGTGAAGACGAAGTCCAAGAGAGACGAGGAGTTTCGTAATTCATATCTGGTCGGATCTTTAATGTGCTGGAATAAAGCTAGTGCAACTAAGGTTTCTAACAGTTTGCAATCAAATGACGTTGTCGATGACCCTACTTCTAGGTGCACCCAGTTTATATACGGTGCATCAAAGTCGCCTACCATAAGGCTTTTTTCCCATATTACACCAGGACCTAAGTTTGCTTAGGAGGAGGTCATCTACTACACATTCTGGGCTGCCGTATACTACGACTAATCCACTATCTTGTCGTCTACATTTCAGCCTGCAATGCACCAGTTCATATGTCCCTGAATAACGTGCTACTGTCTCAACTGCTAGTATGGTCAATGTACCTTTCGTGCACAGGATAACACCGCCTCTCCTGCGGTTTAATCTATCAGCCCTACTGGATAAATACCGATCAAGTGAATTTCATAATCAAACACTTCTGATATTAACCATGTTTCTGAGATAGCAATGAAATCCGTTTTTTTCTATATCCATTATTGTCTTGAGCTCCGCTATTTTATTTAATAGGCTGCGAGCATTTATGTAGCACACCGTTAATTCTGTGGAGAACTTTCGCTTACCACTAGAGTGGTTTGGTAATTGTTTTGCTCCAAACTATTACAATTTGAAAACCCTTAATTACGAGGTCTGTTTCATCGTTTCGGCAGGGCTCATTTATTTCTACTTCTGCAGCTCGTCTCTTAGTACGGTCAACCAGGCTGAGATCCTCATGGACGTCGAATCTGGATCCAATCAGTTTCCAGTATCAGTTTCCCAGTATCATATTTCGTCAACTGTACCTTCAAGAGGCGGCTTTTCTGAGTACTTTCAGAGTCCACCTTTTGTCCTATTCTATAAAGCTTACAGATGCTAACTCCTGAAACTGTTTCTGGTAATAGCTGGCTTGTTAAGGACTTCATGTAACTGAGGTCGTGCTCAAATCTAGCCTTTGGTTCCTTTCCAGAAGATTCTCTCAACTTATGAAAAATGACTGACCTCTCAGCGAGTTCCGTCTTAACACGTTGTGAAATTTTAGTTCCTGAAGACGTCTCTTCCCTGCGATCCGATTCCAATTTAGCGTCAAACGCAGCAGTCACATTCTGTTTTCTTACTTTTCTCTTTCTATGTGTGACTGTGAGAAACTCATCTAACTTATTTTGTCTCTTAATCACATCCTCTACGCCGCTCAGATTTGACTCCCCCATAGTTTGTTTTGCGTCGACATGTAAACCCGAAACTGGAACCGTAGATTTACCTTAGAGCAGTCTATAGGTACGTTCTTCTCACCGCGCTTTTTCTTTTTCTTGTGACAAAGCCTACAACCGCATGCTTGTTATCCGCTTCCCTGATGGGTGATATGTCTTGCTAATTGAACGCTATATCCGGTTCCTAAGCTCTCCTCGTAACCCCCAAGCTAGAACTACACAGCGGCCTGAAGACGAGAGAAAAAGCGCAAAACATGTGAGAAGCACTTTACTACAAAGGTTCGTTTTAGTACAGAAAATATGGGGTTTCTATAGTATTTTAGATGTCCTTGGGTTTCTCGAAGATTCCGTAATGCTACTAAACATAGTAACAGTATAGTAATCAGCCAATCAGAGACTCTACATGTTACTTTTCATTCTCTTGATGTTTCTGGCTAAACTTCAAGTGAACACTGATAGGATAGTGTTGTGAAGAGGGAAATAAGAAGCCCAGACAACTACGAAAACTATTTTCTTGGGACGTTATTTCATTTTATTCAAACTTTGTAAAACACATATTTATTTTTGTCCCTATTTTATTGTACATAACATGAGCTTTCGTTCTGTGTATCATTCACTGCCATACCCTTTTTTGTTCCGAAAATATTGTAATTTAAGCATAATATTTTGCATCCTATTTTCTACCCTAATTCCCAGTTTCGGGCATAATTGTATTTTTCCAACTTATCCTACGTTGTGGTCAGGATATTCACTTATTTATTCATGTAGATTTTTGCACTAATCCGAATTCAGAATTCAGAGTGTTCCAACTGTCTTGTCTTCTCTCACTTGCGTGCTTGTCAACCAATCAGGTTCTAGAATAGTTCTCTCTCTCTACCCCCCTCGAACTCACGCGTAATAGACTCAAGGTTAAGCCACTCATCCTATCGCGCCAAGGTCATAATCTAGACTAGACAGATCAAGGTCAAGTCATAACAAAGTATCGACGGGGTAAAAGTGATTCAAGGTCATAACAGATAGAATGCTTCTTAGCGTGTCCTGAGCTTTTCTTGGCTCTCGCGAGGAGTTTTTTAGATCACCCCAACAATGGGGTGTCATTCAAATCCAGAGCTCGGCTGATGATAACACTTTCTATTCCCTCAAAATCGAAATTTTGCCCATTTACTGCTGCCTGCTTATCTGAGAGTAATTTTCTAGCAATGTTCAGCGGCTCAATCGCTTCTGGAATCAGCAGAGACTTTGTGGAACAACATGCTTTTCACAGCCAACGTAATAATGGCTTGCATCACTTTTACCATGTGGTCGATGTGAGCCCGGTGTACAGATTGTGATACCACTTACAGCAGTTGTCACACTGCATCCCATCACCGACAGGCTAGAATGTTGTGTTAATCATGGCCTTTGTTTGAAAGAGTCGACAGTTGGACATTCAATTTCGTGTTAAGGTAATGAATTCCACTCAGTGATGATTCGATGGGAAAGTCGATAGTCAGCTGACAAGAAATATGTTCTGCGCCTACGAACTTCTTTGGAGTGTCCTCATAAATTCTCTGTTTTGGAAGACAAAACATTGGGGGTGTATCATATGCGAATTTATTACTAAGTACTTAGGAAACTGTAATCAAGTTACCTAGAGTTCTTCGATATGACAACAGGAATAGGTTTAGTTCAGTCAGTCGAACATCATACGGGAGCTTCACTATTCCGAGAATCAGCTTAGTTGGGGTTCTCTGAACCTTTTCCAAAAGCTCACTGTCTATCTTTAATCAGGCGCCGGCCACTTGTACGCAGTACTAAAGTTTAGGACGTACGAATACTGCATACAAAGTCAAAAACGTTGTGGTGTCGACATGACTAAGGGCCTAACGTATTGACTATATAGTTCTAAACCCTTTATCGGCCATTGCATGGTATTGTGCGGTAGTTTTTAAGTCTTGGCTAACGATGACTCCTAGGTCATTGTGTGTCTGAATAACAGGTAGTTCAATGCTACTCATCATGTATGTATCTGTAGCTTGATGACCAATACGCATCACAATTCACTTGGATTATTTATTAGCAAGTGCCAGGTTTGAGGCCATTCAGATAGTTTTTCCGGGTCATTTCGAAGTTCGAAGCTATCATCTTTACTTCTGATTGCTCTCCATGCCGTGACATCGTCAGCAAATGAGAGGACCGATGATGATAGGAGTTAAAAGGTCGTTTACATACATGACGAATAACACTGGCACCAAAACTGCATTCTGAGGTACTCTGTTAAGCACAGTTTCCCAGCTGGTCAACTTAGAGTTCACCCGTACACTTTGTTGGCGCCGAAATACGAAGTCTTTTATCCACATCAATAAATTGCCTCCAACCCCTACATTTCTTAAATTATATAACGGCCGGTTGTGCGGAACTTTGTCAAAAGCTTTGCTGAAATCAATGTAGGCTACGTTTACAGGTAACTTTTGGTCCTTAAGAGCGCACCAGCTTTCACGAGCCACTAATAAGTTAGTGAGACAAGAATGACCTATTCTAAAACCATGCTCTTTTCCGAAAGGATACGATTTTCGTCGAGATACTTAAACAGCTCCTTCCGGATAATCTTTTCTAAGATTTTAACAAGCACACTAGTTAGGCTAACGGGGCGGTAATTATCGCGTTTGTGTTTCGTACCTGTTTTGAAGACAGGACTTACTATGGAGTTTTTCCAGTCTTTGGATAGACGACCCTGTGTTACGGATAGGTTAAAGCATATACTTAAAGGGTTCGCAACGCAGTTAGCCAGTTCCTTTAGTAGTCCAAGATGCATTTCACCGGGTACTGTGGATTTTCCTACATAAAGATTATTTAGCAAATCAAAGACATCGAGTTCTTTAACGGTCACATTGTCCACTGTTTGTGCAGGATTTGTATAGACTGACGGGAAGGGTGTTTCTACAGTATATATACTGATGACGTAGTTTGAGAATACTTGATCTATAAAATAGTCATCCTTCACTAATGATGAAGCATTGCTGTCTCCCCATAGTGCTGGAATATTTTCTCTTCTTTAGGGCATTCTATAGATTCCCTAACAATTTTTTTCTTCGTACAAACTTCTAGACCTACGAAGGGTCAAGGTAAATGTACTCCAATCTTGTCGATATTGAGATTTTTTCCCATCAGTACTCAGTAACCTAAATCTTTCTCACATTCTTCTCCTCTAACGGAGAACGGCGATAACTTCTCTACTTAACCATGGTTAAGGGTTCTCTTACCCCTTGCTGTTGTCCAACAGATGTGATGAGATTCAAACAAAAAACTTTTTAAGCAGAATTAGCGAGCCGTTCTAGCTTTTACACATGCGTCTGGACAGGCGATTAGGATCTTGATTACAGAAAGTTATGATTCTCAATATGTTCCTTGTAAAAAGTGACGGTTAAAAACGTGTTAGTTTAGTATTCATGAGTAAGGGAAGTAGATCGAACAATATGTGTTAATATTTACTTTCTAGTGAATATCCATTCTCTCTCTGAAGCCATTTATCTTTGGAGTTGATACCTACAGCGACAACATTGTGGCGATAATATACCACTACTTTCTCTTGACCTAAATTAATAAAGGATGTGTTACATTGAGTTTTTTTTCTGTCTTGGAAATCATTTTCAGATCAATGCTAGAAGTTTACAGGTAAGAGGATTAAAAAGAAAGATTTACCCCTAGACTGGTTTTGTGAGACGCTTGACTGGAGGTGTCATATTGTGGTGTCAGCTACTATGTTAAGCTCACATAACTTATTCTGACTTCTGAACAGGTCAATTTATCCATTCTTCTTGAGTTACGTTTTGACCTTGTTAATTATTCACTTATTAACCTTGATAGATATTATGTAAGCATTCGTTGGCTCATTTAATAACTTACTCATCAATGTCTGTAACTTATTTTTGTTCGGCTATGAATATCGATTAATGCTCGACTGAGTGGAGTTGGTCTATATGCCTTTTCCACCGCATGTCATTTCGCTTCGCTCTCTTCTCTTTGCTTCCTTCAATTTGTCCCTCTGATTGTGCTAGTTTGAAGCTATTACGAGTTCACTTAGTATGCAAACGGAACAAGGACTTGTGACCTTAGACCAATAAGCTAGCTAACTGATGCGTCCCAGCCCCGCTAACTAGAGGAAGAAATCCAAGCTTGGAACGAGAAAGTGTATTCCGTAAGCCAGAGGCATGAGTGAATAATAACAGACACAAATCAAACGTATATATACAGCATAAAACTGTCCTTGGGAAGCGTAGCAAAAATAGCACACTAAAATACACAATGGATCAATAGCGTTAAAGATTCTCCCAAGTGGGAAATAAGACATGAAGGTGAAAAGTGCGCTTTTGGAGCAAAAACAGGAAATTTAAATTTTCAAAATAAAATTACAAAATTAAGGCATTTATGAAGTGAGTTCTAGGGTTCTAACATGATCAACAGATTGCCTGTCCAGACCAGTGAATGTACAGGATATATGTATTCGAAATCCATTCTCGTATTTAGCTTATTTGATTTCGCTATTCAACAATGTGATTTAAGTTGTTAATCATATACAAAATGGTCAAGATGTAAACTTGGACAGTAATCATTCAATAACGATCATCTGTCCGATTTAACTGGAGTCAGATCCCGGGTCAGTAAAATATGACCAAACATGGTTGATTACCAAGAACATACAGTGGCTTTTACTAAGCGATAAACTTGAGGGACTTATCACACCATGAAATGCGATTTTAAATTCAAAAATGTGGTTTATCGATGTATCGGTTTCCGCTCGCTTCTTTGTTATTCTGCACTCACTGATCTTCGGTCTTTTCATAACCTTATCTGCAACCGAATAGCTGCGAACAACAACTGTTGCCGTGATTACCATTGCGCGACATAGAGTGATGGGATACAACCAGACCTGGAGAAAAATTTCCTATTGGATTATTTTTGTAGACCTTGAGGTTGTCCAGTTAAGCCGATTGCCTATGGATACTCTCCTACAATCATTTTTCATTATGGTTAAATTTTGTCAAACCCCTTTATTAACCTGCTTAGCAGACAATGTTATTCGATCAGTAACAGCTCGCCTATTTCTTTGTGCTATTATGATCACTATCTTGTCTGTATAAACATATACGCTTGATCACACGACAGCCTACATACATATCTCTTTGGCTCAAATGTTAATAACTTAAATATCGCTCGATGTACCATTTTCTTCCTCATACATATATGTGCTCGAATCCTATCAATGGCCTATGTCTTGCCGTTCCCCTATTCGATTTAACTATAAATTTGCTTCTGTATTTGCTCGCACACATAGATTCACCTCTCTGCTTCAAATTCACCCAATATGCTTGTAGCCTTGTTACTTGTGCTATCCGCAAATAAACTATAGTCTCCGCCTCATATTGCCTTCTGATTTGAAACGCCGTTGAGATTTGTATTATAACGGTTATCGAAATGCTCGATTAACGTAGCAAAGCCACTACAATATATATATATATTCGAAAGCTTGACAAAATAAACTTATTCAAACCAGACTGAGGATCCTAAAAAGAGTATTCTTTTCGTGCCTTAAAGTAACCCTCGTGCTATTGATAGAAGAAACCAGACAAGTAGTGAATAGGTCTTTATTTCGATCTTAGCGCGGTCACAGTGGAGCGTGGGATTATCTGTTCAGACAAACAAAGGCTCTCAACATTCAATATAAGATAATAGGGAATATAACGCTTATAAAAAATAAGGAAGTGAATGAATACTTGAACAATACTGTTTTGGCATATGCCTGGTTGTTTGGGGTCGACTCTTAACCAACCAACCTAAGCTGTTACATTGGCTTCCCCCTAGAATCGACTTCCATAGGAACGTCGGTTCGATTAACCTATCTATCGAAAACACCTTAGTTCTATTTCTCATCCCAAGGGAAAATTATCAACTTGCTCACTATTTGACTTATAATCAGTGACGACTAACGCTGTCAGCTGTCAACGATAGTTAATGGATGTCTCTTCATTTACTAGCTTGTCATCTTATTTTGTAGCATGTGATCTCTTCTGCAACTATCGCTGACGGTTTGCTGCGTGCTTTCAAGAGAAAGTGTGAGAATGTGGAATAAGAATATCTGAGGAAGTGCCGCGAGCGGGCTACCCAACACCATGTTGGTGAGGTACGATTTTTCCATGCTCAGACCGGCTATCAGGTGTTTACTCACCTGCCTCTTGAGTCGCCCTCAAGTAAAAAGTAAAAAAGAATCTACTTCAAAGGTAATGGTGAAAACCAATCAAACCTGAAGAACTGCTCCACTGCCTGCATAAAATAATAAGATACAAAATGGAAATACATAAACATAATTGATAATTGTTCGGTTCCACGTAAGTGATTGGCCTCCAGAAAGGATTGGTATTCTGGAAGGAAATAGACATAGTGTAGCCCTCTTGTGTACGAAAAGTTATGAAAACAAAAAAAACTTTTTTATAATGCATATATGTAAAAGTGTAAACTTGCTAGAAGTTGGACTCATTGTCAAACCCGATTAAATGTATGACCTTGGGCCTATGACGACCGCCTTTTATAACCAGGTACGTAACCAAGGGTGCATCAGAATACTCCACAAAACGGAAAAGAATATACGGTTAAGAAGCAAAAAAACTGTGTAGAGTATGCGGATCAAGTACAGTTGTGTCAAATACCCTTTTCTGGTTTGATTTAGGTATGCATGATATATTGAAGCAATATTTCGTCAATTCATCCAAGTAACGAATTGGTTTGCACCTCAGAAGTGTGTAAGTCCTATTACTCATTAGTATTATGAGTGATTAATTGGTGTAAGGAAATATTGAAGTCACTTCCTCCGTGGTCTGATGTGGCTTAACGGCTAAGCACGCGGTCTAGCATTCAGGAGGGCAGAGGT